>CM077002.1:131466725-132127888 GCA_039090855.1 Macrothele yani
TCCGATGCATGTGTAGGCGATGATATGTTTGCTGGATTTAATGTGAGGGTTTTGGGCTTTTGAGTGGGGAAGGGTGTTTCGGTCGTTGACCATCGTAAGAAGATTCTACCTCTGAGCACCAGCGAAGAAGAATTCGCAATTAATGACGGAGAAGAGACAGGCGAAATTTGACATCAATAACTCCTCGATGCTCCTTGATCTACGGAAAGGACCCAGAATTGTAAAGTGAAAAATATTTTTTTTTTTTTTCATGCTAGTCGGTAGCTATGTTTTCTCCAGCGATAATGATCGTACAGCTCAACCGCCGTTAAACAAATTCCTATAATGCGATTTTTTTTATAATTCAAGATAGTTCAGGTTTTTTCTCACCCCTCCATCTTTTGACGTGGATGCATCTTTAAAATCGGTCCCATCTGGTTAGTTACCCTATAGGAAAACTTGACCAACATAATTTCTTACGATTGATCAAATGCTCATAATTTCTAAATTATAACAAATAGGTAAAAATCTAATAACTGACATAAAAAGAGTAAAATCCAATCTAAAAATATCACCTTCAAGGTCATGCGCATGCGCGGGGAAAAGGGAGGGCGTCCGCCATTTTGGAGTCGAATACGCTAACACAAGCACCTTGAAATCAGAATAACTCGAGATTGCGTAGAGGTGGGATCGTGATACTGATCTCAAACGATTTGTCTGGATGAGATCTATCTAATATTTAATAATTTATAAACATTTAATGAGTATTTTATAAGTTTATAAGAGATAAACGAAAACATATTTGTGAGAAAATCAAAATGTCTAAATATTTAAAGCAAAAGTCTGACTCAAAATACTACAAACGTATATCAGAAGAAAGAAGACCTCAGAAAAAATCGAATAAGCCCCAAACGACTAATACAGAACGACTTATAGACAGAAGAAGAAAGCAGAAGCGGCGCAACGCTTGGAGCCACAACAATGCATGTGAATCAATGGATGTAGATATAATTCAATTGAAGGAGATACACATACCGAACAATTAAATGCAATTAGATCGAATGAATTTAATAAAATATGGGCTTAGGCTGATGTTCACTTCAAGTCTGCATTCAAGAGTAACGAGTTTAGTTTCACTTGTAATGTAGGTGATCGTTTATGGTTTAAGAAATATTTAAAACCAGTAACTTCTAAATACATATTTGACACTTCTTACTGCTGAATTCCCAGATGAAGACGTGAAAACATTTGAATTGTGTAGCATTTGTTGCCAATCCTTGAACAATAACAAAATACCGGCTTTGTCAAAGTCTAATGGCTTCAAAAGGCCACCAAAACACACTGGATTACTACCACTGGACTCTATTTCTGAAAGATTAATATCTCCGAGATTGCCCTTTATGCAGATACGACGATTGAGATGGGAAGGCAATTACGGAATAATCGGTCAAGATATAAATGTCCCAGTAGATGTGAATAACATGATGTGTCTATTGCCAAGACGATTAGACGATGACTATGCTTTCAATGTAAACATAAAGAAGAATGTAATACACAAATCGATTTACTTGAGCGGATTTGTGAAAAATAGAATTATTGTCTAACTGCATTCCTATTTCATTTATCACCAACTTCTACCTCAAATCCCTTACTGTCAAACACGTATAAATATTTAAATAAAACCTGCGAGTGTGTCCCGGACACAGCATACACCCATTTTGTTTTTCTTTTTTTGAATTTCATATTTTTTTTTACTTTCCAGCATAGATAAATTGCTCGCTAGTGAAGTAAATTAACAAAAGTGACGAAAATACAAAGCAAAATTTGCATCTATATTCGTGGATTGAACACAGAGGCCCCCAGATGAATCTTCAGCCTTCTCTGGCTTCGAGATCTAGCTTACAACACTGGGAAATAGAAACACTCAATATTTGCCAAGGTTTCGCGCTCCGCTGGAATGATTGGTCAGGCTTAATTCTCAGAGCTCAGAACTGTCATAGACAACGCTGACACTATTCAAGAATTGTTGAAAAATGCAATAATTCAACGCTGAAATAATTCAAGAATTATTTAATGCAGTCACAGATAATGCCGAAACAATTCAAGAATTTAACGGTGAAACGATTCAAGATTAAATATTTAGAGCGGTCACAGACAACGCTGAAACAATTCAAGACTTGTTTAAAGCGGTCACAGACAACGTTGAAACAATTCGAGAATTCAACGCTGAAACAATTTAAGAATTGTTTAGAGCGGTCACAGACATTTCTGAAACAATTCAAGAATTGTTTATAGAGGTCACAGACAACGCTGAAACAATTCAAGAATTGTTTAGAGCGGTCACAGACAACATTGAAGCAATTCGAAAATTCAACGCTGAAGCAA
Organism: Macrothele yani; assembly: GCA_039090855.1. Taxonomy (NCBI): domain Eukaryota; kingdom Metazoa; phylum Arthropoda; class Arachnida; order Araneae; family Macrothelidae; genus Macrothele; species Macrothele yani. Next base: position 131,469,090 of record CM077002.1, read on the forward strand.
TTTAAGAATTGTTTATAACGGTCACAAACAATTCTGAAACAATTCAAGGATTGTTTATGGAGGTCACAGACAACGCTGAAACAATTCACGAATGGTTTAGAATTCTTGAATACTCTGAAACAATTCAAGAATTCAACGCTGAAACAATATTCAACGCTGAAACAATTCACGAATAGTTTAGAATTATCTAATACTCTGAAACAACTCGCGAATTCAACGCTGAAACAATTCAAGAATTCAACGCTGAAACAATTCAAGAATTCAACGCTGAAACAATTCAAGAATTCAACGCTAAAACAATTCATGAATTCAACGCTGAAACAATTCAAGAATTCAACGCTGAAACAATTCAAGAATTTAACGCTGAACAATTCAAGAATTCAATGTTGAAACAATTCAAGAACTGTTTCAGTGTTTTCTGTGACTGTTCTAAGCTCTGATAATTATGCCCAGACGAAGCCTCCCACCATAATGCGGAAGTTTGGCTAATATTGAGAGTTTGTATTTACTCCATTAAAGGAGATATTAGACTGATATGAATCATGTGCTATAATATATGAATTTGTTTAGCTTACGGATGGATAGAGATTAAAAAGTCAGAAACCAAACTTAAATATTACGTTTTCATGCGGTGCACGTGAGCGTGCAAGTGATCATTATCAGTCTGCCTTATTTTTTGCAGTATTGTGAAATGCTTCCCGATGCGTTTGTTCACCCTAAATTTTCAAGGTTTTAAATAAGAATCCTTCCGTAAAACAAAATTAATTTCAAAAGCAATATTTTCTCCGCGAAACAAACAATATTTTTTCATCCGGTATTTTTTTAATTTGACTTTATGAAAATTACTGGAAAAGTATAATGACCATAAAACAATGCTAGAGCTTTCTTTTATTTTTTCTCATTTAAGATAAAAAGAAATCTCGAATAGGAAAGCCTCTCAAAATAAATAAATGAATGCTGAAAATAGAGTACAATCATCCTTATTTCGGTTTGTTCCACAACAGACAAGAAAGGAGCAACTTGTTTCTTTTTCTTAAATCGTACAATCCAGCGAATTTCCCAAGAACTCTAAACAACTGGCAGTCCTACCTCCAACATCTGTGATGCTTACACGAAGAACATTAGAAAGGCGGATGAACGTCTAGTAATGGTTCGGTCTGGTTGACCCCACGTCCCACTTCCGCAGACCACGGTCCACCTGAAACACCCCTTTCGCTGGCAAAAAAAAAACGTGCTCCATTCCTCACTATGCAGTGACACCTCTCATTATCTTGTGATTAAGTGCAGGAAGTGAGAGGCTCGGAAAATAACACAGTCCGCAAGTACACTATGATTGAAGCTCGAACTCATTTCTCCTCTTTAACAAGCATGTCATCAAATCTTCCATTGTTACGCAATTGCTGTTTTTGGGCTGTCATAAGGGTAACAATGTTTTCGAACTAATATATGCTTTTTTCCTTAACCCATTCGTATCCGCCAGTGGAACTCCGAGATAAAAAATGAAAAAAACTTCAATCATCCATTTCGTTCAGGTTTATGGGATATTTATACAAATTTAAAAATCTCCGAAATTCACTTTTACAAGACAATCGGCCAGTTTGTTTTGATATGACAATACACAGAGGCATAAATAAAAGATTCAGTACAGGAACTTCGAGTTAGTCGGAAGAAAATGGAAAAATTCATGCTGGATTTTTCATTGAGAGACAAGAAATGGAATTTTCGGGTAAGATCGAACACAGCAGTTAAGGTTATTAACAAACGCGTAAGACAAAGCAAACAAGGAAAAATCTCTGCTGAGTTTCACCTGAGAAGCAAGAAAAGGTACTGCTGGATAAGAGATCAAACAGAGCTGTTAAGGGCATTAGCAAGCAAGCTGAAACAAAGGGGAAAATATTTGTTGGGTTATAACACTTGAGAGACTAAAAAGTAATTTTTGAGTAGATCGAAAGCATCAGTTAAGGACATTATCAAGAATGTAAATAAAGAAAAATGGAAAAATACATGTTGGGTTTTGAACTGAGAAACACGAAACGGAAATGCTGGAGAACAGATCCAACATAGAAATTCAGGACATTATCAAGCATGTAAAGCTAAGAAAAATGAAAAGATCCATGTTGGGTGTCATACTGAAAGATAAGAAAAGTAACTGCTGGATATGATCGATGCAACAGTTAAGGATATTATAAAGCACGCAATATTGATTAAGTGTAGATCGGTCTGGCATGTGGCAAGAATAGGTGACGGCAGGTGGACAGTGGCTCTTATTGAAGGCGACCCTTGTTAAAACATTAGAACAAGGGAGGCCCAAGGGGCAACAGGAAGATAAATTGAAGGGTTGGGCGCAAGAGCCATGTAAGTCCATGTTCCTTATTTTTACTTTTTAACGTTAACTACTAGAGAATGAATCGTCCTTAAATTTGGTGCAAACATGATGTACCTCCGTTTGGTCTACATTGAGTTATATGTATGGAAAACGTATTCATTTGCAATGGTCGTAGCAATATAGCACTGTCGGAACACTACGTAAAGTAGTTCTTAACAACTTCATTTTTAAGGGAATCAAATAACTTCAGAACAGGTTACTTACTATTCGTCTTTATTCTGCCACTAAGCCTTTGGCCCTTCAGCAAGGTGAGATCAAACGAACGTGAGTTAATATCAACAACAACACTTGATAAAAAAAACAACACTGACATTAAAGTAGAACACGCAGCCTTCAAATAGCTTCAATTTAACAATATCGTATCCATAATTAGTATTATAACTTCCACCATTTCCACACACTAGTGCTGCTCAAACATTATTTAACGTTAGTTCTCATCTCACGCATCCACACGTCATTCGTTCTGACCTCAGGGTGTTGCCAACCATATTCTAGCGACAGAGAAGATATCACGTTAAGTTTGAAAAATGCTGAGAAGGAACTCAAATTTACATAGAGAAAGAAACTAAAAAGGAAGGTTAAATTAGAGTATACGTCACACATCTTCAGATACGGTGCTAGAATTAAGTGAGTCTGCAGTGGTTGAGATAGCTGTTTTTTGCTCTGAAGTAGTTCCGCTCTCTGCCACAAGTTTCCTGCTGTACGACAGAAGTTTTGGCGTGTTTGAGAGAGAAAAACACACACGAGCGCATTTACTTGGCATCCCAATACGGCACGTTAAAGAAAAAGACATCCAGGCAGTTCAAACTTGTTGAAGTCGGTCACCTAATGTTTCTTAATTTTCATGAATATTTTTTGCACGCTCTTCAAAAGCAATGCCACAGTAAAAGGAACAAAGTTCATGGTTTCAAAGTATCACCTTTTTAGGTACAGCTCAGAATATCCTTTTAAAGTAGCTTGTTGTGTGAACATGCAAGTGGTACACATTTTACAAAGTTTATGCTTCTTAAACCTGGTGTAATAAAAATAATAATGCGACAAGGAATTTGCACGACAGACAACTCACGATTAAAGAAAGAGGAAAAAAACACAAAGATATGATGAAACTTGTCCAGTCCTACGTACTTCCAATTGGCATTTCGTTCTACAGTCAGTTTGCGCCAGAAACGCAAAAGAATGAGTGTCAGACATCAGAAACTGATAGCGAGTATGAACTTTGTTCTTTAATGAAGTCACGTTTTGCATAATCTAATCAGTTAGGAACCAGAAAAGTAATTTAATGGCTATGAGACTGTTTCCATTAAAACCAATGTACTTTGCACTTCAAAAAGTTACATTTGGCTCGAATACATAATTATTTATTCACTTTGGTTCAATAAACAGGTAGGTCCGCCCCAGTTTTTTTCCTCTTCCTGAAACTAAAATAAACAACATTTTATTTTTGTCTACAAGCAATAGGTTGCATTTATTTCTAATGCCATTGGCATTTGCAATAAAGTATGGTTCAAGAATTTTTTATTCATATCTTTTTCTCTCCGGAAAATTTTGCATTTCGGACTTACATGCTTCTTGCGCCCACCCCATCAATTGAAGAATGAAGGAAATAATACCTTGAGAAGAATTGCAAGAGACTGTCAGTAGTGGAAGAATATTGTAGATGCTTTTGTCCAGCTGTAAGCAGAGTAAATCTGAGAGAGAAAAGCCTAACGCATAGGTATACAAAAGTATCTCCAAAACAACTGCAAATATTCAACATTAGGAACACGACTAACGACTGAAAATCTTCTAATGACGTAGCTATCTAAACGTCAAAACTTTCGCTTGGTTCAGGTAAACGAAACCATCAGTAATCCTTTCCGAACAAAAAGGAACACACACACACACACATTTATACATATACTTTTTTTTAATTTCCCACTTAATAATTAAATCATTGGTTGTAATTGGTTATAATTGAATTTATTATTTTGCATTTTATATTTAGTTCGTCACAAAACATGTTTTTCATTATATACAGAGAGTATGTGTGTGTGTCTGCGTGTGTGTGTGTGTGCGCGCGTGTGAGAACTAAAAGAAGGAAAAGTGTATAAAGATGTCCAAAAAATCTTCTTGGTTTAAATATATTTCTATAATGCATTAAAATTCTTTCAGGATACCGAATTTGCGATTTGTGTTATTTGGCAGCGACATTGAGGTTCGAGGACTAGGGAATCTGTGGGGAGGGTTATGGGAATCAGGGGAGAGGGGATGGGCAAGAATCTCATCATAATCTATTTATTTTGATTAAATGTCTTACAACTGCCTTGCCATTGGGGCGCGCCGTTTTGTCATGTTCTTGTTAAATCTGTATGTATTTCTTTTTTCCGTGTTTCCTTTTTTTCGGGGGGGGGGAGGGGGTAACAGAGGGCGATGTCAGAGCTTCGTGTCTTTTGCCTCTTTCTACCCAGTTGCCCTATGTTAATTACTCATGTTCTATACTGTCATGACTGTCTATGCTTTGTTTACGGCAACTAAAAATAAAATGAAATGAAATGTAAATAAACCATTTTGAGAATTCAGTACCATGCTTCTCGCTGTTTCCTGTTGTTTCTGCATCAACAGATACGAAATAAAAATAAAAGAGCCATTAGGTAGACCTATAAAATTATGAAAACAGGACATACAAACCTGTGCGAAAAACCCTAATGTTCCCTGTATATGAATTATTAGACTGCAGATTGGTTCACATGAGATTTCTTGTCGTACAAGATATATTGGCCATTTCTCTTATCTAAAGAAACCAGTTTTCTGATGTCGTTGATTAGATAACTTCCTCGATTTCTGAACTTGATCCATCTATTTATTCGGCTTTTGAGGTAAACCAGTGTCATCATCTCTGACTCAAGGACAATGATTAGGTCCTACGCTTCACTGAGGTCCGGCAGCAGACAGCCATAAATTACGCTCCTCGAATACCAATGGCGCGCGTTACACACACACACACACATACAAAGACTTCAGAATGTTCCTTTAACATCTATCAGATTTTGCCTTGGGCACTAGACTGTTTAAATTGTGACTCTAACATACTGCCCCCTGAGCTGTCCAACATCTCCCCTTGTTCAACCCATGATTAAGAATTCAAATGAGTCGCACCATTTGCTACTCTATAAATCATTGCTACGATGCCTGACAACTGTTAACATCGTGACAAGCATGACAGTGTGTTACATTATGTGGACAGTGAAGAGCCGGATACTATGTAGAATCGCAAGTCTCATTCTGTTTTCCTCTTTTAATTTCGTTTTACTTTTAATTGTTTTATTCACAGCTGGAAGAGGAAACAACACCTTGTGGTTATTATGAATATCGGTCAAAGAAATTACGTGCCCGTTGGCTAAAACGTTTCAACAATAATTCTTGTGAAATTAAGATAAATGAAATCAACAAATTTTATCAACAATTTTAACTTATTTTACGGTTATGTTCATGCCGATACCGAGTTATAGATTACTTCTTTAGTTCACAGTTCTATACGTATGTTTTGTCTCGTACTTAGATACGGAACTGAACTAAAAAGTTATGTTCATGCCGATACTGAGGTATAGATTACTTCTTTAGTTCACAGTTCTATACGTATGTTTTGTCTCGTACTTAGATACGGAACTGAACTAAAAAGGTATGTTCATGCCGATACTGAGTTATAGATTACTTCTTTAGTTTATAGTTCTATAGGTATGTCTTGTCTCGTACTTAGAAACGGAACTGAACTAAAAAGTTATGTTCATGCCGATACTGAGTTATAGATTACTTCCTTTAGTTTATAGTTCTATAGGTATGTCTTGTCTCGTACTTAGATACGGAACTGAACTAAAAATTTATGTTCATGCCAATACTGAGTTATAGATTACTTCTTTAGTTTATAGTTCTATAGGTATGTCTTGTCTCGTACTTAGATACGGAACTGAACTAAAAATTTATGTTCATGCCGATACTGAGTTATAGATTACTTCTTTAGTTTATAGTTCTATACGTATGTTTTGTCTCGTACTTAGATACGGAACTGAACAAAAAAGTTATGTTCATGCCGATACTGAGTTATAGATTACTTCTTTAGTTTATAGTTCTATAGGTATGTCTTGTCTCGTACTTAGATACGGAACTGAACTAAAAAGTTATGTTCATGCCGATACTGAGTTATAGATTACTTCTTTAGTTCGCAGTCTTGCTTAGATACGGAACTGAACTAAAAAGGTCACCCTTCTACAGCTCAAACTTGTCATGAAACTATCCAGTTTTAGTTCAACATTTTCACGATTTCTCCAGTTCATAGTTCGTGACGCAACTGTGAACTAAAGAAGTTATCTATATCTCAAAATTGCCATGAAAATAAACATCTGCAGCTCAACTCTATCATGACGTCTTTAGGTCGTACGTAACTGTGAACTATAGAAATCATGTCTAGCTCAGCATTTTCATGAAAATAAACATCTATAGCACAACATTGCCATGACTTTTTTGTGTTCAACATTCAGTACGTAAGTCTTGTTATGTATTTAGGTACGAAACTCTGAACTGCAAGCAGTTATCTGTAGGTCAACATTGTCAGGAAATAGCAACTTACAGCTTAAATTTTTCATGCGATTATATCAGTTCCCAGTTCCGTACATATGTCTTGTTATGTACTCAGTCTTAGCATAGATACTGTTACAAACGTTTGACAAATGGGGCGTAATGGGGGGGGGGGCAACGTCACTGGCCAGCTAGGAGGCATGAAGCAGCTAGTGAATCATTATGCGGTCAGTCACAGAGGAGATAAAATGTTTCGTGAAATACTTGCCGTGGAGTGGAGCGATTATGAGAATCGTGTTGCTGTAATAGCCCTGCCCAAAGTTGGAAAATCAGCTTCCGAGATTTTCAACATGCTGAAGAAAATGAAAATCAGCCGAAGTTTTGTCTACTGGACCATAAAAAGGTTCCTTGAGACTGGGACTGTCGCTGACTGCCTCGGAAAGTTCGGCTGTGTACCGTGAGGACTGCTCGCCTGGTGAAAGCAGTGGCAGTCCGTATTCGAGGAAATCATATCAGAAAACAATCAGTGATGGCTCGTGAGCTAAGCATTTCAAGAATGTCAATGTCACGCGTACTGCCGAGTGACTTAAGGGTGAGAGTTTACCGGCAGCGTAATGGGCACTTCCCCATCCCACAACTAAAGCAGCAGGCGGTGCTAAAAGCGAAACGTTCACTGCAGCGTTACGCAGACAATCGCCATAGACAGAACCTTATCTCTGATGAAAACAATTTCACTATTGAAGAGACTTTCAACGACCAAAATGACAGGGCGTATGCGTCAACCACACAAGAAGCTCAGGATAAAACTCCAAGGATCATGAGGGGCCATCATCTTGCTTCTGCCATGGTTTGGTGTGAAATCTCCTACGATTGTACCACGGTACTCCATTTCTGTGAGAAAGGAGTGCAAACGTCAGCCAAAGTCTGCCAGGACAGGGATTTGGAGCGAGTGGTCAAAAATATGAGTCACACCCTCTTCCAAAACCGACAGTGGAGCTTTCAGCAGGATTCCGCACCTGCCTACAAGGCCAGTTCAACCCAGGAGTGGCTTCAGGCAAATATCCAGCTGATTGGCCTTCAAGCAGCCCAGACCTCAAACAATTGGACTACAAGTTGTGGGCCACACTGGAGGACATGGCCTGCAGAAAGAGACACCACAGTATTGAGAGTCTCAAACGCTCTTAGGTGCGGGCAGTAGCAGATTTCCCTGTGGAAACCATGCGTAAAGCTATTGATGAGTGGCCACAGAGACTGAAAGATTCTGTGAAGGCAAAAGGATGCCATTTTGAAAAGTGATTGGTGCCACGTATTCACAAGTGTACTACTTACGTCATATCGCATGTATATTAAAATATATTTAATTTTTTTTTGTTATTTCAATGAATACTTTGTAACAGTATTTACGCTAAGACTAGGTACTTAAGTATGGAAATGTGAATTATAGAAGCCATTTCTAGCTCATCATTGTCATGAAAATAACCATCTATAGCTCAACGTTATCATGTGACTACTTTAGTTCACAAAGTCTTACGTACGTAACTAAAAAAATATCTATAGCTAAGCATTGCCATAAAAATAACCATCTAGAGCTCGCTCAACATTGTCATGACTCCTTGAGCTCAACGTTCCCTACGTAAGTGTTTTACGTACAGAATTTATCTGTAGATCAACATTGTCAGAAAGTAGCCATCTACAGCTCAACATTGTCATGCGACGAGTTTAGTTCCCAGTTCCGTACATAAGTATTGTGAGGTATGGAACTTAGGTATGGAATTGTGAACTACAGAAGTTATATATGGCTCAACACTGCCATGAAAATAACCAGGCATCTCTGTTTGAGATTCATTTCAAATTACATAGCATCTCTGTTTTGAGTTTATTTCTAACTTAACTTACTGATTAACTTGATTAAACTATTAAGTTTGGTATTTTGGAAGCTTTCCATATATGTATCACAACTCTTCGCGACTTGTCAACGATGCAGCATTGACTTCATTTTTTACAAGCGCGTAGAAACAACTCATCCAAATCCGTGACCATCAGAAAGCTGATGATGTCACAATGATATAAATATTTGTCTTCCATTTGCCGTGATGAAACCGAGCGAAACACTCGGCGAAACTATAATAGATCTTAAAGTAAAATACTCGTAGAATCGTGAATAAAGGGGCGTTGCTGGTAAGACCTAGCAACGTACATTCTTCAGTTAAACTAAAAAGGAGACGCTGGAATTTTAAATGTTATAGCGTAAAAGTATTTTCTACTTCTACGTCTTTTTAACACATCAACATACTAAGAAATAATTCCTAAATGAAAGAAACCTTAACGGCCAGACGAAACATGTAAACAACAGAAGTCAACTTACCAAAAAAGATGCTTTGTTCAGGATTTAGCAAACACATCGTAGCATAGCCTATTGCACTACACTCTTCACACACCACACAACGCTCTTTTCAATAATCAGTTTACAATCCAGCGCTCTCTCTCTTACAACGCTCTCTCTTACAACGCTTTCAAGCAATAGATCAGTCGTCGTTTTTATCTCTTGTTCTTATCAATATCAGGCATACGTCACGTGCATTCAACCTCAATTGTGTTGCCAAACGTATTTGTTTGAGAGAAAGATATCACGTTAAGAGTGAAGAATAACAGAATAAACTCAAGATTTACATTGGGAAAGAAACTAAAAAGGAAAGTTAATTTAGAATATACGTCACAATGTATAATCAACAGTGACCTTCGACCTTCCTGAAGGTAAAGGTATACGTAAATTGCAAACTGTCATTGTTGTTATTAGAATTCCATTTGCGAAGAACTGTTGAAATTTTTACTACACATGTTTCGGTATCTACCAACGTACAGCGTGTTATCAGAACAAAATTTTTATATTCTCGTTTAGTATTATGTTACATTTCTGGGTACCTTTTTTACGGCTGTACTCATATTGTGGTTAAAAAAAATCATCGCGTAAAAGTAGTGCAGAACGCCTATGATAAAAATGAGTGGGAAAAATACTCAAATTTATCATCACTTATTTCATCGTACTTCAAGCTTATGAGATATTATATTTATCATCTTTCCTCTGTAGTGCGAGCGAGACCTCGCGCGCCCACACACCCACACGGGGAAAATATCGATCCGTTCCTAAATTTATTAAAACGAGGAAAAAGCAAAATCATTGCGGTTATGAATTTAGTACATATTCAAGAGGACGTGGACAATATTTTCTAAAATCAGAGGGAAAATCTTCACATTTTTGGTATATCTTCACATTTTTTGTAACTTAGCAAGAAACTATAGTCCGGCCTTGTGACGCAGTGGTCTAAGCGATGGCTTCTGACCATTCGTCTGAGATGGTCCGGGTTCTAAACCCAGTGGGGCGTGGATGTTGTGTTTGTCTTGCGGCGTTTATTCTCTCGCTTCCCTGGAACCAGTGCCACTAAATTAGGGAAGGGTGACTGCTTACAACCCATCGAGTTGTTCACGGTGGTCGTTAAACTCCAATAAAAAAAAAAAGAAAGAAAGAAAAAGAAACTATGGGCATATTTTAACTGTTCAGATACAAAAGATACAGGTCAGATACCTACCTGCTGTTAATGAACCCACAAGTGTGATGATGATGGGTGAAAACGGCGACCTGACGGAATTCTAACGTATTCGTATATAGCGGTTGCGAGGAAATTGAAGCTCTCTGCTTCCGCGGCTGCAAGGATTGTCATCGAAACTGTTATTCGAAGGGCAAATGTTATCAGCGAAACTGCTATTCGAAGTGCAAAAATTATTCGTAGGATGATCAGCAAGTAATTTGCAATTACCTTTGACTGTAGATTATGGATATGTAAATCGGTGTTTCTCAATGTCTTTACACTCTCATGACAAAAAAAAAAGGGGCGTCGTTTGGCATTCGAGTTTGAACAAAAAGGCAAACTGCTGGGGAAGAGATTAAAGTAAACACGACGACACGCCTGCAAACATGGTTGCACTCGGAAGTACGTGACGTGATTTGATTTCTGTGGGTAAGGAAAACGCCGGCAGCAGAGATACACAGTCAACTTCAAGAAGTCTATAGAGCCTTTGCGCCGACGTCATTTTTGACGTCACGGCTACTTTCGGGTGGTTAAGAGAAAGTTCGGCTGCTAAGGTTCCCATAGGATTAACATGGGGAAGCGATTTCTGGACCCTCTGTCACTCGATTGTTTGCAGTTTTAGAAATGGTTAAAAATTGTGTGGCGTATGGGTGCTTCTCAAAGTACGAGTAAAGTTGTGGAATTTCCTTTTATCGCTTTCCAACGGCAGAAAAGCGCCTGATCATGTGGAAAATAGCCGTAAATCGGAAGGCATGGTCACCCAGGCCGACATGATCTGCAGTAAAAGCTTCATTTCAGGTATCATACATCTGCCTATTTTACTACGTTAATAGTCGAATTTTTATTGGTACATTTTCTTGCTCACTCTTATGTATTATTTTCAGGTTTTTACGTAAATCCTTGTTATTCTGTTTAAAATGCTCTGAATGCACGACGGATTGACTTTGCTATCGAATCTGAAATTGTTAAGATTTCGTGAACTTTCAAGATTTTGTACTGTTACTAATTTCTACATACTGAAACAGATGCCTTTTTTTTTCCGAAACGAAATTTAAGGATATACGTCCACATAGAATTAAAGGGTGCCGTTATACATTATTGTGTCGTCCGTTTTCCCGGATCTGTTTTCTTTTTTTTTTTTTTTTTTTTTTTTTTTAGTGGAAAAATAGTCCGTTTTTGGGGATATTATAAGTCGGTATTTTCCTTTCTTTTAATTGCAATACACTCTGGGACCAGTCAGAAATGTAACAACTTACCTTACACCGGGGAAGAAATTTTTCCCTTTTCAGTCTTCAGAATTAATACATTTCTAACCCACCCATTGGTAAAGTAATTATATGCATCAAGGTTTTTTTTTTTTTAGTGGAAAAATAGTCCGTTTTGGGGGATATTATAAGTCGGTATTTTCCTTTCTTTTAATTGCAATACACTCTGGGACCAGTCAGAAATGTAACAACTTACCTTACACCGGGTAAGAAATTTTTCCCTTTTCAGTCTTCAGAATTAATACATTTCTAACCCACCCATTGGTAAAGTAATTATATGCATCAAGGCTTTTTTTTTTTTTAGTGGAAAAATAGTCCGTTTTTGGGGATATTATAAGTCGGTATTTTCCTTTCTTTTAATTGCAATACACTCTGGGACCAGTCAGAAATGTAACAACTTACCTTACACCGGGTAAGAAATTTTTCCCTTTTCAGTCTTCAGAATTAATACATTTCTAACCCACCCATTGGTAAAGTAATTATATGCATCAAGGCTTTTTTTTTTTTTAGTGGAAAAATAGTCCGTTTTTGGGGATATTATAAGTCGGTATTTTCCTTTCTTTTAATTGCAACACACTCTGGGACCAGTCAGAAATGTAACAACTTACCTTACACCGGGTAAGAAATTTTTCCCTTTTCAGTCTTCAGAATTAATACATTTCTAACCCACCCATTGGTAAAGTAATTATATGCATCAAGGCTTTTTTTTTTTTTAGTGGAAAAATAGTCCGTTTTTGGGGATATTATAAGTCGGTATTTTCCTTTCTTTTAATTGCAATACACTCTGGGACCAGTCAGAAATGTAACAACTTACCTTACACCGGGTAAGAAATTTTTCCCTTTTCAGTCTTCAGAATTAATACATTTCTAACCCACCCATTGGTAAAGTAATTATATGCATCAAGGCTTTTTTTTTTTTAGTGGAAAAATAGTCCGTTTTTGGGGATATTATAAGTCGGTATTTTCCTTTCTTTTAATCGCAATACACTCTGGGACCAGTCAGAAATGTAACAACTTACCTTACACCGGGTAAGAAATTTTTCCCTTTTCAGTCGTCAGAATTAATACATTTCTAACCCACCCATTGGTAAAGTAATTATATGCATCAAGGCTTTTTTTTTTTTTTAGTGGAAAAATAGAGTCCGTTTTTTGGGATATTATGAGTCGGTATTTTCTTTTTTTTTTTTTTTGATTGCAATACACACTGGGACCAGTCAGAAATGTAACAACTCACCTTACACCGGGTAAGAAATTTTTCCCTTTTCAGTCTTCAGAATTAATACATTTCTAACCCACCCATTGGTAAAGTATTTATATGCATCAAGGCTTTTTTTTTTTTTTTAGTGGAAAAATAGTCCGTTTTTTGGGATATTATAAGTCGGTATTTTCTTTTTTTTTAATTGCAATACACACTGGGACCAGTCAGAAATGTAACAACTCACCTTACACCGGGTAAGAAATTTTTCCCTCTTCAGTCTTCAGAATTAATACATTTCTAACCCACCCATTGGTAAAGTATTTATATGCATCAAGGCTTTTATTTTTTTTAGTGGAAAAATAGTCCGTTTTTTGGGTTATTATAAGTCGTTATTTTCTTTTTTTTTAAAATGCAATACATACTGGGACCAGTCAGAAATGTAACAACTTACCTTACACCGGGTAAGAAATTTTTACCTTTTCAGTCTTCAGAATTAATACATTTCTAACCCACCCATGGGTAAAATATTTACATGCATCAAGGCTTTTATAAGCTTTTAGAGCTTTTCCGGTTTAACATGAAAAACTGCCTATTAAATAGTTATAAATATCGTGATAGTTCAGAACAGGGAGGTCAGTAGCAACACAAACTTCCAGACGATAAAATTATCTTTCAGGTATGTCATATGGATCTTCTATGCCATTAGTTATAAGCTTTTCTTCGTAACGCTGCTTTTCCACCACATTAAGATGACAAACTTTGTCAGAAAGAACAGTTTTTTTAAACTCTATTTGCAGCAGCAGCAGCCATGGAAAAGCACGGAGAGAGACCAGCTCGGGTAATTTCTAGCCACCCGGAAGTCTAGTAGACAGTTCTGTGACGTCACGTGCAAAGGCTCTATAGTCCTGTTTTCATGAGCGGTCGGAACGTGTCAAAATTGTGCTCAAATTCGGGCACAATGAGTTGACAGATGAGAAACGCAGTACCAGACCTTCAACTTCAACAACAGGTAAGAATGTGACATGGTTCGAAGATCTGGTGCAAACAGACAAATAGGTGAATTTGCGTCAAACAAATTCACCCTCGCAAATGTTTTTTTCTTTCGGTACCGCACGTCACGTCATTCAACCTAATCACTACATCTACATACATCCGAGTGAGAACGTGTTCCAGGCGGGTTGTCATTTTCACTTGAATCTTTTCTCCAACCTTTTTTATCCATATCAAATCAATGTCAGCCGTCATAGAACGATATATATCTCTTTAATGAGTATTTAAAATCACTTTACAATAAAAGCAAGCAATATTAAAACCTCCACAAGGTCTTTCAAAACCCCATGGGTTTCTTCATCAGGTAGTATGAACACTGGGGTTGTACCACAGACACTCCTTGTTTAAATAGATTCGTGTATAATGAGGCAGCGCATTACAAAGGTCACAAATACAAGTTAAATATGACAATACAAAAGAGCAAACATGATAAATTCACATCACAAATAGGATTTCGCCCCGCATTTCCAGGGGGTTGGGCAGCCTGGAGATCAAATCGACATTGAGAGGAGGGGCGAAATTCTATTTGTAACGCGCATTTATCATAGTGAAAATCCTCCAAATACGTGGCGTCAGTGAATAAACAACAACATCGCTCTTCCACATTTATCAACACATAGCAACCAAAAGATTGTTGTCCGGCTACTGCTGGGACCGTACCCATCTCTCGATATCTAACCCAGTGCGTTCGTCTTACGCTACAATGGCCAACAATCAACGACGCTAGGTGCGTTTATCTGTCAGCTTCTGAATAGAACAGCCTGTCAGAAGCTGACAGCTAAACGCACGTAGCGCCGTTGATTGTTGGCCATTGTAGCGTAAGACGAATGCACTGGGTTACATATCGAGAGATGAATACGATCCCAGCAGTGGCCTGACAACAATTTTGTGGTTGCTATGTGTTGATAAACGTGGAAGACCGATGTCTTTGTTTGCGCATTTATCAAGGTTGCTATTTTGTATTGTAATATTTAATTTGTACTTGTGACCTTTGTAATGCGCACATGTACAGTTTTCTCATCCATTGTTCAGTGATTCGCTCATGGAGCCCGAGCATGAGTAAGCGATCGCACATTATACGCCAATCTATTTGAACAAGGAGTGTGTGTGGTACAACTTCCAGTGTTCATACCACCTGATGAAGAAACCCATTGGGTTTTGGAAGATCAAGTGGGGCTTTTAATGTTTGAAGGAAGCGAAGCTGAAGGCCGAGCGGAGCTCTCTTTACGAGACAATTAGTTGTTCGAACATAGGTACGAGATGACACATTCGATCACCGTGATTTTTTGCATGCCATTGGACATCGTCCATGGTCAGGTTTTGAGGCCTTCCGATTCCCGAAATTCCGTATCACTGAAGAATAATCGTCCAAAAACTTGCATTTTAGGGGGTTTCCGGGTTTTGAGAAGGGGTCATTTGTTACCTATCTCCTCCAAAGATCTTCAGCCGATCGCGGTGACACTTGCCACTGAGAAAATGAAGGACATGGTGAGTGACCTGGGGTTAGTATCATGGTGATTGGTCGTGTCGTAAAAAAATGATGGCTATTAAAAAACTGACCAATTTTAATAATAATTGAAAAAAATCCGCTCTATGTACGAGACTCTGGACAATTAGTTGTTCGGGCAGAGCTACGACATGACACATCCGATCTCCGTGAATTTTGGCATGCGATTGGTTATCGTCCATGTTCAGGTTTTGACGGTTTCCTATTTTGCAATAGCTTTGCTCAAAATTTGCCAACTGTACCCGAGTTATCTGTTACCGTTGGCGACTTGTCGTAGTACTTGCTTTTATTGCAAAGTGATTTTAAATACTCATTAAAGATACAGCTAAGACGGCTGACATTGATTTGATATCTACTTTGGCACGACGTTTTACATATAGACAGTTTTATTCAACTTCCTGCGCCTAACAACGCCTCTAGTCAGGCGGCGAGTGTAATGAATCACGTTAGGAGACGCCGATTTACATATATCTAATCCACCGCCAAAGGTCATCGGAAATTACTTTTTGATCAGACCTCTTACTTTTTCTTCGGCACATACCTTTTGGCTTTAACTTGCGTGTTGTACAACGCAAGTCAAAATAAAGGCAGTTAAAATAAAGTTAAAAATGCCCCTGTTAAAATAAAATTCCAGGTTGTCCCTATGGTTCAGCCGGTTCTGAGTTGCAAGACATATTTTGATCATGTCAGGAGCGAAGATGTGTTGCAGTTGTGTAACATGAAGCAAAATGTTATTAGTAAAATAGAGACAAATATTGTGAAGTGATATCGCCATGTTGAAAGAATGAGGGGTGTGACGCCGCACCCCCCCGAAAGAGGGCCGGGGGCATGGCCCACGGGTCAGCCGCGTCCATGAATCGTTGAGGTAGCCATCCACTTTAGAACGTGCACTAGAGAACTCCCAGCCAATATGGTGTGTGGTATGCAACATCACACATTTGTATTTTTCGAAAGCGCTGGAGAAGGGACTCTCTTATTTTTCCTCTCTCGCGGTGTGAAAACAATATCACACCGTTGCGAAATCTTGAACGGCCGGGTCATCCGGAAATTTTAGGCGATATTATAACGAAGTAAATTTCTCCGTCATTTTTGTCCACGCGGGGCTCGAACCCGGGTCCTCTCATTCCGGAATATGTCGCTCTACCAATTGAGCTACGCGGATGTTCGTTCTGACTGCTATCTGCCTTTATGTCGTGTGCCTCCTACTGGGTAGGCACGTCACAATGTATAATAGAAATTTGACACCCCCATTTGGGACCGATTTTTATTTCTTTTGTTATTAATACACTGGTGTGCAAAAATTAAGGACGAAGAGGAGAAATTAGCATAACAGCGGAACGAGCAGGCAGAACGGACCGGAAGACCACTCAGGAGATAGACTAGGCTCCGTTACGGTAGGGCATGCGCATATATACAGCATGACGTAGGGGGAGGGGAGTGTCGGAAGGGTATAAAGCACACGGACGGTGTACGCTCGGCAATTCAATGAAAGCTATTGCACGGTGTACATCGGTTTGAACGACGTCGAGTTGCTGCCATTGTGTGATATGTCCAACAGGCAATCCAGTAGACGACATCTGGATGACTTTACCCGAGGTCGCGTCATTGGGAAGTTGGAAGAAGGTCAAAGTGTGACTAGTGTGGCCGAGGAGTTCGGGATCGCTCACAGCATCGTTTCACGAGATTGGAAAGTATTTCAAACGGCAGGAACAGCTGTCCGAGAGTTTAGCAGTGGTCGTTCACGAGCAATCACGGCGGCAGACGACAGGTATATTGTCCTACATGCGAGAAGAGACAGACGGCAGACAGCGGGAGAAATCGCAAGGTACATGAAACAGACAACTGGACGTTCGTTATCGCGTTTTACCGTGGCCAGGAGGCTGCACAAATGTGGTCTATTTGCACGACGACCAGTACGGTGTGTGCCATTAACGCCTGCTCATCGGAGACGGCGGTTTCTCTGGTGCCAGGAGCACAAGAACTGTACACATCAGCAATGGGGTCGAGTTCTCTTTACGGATGAGAGCCGATTTAGTCTGACGAGCGATTCTGGACGTATACACATCTGGAGAGAGCAGGAAACACGCGATCACACCTCCAACATCATCGAAAGGGACCGGTCTGGAGGTAGCGGAGTTCTCGTTTGGGGCAGTATCAATATGTGGAGGTTCAGTCACTGGTGTACGCTATTGTACCGAGGTTTTCCTGCCTCACGTGCGTCTGTTTAGAGGTGCTGTGGGTCCTGAGTTCCTCTTCATGGACGAGAACGCTACACCTCATCGTACAGTGGCTGTCTGAGAGTTGTTGGTGAGTAAAGTATTCAACACATTGATTGGCCCTCAAGGTCCCCGGACCTAAATCCAATCGAACACGTGTGGGACTTTCTAGGGAGACGCTTGGTAGCACGTCACCAGCCGCCAGCAACGATTCCGCAGCTGCGATTGGTGCTACAAGAGGAATGGGTAGCGATGCCTTAACAGCTCCTTGACAACTTCGTCCTCAGCATGGATAGACGTTGTAAATCCAGCACCCCGTCAGGAGTGATCATATCCTCTACTAAAGACTGAATTTTTCTTGGCAGCCGCCTGTCACATGGAGTTTCTTTCTTCTGTCCAGTTGTGCTCGAAGCTACCTTTTAAATAAAGTGCCTTTGTATCCTTTGGTTTCCTTGTTTGGACGGTTTTGCTCACTTGTCCCATATTCTTACATCTTGGGGATCTTATCGTATGATTTGAGTCGATGTGGTGCTCTTCTGCATGACGTTATATACGAAAAACCGTCTCGTCCTTAAGTTTTGCACGCAAGTATATATAAACGTCGCCACTGTTCCCAATGTGCAGCGAACCACGTAGAACCTGTGAACACGTAAACACTGTTGTGGCTTGAAAAACAGCTGTCGAGTGTAATATTTAGTTATTTTGATTTTACAAAGTTTATTAAAACTATAATGCTCAACGTAGTAAATACGTAACAGTAATATGATCATATCACAAATATCTTTCAAATACGTAACAGTAACATGAAGTTGGTATGTTAAAGTTACAAAGACATTTCACTGTAACGTATCGGTTACTTTTTAAAGTTATGAAGCGTTTGAGGACATTTTGACGTTACCGTAAGTTTTCTGAAACATTACTGTTACATTGCGTGACATATCTGAAAAGTCTCAATGTTTCATTGCTACGTACTTGTAACATATACGAAATATTCTGTGTTGTGTGGGCGGCGACTGCGAAGTCCGGTCTGTGGTACGGTTCCTGAATGCGAGAAATATCAGACAAAGTGAGATTTTCTCGAAATTTGCAAAATGTACGGACAAAACGCAATGTGTGCAGGAATGGCGCGGAAATGGGTTCGAATGTTTAATGAAGAACGACAGAACGTTTATGACGAATTGCGCAGTGGGAGATCTTCTCTGGTCCCGAAAGATTTTGTGGGGAAAGTGAATGAAAGCATTTTGGGAGAACCGACGCTTCACAATATGTGATCTTTCAGAGCGTTTACCTGAAGTTTCGAAATCACCACAGGAAAGTTTCAGTACCGCAGACAGGGGAGTACTGATAGCCCCCGAAACACCCGCAGAGCGGGGGAGATCTCACAGCTGAAAGGGCATTTAGCCGCAAGAGTTTTTACAAAAGGAAGCTTCTGCAAAAGATTTCTAAAATTCTTTTGCGAAAACTTCATATGATAAAAAGAAAAGCATTTTTTTTTCGCGTTTTAAGTTTATAAAAACTGTATAACGGCATAGCAGTTATTCCAGACGACTTTAGACTCCTTTCATGAGTCATAGCAATAGTTCCTATACATGTATATTAACAAGAGAATGTGAAAGAAATATCATTTCAGTGAATGAAACTTTATATCAATGATGATATGGTGTTCTTCACGGGGAGATTGAAGTAGAGACCTGTGTCAATTTTCTATCAGTCAAGAGAAAAAAAAATTTACTATGTGTAAATCACTGTGGCGTGTGTGTTTTATATTCAAGAGTAAATAATTTAAGTGGGCCAGTCCCTTTTTAGGCTTCGCATGTTAACCTTATGGGAGGTCTCGATGTACTTAAGTAAATTTTTCTCACGATAGACTTGGCCTATCAATTGCAAACTTGGCATGCATTTTCCCAAGGATAATATGTAACACCTGAACTAGAATTATCGCAATCGGTCAATTAATTAATTTTGTATTGATTAATCAAAATTGCTGTCGATTTTGCTAACTTTTTGATTAGCAATTATATTTATTATTTTAATTGAGTACATTATTTAGTCATGATTCTAGTTTCAGGTGGTTGTTAATATATACAGTAAGGTATAAAAAAGTTTGAAGCCATTATCTTCCGTGGTTTATAAGAAAAATGTTCCTAAATGTACAAAAGCCACAACTTTTCAGGGGAGGCCAAAAACGAAGAAGAACTGTGACTAGAAGCCTCCCGCGTCATACTCCTTTTTCTCTGCTTTGCTGAACTTGAGATTTCTGCTCGCAGTCTTCCTTTGCTTTCCCGCACCTTTTAGAATCTGTTTTTTTTCTTCCCAGGACAACGACAGATATTCGACCGTCTCACGCTTGCTCAGATGTGGCTGGGGACGCCTTACTTGTGCAACTTGTACGCCTAATTTGAACATTTTTTTCGCCTACAAATTATTTTCTGTTTATGAAGTGTCGTATACCATTCGATTCAGCAAACTCTGTAGAAAAAAAAATTGAAATAAAACAAATTTACCGAATTTTTTTTTTCAGGACATGGTTTTCTTAAGTAGTTTTACTCTTTTTTTAGGCCAAAATTATTAACTGTTACTTATTTATTTGCTTACTTATGCTAGATATTTTCGTATAAGTCGGAAAAGGTCATTAGACACTGTCACATGACTGTTACGTGTTTTGTGTATGTAATGGTGAGGAATTTCAAAGAAGTTAGCTTCAGTTCCCTAAATGAATAAAATACGCATGATATTAACTTCGGCGTAACTGTTTTGTAATACTTTCTGCACTACAGAACAGTAATGTTACGGAAATCATTTTAATTACTTCAAAAACACATTTGTGTTACAAGTTAAAATACATACAATAACTTTAGTTTTACAAAATGTATCTCTAGGTTCCGAAGAATTTGAATTATTAAAACGCTCATGAAATCTACTTAATAATGTGGAATTAAAAAATTGAAGTAATTGAATGCTAATAGAGTTTTGCAAAAGGAGCCGCGAATATTTTTTGCGTTGGGGGCCCCCAGTTTTTCCGGAACGCTACTGACCGCAAAGTGTGTACACAATGGGTGCCAAAGATGTTGACGGAGGAGCACTAAACGAAACTCATGGGACCTGCTTTGGCATTTCGTGGGCGCTACGCGGAGGAAGGCGATGGTTTTTTTAGGCCGTATAATGACGAGAGATGAGAATTTTGTAATAAGGTACACGATGGGTGACAGAGATGTTAACGGAGGAGCACTAAACGAAGCTCATGGGACCTGCTTTGGAATTTTGTGGGCGCTACGCGGAGGAAGGCGATGATTTTTTTAGGCCGTATAATGACGAGAGATGAGAATTTTGTAATAAGGTACACGGTGGCTGACAGAGATGTTGACGGAGGAACACTAAACGAAGCTCATGGGACCTGCTTTGGTATTTTGTGGGCGCTACGCGGAGGAAGGCGATGATTTTTTTAGGCCGTATAATGACGAGAGATGAGAATTTTGTAATAAGGTACACGATGGGTGACCGAGATGTTGACGGAGGAACACTAAACGAAGCTCATGGGACCTGCTTTGGAATTTTGTGGGCGCTACGCGGAGGAAGGCGATAATTTTTTTAGGCCGTATAATGACGAGAGATGAGAATTTTGTAATAAGGGACACGATGGGTGACAGAGATGTTGACGGAGGAACACTAAACGAAGCTCATGGGACCTGCTTTGGTATTTTGTGGGCGCTACGCGGAGGAAGGCGATGATTTTTTTAGGCCGTATAATGACGAGAGATGAGAATTTTGTAATAAGGTACTCGATGGGTGACAGAGATGTTAACGGAGGAACACTAAACGAAGCTCATGGGACCTGCTTTGGAATTTTGTGGGCGCTACGCGGAGGAAGGCGATAATTTTTTTAGGCCGTATAATGACGAGAGATGAGAATTTTGTAATAAGGTGCACGATGGGTGACAGAGATGTTGACGGAGGAATACTAAACGAAGCTCATGGGACCTGCTTTGGTATTTTGTGGGCGCTACGCGGAGGAAGGGGATGATTTTTTTAGGCCGTATAATAACGAAAGATGGGAATTGGGCCTCTCACATGTCACTTGAATCGAAACAGCAGCCCCTGCAGCAGAAACACACGAGCTCGCCTACGGCCAAAAAAATCAAACAGACGATGTCAACGAGGAAGATCATGTGCATTGTCTTTTGGGATGGGAAAGAAATGTTGTTGGTGGAATTCCTGCCTAAACAGCAGTTTATTGCGAGACACTCAGAAAGTTGCGTCGTGCAATTCAAAACAGACGGTGCGGCATGCTTAGCAAGGGAGGCGTTCTTCCCCATGACGACACAAGTCCTCGTGCCACGAATTTGATGTACAATCTGGTCACCAAATTTGGATGGCAGCAACTGCTCCACCCTCCCTACACCCCAGACTTGGCGCCCATCGAATATAATTTTTCTATCCACTTGGAACGATTTCTTTCCGACCAGAGGTTTGATGGCGACGATGACCAAAAGACGACGCGATGATGCGGTGGTACAAAACCCCGGCGATCGACTTCTATGAGGAAGGTATACAGAAACTTGTGCCGCGATATGACAAATGCTTAACACCCACGGGGAATATGTTGAAAAGTAGATTAAAATATGTTGAACCCAGGAGGCAGGCTTCTATGAGGAGTATACCCAGAAACGTATGCCACGATATGACAAATACGTTAACATCCACGTAGAATATGTTGAAAAGTATAGATTAAGGTCTGTAGAACCCAAGGGGCAGACTTCTATGAGGAGGATAGGCAGAAATTTGTGCCACGATATGACAAATGCTTTAACATCCATGAGTAATATGATGAAAAGTCGATTAAGGTATGTAGAACCCAGGCGGCGGACTTCCATGGTGAGGGTATCCAGCAACTTGTGTTACGATATGACAAATGACTTAACATCTACGGGAAATATGTTGAAAAGTAGGTTAAAGTATGTAGAGTTCATTGCATATTAAAAATTAGTTATCATTTCTTTTTCCCATTTGTTTTTATCTTCAAATTATACTTACGATCTGGATGGCCATGGTATTAAATTTTCCGTGGCGTAAAGGTAACGCACTCGGCGCGATACCGAGAGTTCTGTTGGTTCGATTCCACAGCGGCGGCTGAAAAACAATTTTTCGGTTGCTGTGTGTTTCTGGAACGTGGAAAGAGCGATGTATTTATTTATTAACTGTCGCCACGTATTTGGAATATTTTCACCTTGGATCTCGCCCTTTGGATTTAACTGCTATAACATATATATAGCTAGTGCCGTTAATGCCCACCAGATGGAGACGTCTCAGTAGCTGAGCCCATCTTACGGATTTATGATGTCAGTAGCTGACTTTAAAAATACACATAGCACCGTGGATTGTTGGCCCCCGTGGCGTAAAGGTAACGCACTCGGCGCGATACCGAGAGTTCTGTTGGTTCGATTCCACAGCGGCGGCTGAAAAACAATTTTTCGGTTGCTGTGTGTTTCTGGAACGTGGAAAGAGCGATGTATTTATTTATTAAAGATTATCTATATACATGCAGATGACTGGATATTAATGTTAGGATAGCGTATACAATTTTTGGGTCTTCCATAAATTTTTGCATTCTCTGAAATTACATTTATCACGAAAATACAGATTTCTATTAATCACGTTATCATTGGTTTTTCAAGTCAGATCGTAAAAACTCACTCTCGTGTCGAGATGAGCAATCTCAAGAAATTCTGATTTTCCTGATATATCTGCTGTACTCGCTTAGTGCTATGTATGTATGTATGTATGTATGTGTTGTGAAATCTTTGTTTCTAGAAGGAGGATTGGGGAAATTCTCTTTTTCTTCTGAAAAATGCGTAAATAGCCAAGAAACTTTAGCTGCTGTATACATACAGAATTTTTGTTTTAAGTGGAAATATTGCGTGGCGTATTTGACTGAAACGTGTATTGTAATACTCATGAGACTTCTACCGCATCACTCTTATGAACGCCGAAAAGTGGATGATGATCATGACAAGACTTCAGTGAATTAAAAGCAATTCGAGGCATAACAAAAGTAAATTTCTAGAGAGAGAAGAAAAACAGAAACAAAAACGTAGGATTACTTTTAATTAAGTGAACAGTGAGTAACGGGAAGTCAGCAACTGGGTTTTGTCACAGAAAATCCGCGATACTGTACTGTCAAATACGATGGAGTGGGTTTAAAAAAATATCAAAGATATCTGCACAGTTATTCGCAATACGCAACAGGAAACGCAACATACGTGAATGTAATAAACGAAAAAAAAATGTTCTAAACCCTTAGGGCAAGCAAATACTTAAATATGGATGCATAATTCGCGGTATACGCATTATTTACGCAAGTTTATATGGAATATTTTAATCTGCACAGTAGAATATTACGAAAATCCGGATAATTCTGTGTGTCTGATTTTTGTTTTACTTTTGTAAAGTGTACAAAGTTTTGTTCAGCTAACTTTGTTTCAAACGAGAGCTCTTTCTCACGGCGAAATCTCGTGTGGTCGTTTTTTAGTAGTTGCTGAGGAAACTTAAGTTGGTTTAATGAGAGACCCTCACATGAATGTGATATCGTATGAAACATATTCATTAAGGAACAGAATGAAAGACATTTCTTAGATTCAGATTTCTTTAGGAGATAGCGTATTTTGAATTCAATCCTCTGAGGAATCATTTACATACACAAATTGCAGTGATACAAGTCGTAATACCTAATTCAGCCATGCATAAACTTTACGCAAACTGCATTATTCATCTGAACGTGGCTCGTACTTAATTCTTCTAAAACTTCTCAAGAATAAAAGAAGCACTTTGCTTGTACAGAGCCCGTAATTTTTTATGAAGAGATTACTGCTCTTTTTCGTATCAAACAAAGATATACTTCCGTATACAGTTACATGCAACTTGAGTAGTACAATCCTCATTTATTCCGTGTTATTCAGGTTCGGTCATCTGTTAGACGACGGCATATTACATATTTCTTTCTGCACTTGTTTCCTTTCCTTAATTCTAGATCTCCCTTCTGTTTCTGCAGTAGCGTTACTCTGAACAAATAATTTCGATTATCATGTTTCTTTTCATGCTACAGATATTTTTAATCTTTACCCTCCTGTTAGAGAGAGAGAGACAGAGAGAGAAAAAGAAAGAAAGGGAGAGGCAGAGAGAGAAAAAGAGAGAGAAACAGATAGACAGAGAGAGAGAGAGAAGGAGTGAGAGAGAGAGAGAGAGAGAGAGAGAAAGAGAGAGAGACGGAGAAAGAGAGAGAGAGAGAGAGAGAGAGAGATTTATCTTTTTATCTCGAACAATCCATCGCTCTTTTTTCTTTTGCGCTAACATTTTAACTCTTTAAACGTCCGATGTGCGTGAACTAAAAATTGTGTCCAACATTTTTTACGCTCCCCAAACAGAAATGTTGACATAGCAGACGGGTTTCATGAGAACTATGGAAAAAAATATTTCCTTTCTCCTTTTCATTTCAACAATATTGACTATAATCTGTCACTGGCGATAAGCTGTCGGTTCCAGTCCTTTATAATTTACTCCAAAACTCAAGGCATGCTGGGGGAGGACTTGTCTCCCTGACTAGGACATCAACCTACCCGGTAGAAACAAGTGACTTAAGATCTCTCATCTTTCTTAGGTTCGTCATCAGTGTTATAGCCCTTTTAGAAGGTAATCGGTCTCAAAAGATTAGTGTCATTCATCTCAGTAAATGTCCACTTTGAATAACGAAGCTGAAGGGAAAGTTTCCCTCGTTCTAGCGACGTTCAGTACACTCCTTAGGCCATAATATATCCGTTCGAGCTGATTTCAGTTCATTTTCCTAACCCCGAGTTAATTCGTTCCAGTAGGCTGAAATGCTAAATAAGAGTTCCGAAAGAAAGAATGGATTGAAGGAAATTTTAAGTAACAGCTTCGAGAGCAGAAATGCAACGAAGAAAATTTAGAATTTTAGATAACAGTTTCGAAAAGAATAATGAGCTGATGGCAATTTTAAACAAAAATCTCGACACAAGGAATGAACTGAAAACAGTTTTTAGGAAACGCGTGGAGAGAAGAAATACACTCACAAGACAATTTTGAGTAAAAGTTTGGAGAAGGAATTGATTGAAAACAACTGTTAACAGTTTGAAAACATTAAGTCAGTTTGAAATAAAAATTTCGAGAGAACAAATGAGCACAAAAGAATTTTTTGAAAACCCTTGGTGAAAAGAAATGCACTTACACTGACGAGCCATTATATTATGACTACCTACCTAATAAGCTGCAGGACTCTCTTTAGACAGCAAAACAGCGGTCACTTGGCAAGGCATCGATTCGATGAAGTGGCGATAGGTATCCCGGGGTATCTGGTACCGCAATGTCAACAGCAGGACTACCAGTTCCCGTACATTTTGGGATGATGGTGATTCAGCGCGAACCCGCTTTTCCACGTCGAACCACAAATGTTTAATTGGGTTCATGTCAGACAAATTTGTAGGCAAGGGCATTAACAAAAAGTCACCAACATGTTCCTCTAACCACTTCTTGACGATTCTGGCAGTGTGGCATGGCGCATTATCCTGTTGGTAACGGCCAACACCAGCAGAGAAGACAGTTGCCATGAATGGGTGAACCTGGTCCGCAACGATGTTCAGATACATAATAGCTGTCAGGGATTGTGCTATTGGGATAATGGGGCCTAAAGTTTCCCAAGAAAACATCGCCCACTACATAACACCACAGCCGCTGGACTCTTTCTGCCCAACAGTCCATACAGGGGCCATCGCCTCCGTTGGTAATCTCCGTATCCGCGCTCGGCCATCAACGTGATGCACCAGAAATCTTTATTTTTCACAACACAACAGGCTATTTTCTTCTAATCATCCACGGTCCAATCTCGATTATCTTGGGCCCATTTCATGCGTTGTTGGCGATGACGTGCATTCAGCATGAGGACTCGGGTGGGTCTTCGGCTACGCAGGCCCATGCGCAGAAGGCCGCGATGAACTGTGTGCTGTGACACATTGTCCTGATCACCACTCTTGTAGCTGCGGGTGATTTGCCGCACTGTGGCCCTGATTACGCTGTGAACAATTTGCGACAGTCTCTTTCCCCCTCTGGCTTCAGTAAGCTGCGGACCACGCACGTCTGGATGACGGTTCGTAGTTTGGCCATCTGTGCACCACTTTTGATACGTATTCACTACAGCGGCGCATGTACAAGCTGCGTCGTTTCCGAGATCGTAGTTCCTAGGCGCCGTGCCATCATAATTTGTTCTCTATCAAACTCCGACAAATTGGCAGCTTTTCCCATTTTGACTTCTGACTCCGAACACTCTAAACTAACCGAAAGCCGGTCCTCGGGTTGTACATAACCTGCCCTGTGAACTTCACCTGCGCCACCGTTCGGTCTCCAGGCGCGCTTATTTCTCTAGCCTGGGGGTGGTCATAATGGAATCGTTCATCGGTGTATACAAGACAATTTCACATAATAATTTCGAGAGAAGGAACACATTATGTTTTAAGACAATTTTAAATAAGTTTCCAGAGAACAAATGCTTCTAAAACAAATTTAAATAGGAGTTCCCAGGGAAGAAATGCACTTAAGGCAATTTTGAAAAAGCGTTTCCAGGGAAGGAATGCTTTTAAAACAATTTTAAATGGAAGTTTCCAGAGAAGAAATGCTCTAAAACAATCGAGAGAAGGAATGGTTTTTAGACAATTTCAAATAAGGATTTCAAGAGAAGGCCTATTTTTGAAACAAACGTTTAATAAGAATCCCGAGAGAAGAAATGCCCTTAAGATAATTTTAAATAAAAGTCTCGAAAAAAGGAGTTTACTTCAGACAACTTTAGACATGAGTTTTGGGAGAAGAAATGCTCTTAAGACAATTCTAAGTAAGTGTTTCGAGAGGAGGAATGCCCTTAAGGCAATTTTAAATAAGAGCTTCAGGAGAAGGAATGTGCTTAAGATAATTTTAAGTAAGAGTTTCTAAAGACTGAGTATACTTAAGATAATTTTAAATAAGAGTTTCAAGTGAAGTAATGTACTTCAGGCAATTTTAAATAAGATTTTCGAGTGAAGGAATGTACTTAAGGAAGTTTTAGGTAAGAGTTTAGAGAGAAGGAATGCGCTGCAGAAAATTTAATATAGAAGCTTCGACAGGAGTGCTCTGAGGATGATTTTAACAGTATCGAGGAAAGAAGTCCATTTAGAACAATTTTAAATACTAGTTTGAAGAGACGGGATGGGCTGAATGTATTTTCAAAAGTTTTGAAAGAACGACTGCTGCAGAGTCAATGAATAAAATAATCGAAAAGGGGAATGCAATTGAGGAAAATTGAAACGGTTTCGAAAGATATGATGCAGCGAAAACTATATGTGAATTAAATCTTCGAGAGGAGTGTAAGTGAATATAGCCTGCACCACAGAGGAAAAGATAATGCAGTTCAACTCTCACTTTTTGAACAGCACCTCCAGTCGACGGACATGAAACTACGGTAGCGTCTGTCACGTGTTACGGTACCGGTGGCTATCTAAGTAGCACCGCGGAAAGAGTAAAATGAAATCCAATCCCATCTACTATAATAGTCTATAATATAGAACTAAATGTGAGAAATTCAAATAACAGAATGGAACTTAAAGACAATTATACCAGGATTAATTTTCCAATAAATCTATTATCTAGATCTACTTGATGACAACATATACATAATTGATTGGCCCTTAAAAGATGCACAAAACTCTCATTATTGCGAACCTTCATGAAATTGAAACAATAAATAATTGAAGTATCAAAAAATAAATTACTAATAATAAACTAAAATTTTGACAGCTAAAAAATAACTGTCAATAATTACTTAAATGACTCCCCATAAATATTAAATATTAAACATAAACATTAAATACTTTAAATATTCACTGATCAAAACAAAAAGTGAGACGAACTGAACTGCTTCATTTCATTTCATTTCATTTATTTATTCATTCAGTTGCCACTACAGCAACTAGGAAAAGGAGGGAAAAGGCCGTGAGGCCTGACATAGCCCTCTTCTCCCCTGAATACAAAAACATAAAGCTTAACAGAAAAGGCAAGCCAACACATATATGGTAGGTACACGTACTTGCTCACAACCAACACATATAACAATGTGTTCCATCAACTATAGTCTTCATTATATCTAAACAAAAAAGTATCATATACACTTCCCTATATAATCACATATATATTTATAAATAAACAACAAATAACGTTTGCACCTCACTCTATAATCATACTAACATACATTTCTTCCATTTAGTCGAAATTGCCTATTGTTTACTGATTATTTCATAAGATATGCCTTTAGTTTTATTTTAAATAAGTTAAAATTATTAATTGATGTTAGTTCTTGGGGCAATGAGTTCCAGAATTTTGGACATCTATAATTTATATTCATTTTAAGTTTCTCAGTTTGTGGGAACATTGGAATTAGTAGTGATCTATTCCTAGTATTGTGGTAATGAGTATGTATATTTATTATTATTATATCATTGTGTATACCATTTTTAATTATTTTATACATTGTTTTCCCAAGTTATAATCATATAATTGCTTTATTGTTAAAATATTATATATATTGGGGTTCACTTTTGACCGAATATATAAGATTGGTTGAAAATTATTTGATGCTTTAAGGTCTATTAGTCTTATAAATATATTTTGCAGTGACTGTAATTTATTAATATTATATTGTGTGGTTTGTCCCCAGGTTAAGATGCAATAATTAATGTGTGTTTGAATTAGAGTATGATATATAGAAATTAATATTTTTGGTGTTAAGTTTGGCATACTACTAACCATTCCGATATTTCTAGAAATCTTGTTACTTAAATTTTCAATGTGTTTGTTCCATTTCAAATCATTGTGTATAGTTGTACCTAGAAAAGAGTGTGCTGAGACCGTATTAATCCTGACTCCATTAATCAGAATCGGTAAATCGTATAAATGTGAAGCTTGTGAATTAGAAAAAATCATTAATTTAGTTTTATTAATATTAACAACTAATTCATTTGCATTCAGCCAATCTGCTATTAATTTTAGCTGAGTATTAGTTCTTAGTGTAAGCTCATTCATATCAGTTCCCTTTAAAATAATAGTTACGTCATCTGCATATAGGATTGTATCATTATCTTTTAATACTGCAAATAAGCCGTTAATATATAAATTAAAAAATAAAGGACCAAGAACTGATCCCTGGGGTACCCCACAGTTTATTATTTGTAATATGGATCGATTTTGATGAATCTGGGTGTATTGCATTCTTTCTGACAAGTAACTTTTGAATAAATTATAGCTAGATCCCCGGAGTCCTATAATATTTAACTTATGAAGTAATATATCATGATTTAGGGTATCGAATGCTTTTGATAAATCAAGAAAGACTGCTATTGTTATTTGTTTTTGTAATAGATTTTGTTGAATTATATTTTGTGTATATAATAATGCTAGTTCAGTTGATTTACTTGGTACAAATCCGAATTGTCTGTAATGAAATATATTATGTCTTTGAATGTATGAAAATAGTCTGGTATGAATTAATTTCTCTAGTATGTTTGCGAAAATTGATAAGTTTGCGATTGGACGATATTTATTTATGTCGTTTTTTGACCCATTCTTATATTTCGGAGTGATTTTCGAGATTTTTAAGGAATCTGGAAATATTCCGGTTTCAAGTATAAGGTTATAGATCTGCAACAACGGCTGAACTATGATATCTGCCACGAATTGTATGGCTAATGGAAAAAATTCATCGTAGCCAGGTCCGACATTTGTATTGATTTGGTTTAAAGCATGAGTAAGTTCAGTCCTTGTAATTTTCGACATATGAAAAGTATTTAGTCTTGAAAGATTTTGTAGGTATTTTGTATAGTGGATTCCTGAAAATATAAGTTGTTGCTTGGTCAATTGTGGTGACAATATAAAGTGACTGTTGATCTCATTAGCTATAGCCTGTTTATCAGTTATTTTATAAGTTGATTTGGTTAAATATTGCGGCGTAACTGGGCTGATATTTTCCCCCAGTAATAGATTCAGATGTTTCCATGTTAATTTAGGGTTATTTTGTGAGAATATATTAGTGTAGTAATTTCTTTTTAACTTCCGACTATCTGAATTCAATTTGTTTCTATATGTTTTAAAATTCTGGAAGTCGACTTGTAGTTTACTTTTAATAAATTTGGAATACAGTCTATTTTTTTATTTATTCGATTTAAGAGATTCCTTGTTATCCATGGTTTCCTATTTTTTTTAATTTTATTACTTTTCGTTATTATTGGAAAAGCTTGATCGTATGAGTCTTTTAACAATATTGTAAATAAGTTATATGTTATATCTGGATTTTCCGCTGGAAGGAAATTTTCCCAATTTATAGTTTGAAGTAGGTTCTGAAATTTTTCCAAGTTATTAGAATTTATTAATCGTATTTGTTTATTTATTAACTGTTTCTTCACTGCATGTGTATAAGTGTAAACTGTGAAGATTGGTAAATGGTCACTGATATCATAATTTATAACTCCTGATAAAACTGACTCTTGTGGAGCATTTGTGAGTGATAAATCAATAATCGTTTCTGTGTTAGGTGTAATTCTCGTTGGATGTAATATTGTATTGATAAATCCAGCAGCAGTTAATATTTGAACAAAGTACTGAGTCTGTGAATTAGTAACATAAATATTAATATTGAGATCTCCCAATAAAAATCCCCTTTTCCCGGTTAAATTCACATAATTGAATGCCTCTGTTAATTTTTCGAAGAACTGAGTTGTATTTGATCCTGGAGGGCGATAGCACACCATTATAATAGTGTGTTGATCTTCTATTGACAAAATTTCAATGGTAGAGTCAGTAAATGTTAAGTTTTTATTAGATGTATAATCATGATAGGTATCCTTAATGTAAATGGCCACTCCACCTCCTCTTGAGTGGGTTCTATTTTGATAAAAAATCTTATAGCCATCCAAGCCAACACTATAATTTTCACTGGAAAACCATGTCTCTGTTATACATAAAATATCTATTTGTGAATTAGTAACCTGAATTAGTGCCTCAATAAGAGTTAGTTTATTTAGTAAGGATCTCGCATTAATATGAATAATTTTCAATGAATTTGTGGAACTACAAGAAAAGATATTATTTATTTGTTTGAAAATAAATATGATTAACAATATTATATATAATAAATAAATATGATATTATTTATTTGTTTAAAAATAAATATGATTAAAACCTGGATGTGGCAAAAATAAAACATATTATAATCCTCTGTAATAATAACATTAATTTAGTGGGCCTGCTATCAACAAAATCAACGAAATAATACAAACAAACTTAGGCCATGGTTATTTTTGAAATTAAACGACAATAACTCGCAGTGATGAACACCCTGAAAAATGGCGTAGTTTGCCCGTTAGCATGCAGCATTGAAGCGATGCATATACTCTATCACTTTAATTTCACCTTCTTTTGCATTCTGGTCTCTTCAATGCAACACCTGTACCTTCCTACTTTTAAAGGCGGCTGGCAGCGTCACGTCTTTCCCGCTTGACATAGCTGTCTGTGTTCAGCCATCATTCAGGCGACTAAATTTATGTTAGGAGAAAGAATTCGAAGATTACTGTTTGAACGATTGAGGTTGTCTCAATGTTTGAACCTTCGGTTTTTGTATCAATTGGACGAATTATCAACTCTTGAAACAAAAAGAAACAAGTTAGTAAAATCATGCAATGCATTGATTATCATACGCTTTCTAAAATGCCGGAAATCATTACTCAAGTTATGAGGTAGCGGCTGTGAAATAAATATCGCTCGTGTGTCCTGACCTTTGAACCCATTTCGATTATATTATACAGAACCGATTCAGTATACCACCCGAATAACATGATAAAATGTTGTCGCAATAGAAGCATTTTTAGTCAAGTTATGAGGATAATGGCTGTGGATAAATCTCGTCCTGTGTCCTGACCTACGACCCCATTTCGATGATATTCAACAGAACCTGTTCAGTGCACCTTTGGAACAACATGATACAGTTTTGTCGTAATCGAAGCATTTTTATATAAGTTATGACGCATAAGGGCATTGGAATGAATCCCGCTCCTATGTCCTGATATTTGACCCCATTTCGTCCATTTTCAAAAAAATTGATCCCAGGTGGTCCCCTACCACATACTAAAATTTCATCGAAATTGAAACATTTTTACGCAAGTTATGAACTATAAGGGCAATGGAATGGATACCGCTCATATATCGGGACCTTGAACCCCGTTCCGCCCATTTCCAATAGGGTTCGTCCCCTTGTTGTTCCTTACCATATACTAAAACTTCATCGAAATCGAGGCATTTTTATATAAGTTATGACGCATAAGGGCATTGGAATGAATCCCGCTCCTATGCCCTGCCTGATATTTGACCCCATTTCGTCCATTTTCAAAAAATTTGATCCCAGGTGGTCCCCTACCACATACTAAAATTTCATCGATATTGAAACATTTTTACGCAAGTTATGAACTATAAGGGCAATGGAATGGATACCGCTCATATATCGGGACCTTGAACCCCGTTCCGCCCATTTTCAATAGGGTTCGTCCCCTTGTTGGTTCCTTACCATATACTAAAACTTCATCGAAATCGAACCATTTTTACGCAAGTTATGACGCATAAGGACAATGGAATAAATCCCGCTCTTATGCCCTGCCTGACCTTTGACCCATTTCACCCATTTTTAATAGGGTTCGTGCCCAGGTAGTTTGCTACCACATACTAAAATTTCATCGAAATCGAACCATTTTTACGCAAGTTATGATGCATAAAACCAATGGAATGGATCCCGCTTTTATGTCCTGACCTTTGACCCCATTCCGCCCATTTCCAATAGGGTTCGTCGTAGGTGGTTCCGTACCACATACTAAAACTTCATCGAAATCGAACCATTTTTACGCAAGTTATGACGCATAAGGGCAATGGAATAAATCCCGCTCTTATGCCCTGCCTGACCTTTGACCCCGTTTCGCCCATTTTCAATAGGGTTCGTGCCCAGGTAGTTTCCTACCACATACTAAAGTTTCATCAAAATCGAACCATTTTTACGCATGTTATGACGCATAAAGGCAATGGAATGGATCCCGCTTTTATGTCCTCACCTTTGACTCCATTTCGCCCATTTTCAATAGGGTTCGTCCCCAGGTGGTTCCCTATCACATACTAATATTTCATGGACATCGAACAATTTTTACGCAAGTTACGACGCATAAGAGCAATGGAATGGATCCCACTCCTATGTCATGACCTTTGACCCTGTTTCGCCCATTTTCAACAGGGCTCGTCCCCAGGTGGTCCCCTACCACATACTAAAATTTCATGGAAATCGAACAATTGTTACGCAAGTTATGACGCATAAGAGCAATGGAATGGATCCCGCTTCTATATCGTGACCTTTGACCCCATTTTGCCCATTTTCAATAGGGTACATCCCCATGTAGTCCCCTACCATATACTAAAATTTCGTCGAAATCAAACCATTTTCACGTGAGTTATCGTGCGGACGGACGGACAGACGGACGGACAAAGCTTGAGCATATACGCTTCTTCAACCTACGGCTGGAAAGCGTAAAAAGGAAAAAAAAGGTAAACTCTCACGGTTACGGTTTCGACGCTTTAGTTCCATATCCGCCCACTGGTGCGCTGTTCTATTGAGATCTTCGGGGCCAAATTGTCGCCATGATCCTCTATGGAAGATTTACCTCTGGGTCTCCTACTCTATGGCCTGTACATACGAATTGAGGCAGTAAATGCGTACATATAACACGTACTTCAAATAATGCTCCAACAAATATCTACAACAGCCTAAATTTCAAAATATTGGGACTTTATTGTGCGTATGGTGTCTACTGAAAATACTGCAGCAGTATAACTGCGTGGATATAGGTTGTTTTAAGAAGTACAAAAATTATTGAATTAAAACTACAGCAATAAATAACGGACGTATGGCCTGTACATAAACTTATGCCTCACTAATTGTGTGTGTATAGGCTGCCCTTAAAACTGCTGTTGCCGCCCCGGTGGCGCAGTGGTCTAAGCGATGGCCTCTGATTATTCGTCCGAACGGGGTCCGGGTTCGAATCCCGTGAAGCATGGATGTTGTGTCTCTGTTACGGCACTGGCTCTCTCCCTTCCCTGGAACCAGTGACCCTAAATTAGGGACGGGCGACTGCTTATAGCCCATTGAGTTGCTCACGGTGGTCGTTAAACCTCCAACAACAAAAAAAAAACAACTGAAGTTACAACTTTGTGATTATTGGCAGTATTAAAAGCTGGAGTCGCAAATGCATGTACGTTAGTATGATTTAAAATAATGCTGCGGTAAGTACATGAGTGCGCTTTCTGAACAGCTGTAATAACTGCGGGCTCTACTGAAGAAGTACAGGAGCAATTACGTGAGTATTGCCAATATTAAAAACTGCAGCATTAAGTACATGAGTATGGCTTAAAATACTGTGCCACGAACTCTACCGCATACATACACTTGCATTAAAAATCTGCAGTCGGATTTTATCTGATTAAAAGCTGTGTTAAAAACTACACTAGTTAGTGCGGACTGTACTTAAAATACTGTCATGGCATTTATGTGTGTAGAGTCTCCACTTTGTAACGTACTTCTTCATGAAACTTCCTTTTTGAGTTTCATGTTCTTAAGTAAGTTGTGTGAGGGGTGTTGTGAGCATAGACTTGTACTGCTTGAAACGAGAATGCATATTATCTTAATATTATGGCGAAAATCTTCCAAATACGTGGGGACAATGTAAATAGAAAAAGGCATCGCTCTTTCCGCGTTTTTCTTTAATTAACACACAGCAACCGAAAAATTGTACTTCGACACCGCTAGGATAGAACACCAGATCTCCCGATAACTAGCCTAGTGCGTTCGCTTTATGTTACAGTGCAAACAATCCACGGCGCTATGTGTGTTTATCTGTCAACATCTGACTTCACAAATCCTTAGGGATGGGCTCAGCAACTGAGACGTCTCCATCAGGTGGGGCTTAACGGCACAAGCTATTTAATTACAGCTAAAAATGCAAAAAAGCGAGAGTGACAGTGAAAACCTTCCAAATACGTGGAGACAATGTAAATAGACAAATTCATTGCTGTTTCTACGTTTTTCTTTAATTAACACACAGCAACCAAAAAATTGTATTTCGATACCGCTGGGATCGAACCCCAGATCTCTCGATAACTAGACCAAGCAGAAGCAACGTGCCGTCATTGAGTTCTTGACAAAGGAAGGGTGCAGGCTGTCCGACATCCACAAAAGGCCACATAGTGTTTACGGAGATGACACCATTGACAAGAGCAATGTGCACAGGTAGATGAAGAAGTTTAAAGATGGGGAAACCAGCATTGAAGACAAACCACGGAGTGGGAGTCCATCATCTGCGACCACTGGCACGAATCATCAGTAAATGGATTAAATGACTCGCGCGGAGAGACGAGTCACAATCCGTGAGCTTGCTGCACAACTGGACTGTTGTTACAATGCCATACAGATGATGGTGGAAGACTTAGCGTATTGGAAAGTGTGTGTGCAAAGTGGGTACCTTGACAGTTGACACCCGATTTAAAGGAGAGAAGTTTGGAAGTCAACTCTGATCTGCTGAAAGCTTTTGAAGCCAATGAAAACACGTTTTTTCCGATCTGATGACAGGAGATGAAAAGTGGGCGTATCTTTCTGATCCGGAAACGAAGAATCAATCCATGGAATGGCGTCACACCTCTTCACTAAGTCCTAAGAAGTTCAAAAGCCAGCGAGCAGCACAAAATGTCATGGTGACTGTTTTTCGGGATGACAGGGTTGCCCTTCTCCTTGATTTTCTGGAACGTGGCCGTATCATGAACAGCGAGCGGTACATTGAGACACTGAAGAAACTAAGAGCATTCCTAAGGAGGAAGAGATCGAACAAGAATCTGAAAAGGATCCTCATTCACCATGACAATGCGAGACCACACACATCTTTGGCAACAAATCAGGCGATCAGCAAATTACGTTGGTCGGTGGTCCATCATGCAGTCCAGATCTGGCGACTTCCGACTTACCCCTTATAGGTCCAATGAAGGACAGTCTCCGGGGATAACGATTTGATGACAAAGACGAGGTGAAAGTGGCTGTGAAGAAGTGGGTACAACAGTCCACACCTGAATTTTTTCAAAGAGGATTCAAGAGTTGGGTTCAGCGATGGCGCAAATGCATCGCTTGTGATGGAGACTATGTTGAGTAGTACCTTTGTATAGACAAAGAGATACTCTACCAACATTTGCAATTTGACCGAACACTGTCACTTAATAAAAAAGTTATGTCCACTTTTGCATTACTTTCTATGCAACCCTTGTATCATCATCATCATCATCATTGTCAACCATTATCAATCCACTGCTGGACGAAGGTCTCCCCAAGTTTCCTCCACAACGGTCTGTCTTGTGCCAGTCTCCTCCATGTCACTCCCGCATATTTACGAATTTCATCCACCCATCTCCCATGTTTTGTTGCCGTTTAAAAAATCCGCTGTTGAGGTGCTTAGTATGCTTCAGTAAGCCTTTAAGGATAAGCATACGTTACGTGCTCCAACCCTTGTATACAATACAGAATTTATACATTATTTCAAAAATTGTTCAAACATTATCCTCCCGCTTACAGATGTCGAAATGGCGGGTTATCTAGAACAACATTATGTTGTAAAGTTTTGTTGCCGTTTAAAAAATCCGCTGTTGAGGTGCTTAGTATGCTTCAGTAAGCCTTTAAGGATAAGCATACGTTACGTGCTCCAGCTTTTCGGTGGGAAAGATGGACGTACTTTAAAACACCTCGGGATTATGGCAAAAAAGTACGGGATGTCGCATTCGATCGGGATCTTCAACCTCGCTCAGCTAAGAGATTACCAACACGGCGGTAGCAGACATTTCAGAAAATCATCGTATGCCTATTCGTGAACTTGCCAAACACATTTCAGTATCTACCGAAAGTGTTCACGCAATACTTCCCGTAGATTTCAGAGCGAAACGTGTGTGTTGCAAAAATGGATTTCTCGATTGCTAACCCCAAAACAGAACAAGAAAGATGACACCGAATTTTCAGGTGTAATAAGCACGCCTTTTGAATCCGTTCTGACGCAAATTAAATTTATCAAAGCTATT
Source organism: Macrothele yani (assembly GCA_039090855.1). Classification (NCBI taxonomy): domain Eukaryota; kingdom Metazoa; phylum Arthropoda; class Arachnida; order Araneae; family Macrothelidae; genus Macrothele; species Macrothele yani. The sequence continues at coordinate 131,507,067 of CM077002.1, forward strand.
CAAAGTCAATGGAACCGGTATGGAAAACAATAGTATCTGACGGAAGAAAGAAGTTTTTCAATCGGGTTTTTAATCCCTCAGATATTGTTGTAAACGGAATCGTGAGCTCACGCCCTTTGGCTGCAGACTTGTGAGTTAAGAAAAACATGAATTTATATAAGAAACGTTTCGCATCGGAAACGCTCTCCAACACCGAAATAATTTAATAATTTTTCAAATCGGACCCTTGGAAACAGAGATATCGACAAAAATAAGATGTGACTTTACGTCCCCTAGTGGGAAAACCATGCATTATTTTAGGAAGAAAGTATTCTCAAAAGATTTTCCCATATGAGCAGTATTGGTCCAAGAAAAAAAAATTAGTCGAGTTTTCAGGAACACAGATTTTGCTGCAAATACAAAATATGCCCCCTGGTGGCTAAACCATTCTTTACCAAACATTAGATATTATACGAAAAATATTTTCCATCAGGTCTTGTATGCGATACAGGAAGAATTTTTCAAATCGGAATTTTAGAAGCAGAAATAACGCAGAAAACGCAATTTACATTTGTGCCCCCTAGCGAAAAGTCTATGATTTACTTGAACATTTTGAATTTATAGGAAAACCATTTCGCATCGGAAACACTATCCAACAAAGAAGGAATTTTTCAAATCGGACTACTAGAAGTAGAGATATTGAAGAAAATAAGATATACATCTACGCCCCCTGGCGTAGAAACCCTGCATTATTTCAAGAAGAAAATGTTCCCCAAAGGTTTGTCGATATAAGTAGTATCGGTCAACAAACGACTTTTTTGCAATCGAGATTTTAAAAGCTCATATTTTTCTGCAAATACATCAGAAGCGGAAATTAAGACTTATGCCACCTAGTGGCAAAACCATTTTTTACAAAAATTAGAAATTCCGTGCAAAGGATTTCACATCAGGAGCTGCATCCGATGCAGAAAGAATTTTTCAAATCGGAGATTTAGAAACAGAGAAATAGGGGAAAACAATTTACCTATACGCCCCCTAGCGGAAAGTCTACTGATTACTTGAAAATTGTGAAATTATATGAAAAACATGTCACACTGGAAACACTATCCAATAAAGAAGGAATTTTTAAATTGCACTATTAGAAGTAGAGATATTGACAAAAATAAGATATACATCTACGCCCCCTGGCATAGAAACCATGCATTATTTTAAGAAGAAAATGTTTCTAAAAGGTTTGTCGACATGAGTAGCATCGGTCTACAAACGACGTTTTTTTCAATCGAGAATTTAGAAGCTCATATTTTGCTGCAAATACATCGGAAGCGGTAATTAAGATTTACGTACCTTGGTGGCCAAACCATTTTTTTTACAAAAATTAGAAACTATGTGCAAACGATTTCCCATCAGGAGCTGTATCAGGCGCAGAAAGAATTTTTCAAATCGCAGATTTAGAAGCAGCGATACAAGGGGAAACGCAATTTACCGCTACCCCCTAGCGGAAAGTCTATGAATTCTTGAAAATTTTGAAATTACATGAAAAATATGTCACACTGGAAACACTATCCAACAAAGAAGGAATTTTTCAAATCAGACTCCTAGAAGTAGAGATATTAACAAAAATAAGATATACATCTACGCCCCATGGCAGAGAAACAGTGGAATATTTTAAGAAGAAAAGATTCCGAAAATGTTTATCGATGTGAGTGGCATCAGTCCAGGAAAGAATTTTTTCAATCGATATTTTAGAAGCTCAGATTTTAGGGCAAATACATCAGAAGCCAAAATTAACCCTTACGCTCCCTGGTGGCCAAAGTATTATTTACCAAAAATTTGAAATTATATGCAAAAGATTTTACATCAGGAGGTGTATCAGCTGAAGAAAAACAATTTCAAATCGGAGTTTCAAAAAACGAGTTATCGGGGAAAATGTAATTTACTTTTACGCACCCTAGCGGAAAATCTATGCGTAATTTGAAAAAGTAACTACACTGGTGTGCAAAAATTAAGGACGAAGAGGAGAAATTAGCATAACAGCGGAACGAGCAGGCAGAACGGACCGAAAGACCACTCAGGAGATAGACTAGGATCCGGTACGGTAGGACATGCGCATATATGCAGCATGACGTAGGGGGGGGGGTATCGGAAGGGTATAAAGCACACGGGCTGTGTACGCTCAGCAATTCGGTGAAAGCTATTGCACGGTGTACATCGGTTTGAACGACGTCGAGTTGCTTCCACCGTGTGATATGGCCAACAGGCAATCCAATAAACGACATCTGGATGACTTTACCCGAGGTCGCGTCATTGGGAAGTTGGATAAAGGTCGAAGTGTGACTAGTGTGGCCGAGGAGTTCGGGATCGCTCACAGAATCGTTCCACGAGCTTGGAGAACATTTCAAACGACAGGAACAGCTGTCCGAGAGTTTAGCACTGTTCGTCCACGAGCAACCACGGCTGTGGACGACCGGTATATTGTCCTACAGGTGAGAAGAGAGGGACGGCAGACAGCGGGAGAAATCGCAAGGCTCGTGCAACATACAACTGGATGTCCGTTATCGCGTTTTACCTTGGCCAGGAGACTGCACAAAGGTGGTCTATTTGCACGACGACCAGTACGGTGTTTGCCATTAACGCCTGCTCATCGGAGACGGCGGTTTCTCTGGTGCCAGGAACACAAGAACTGGACACATCAGCAATTGGGTCGAGTTCTCTTTACGAATGAGAGCCGATTTAGTCTGATGAGCAATTCTGGACGTATACGCATCCGGAGAGAGCAGGGAACACGGAATCACACCTCCAACATCATCGAAAGTGACCGGTTTGGAGGTGGCGGAGTTCTCGTTTGGGGCGGTATCATGCTTGGTAGCCGTACTGACCTCCACATCTTCCAAGGAGGTTCAGTCACTGGTGTCCGCTATTGTACCGAGGTTCTCCTGCCTCACGTGCGTCTGTTTAGAGGTGCTGTGGGTCCTGAGTTCCTCTTCATGGACGACAACGCTACACCTCATCGTACAGTGGCTGTCGCAGAGCTGTTGGAGAGTGAAGATATGCAACGCATGGATTGGCACGCAAGGTCTCCGGACCTTAATCCAATCGAACACATGTGGTGCCTTCTCGGGAGATGTTTGGCAGCATGTCACCATCCGCCAGCAACGATTCCGCAGCTGCGATTGGCGCTACAAGAGGAATGGGCCGCGATGCCTTAACAGCTCCTTGACAACCTCGTCCTCAACATGGACAGACGTTGTAAATCCTGCAACGCAGTCAGGGGTGATCATATCCCTTACTAAAGACTGCATTTTTCTAAAGACTGGATTTTTCTAAAAACTGGATTTTTTTGGAGCACTTCTGCACGACGTTACATTCGAAAAACTGTCTCGTCCTTAATTTTTGCGCACCAGTGTATATCTAAAATACTCTTCGACATAAATGGAATCGAAAGATAAAATATTTTTTTCAATCGGATGTTTAAATATGTGGAATAAAACGCATTTTTGAATTCGACATCATCTGCATTTACGCCCTGTAGCGGCGAAATTGTATATCGTAAAAAAAAAAACGAAATAAAGGATCATCATTTGCATATTTCAAGCTTCCCAATGTAAAAAGAATTTTTCAAATCGGACTAACAGTTGCAGAGATATCGTGGGTACAGACGGACGGACGGACAAAACGGTAACATAAGCACGATCTTTTTTTATAAAAGACGTGCTAAAAAATGCAGAATAGCAGAAAGTGAAGAACTGAAAGGGAGTTTTAAAGAGCAAGATATGAATTTCGTACATGGGTCAAAATGATATACCCAGCTTTCAACGTTCAGTTTGAAAGCTGGGTATATCATTTTGACCCATGTACCAAAGAAGACAGTAAACAGTGGAAATCCGTTGTTTTCGCTGCTCGGAAAATGGCGAAAATGGGAAGCAGTGCTGTGAAGATCAAGATGATCATATTGTTGTATTATCTTGGAATTGTGTACAAACATACCATACTTAATGGTCGTGTAGTTGATTGTTAGTACTGTACAGACGTTCTGAAAAAAATGTTGGAACATTTTTTTCTTATGAAAGTGTAGTCTGTCATTTTGGTTCATCATGATAATTCTCGCCCTCACATATATATTGTCTCCGAATTTTTGCTAGACAAAGCGATCAATGTTCTCTCTCATCCTTATTTAGCTCCATGTCACTTCTGGTTCCCTACGGGGTCTCTTTACACAAGTAAAGATACCCCGTAGGGAATCTGGTGCAATGGTCGGGATTCTCTACCGGGTCTCTTTACTTGTGTGTATAGAACACGCAAGTAAAGACACCTCTTTACACAAGTAAAGAGACCCCGTAGGGAATCTGGTGCAATGGTCGGTTTACGACATATGATTAGGACAAGTGTTCTGATGATGGCCTCTTAGAGGTTGAAAAGCTTCAACTAGAGTTTAGTGGAGTGATGGTGATATCCGGCATGCCGTGATTTTAAACTTCTTAACGGATTTTAATAGTGAAATATTTTAAACTAGTGGTGCAAGTAAACATCGATGGAATGTGAATTTTCATTGATGAATTTTTAAACTTCAAGTTAAACTACTGGTGCAATAAGTTCAGGGCACATCGATGGAATGCGTATTTTATCAACATGTATTTTGTGTTTTTAATATTAAAAGAGCTGCAACCATAGTGCAATAGTGTGTGTGCAATAGTGTACATAAAAGAAATTTAAAACCAAAAAAGTCTCATCTACCAAGGAATTATCATGGAAATATCACGACATGCGTTGAGAATCGTCAATGAATCCACAAGTAAGAAAAACGACGCGCCAACAATGTGAATTATTTCACTGAGGATTAGAGGTACGTAATAGTACTTAATCTATTAGTGTATTTATAATTGTTACTATGAACTTTCGGTGTAAGTCATCAACGTGGACCCAAAACAAACTTTTGTGGTTCTATTAAGATATTTTATCGGTTTCAAAGCGTTTATTCAATATGTTAGAACCAACACAGGTGTGTGATATGAAAAGTGACTTACATATTTGTTTTCAAATAATGATACTTTGCGAACACAAAGCAGATCGATACACGAATTACCCAACGTGGTGATTCTTGGGCTTCTTACATTCCTCATCACTTGCTCTTGCCTTTCGTTTTAATTTTCTCTACTTTTGCTGGCGTTCATTCTGCGAATTCCACAGCATTGTCAAAAATAATAATCCGTTCCCGCGAAAACAATTTCTTTAAATTTTATTTTAAACCACTACGATATGTTCTGTATATATTTGAATAGATCTCGTCGAGAGTTTTAAAACGATACAACGCACTGTCGTTTCGCACTCACGGTTGTCCAGATGGACCGCAATATTGTCAAAAGTGTTCACCGGTTCACTAGAAAACAATTTTTGAAATGTTTAGTTAAAACCACTGCAAAATGTTCTTTATATATTTGAATAGATCTCGTCGGGAGCTTTAAAACGATACCACGCACAGTCGTGCTTTGCTCACTGTTGCCGATATAGACTGATTCAAACGCGGCGGCACACCCAGAAATATTGCATCATCTCCCCCGCGCACAGGGTGCGAGGAGAGCGTCGGGCGCACAATGTATTGCGCAGTACGCGAATTGGACTCCACGCTGTTTACGAATATGCTAACACGATTAGTGTGTGACACGTATTTTTAACGCTATAACGATTTCAATTGGGACCTATTTTTGTCACAGACGGTCGACTGTAAGTCGCTCCATACTGTCCGCGGAGTTGGAAGTAGTCCTACGTCAAAAAGCAATAAAACGCATTTATTTTTGGAACGATGAAAAGCATATTAAGGCAGTGGAGGCGAACTTCAAGCGACTCTCAAAAAATTGCTTGTATCATATGTTTTTACAAAATGGGTGGAATGCTTGAGCAAGTATATTTACCTCTATGAAAAGGATCATGTGGATGTAGGATGAAAAAAAAATTAAGCACAATGGGGCCTCGGTTATACGTTTTTCTGAGGGATGGCCTTAAAAAATAGTTGAACCTCAAACCCACGCCCCAAATATTTATCAATTTAAAAATATGCATGCGTGTCATCATCATCATAATTGTCAACCATTATCAATCCAATGCTGGACGAAGGTCTATCCAACAACGGTCTGTCTTGTGCCAGTTTCCTCCATGTCACTCCCGCATACTATTGAATTTCATCCACCCATCTTCCATGTGGTCTTCTTCTGGGTCTTTTCCGGTCCCTTGGAATCCAATCTAAAATTTCGACTATCCATCGATGGTCTGTCCTTCTGTCAGTATGCCCAGCCCATCGCCATTTCAGGGATTTAACTCTGATCATGATGTCTTCCACTCTTGTCATTTTTCTGATCCACGAGTTCCTCTTCTTATCTCTCCTGGTTACACCAAGCATGCACCTCTCCATACTTCTTTCAGTTGACTGCAGTCTTTGTATGTCTCTTTTAGGTCCACGTCTCTGCACCATATGTAAGCACTGGAAGGATGCATTGATCAAACACCTTTCTTTTAAGACATAATGGCATATTGCTCTTGAAAATTATGCTGTTTCTTCCAAAAGCTCTCCAGGCAAGTTTTGTACGCCGATTAATTTCTTCATCAATGTGACCCTAACTTGATATCTGCTGTCCAAGATAAACGTACGTTTCTGTTATCTCTAGCTTTTCTCCATCAGTCGATAAATCTTCATTTCTTGAAAAAGCATTGAACATCACTTTTGTCTTCTAAAAGTTCATTTTTAATTCCACATCTTTACTCATAACAGCAAGTTCCTGGATCATACTCTGCAGCTCTGATTGGGTAGTTGCAAAGATGACTACGTCACCAGCAAAACGAAGGTAAGTTAGATAATCTCCATTAATCTTTATCCCTTTGTTTTCCCAGTTCAGTGATTGAAAGACATTTTCCAATGTGGCATTAAAGAGCTTGGGAGATATGGTGTCACCTTGTCTCACTCCCTTTCCAATTTTTATGTTTGTTGTATTTTCAAACAGCCGTATCTTTGCACTTGCATTTTCATAGCAGCATACCATCGTCTGCTGGGATCAAGGTTCAACTTTAGCTGCACCAAGAAAGAACACATCTGTGCAGTCTCGATATTGTCAGAGTTGCAACATACCAGGTTATAGTAAACATTTGAAGTTATGATTCCGTCTATTGGTGTAAATTATGACAACAGTGGTATGTCAAGTAATATCCGAAAACTTGAAAATTTCATCGTCCTGGAGCGGGAATCGAACCCGCGTCTCCCGGTTCGCGCCTTAGTATGCTAACCACTATACCACCCAAAACGACCAAGTCTCAAGTTTCCGGTTTATTTGAATTTAACACATCACAGGAAACATGAGACTTGGTCGCATTCTGGGTGGGGTAGTGGTTAGCATGCTCGTGCGCCACAAACCGAGAGGCACGGTTTGATTCCCGCTCCAGGACAATGACATTTTAAAGTTTTCGGATATTATTTGACATAACACTGTTGTCATATTTTACACCAATAGACGAAATCACAACTTCAAATTTGTGCTATGTACTGGTGTAGTCCCGTATTTCATGCTATATCAGGTTATGCATAAAATAATCAAAGAACAATGTATTTTTGATAGTCTGAAATTCAAGTTTTAACAAATAATTGCAAAAAGCGTAAAAATGAATAACGCATAACTGAATTGAAAAAGGTGATAAAAAACCCAGTGAAAAATCGAGCTGCCCCGGTGGCGCAGTGGTCTAAGCGATAGCATCTGGTCATTCGTCCGAGATGGGTCTGGGTTCGAAACCCAGTGAGGCATGGATATTGTGTTTGTCGGTGCAGCTTCTCTCCCTTCCCTGGAACCAGTGACCCTAAATTCGGGACGAGCAACTGCTTATAGCGTACTGAGTTACTCACGGTGGTAGTTAAACGTCCAATAAAAAAAAAAAAAAGAACAGGTTAGTAAAATCATGCAATGCATTGATTATGATATCAGAAATCATTATTCAAGTTATGAGGATAATTGCTGTGGAATAAACCTCACTCCTGTCGCCTGACCTTTGACCCATTTCGATGATATTCAATAGAATCTGTTCAGTATACCTCCGAAACAACATGATGAAGTTTTGTCGCAATCGAAGCCTTTTTACGTAAGTTATGACTAGACTTAAGATTTTCATGGGCAAAAATTTGATCAAATATGGGCAAAAAATTGGCAAAATATGGGCAAAAATATGGGCAACATACTTTTTATCGGGGACATAAATGCACATTAACGTAAAAAAGTGAATTCCAGCATTCTAATGCTCGAAGATACATTTTATTAACGAATTAATGCTACACTTACTAAATGGAATTGAATTTAATCACATTCAACATTTCAATGTTCTGAAATAACAGATTTTATCTATTTGGAATCAAAATTGTTTTATGAATGGAAAATGACCTTTCTACTGCTACAGATGTCAGTGGTGCATACTTTGCTTTAATTCTGAAGTCAACACTTGGACAAGTAGCAAACTTTACAATATCAGGATTTTTGATAGGCTGACTTCGAGCTTTCTTTTAGCAAATCCTTATAAACTTGCTTCCACTGTTTGTATAATATTCCACTGATCTTCTTTTGAGATGTTGGCTTTTTCTAACAGTTTGATATGCATTGGAATGTGCTTAAAGCTTTACAATAGAAAGAGCTCATTTTCAAGGAGATTACCTATGACAATCTGTCGTAGTTTTTTTTTTATAGCTTCTGCTTCTTCCGAATCAAGAATAAAAATAAATTCTTTAATTTTTGTAAAATTTTCTGAAAGAAAAGTACAGCATTCAATTCATGTTCCCCATCGTGTTAAAACAGGAAATTTGGGAAGGTACAGACCTGTTACTTCTCTGTACCTAACAATACGACTAGGTGCTTTCGTGAAGACCTTTTTTAGTTCAGATATAAATTGATTCGCAACAGAATACTCAACACGAATTGCTTCATAATTACTTAGAGGCGTGCTGTCTCCGTACGATATCATCAAACCAACATCTCTGACTGTACAATAAAAAACTTTATTTACAATAAAAGACATGATTTTAAAATATTTAAAAAATGGCAAGATCTTTCGGGGCTACAATAGCACCCGTCCTCAGGCCACCCAACAGTGCCACAAAGCATAGGGAAGTGCTGCAATATATAACCAGTCTCCCCCGCGAGACCCACAATACATTTGTTCAAAACCGCAGGTGATGCCAATTGAGAAAAAAACAGCAGAACAAAAGTAATATGTACAAATGATATAATCGATTAAGTAAGGTCCTCTTCTTCAGTTTTTTGAATGGGAGAAGTAATTTCCAAAAAAAAAAAAAACTGAAGAAGAGGACCTTACTTAATCGATTATATCATTTGTACATATTACTTTTGTTCTGCTGTTTTTTTCTCAATTGGCATCACCTGCGGTTTTGAACAAATGTATTGTGGGTCTCGCGGGGGAGACTGGTTATATATTGCAGCACTTCCCTATGCTTTGTGGCACTGTTGGGTGGCCTGAGGACGGGTGCTATTGTAGCCCCGAAAGATCTTGCCATTTTTTAAATATTTTAAAATCATGTCTTTTATTGTAAATAAAGTTTTTTATTGTACAGTCAGAGATGTTGGTTTGATGATATCGTACGGAGACAGCACGCCTCTAAGTAATTATCTCCTAAACGTACGAATTTTTTTAACAAGTATTACGAATTGCTTCACTCACTCTATGGATGGCGTGGGCAAGATATGTCACATGGTTTAAGTTTGGAAACAAAACTTTCAATTTCATGATACCTGACACCATGTATGATGCTTGATCTGTTACCACTTCGTATACGTTTTAATAATTAATTCTCTCAGACCCTAATTTTCCACAAGCATCCAGGAAACTCTGCATTATTGGTGTAGAATTAGTTTTTTTCCAATTCATACATTTTAAACAGCATGGCCTTTGGAGGCTCTCCAGTTAGAGGTTGAACTAGAATACTGAGGACATATCTTTGGCAGTCATCTGTTACTTCATCCAAAATAAAAGTTACAGGGTGCTGCCCAAATTACCTCTCTGATTTTGTTAACAGTTAAATCATATATTGGTTTCACATAATTCTTCCTTAAAGTGCTTTCAGAAGGTACTGATTTTTTGGTTCATTTTTCCATGAAATTAATTATTGCAGGTTGTTCAACTTTATTTAAAGGTACATCTGCCTTTAAAAATGCAGATGCTAAGTCCTGAAAAAATTCATTTAGTGAATTTGCCTTATCCTGAATATTTTGTAAAGCATTAGAAATACTTGGTTGTCTAGAGGTAGAGAGATTTACCTGCTTTATGTGCTAACCTCCTTTTATATGTTGCTCAGTGACATCCTTCTGGTGCTTTTTTTGTTATGCTGATAGTAACATTACAGACACTACACCTCAGTACACTTCCATCTGGTTCTATAAAATCATTTTTTTTAATTTTTGCTACAGCAAATAACTTATCTTTTGGTACTTTTGGCATTTTGCAAAATTTATACACTCATTTAGAAATTAATAGATACCTAATCTAAGCAGTAGCAAACTAACACAAACTCAAAGAAAGTAGCAAAAACTTAGCTAACAAGGTAGGCCTACCAACCACCATGTGCATGAAGTTGCCAGATTCCAAATGAAGTATGTCTGGGCTTGGTGTTGCCAAAATCCGAATGAAGTATATTTTATACTTATATTCTTCTGTCCTTGGTTTTGCCAACTTATTCATTTTTTGAAGTATATTTTTTTGTTTGTAATTTTTTTTCCAAATGTAAATACCTAACAATAAATATTAAAAATGTGATTTAATAACTGAAATACGGGAAAAAATGGGCAATTGCACCAAAATATGGGCAGATGTTCGAAATATAGGCATTTATGGGTAAATAAAAATAACGATTTTCAATTAATTTCAGCATATGTATGAGTATTATGGCATTTTTAGGTCAAATTAAGCTTCCCATAAAAAAAAATTGGGAGGGGGGGGCAGCCCATGAAAATCCTAAGTCTAGTTACGACGCAAAAGTGTGATGGAATGGATCCCACTCCTATGTCCTGACCTCTGACCCTATTTCACCCATTTTCAATAGGGTTCGTCCCCTGTTGGTCCCCTACCACATACTAACATTTTATCGAAATCGAACCATTTTTACGCACGTTATGACTCATAAGGGCAATGGAATAGATCCCGCTCCTACGTCCTGACCTTTGGCCCCATTTCGCCTATTTTCAATAGGTTTCGTACCCAGGTGGTCCCCTACAACATACTATAATTTCATTGAAATTGAACCATTTTTACGCGAGTTATTGTGTGGACGGACGTACGGACAGACGGACAAAGCTGGAGCATATACGTTTCTTCAATCTACGGTTGGAAAGGGTAAAAAATCGAGACTAACGCGGAATTACGTATAAAAGTGAAAAACGTAAAACTGAAAAATGCATAACCGAGGTTTCTCTGTAATTTGCTTTTAAGCCAGTCTCATTACCTTTTGAACAGCCTACTTATGTTCAACAGCCTAGACTTAAAATAATTAAACTGTAGGTAGCAGACTTTGAACTTAAATTCTGAAAGTGTGTAAATGTAGCTTAAATCAAACGAAAATGTCTGAAGCAGAATATGTTAGTATAGGCTTTGTTCAAAACTACAGAAGTAAATGTGCGAATATACTATATAAGTAAAACACTGCAACAGTGAGTACATGAACATAAGCCAATTAAACTGCAGTAAGTATTGCTGACTAAAGTTTTTGTAAGCTCAGCCTCTACTTCAATTATTGTAAGCACATAGCTTGTCCCAAAACAACTAAGAATGCTTTTACATAAAAAAACTAGCTCATAGCCCATGCTATGCACGAGTGAAAAACCTGTGACTGAAATGTTTGTAATAACGCTGATTCCTTTTATGAAATTACTCTGGAATGCGAAGAACATGAAATAAAACGCAACATAACACCTACGTAACAGAACAAACGTCGCAGATAGTTCTCCGAGCACGTGCCTATTGCCACAGATGAAGTCGTTTGTCTTACTAACTTTATTTTATTTTCCGGTATTTCTCCTTGATTTGACGCGTAGCCTACGGTGATAGTGAAAGAAGCGTGCTATTTCCCCCTTTAAACCGAGGAAGTACTTACGCCGAAAAGCTCACTAAGTGGCGCTTTTACCGAGGACAACAACAACGATTAGCCGCTGCTGGTGGCGTGTGCGCGTGCTGACTTATAGAATTAAAACACATAAATTTTTTCCATAATTGCCAGATTTTTTTATTTTTCTTTACGAATGCAATTAATAATAATATTATATGACTAATAAATAACATTGATGGTGTAGTTTATCAGTTTTCTCCCATAATCTAGCATTCTGTTATGTTCTGCATCAATGAAGTTACGCATTTCGGGACACATTACTTAGACACATTGATGGCCTGCTATGTAGAATTTTAAGAATTTTAATACATATTTTTTTGTAATTCACTGTTCCCAAATCATTTTGAAAGGTAAGATTACATAACTACCTACTTGCTCCTTTATTTGAACGCTCTCCACCCTTAAAGGGTTCGGTATGCTCATACTTTGCTGTCTGCGCAATTTCTCGTGTGAAAATATTTTTTAAGGAAGAGCGTAATGCTCTGGCTTAATTGTCTGATGTTTAATTAAATTAAATCAAGGGAACTGTTCGCAAATTGGTTAAAAAAATGTATCATAAAATGAGGCAGTAGATTAATTCCTCATATTAGAACGCATGTTGTACCCTAATGAATATGATGGTATGTGTCAGTCAGTTATACCCAAGGAGGTTAGAATAAGATATCTGGAGGCTGCAGCCATGTAACGTTCGTGAAGTTCAAAGCAGATATAACGTTAATCGGGCAGCAGAACATTGCTTGAAGCCTACTACGGCGAGCGGCAGCCATTAAACTGTGGGAAAGCAGGAGGTTTCCAAGGCTATTGTAATGCATGTTGTTTACACATGCGTTGTTGGTAATACGCAGTTTAGTAAGCGTTGTCACGTGAACTCTTAACAAGTGTTTCCCCGTTGTGATTTTTTCTTTGAAAAAATGGATGTGAGAAAGGAACAATGATGCGCCATTAAATTTTGCTGTCGATTTCAGAAGTATGTCGGAGAGACTTCCCATTTTATACGAAAAGCTTAAAATAATGAATATCTAGGAAAATCAACAATTTACAGGTGGCATAAGGAATTTATGGATGGTCGTGAGTAGGCGACTTTAATCGCGCATGGAGGAAGACCTTCGATGAGTGTTAGGGTAAACATCAACACAGTAGGTGTTACCTCGTATTACACGAGAAGACAGACACCTATCAATTAGAGATATCGACGATATGGTTCATGTTTCAAAATCATCAATTCACAGAATTTTAATCGAGCATTTGGGCATGAAAAGAATTTGTTCAACTTGGGTTCCCCATTTCTTTTCATGTGCGGTCTTGTATTGACCAGTTCTGTCATTTCTTATTTGCAGAAAATGAATATTAAGTTGATGCCCCAACTTTCATATAATCCAGACTTGTCACCTTGTGACTTCTGGCTGTTCACCATTTTAAAAAAGTTAGTAAAATCATGCAATGTATTGATTATGATACGCTTTCCAACATACCAGAAATCATTACTTAAGTTATGAGGTTAATGGCTGTGGAATAAATCTCGCTCCTGTGTCCTGACTTTTTGACCCCATTTCGATGCTATCAAACAGAACTGATTCAGTATGCCTCCGGAACAACATACTAAAGTTTTGTCGCAATAGAAGCATTTTTAGTCAAGTTATGAGGATAATATAATGGCTGTGGAATACATCTCGCTAGTGTGTCCTGACCTTTGACCCCATTTCGATTATATTTAACAGAACCGGTTAAATATACCTCCGGAACAACATACTAACGTTTTGTCGCAATAGAAACATTTTTTGTCAAGTTATGAGGATAATATAATGGCTGTGGAATAAATCTCCCTCCTGCGCCCTCACTTTTGACTCCATTTTGATTATATTCAACAGAACCGGTTAAATATACCTCCGGAAAAACATACTAAAGTTTTGTCGCAATAGAAGTATTTTTAGTCAAGTTATGAGGATAATGGCTGTAGAATAAATCTCACAACTTTGTCCTGGCCTTTGACTCCATTTCGATTATATTCAACAGAACCGGTTAAATATATCTCCGGAAAAACATACTAAAGTTATGTCACAATAGAAGTATTTTTAGTCAAGTTATGAGGATAATATTATGGCTGTGGAATAAATCTCGCTCCTGTGTCCTGACCTTTGACCCCATTTCAATTATATTTAACAGAACCGGTTAAATATACCTCTGGAACAACATACTAACGTTTTGTCGCAATAGAAGCATTTTTAGTCAAGTTATGAGGATAATATAATGGCTGTGGAATAAATCTCGCTCCTGCGCCCTGACTTTCGACTCCATTTCGATTATATTAAACACAATTGATTCAGTATACCTCCGGAAGAACATACTAAAGTTTTGTCGCAATAGAGGAATTTTTAGCCAAGTTATGAGGATAATGGCTGTAGAATAAATCTCGCTCCTGTGTCCTGGCCTTTGACCCCATTTCGATGATATTCAACAGAACCGGTTAAATATACCTCCGGAAAGACATACTAAAGTTTCGTCGCAATAGAAGTATTTTTAGTCAAGTTATGAGGATAATGGCTGTAGAATAAGTCTCGCTCCTGTGTCCTGGCCTTTGACCCCATTTCGATGATATTCAACAGAACCGGTTAAATATACCTCCGGAAAAACATACTAAAGTTTTGTCGCAATAGAAGTATTTTTAGTCAAGTTATGAGGATAATGGCTGTAGAATAAGACTCGCTCCTGTGTCCTGGCCTTTGACCCCATTTCGATTATATTCAAAAGAACCGGTTAAATATACCTCCGGAAAAACATACTAAAGTTTGTCGCAATAGAAGTATTTTTAGTCAAGTTATGAGGATAATGGCTGTAGAATAAGTCTCGCTCCTGTGTCCTGGCCTTTGACCCCATTTCGATGATATTCAACAAAACCGGTTAAATATACCTCCGGAAAAACATACTAAAGTTTTGTCGCAATAGAAGTAATTTTAGTCAAGTTATGAGGATAATGGCTGTAGAATAAGTCTCGCTCCTGTGTAATGGCCTTTGACCCCATTTCGATGATATTCAACAAAACCGGTTAAATATACCTCCGGAAAAACATACTAAAGTTTTGTCGCAATAGAAGTATTTTTAGTCAAGTTATGAGGATAATGGCTGTAGAATAAGTCTCGCTCCTGTGTCCTGGCCTTTGACCCCATTTCGATGATATTCAACAGAACCGGTTAAATATACCTCCGGAAAAACATACTAAAGTTTTGTCGCAATAGAAGTATTTTTAGTCAAGTTATGAGGATAATGGCTGTAGAATAAGTCTCGCTCCTGTGTCCTGGCCTTTGACCCCATTTCGATGATATTCAACAGAACCGGTTAAATATACCTCCGGAAAAACATACTAAAGTTATGTCGCAATAGAAGTATTTTTAGTCAAGTTATGAGGATAATGGCTGTAGAATAAGTCTCGCTCCTGTGTCCTGGCCTTTGACCCCATTTCGATGATATTCAACAGAACCGGTTAAATATACCTCCGGAAAAACATACTAAAGTTTTGTCGCAATAGAAGTACACTGCCGGACAATTGCTAAGGACGGATGACAATAGCAACGATAGCAACCATAAAATGGAAGGCAGGAAAATGTGGAAATTAGCATAGGTGCGGGATACAGTAAGACGTGTTGTGCGTATGCAAAATATGGATTGCCGAACTTGTTCGTGACGTCATAGCGCTGATAAGAGATATAAAGGATTTGACGCGTATTGACCGTTGTTGTTCAAATGCAAAGTTCAAAGGGAAAGAATCAGTTGACGAACTTGCAATTTTCAGTGTGTCTTCCCGACATCACCTAGATGATTTTACGCGTGGCCGTATTATTGGCAAGATTGAAGAAGGACGAAAAATAACAGATGTTGCCAGGGAGTTCGACGTCAGCCACAGTGTTGTTTCAAGGCTTTGGAAATCATTTCAAACAAATGGAGAGTGTAGCAAACGTCACGGGAGAGGTCGTGTTCGCAGTACGACACCTGCAGAAGATCGGTACATAGTGCTATCAACAAAAAGACACCGGCGCAGCACAGCTAGTGAGGTAGCAAATCAGTTCATGGCTGCTACTGGCAAGCGGATCTCCCGAAAAACTGTCGCCAGACGTTTGCATGAAGGAGGACTATACGCCCGCCGTCCTGTTGTGTGCATCCCATTGTCGAGACGTCACCGTACCACCCGTTTGCAATGGTGCCATCAACATCGCAATTGGACTGATAACGACTGGTCTGCTGTCCTCTTCTCAAATGAGAGTAGATGCAGTCTATCGTCTGATTGTCGACGACAACTGATCTGGCGTGATAGTGGTACTGCATATTGTCCAGCAAACATACAGGAAAGGGACCGATATCCGACATGTAGTGTCATGGTATGGGCTGGCATCATGATCAATGGCCGTACGTCCCTCTATGTGCTTCCAACTGGGGCTATGACTGGCCAACGATACATTAATGATGTTCTGCTACCTCATGATCGCATGTTCCGTGGAGCTGTCGGTGATAGATTCATTTTCATGGACAACAACGCAACATGTCATCGAACAGCCGCTGTCCAGGAGTGTCTTGAGAGCGAGGATATTTAACGCCTCGTATGGCCAGCACGGTCTCCAGATCTGAATCCCATTGAAAATGTGTGGGATGCTTTGGGGAGGAGTCTTTCTGGTCGCCAGTGCCCTCCAATAAACAAGGACACCCTCATCCGTGCACTGACAGAGGAATGGGATAAATTACCCCAACAGCTGCTTGATAATGTTGTGCAAAGCATGACACGACGTGTGGAATCTTGCATCGCCCTCCATGGTGGCCATATCCCGTATTGACATCTTACGCCGGAACGCCTGCGGACGGTAATTGCATTTTTTTCACGTGTACGTATTCTGCACAAAATGGCCTGTTTGTCCCTTGAACACGTTCCAAAGCCTTCTGGATTTCAGAGCACAATAAATTGTCATTCTTGTAATGTCCTGACATTCTGACATTATTTTATTTCACTTGGCATCCAACCACACTTATTTTTTTATGCGCTATATAGCCGTTTATGATCCGTCCTTAGCAATTGTCCAGCAGTGTATTTTTAGTCAAGTTATGAGGATAATGGCTGTAGAATAAGTCTCACTTCTGTGTCCTGGCCTTTGACCCCATTTCGATGATATTCAACAGAACCAGTTAAATATACCTCCGGAATAACCTACTAAAGTTTTGTCACAATAGAAGCATTTTTAGTCAAGTTATGAGGATAATATAATGGCTGTGGAATAAATCTCGCTCCTGCGCCCTGACTTTCGACTCCATTTCGATTATATTAAACACAATTGATTCAGTATACCTCCGGAAGAACATACTAAAGTTTTGTCGCAATAGAGGAATTTTTAGCCAAGTTATGAGGATAATGGCTGTAGAATAAATCTCGCTCCTGTGTCCTGGCCTTTGACCCCATTTCGATGATATTCAACAGAACCGGTTAAATATACCTCCGGAAAAACATACTAAAGTTTCGTCGCAATAGAAGTATTTTTAGTCAAGTTATGAGGATAATGGCTGTAGAATAAGTCTCGCTCCTGTGTCCTGGCCTTTGACCCCATTTCGATGATATTCAACAGAACCGGTTAAATATACCTCCGGAAAAACATACTAAAGTTATGTCGCAATAGAAGTAATTTTAGTCAAGTTATGAGGATAATGGCTGTAGAATAAGTCTCGCTCCTGTGTCCTGGCCTTTGACCCCATTTCGATGATATTCAACAGAACCGGTTAAATATACCTCCGGAAAAACATACTAAAGTTATGTCGCAATAGAAGTATTTTTAGTCAAGTTATGAGGATAATGGCTGTAGAATAAGTCTCGCTCCTGTGTCCTGGCCTTTGACCCCATTTCGATGATATTCAACAGAACCGGTTAAATATACCTCCGATAAAACATACTAAAGTTATGTCGCAATAGAAGTATTTTTAGTCAAGTTATGAGGATAATGGCTGTAGAATAAGTCTCGCTCCTGTGTCCTGGCCTTTGACCCCATTTCGATGATATTCAACAGAACCGGTTAAATATACCTCCGGAAAAACATACTAAAGTTTTGTCGCAATAGAAGTATTTTTAGTCAAGTTATGAGGATAATGGCTGTAGAATAAGTCTCGCTCCTGTGTCCTGGCCTTTGACCCCATTTCGATGATATTCAACAGAACCGGTTAAATATACCTCCGATAAAACATACTAAAGTTTTGTCGCAATAGAAGTATTTTTAGTCAAGTTATGAGGATAATGGCTGTAGAATAAGTCTCGCTCCTGTGTCCTGGCCTTTGACCCCATTTCGATGATATTCAACAGAACCGGTTAAATATACCTCCGGAAAAACATACTAAAGTTTTGTCGCAATAGAAGTATTTTTAGTCAAGTTATGAGGATAATGGCTGTAGAATAAGTCTCACTCCTGTGTCCTGGCCTTTGACCCCATTTCGATGATATTCAACAGAACCAGTTAAATATACCTCCGGAATAACCTACTAAAGTTTTGTCACAATAGAAGCATTTTTACTCAAGTTATAAAGATAATATAATGGCTGTGGAATAAATCTCGCTTCTGTGCGCTGACTTTTGATTCCATTTCGATTATATTAAACACAATTGATTCAGTATACCGCCAGAACATCATACTAAAGTTTTGTCGCAATAGAGGCATTTGTAGTCCAGTTATGAGGATAATGGCTGTGGAATAAATCTCGCTTCTGTGCGCTGACCTTTGAGCCTATTTCGATGATATTTAACAGAACTGGTTCAGTATACCTCCGGAACATCACGGTAAAGTTTTGTTGCAATCGAAGCATTCTTACGTAAGTTAGGACGCATAAGGGCGATGGAATGGATCCGCTCCTATGTTCTGACCTTTGATTCCATTTCGCCCATTTTCGATAGGCTTTCTTCTCAGGTTGTCCCCACCACAAACTAAAATTTCATCGAAGCATTTTTACGCGAGTTATCGTGCGGACAAACAGACAGACAGACAGACGGATAAAGCTGGAGCATATACGTTTCTTCAACCAATGGTTGGAAAGCGTACAAAAAGACATTACTGGGACGACAATTTGAAACTGATGAACAACTTAATACAGCTGCTTAACGTGCTTCAACAGCATTTCAGAAGAATTCCAGAAGACATTCAAAAAGTGAGAGTAGAACGAAGTAAATTTCTCCATCATTTCTGTCCACGCCAGGATTCGAACCCGGATCCCCTCATTCCGGAATAAGTCACTCTACCAATTGAGCTACGCGGACGTTTTATTCTGATTCCTATCTGCCTTTATGTCGTATGCGTCCTTCGGGCAGGTACGTTACATCATTTCCCCCTTATATATATTTTTTTCGAAGTGCTGGAGAAGGGATTCTCTTATTTTTCCTATCTCGCGGTGTGGAAATAACATCACACTAATGCGAGCTTTTGAACGATCGGGTCATCCGGATAGTTCGGGCGCTATTATAACGAAGTAAGCTTCTTCTACTAATGCTTCTTCTAATGGTTCTTGTGTTGTTCATTATATCATGAATAAACTTTCCTGCTAGTAGTGTAGTTATAATAATGAACAAGCTTTTAACTGCTAGTAATGTTGTAGTAGTAATTAAGATGAATAAAGTCTTAATGCTGGTTGTTAATAATAATAACTAATGAAATAAACCTAACAGCCAGACAGAGATCTGACAAAACTATGAACTGAGAAAAACGTACTTACTAGAACAACTTTTTATTAGAGAAACTCTTGATATGATCCAACATACACTTCACCGGACACACAGCTACTCAATAAAACGTAGCTCCTTGCACATGAACGAAACTCTACTCACATAAAAGAAGCTCTCCTTACGCATATAACCAAAGCTCTCCCTACGCACATCAACAAAAAAGCTCTCCACACGTAACACAAACAAAAGCTCTCTCTGGTATCGTTGAACGCGCCTATTTATACTGGCTACCACCACGTCATGACTTACACTCATTGCCAGATCTCATTCAGCGGGAGAAATAACATCTCGTTCAGTAAGAAGATAATTTACATAGTAAAATAAAATAACCAGAGATAGTAAAAATCAAAAGGAAAGTGAATCTAGAGTATACGTTACAAGAGGAACGTTACATCACCTGTATTCCATGCAATGGACAGTATTTCGAAAAAGATGACCACTTCCTTGATAATTAAGGTACGCATATTTTTTTATAGAAACATTCTCAGTTATTTTGGGACAACCCTTGTACATGTACTTAAACGCAGCATACGCAAGCAGGCTGTACTTGACGTACGAAAGGAATACAGGTATGTGAGTTTCCCTCTATTGTGAGCAATAAATGAAGGTTACGTGCTTTATTTAAAGCTAAATGCCACCATTTTTTTGTTTTGTTTTTTTATGAAAAAAGATCCCCGCTACCACTGGAGGAAAGAACGCTGTATAGAAAGCAAGGCGTCAACAAAGATTTGATCATACAGAAGAGCCTGAAAAACTCTCCATCCATCACTCTTCCTCAGACGGAACCTGCAGATGGCCACACATCATCCGCCAACAGAATTCACGAAGAAGAGACAGACGAGTATTCGATCTGTGCGTTCCTTCTCTCTTATCTCCTTCAATACAAGGATGCTTCGGAAGCTGTTCGTAAAATCGAAAAATCCCTCTGTCCGAGGAGAGGTTGTTGTCGGTGAAGTATAGCGGGGGGACGGTGTGTGTGTGCGTGTGTGTGTGTCGGTAAGCGAGACTGGAAGAACGGCACTTTGTGGTCATACATCATACCGTTATGATGGCCACTGAAGTACGGAGCTGTTGATGGAAAGGCCGTTTGTCACCTCCATGTCAACCGATGATTTTCGACGAGACACAAATCGCTGTTCTTTTTGGAACGTGTCTGCCGCATAACTGAATGATACAAATCACCATGCTGAATGATGCGAATTCGGGGTATAACTGCGGAGAACCAGAGTGGAGCTTTAAATAAATAATACATACAGAATGCTCGAAGAATGGTAAACAAGACCTTGTAAATATTCATAAAAAAAAAGGTAATAATAAAGTCTGAAGCAATTATAGAGGCATCACCTTGATCAAGGTCGCTTACAATATACTGTATGCATACTGTATATATATACACTATATAGACAAAAGTATTCGGACGTCTAGGTAGAAAGGAAATAAAAGCATTTATTTGCCGAAAACAGTGCACAGTCAGGGTCGGATCAAGAAACTTACCTTAGAGGAGGGCGGCAATTCCTCTGGACTAAAAAAAGGGAAGATTGATAGTGAGACTTATGTGGAATTGTCACACACACACAGGCGTGCACACATACACTAATATATCTGCATCTCCCTCGTATTGCACAGCTTTTTAAAAACCTTTTCCATCAAATCGTTTTAATTATTAAAATCCCAAAATGGGAAAAACAACTGGCAAATCAGCACTATTTTCATGGATCATCAATTGCCTGCCCTTTCCTTTTGCATGGCTCAATTTAATAGAAAAATTTCCCGCTTGAATCATGCCTACGCAATGTGACCGGTAATTCGTTTCTTCTTTTTTTTAATATTGGTTTATTCTTTAGCAATGCATAATTCCCACTTCTTTTGAAAAGAACTTCCATTTACTTCATGTAATCAAGTCATTCCTTAGGCACTTATTCATTGCCTCAGTGGCGATTTTATGTCTGAAGATTGTAGAAATATTACATTAAATAAAACACACTCGTTGTATAACGAAGTAAATTTCTCCGTCATTTTTGTTCTACGCCGGGAATCGAACCCGAGTCCGCTTATTCCGGAACAAGTCGCTCTACCAACTGAGCTACGCAGACGTTCATTCTGATTGCTATTTGCCTTTATGTCGTGTGCGTCGTGCTGGCAGGTACGTCACAGTTGCTTTTCATAATCAGTCAAAAAAATCCCTTCCGCTCTCAGCCTCCTCTGTTTTAGAAACTTTAGATTTTTCTTTCTGCTCTCTCTCTCTCTCTCTCTCTCTCTCTCTCTCTCTCTCTCTCTCTCTCTCTCTCTCTCTCTCTCTCCCAGTCTCTCTCTCTCTCTTTCTGTCTCTCTCGGTAGTCTCTTTCTCCTTTCTCTCTGTCTCTATCTTGTATGTGGGTGTCTCTCGGTAGTCTCTCTCTTGTGTATCTGTGTCTCACTCTCCGTCTCTCTCTCTCTCTCTCTCTCTCTTTCTTGTGAAGTTGGAACAGAACATTTAGTCTCTAACTTCGAAACAAATGTCAACTGTCATAAAACCTTTTACGAAAAGCTGTGTATTTATTACTATAATTTTACAAAAATAAATGCATTAATAACGAGGAACTGTACACCAGTTATGTAATAAATAGTAAATCCATACTAGTAATCCGATTTATTGGCGTAGGGATATATAAATAAGCGTTTCCAGGCTTTCGCACATCAACCAGATGGCTTTTTCAAAGAAATATTTATTTAATAATTCTCCAAGTCAAGTCTAAATTCTTTGAAAAAAACATCTAGTTGATGTGCGAAAGCTTGGAAACGCTTATTTATATAGGGTGTTTTAAAACTAATGAAACAAACTTTAAGGGGTGATAGAACACACCAAAACAAGCACTTTTCGTCAAAGAATGCATGGTCGCAAGTTACGCGGCTACGGAATGGAGGGCGCTTTCAGTTTCCTCACACACGCCGTCTTTCGCAACGCAAAGATAGGAATTGCACAACAAATCAAAGCAAAGCTTTATTGCACACAAAATAAAAAACAACACGTGACACCACAAAATTACATCAAATTTGCAAACATTAATAAGTAAATACTGAAATTAATTACATTTACAAAAACTGCTCAAAAGGGCGACAGCCACTCCTGATACACGCTTCGCATCGTCAACGTAAAAATTTCCATATATTGTGGAAAATACCAGGCATTTCTCGGACAGCTGCAGCAGCGACTAGTTCTTCATTGGAATCAATCAGAGTCTCGTACATTACGGACTTAAGATGTCCCCATAAAAAGAAATCCAGAGGGGACAGATCTGGTGATAGTGGGGGCCTAGCGATGGGTCCACCTCGGCCAATCCATTGATCTGGAAATGTGGCGTTCAAGTAATCACGCACTTGAGTGCTGAAATGAGCTGGCGCTCCATCATGCTGGAACCACATTTTACGGCGGACGGCTGCTGATACACGCTGGATCAATTCAGGCATGACTTGTTGAAGAAAAATAAAGTACGTCTTCCCACCCAGACGTTCCGGTAAAAGATATGGGTCTTTGCGTTGCGAAAGACGGCGTGTGTGAGGAAACGGAAAGCGCCCTCCAGCGCCTAACAGCGTAACTTGCGGCCATGCATTCTGTGACAAAAAGTGCTTGTTTTGGTGTGTTCTGACACCCCTTAAAGTCTGTTCCATTAGTTTTGAAACGCTCTGTTTATTCCTACGCCAATAAATCGGATTACTAGTACAGATTTACTACTTATAAATACATTAATTATTCACAATCTTGGCCTTAAAAGAGAAGATTGGAGTGCCGATCGCCACAGTCACGCCCCGTTGTTGTTGGATCTATTACTGTACATATTTGGCCCGCTTTGGGCCGTTATTACTGCAGGGACCGTTGTAAGTATGCTTTCCAGGTGATTCCGTCAGGTCTGTAGCGGGGGTCACCTTCATTCCTCCAGCAAATATTCTGTCAGAGCTGTCGTACAGGGAAGTCCCCTACCAGGTGAGATGGAACTTGGAGTTCCAGCTCATTCCACAGATGTTCTATTGGATTTTGATCGGAATTTGGGCCGGCAAAACCAAAACTTGGACGTCACACTCTTCAAACCAGGCCTGTACAGACCTCGCAGTGTAGCAAAATATTTGATATTGCTGAAAGAATCAAGAATCTGTGCTGAAGCACTGCCACAAAGTAAGTAGTGCAGAACTGTTCATAATGTAATTATGCTTGACAACTGTTAGGTTGGAGGACACCACAATCAAAGCACCGAGTTCTTCCCACAGCTTCACACCACAGCTTCCCACAGCATCTTCCCACAGCTTTCCACAGCTTCTTCCCACAGCTTCACACCCTACAAACTTAACTGTAGGAACAATGCAATCCGTTTGATAGTGTTCTCAGGGAAAACACCATACCTAAATACACCCATTCGAACGAAAGTGTGAGTAGCATGATTCGTCACTCTACACAACTCTCTTCCAATCTTTTATTTCCCACAAACGGCTAGCGAAGCAACACTAAAGCCGCCATCGTAATACATTGCCTGGAGTGGAACAGGACACATGCGCAGCTAACCCACTACGGAAAACGTGTGCATGCGATTTTCGTCAGACTATTCTGGTTTAAATAACTGTTCCAGTGGCTTGTGTTACATAACCGGACAGGTCTGTGGCGGTGCACGTGCGCACTTCCTTCTGATTGCCCAGTATGCTTCCTTTCGCATGATCACTGAGATTGGGCCGCCTCTCAGAGGGCGGCTGAGCTATAGTGTCGCCATCTGCTTTCCACCGATGAACAATATCAGCGACAGAAGATTTTGGAAAACCCAGAAGAGAAGCAATGCGACGCGTCTATTCCTTACCCAGATGGCATCCAATCACCATGTCCCTTCTAAAGTCCGCTTGTTTAGCTTCGCGCGGCATAGCAGCTACGAATGGTATCTGCCAGTTGTGCCAATGCTGCCCTTAATACATGTATACAGCACCCAACAAACCCCGTGTGTGAGCCTGGTTCTACAAATGCACGTTTATTTGCAGATACAAAGGTGTCCCAATACTTTTTTTTTTTTTATGGTGTGTGTGTCTATATAGACTATATTGACAAAAGTCACCAGACACCCATTCAAAAGCAAATGAACGGATCCGATGCAGTGTTGAGATGCGCGGTACAGCTGTAACGGTATAAAAACAAGCCTGCAGCTGACCGCAATCATATAGCACTGTGAGATTGAGTGAAAATGTCGCGGCGGGAGAGAACTAACTTTGAGAAAGGAAAGATTGTTGAGTGTTATATTAGTGGGTTGTCCATAAGAGAAACCGAGAGTAGTTTAAACATACCCAAGTAAACTGTTTTGGATGTTCTGAATAAGTGGAAGACACATGGCGTGCCTGAAGCAGCAAAACGTGCCGGCAGACTAAAGAAAATAAGAGATAGAGGACGTCGAAGCCTCAGGAGAGTCGTTACAGCTAATCGACGGAGTACTGCACAAGAACTCAGTGTACAGGTGAGTAAAAATGCTGGTACCTCGGTATGTACACGTGCCATTCGCAGAGAACTACATTCCATGAGTTACCGTGGTCGTGCGGCTGCTCATAAGCCTTTCATTTCCACTCGGAATGCAACTCGTCGTTTAACATAGTATAAAGAGCATTTATCGTGGACCATAGATCAATGGAAACAGGTCCTATGGACTGATGAATCCAGATACACGATCCATCAGTCTGATCGCCGTGTGTGGGTATGGCGGCAGCAGGGTGACTGCTATTTACCACAGTGTACTGTTTCTACGGCCAGTTTGGAGCTGGCAGTGTACTTGTGTCCTTTTTTTTTTTTTTTTTTTTTTTTTGTGGTATGGTCGTGGCCCGTTGGTTATTGTGGACAAACCTGTTAAATAGCACGTCTACCTCGATATTCTGGACAGTTATGCCCTAGCAATTCTGTGGAAATACTATAGAACTGGGCCTTGTTGGTACCAGCAGGATAATGTGCCGAGCCATAAAGCAAGGACTGTTACGGCGTGGTTTGCCGATAACTCCATATCATGTGTGGACTCGCCAGCACGGAGCCCTGATCTTAATCCCATAGATCACCTACGGGGCGAATTAGAGTGCCGCATAAGAAGTTTGCTACTAAGGCTTACTAGTAAGCAACAGTTAGCGGCAGCATTATGTACTGAATGGAAGTGCATACCTATCGCTGTGTTCCAAAACATTCTCGGAAGCATGTCTCGAAGGGTAAGTGCATGCATTAAGGCCAAAGGTGCAGCGACACCGTACTAATGTATGTCAATAAATGCTACGTTGTTTCTCTTCTATAGGTGCCCGGTGACTTTTGTCTATATAGTGTATAAACTCAAAGGGAATAGATGAAGGAGACAACCACAGAAATGTTGGCGGGAAGAATTTGAGAACGGTACAGGTGGGCCTAATTCTCCAAGTCAAGAATAAGAGGATACAACCAATTTTTCCAAAAATGGAAGTTTGGATTGATGTTCATAATTCATTCACAATATGCTGTGGGAGCATGATTTAGTTTAAAGATAACGCAATATTAATTAATACAATTTATTCACATATAAAATTTATTCTAAATAAATAATACTCAACCTATCAAATGTCGGTTCAGCGATTTAGCTCTGTCTTCTTCATTTTTACTTTTCGGATAATAAGAGGTATCATTTTGCAGAATATAATATTGAAACTTGCTTTCAGCCACAACACGAAAAAAATTGCAAAATACTAATTACAGTGATCTACAAAATATCATCTATTAACAGTTATTTAACTTATTTTGGCAGATATAATACTTTGGGCAGAGGATGACTAAAATAGTAGGTGATTAAATGAAAAAATGTACAAAAGAATAATTTTGGTTATTGAAGCTACGCCCATCAAATTTATTTATAAACTGCTTTTGTTCAACGATTTTCCGACTGCTCGTGAAATCTTTTCCTTTCCCCTTCAAAACTGCACTTCAAACACTTGCGTTTATGAATTTCTTGTGGTGACTCTCTGTACAACATACAGTAGTAGTCGCCTATCATTATTTTTAGTGTTGTATGTTTGTACATAACAAGTGCAAGAGCAGCAGTCATTAATATAAATTTTTGGTTCGCTGCATATCATTCGCACACCAAAACGAATGGATTTTTTCTTGAAATTCTGCTTCTTTCAAGCGGAATCTATGCAGTTTTGGGGCCATATTACCTTAACAGCTGTGCATGCAGCCCTTAGACTTGAACAGCTGTGGTGAGTTCATCTTACAGGACACCAACGTCTTGTCGCATCGTGAAAGATTGATGAATGCGCAACTCTAGTAAGCGGCCGATCGCATGGATTGAGTGATCTGCACACTTGACTGAATCTCATCGAGCATGCTTGAGATCAACTCAAACTGGCTGTGTAGCGCAACACGGATACTCTACGTACATCATAGTTGAAGAGTGGAACGCTTTAGACCTAACACGCTGGTAGACAGCATGACACGACAAATACAAAGCCACTTCTTTCAAACAACATTTCTCCATCGACGTCTGCTCACGCTGTCTGCCAAAGACACGGCTGCGACATCACTTTTTTGAGATGTTTAGACAAATCATTGGATGCGGAAATAGGAAAAGATTCACCAGAGTGAGTGAAGAAAGTTTTTGAGATGCTGAATTTGCTCGAAATACGAACGTCGCTGAAAAAAAATTAAGATGGATTTCCAGAAGTCAGTGTTCAGAACGTTATCTTTTACGGAATGGAGACAGGCCTGAAGATGCGACGCATATACCCAAATGGCAGGTTTACCGGCCTCTGCATCTACCGTCATTACCCTACGGCCCGGTATAACGGGCCGTGAATGAAAGGGTAGGGGAATAATTTCGTGGTAGGGTTAGTGAATGAAAGTGTTGGTGGGGAGCTTACGGTTCAAAAGGTTAAGGACTGCCAAGAAAATTACTGCCTACAGAGATGGACGACGAACTGCACGCACCGGTTACAAAGAACGGTAAAAAAGAATCTCAGGGTTTTGGTGGAAGTCGATAAAAACTAAGTTGAAGTTATCGAGAAGAAAACACTAAGCTCATATAGAAATGCTAAGTATATGAACGGGAGATTTCCTGAAGTGGTTCTGGATTTGAGAGAAGAAACTTAAGATCGATGCGAAATTCGAGATAAAGCACATTACAACGGAAATACGATAACCAGATATCAGTAATACCAGGACTGAAGTTTCAGAAATATGTACCATCAAGAGCCTCCAGGTACTGGCTAATCTGAAAGATCATTTAATCATCTGTACGCAAGAACTTGGAAGCAGGAAAAGCTTAGCTTAAATTGAGCTTTTCTTTTGGCTTATACAAATGCTATTGTGGTGAGGTTCAAACCATGCCCAACATTTGACTCATCATGTTCTGATATATGCTATCTGATATAAGCTAGCATGTGTAACTGAAGTTGTACTTCATTGTACAACTAGATGAGAAAACATATAAAGTTCTTAAGCTTTATTGAATACTAGTGTCACTTAACACGTGTGACGTGCGTGCTCCGCAGGACGCACATGAGATAAAGGCAGATAGCAGTGCGAGATATTCTGTCCTTGTAGCTCAGTTGGGAGAGCGACTTACTCCGGAGTGGGGGACCCGAGTTCGATGCCTGGCGCGGACAAACTTGTACGTTATATTGGCGCCCGAACTTTCAGGATGACCCGGCTGTTAAGTTTCTCACAATGATGTGGTATTCTTTCCACACGGCGAGGCAGGAAAAATGGGAATCCCTTCTTCAGTGCTTCGAGAAAATAAATCAGTGTGATATTACGTTCCACACACCAAATTGTCTGGGATATCTCAAATGCACTTTCTTCATGGGATGACTGGCTACAGCGACACATGGTCCTGGCCGACCCATGGGCCATACCCCCGGTCCTCTTTCGGGGGAGGCAGATAGACACGAGAGCACATGTCCGTGTAGCTCAGTTGTGAGGGCGACTTACTCCGGAGTGAGGGGACCCGAATTAGATGTCACGCGTGAAAAAACCTGTACGTTATACACGATTGTATGAATATTTTGCCCATGTGACTTTTAGTTATTGTAATTGCACTTGGGTACGAATACAGTAATAACGGTTCTAAAACTCATTTTCTTGACAATGCATCAATGAGTTGAGTAGCAAATTACGTCTTCATGTCAGCAGATCTGCTTTCATGAAAAGATTTGTAAATGTCCTCTAACCACATGGGCCAGTATCCTCACAAGTAACTATCTGCTTTGTAATTCTTAAAGAAATTCAAGGGAAAAAAAGGGGGCTAATTGCATATTTATTTTCCCAAAATCTGTCAATATTCCATTTTCTTCTCACCTGAAAATGTAAGAAGTGGCTTATCGTTCTGTCAGATGCGTCTTATTTACCCTGAAGTGACTGGTAACGCCCAATAAATTTCCATCTGCGGTAGATCTACGCTTAGGTTCTTCTACAAAAAAGTGCGTGGCATTGTGAAATAGTAAAATCTGAGCTATCTGACTTGTTGCTTCGAAACAAACTCGTTCTCAGTTTCTGCATTGTTCGACGTAGAATGGGAATTTTTATTTTGGGTTTAAGTCCATACATATTTACATCGATTTCTACATAAAGCTCCCACTTGAATCTTCCGATAAGAGGTGAATATCTGAATTGGAATGCGAAGATGAAGTTTCCATAAAGCGCGAGTTGGTCTTTTTTACATCCTCTTTGTGTGAAATCTCATCTGCTTGCGGCTGTGTGGTCGTCGGTAGTCAGGCCTGCCGCCTCGCGTATGGGCTTACGTGTTTGAAGAAGCACAATGGGTATTGCAGTAAGGCCTTCCTCTTCATTTTCGCATTCCTTCTCGGTCTCTCTCTCTCTATAGTCTCTCTCTCTCTCTCTCTCGTTCTCCCACTTCGTCACAAATCCTCTTCGTAGCAGACGTTCAATCAATTGCGTCCCCAAGAACCTTCGCACAGAAATCGTGTCATCGCATGTTCTTCTGTCTCCCTGTTTCCTTCCCTCCCTCTCCAGGATCCCACCCCGTTCTCCGCATGCAAATTGGATTGTTGGCTTCTACGGTCACTCGACGAAATGGAGACATGAGCAAAGAGATAAGTGGGTTTCCTACCACACTATAACTCACTTTGCTCTAACTTGGCGTCGTCGTATGAGAGGTGACAAGACTCCTGTGGGTCCACTATCACACATGCTAAACCTATCAAAAGCCTTTTCCCTTTAAGTCAGAACGTTACGAATTTTGAGGGAAGAATCTATAATGCCATAACCGCGATAGAGGCACTTTTCGCGTTGCCCAGCATTCATCTTGCATCCATGGACTTATCTTGGATTTCAACATTCCGAAAAGATTTAGAGGGCGACGAAAATAAAGCGTCAGGATTCCTACGTTCGCTTATCCTGAAAGTAAAACAGGATCAGTTATGGAATATATATATATTTTTGTCACGCAGTCCAAGGTATGCAAAACAACCGTTTCCTGAAGTATTACTCACTTTTTAAATGCAATGCGTTATCCTTTGATTTGCTTTACAATTTTTTTTTCTTTGATGTAAAATTTGATTTTGTCGTCTCACAAGCCCATACTTTAAACGAAAGCCGATTTTTACACACAAACACATATAGCATTATGCAACACAAATTTAGAAGACGTGAATCCGTTTATTGGCGTAACTATGACATGGATATTAAGTCAGATAACATCCGCAAACTTGAAAATTTCGTAGTTCTAGAGCAGGAATCGAACCCACATCTCCCGGATAGCACCCGAGTTTTCTAAACCACTACACCACTCAGAATGACCAAGTTTCAAGTTTCCGATTAATTTGAATATAGCCATCATAGGATTCGCTAGTCGAAGCAACCGGGATTCATATACAGCGAATCTGGAGGTTTTGAATTCATTCCCGTGATTGCCCGGATGCGATCAGGTGCCTCTGTGATGGATATATTCAAATTAATCGGAAACTTGAGACTTGGTCGTTCTGGGTGGTGTAGTGGTTAGCATACCCGGGAGCTATCTGGGAGACGCGGATTCGATTCCCGCTCCAGGACGACGAAATTTTCAAGTTTTCGGATATTATCTGACTTAACATCCATGTCATATTTACACCAATAAATTTCATGTTACATTCATTGTCATATACCATATTTAAAAAGTAACTACTCACCTTCGTTTTGCCGAAGACATAGTAGTTTTTGTAAGTATCACCTTACAGCTTCAAAGTACAAAGTACAATCCAGGAACTTTCTGATAAGAGTAAAGAAGTGGAATTAAAGATGAACTTACACAAAACTAAACTGATATACAGTGCTTTTGCAAAATCTGAAAATCTTGAGGTTGATGTGGAAAATTCAAAAGTAACTGATACCTACATGGGCCTCTCAGATCAGATATTAAACAAGGATACCGTGACGTGCCTGCACCGCAGGACGCACATGAGATAAAGGCAGATAGCAGTGAGGGCACATGTCCGTGTAGCTCAGTTGGGAGAGCAACTTACTCCGGAGAGAGGGGGACCCGAGTTCCATGCCGGGCGCAGGTAAACTTGTACGTTATATTGGCGCCCGAACTTTCAGGATGAACCCACTGTTAAATTTCTCGCAATAATGTGATGTTCTTTCCACACGGCGGGACAGGCAGAATGAGAAGCCCTTCTTCAGTGCTTCGAAAAAATAAATCAGTGTGATGTTACGTTCCACACACCGGATTGTCTGGGATTTCTGAAATGCACGTTCTTCATAAGATGACTGCCTACAGCGACACATGGTCCCTGCTGACCCGTGGGCCATGCCCCCAGCCATCTTTTTTTTGGGGGGGGAGGAGGGAGATGTGCCGTGCCTGCACCGCAGGATGCACATGAGATAAAGGCAGATAGCAGTGAGAGCACATGTCCGTGTAGCTGAGTTGGGAGAGCGACTTACTCCGGAGTGAGGGGACCCGGATTTTGATGCCCGGCGCGGACAAACCTGTACGTTATAATACATCGAAGGAGATGCTAGTAACCGTGTAAAATCTGGCTGGAGTGCATTCGAAAGAAATCGTATAATTTTAAAGAGCAATTTACCATCATGTTTTAAAAGAAAAGCGTTTAATTAAAGGATCCTTCTACTTCGTACTTACTGATCAGAGAATGGACCTTAACTAAATAGGACATCCAGAGGCGGAATGCAGCTAAAATAAAGGCATGGAAAGATTCATGCTTGGTGTAACCAGAAAGGAAAAGAAACGCATAAATCAGGAAAACGACAAGAGTGGATGGTATCATGATCATCATAGTAAAACACTTCAAGTGGTAGCAGACTGGACATATCACCATAAGAGCAGACCACCATTGGATAATTATTCAAAACTCCAAAAAAGTACTTCTATCATTCATTTACTGATCGTCTAAAACTGTTCGTGGAGTATCTAATTTTATGGATATGATACGGAGCATGTTTTTCGTAATGTGTAATACTTCTGGATTGTGTAGATCCTGCATAATTCTGAATAATATTGAAAGTAAACGGCTAGATGTGTCATCATTGCGAGTTCTGAAGTTCTGAATATTTGTTCAGATTTCACGAATGGTTGTTTTATTCTATATCGGTTAATCGTTATGTCTTTTACTTAATCGTTTGAACTGGAATTGTGCAAACATTTTGTCGGAATTGTTTATGCGTCTGCATCAACAGCGAAACCATTGGGTACTTTCCTGTAGCACCGTAGCATACCATCTACAGCTTGTGTGTGTGTGTGTATGTGTGTGTGAGAGAGAGTCATCAATTAATTTGTTTAGACCTTAGTCTGGAGTCTCTATTTGCTGTGCTGCCCAGAAAATGTAATAATATTGTACAATTCTTTTCTCTTGAGGCGCATTTTACCATTGAGCAAATCAGGAAGAAAACATAATTTGTTCCTTAAGCTAAAATTCAGATAGTTCTTCGAAAAAAATACAGGCACTATGAATCCACACAAACAGGCACAAATGTATAAACAATCATTTTATTTAAAGTTTGTGATGTCGTGTGTCCTTCGCTTCAGTCACCTGTTAGCATTACTGATGTTAGGACTTCATTGCTTCGTCTATCACATTTCTTAAAAATGCCCACTTTGCTGATTACTATGTGCTGAAACCAACATCAGCCTGTATGTTGGTTTCTGTGCACTGCATCTTGTAATCCAGGATATGTCGGCTCTAATTACGTCTCGCCGAGCTTTAACTTCCTCTAAGTTAGATGTTCTTTGCCTCCACCAAGAACTGGGGTATTCGAAAGTTTGTGCGCAGTGGCTTCCAAAACATCCTAACAAATTTATCGACCTATGGGATACGGACACCTGCCTAAATGTTAGTGGTGCCTATTTCTAGCGCTATCAGATCCCGTGTGTTATGTATATATTTACCTGTGTACATATTCTTATGCTGTAATAAAGCATACTTAACTCCAGCAGCTAGGCTGTGTTTCATTTGGACGACATTTATATGTTAACAAAGCGGAACGATACACGTGAAGTCGAGAACTACTTCAGAAGCGTTCTGATTCGGAAGTCCATCCCGGAATTCTGGCTCTAATCCCGGGTGAGGCATAGATGGTACAAAGGGCATCCTGAAAGTAATGCCTCGTCCCTCATAAGAATTTTATTTGTAGCAGCAAAAATGCAAAACTTGGTGGCAAAATACTTGGACATTTTGTTAATGATGCTAGCCTATTCAAAGTATTGTCCATCACTTTCTATACATTTCCGCCATCTTTAAACCCATTGGTAAAATCCATTTTGGAAAAATTCCTCAAGCTGTCGTCTCACCCATGAGTTCACAGCCAGTTTAACATCTGTTACATCGTCGAAATGTTCTCCACGAAGGGCATTTTTCAAAGAAAGAATCAAAAATGAAAAAAGCCAGAAGGAGCCAAATAAGGACTGTAGGGGGTTGGGGCATCACCGTCCACCCCATTTTGTAAATAGACTGTGAAGTCTCAATGGGGATGTGGGGACGTGCGTAATCATGGTGTAAAACAACACTATGAAGTGGAGTGTTACGTCTTTTTCTTCTGATAGATTCTTTTAGCTTCTTCAATGTATGCACATAGTGAACACTGTTTATTGTTGCAACTCCTGGATGGTGATACGACGATCAGCTGTGTGAGGTCTTTCACTCTTCGCCTGTTGGCATCTGTCACTACAGGTGCGGATCTTCCACTCGGTTGTTTACCCGACACTGAACTTTCTCCCTCTCTAAACTTCTTCATCCATCTTCGTACATTACTGATATCGATTGTGGCAGCTCCATACACCGCCAGGAGTCTTCTGTGGATTTCTGGAGCTTCACAACCCTGTTTCTTCAAGAACTCAATTGCGGCTCGCTGCTTTTCACTGTCATTCATGATCTTTATTTCTGATTCTGAAAAAAATGTGTTCCCACATTGGTAACATATCATAGTACAAGTACATGTCAGTGCAGTTTCATTAATATCACTTCAGAATTTCAAAAGTTATTAAGGAGAAGGCTTTACTTTCAGGATGCCCCATTACTTGCACATTCGTCTTTCGGCATTGACACTCTTCCTTCCCTGGAGCCAGTGGCCTGAAATCAAGGACGGGAAACTACTTATAGCTTTTTGAGGTGGTCGTTAATCCCCTCCCCTCTTCCCCCAGAAAAGATCTGCTACTGAAAACCTCTTTCACCGATTAATAAATAGTGTACCATAGCCCCGTAAAAACTACCGACGGAAAAAAAGTGCAATATATAATTTTATAGCAGTGGTAAAATTCAGCATCTGAAAGAATCGTTCAAAACAAATGTGTCGAGAGAAAAATCAGGACCCCTTTTCAACGAAAACAAGCAATAAAATATATCTGTGTCTTAAGTCAGCACGAAACCCAAATGAGAGCGATTGAAAAATGGCGGTGAAGCTTTTTCCGATCATCTACAGGAGCAGGTCAAAAATCCTAAAGGGAAAACATACGTAACAAAATACGAGATAGAGACTGCAAGGTGTAAAGAATGTTGTAAAATATAAGTAACAAAATACGAGATAGAGACTGCAAGGTGTAAAGAATGTTGTAAAATATAAGTAACAAAATACGAGATAGAGACTGCAAGGTGTAAAGAATGTTGTAAAATATAAGTAACAAAATACGAGATAGAGACTGCAAGGTGTAAAGAATGTTGTAAAATATAAGTAACAAAATACGAGATAGAGACTGCAAGGTGTAAAGAATGTTGTAAAATATAAGTAACAAAATACGAGATAGAGACTGCAAGGTGTAAAGAATGTTGTAAAATATAAGTAACAAAATACGAGATAGAGACTGCAAGGTGTAAAGAATGTTGTAAAATATAAGTAACAAAATACGAGATAGAGACTGCAAGGTGTAAAGAATGTTGTAAAATATAAGTAACAAAATACGAGATAGAGACTGCAAGGTGTAAAGAATGTTGTAAAATATAAGTAACAAAATACGAGATAGAGACTGCAAGGTGTAAAGAATGTTGTAAAATATAAGTAACAAAATACGAGATAGAGACTGCAAGGTGTAAAGAATGTTGTAAAATATAAGTAACAAAATACGAGATAGAGACTGCAAGGTGTAAAGAATGTTGTAAAATATAAGTAACAAAATACGAGATAGAGACTGCAAGGTGTAAAGAATGTTGTAAAATATAAGTAACAAAATACGAGATAGAGACTGCAAGGTGTAAAGAATGTTGTAAAATATAAGTAACAAAATACGAGATAGAGACTGCAAGGTGTAAAGAATGTTGTAAAATATAAGTAACAAAATACGAGATAGAGACTGCAAGGTGTAAAGAATGTTGTAAAATATAAGTAACAAAATACGAGATAGAGACTGCAAGGTGTAAAGAATGTTGTAAAATATAAGTAACAAAATACGAGATAGAGACTGCAAGGTGTAAAGAATGTTGTAAAATATAAGTAACAAAATACGAGATAGAGACTGCAAGGTGTAAAGAATGTTGTAAAATATAAGTAACAAAATACGAGATAGAACTGCAAGGTGTAAAAAATGTTGTAAAACATAAGTCACAAAAATACGAGATAGAGACGGCAAGGTGTAAAGAATATTGTAAAACTCAGACCAACTTTCGAAACAGCCTCAACACGGCAGAAGAGATCTTATTATACGACACTCTTTGCCAAGAATAACTGGTATCAATTCTCCCACGTGAATACATGTGGCTGGGGGGGGGGAGACTCCCCTCTATTTTAAAATGTATTTAAGAGGCAGGGAATATGTCAGAAAAAAATGAACGAAAACGAAAAAGATAAAAAAGGCGTATATAGAAAAATGCATAACTAAAACTAAAGAGGAAACTTCAAAAAATGTAATGACAACTAATTTCAAAATTACAATACACTATGTGTACGTGTAACCAATCAATATCTGTAATTTTTAAAAAGACCAAATCGCATTCAACCCTTAGACTAGTTAATATGACTAGACCATAGGGAATAAAATATGGAACACAAAAGTCTCCTGTGACTACATCAACTTTTGTTAAGTTTTCTACGCACTTCTGTGAATAATCTGCAAGACAGGTAACTTCTCTTGGAATAGCTCTCAACTGCAATACCGAAAAATCATTGAAACGAGGGAATTGTGACCCGTATAAACCCGAGTCTGTTGTCTAGCTCGAAAAAATGCACTGACCTTTTCTGTTTCAGAAGTTTGGTATCCAGCTCAAAGATCTGCACCTATTCATAAAGTAGCAGGCTTCCGTTGAAAACAAGATGAGAAAAATGCGACTGCCGCCCCGGTGGCGCAGTGGTCTAAGGTGTTGGCCTCTGATCATTCGTCCGTAAGGGGTCCGGGTTCGAATCCCGGTCAGGCATGGATGTTGTGTTTGTCTTACGGCACTGGCTCTCTCCCTTCCCTGGAAGCAGTGATCCTAAATTAGGGACGGGCGACTGCTTATAGCCCATTGAGTTGCTCACGGTGGTCGTTAAACCTCCAATCAAAAAAAAAAAAAATACGACTCAATATTGTTAAGAATATTCTATAATACACCGAAAAGATGCGTTAGTTGTATTTTGAAAATCCCCATACTTTCTGTAAAATAATATATTTTTAAATGAGATGTAAATCGATTACGTTTAAGGTTTTCTTCACTGTATCTTAAAGATTACATGATGATTTAACTTTATTTTCTAACACGGATTATTGGAAGTCGTTCTTTACTCTTCTTAGAAGCTGCAATGTAAATTATTAAATATGAATAATCAGCGAAATACGCACTTCACGTAAACGGCCAGGGTAAGTAACGAGTCAGTGCTTACGATTTCTAAGTCCACTTTTATTCAGTAGCACAGCACGTCATTTTGTTGACAATATCATTTCGATCGTAACACAGTGTGAATTGTTTTCACACGACTATATAAAAATATAGATTGAAAATTATCTCTCTTCAAATAATAAATAGCGTGGCGTACTCAGAAAATATCTTTTACTATATCTCACTTACACTATCGCTCTTAACATCAGCTCTACCTATAATCTTTCTGCCTCTCTGTATCTGCACACTAAATCTGCATACAACACACAACTCAGAGTACGGCTTTATTTACTTTTTGATTGCTCTTTTACTCACGATCAGGTTATCAACTTTTACAAGCTCGTAGAGAGAAATTTTAAGACGAAACTTTTTCACGTCAGAAAATTTTTGCTGAGGAGAAACCAAGTTTACAAGAGAACACAGTGCACTTTTTTGGAAAACATTCCCCGTCGTTTTGTGCGAATTGCTGGTTTTAATTTGTCTTTCAGCAAGTCACAATACGACCGACTGTTAATTGAGTCACCCTGTGCTTGACAGTGTTCAACGATGGGTCCTCTCATGTGATAAAAGAGAGTCAGCATTAATTTTCGTTCCATTTATTTTGGCCCAACTTTGAACTTCTTTTTGCATGAGAAGCTCGGCTCAGATGTTTCGACTCCATGCTTTGCCTTTTGCTCTGGGGGTCGGAATGATGGACTGATGGCTTGTCCCCAATGACAAATTTCCCTATAATACTGGGATCTGACACCTACCGCTGCGAAACATTACTGCCAATTTCCAAGCGCTGCTGCTTGTGCGCATCAGACAACTTCCGTGGCACCCATCTGACACACATTTTATGATATCTGAGATCCACATGCACTATTGAGAATACCAAACCATAGGTAATGTTTACTTTTTGGGCGATCTCGAATAGAGTAAGCCGGCGATCTTCTTCAATGAGAGCATCGATGCGATCCAGATGGTCCTTCGTGCGAGAGGTCCGCGGACGGCCCGAGCGAGCTTCATCAAATACATTCGTTCTAATGGCTTGAAATTTTTCTATCCACGTGTGCACATGTCTCTGGCTCATACACCTGTCCACCCCATATTGCATAAGCACCCTACGATGAATTTCAGCGTTTTGCACACCCTCAGCCCGTAAAAATCTCACTACACTTCGCTGCTCAGCGATGGAGCATTCCGACAAACGAGCGGCCATGTTTACGCACTTACAACTGCTAGGTAACTGCGGTTAGAAGATTAGCGATTGCATCCGCCACGTGTCAAGGTCATGTGCCCTCCCCTCCCTAAATAGCAATCTGCCGCAGCTCTGCTTGCCTGCGTAACAACAGCATTGACCTTACTTTTTGATTCACCAACTTAGAAATATGTTTTAGTACGCGTATGCCTTATCCTTCGATGCTGTATGACAAAAATAATTTCTCACCGATGATGTTTTCCTTGCGCCCAGCCATAATTTCAAGTGTTCTTTAGGATTGGTAGAAACCCCATTGCAAAGAGAAAAGAAACAAGTTAGTAAAATCATGCAATGCATTGATTATGATACGCTTTCCAATATACTAGAAATCATGAAAGAAATACGGGATTACGCCATATAATACAAATTTTAAAGATGACAATCCGAATTTTGGCGTAAATGTGACAAGGATGGTAAGTCAGATAGCATACCTAGGCGTTTTCTGGGAGACGCGGGTTCGGGTCCCGCTCCAGGACGATGAAAATTCAAGTTTTCAAATATTATCTGACTTACCATCCTTTTCACATTTACGCCCAAAATCGGATTGTCATCTTCAAAATTTGTATACTAGAAATCATTACTCAAGCTATTACTCAAGTTATGAGGAAAATGGCTGTGGAATAAATCTCACCCCTGTGCCTTGACCTTTGATCCATTTGGATGATATTCAACAGAACTGGTTCAGTATATCTCCGAAATAATATGATAAAGTTTTGTCGCAATCGAAGCAATTTTACGGAAGTTATGATGCATAAGCGCTATGGAATACACCCCGCTCCTGTGTCCTAACATTTCACCCCATTTCGCCCATTTTCAATAGGATTCGTCCCCAGGAAGGTCCCTACAACATACCAACATTTCATCCAAATCGAAACATTTTTACGTAAGTTATGACTCATAATGGCGGTGGACGTGATTACGCTCCTATGTCATGACCTTTGACCCCCATTTAGCCAATTTTCAGTAGGGTTTGTCCCCAGGTGGTCCCCTACCACATACTAAAATTTAGTCGAAATCGAACCTTTTTTACGTTAGTTTTACGTTAGTTATGGATCCCGCTCTTATGTCCTGACCTTTAACCCCATTTCGTTCGCTTTCAATAGGGTTCCTTCCTAGGTTTTCCCCTACCACATACTAAAATTTCATCGAAATCGAACGATTTTTAAGCAAGTTATCGTGCGGACGAACATACGCACACAACGCGTGACGTAATGAGGCAGATGGGAATCGCGACCATCTGCTAGCAAGGTGTGATGTCATAAAACTTTAATAGGATCCACAAACAACGCGTGACGTAATGAGATAGATGGCATGACCGCGCGCCAATATCTAAAGGAGCGACGCCATGACACCACACTGCAAACTTCGTAATTCGGGGTGGTTATTTAAACCACTAAACAAATTTTCTTAAAGTGGAGATCAAGCTAAATCGATTTCTAGTACCAGAAAACGGTAGCTTAACGACTTTCATCAAAATCCACAGAGCCGTTTTCAAAATAAAATTTACATACATACAAGAATTGCTCCTTTAAGGTGAACGTCAAGTAATTTTGCTTCCTGTACTTCGAATGGAAAAATTTCTGTACACATTTTCTTCCCGATTAATGCGTTCCCAAGGATGAAAATTTGAACATCGATTAACATATCTTCATTTTATAACTTGGAATACTTAATATTTTCTAAAACATAACCATAATTATGCAATCCAACATTTTTTTGTCTGCTGAAGTCATGAAAATACAGGTCGCGCCATCTTTTTTCTGGACAATTAATGCATTCACAAGGATGAAAATTTGAACATCGATTAAAATAGCTTCATTTTATAACTTGGAATACTTAATATTTTCTAAAACATAACCATAATTATGCAATCCAACATTTGTTTGTCTACTGACGTCATCAAAGTACAGGTTGCGCCATCCTTTTTCTGGTTTCAACACCTCCAAAGGAAAAGTTATTGATTTTTAATGTAATTGTGGTTGTGTTTTAGAAAATATTAAGTATTCCAAGTTGTAATAAAGTTATTTTAATCGATGTTTAAATTTTCATCCTTGGGAACACATTAATTGTGAAGGAAAATGTGTACAAAACTTTTTCCATTGGAAGTATAGTAAGCAAAATTACTTGACGTCCACCTTAATAATATGGGATAAGAGCGATGGAATGGATCGCATTCTTGTGTCCTGACCTTTGAACCCATTTCGTCCACATTTAATAGGGTTGGTCCCCAGGTGGTCCCCTACCACATACTGAAATTTCATCGAAATCGAACCAGTTTTAAGCACGTTATGACGCATAAGAGCAATGGAATGCATCCCGCTTTTATGACCTAACCTTTGACCCCACTTCACCCATTTTGAATAAGATTCGTCCCCAGGTGGTCCCCTACCACATACTAAAATTTAATTGAAATCGAAACATATTTACGCAAGTTATGACGCATAAGGGCAATGGAATGATCCCGCTCCTACGTCGTAACCTTTGACCCCATTTGTCCCATTTTCAATAGGTTTTGTCCCATGGTGGTCCCCTACCACATACTAAAATTTCATCGAAATCGAACCATTTTTACGCCAGTTATGACGCATAAGGGCAATGGAAGGATCCCACCCCTACGTCGTGACCTTTGACCTCATTTGTCCCATTTTCAATAGGGTTCGTCCCATGGTGGTCCCCTACCACATACTAAAATTTCATCGAAATCGAACCATTTTTACGCCAGTTATCGTGCGGACGGACGGACAAAGCTGGAACATATACGCTTCTTCAACCTACGGTTGGAAAGCGTAAAAAAGGAGGTAAATTGTACGATAGGTTGCACAGCAAATGTGGCAGTCATTTTACATTTTACAGAACAGAAAAGAAAGTTACTCTTTTCTTTTGCGTGTGTGTTAAGTTATCGTTGATATAGTGAAGTTGAGAATATGACAGGTACTTTTTGCGTATTAAGAAGTAGCAGCCGCCGTATTCACATCATGCTGCTCCTAATCAAGGAATGCGTTACGCATTTTTTTCATGAGGGCCTTTTCTTTCCGTTCAATGTACCTTTCCATCGAATAAAGACGTTACAAAATTAAAAACAATGATCGGAGAAGGCTTTTCTCCAGCGATTTCAATTTCTGTTGGCGAACATTTTCGTTTTCCAAAAAAAATTATAGTTTCCGTTCCAAAAGAAATTTTGCACTTTCCGTTTCAATCAGAAGAAAAAAATACTTCCCCCTTAAAAGAGTGATGTTAATAATACCGGATGCTTACCGATTAAGAGGAACCAGACATTCCCGTGAAGATAAAAATCAAATCAGTATGAAATAAAAAAAAAGCTTTAGTTCTATTTACTTACTCCTCGGTTCTCTTGGACCGTCCACTGTTACTTTGATGGCTTTCACGTACGTCGTTACTTGAGGAGGACATGTGCTCACTGTTATTGTTAACGTGAAACTTTTTCCTAAAAGATAAAAAGCATAGATTTTATAAACTGAATAAACAATCATTCGAATAAATTAAATTACATTTTTTGGTTCAGTAACCTTAGAGCAAAAGTAAAGAGGGAAAAACTCTTCAATAAGAGCTTTCAAAGAAATAACAAAGATCTACAAAATGTGACGTATTAAAAGTTGTTTGAGTAATTACCGCACATGTTGCGCATGTTTAGAATACTGACTGTGTAATGTTCGTTATAGAAATGTTTCGTTTTTTAAATGTTTCGTTTTCTAAATGTTTCGTTTCAAATGTTTTTTTTTTTGTAATGTTTGTTTTAGAATTTTTCGTTTTAGAAATGTTTCGTTTTTGAAATGTTTCTTTTCAAATGTTTTTTTTTTGTAATGTTTCGATTTAGAATTTTTCGTTTTTATATTTTTCGTTTTAGAAATGTTTCGTTTTTTAAATGCTTGCTTTCAAGTGTGTTTTTTTTTCTTGTAATGTTTCGTTTTTAAATGTTTCGTTTTAGAAGTGTTTCGTTTTCGAATTTTTCGTTTTTAAATTTTTCGTTTTAGAAATGTTTCGTTTCAAATGTATTTTTGTTTTGTTTTTTTTTTGCAATGTTTCGTTTTAGCTAACTGAACACTACATAAAAACTTCACCTACAGTGAAGCAGGAGTCATTCAAGTAAAGGTCGAGAAAAAGATACTTACGGTTAGTCTTTATTCAGCCACTAATACTTTGGCACTTCCATAAGGTATAATCGAACGAACGTGAGTTAATAATAAATATAACACTTGGTTAAGAAAACATCACCAACACTAAAGTGGAGCACGCAGTCTTCAAATAATTCAAACTTCAATTTAACGAACGTTTCTTCCACAATTAGTATGATAACTTCCACCATTTCCTCTCACTGCTGCTGCTCAAACTTTATACCAGGGTGAGCAAAACGTTCGTAGCGTTTTGTAGCACAATGTTCAGTCCGGTACCACATGTTGACCACATATGGCTTTTCGGCAAAATACAGTCTATCAGAGTCTATGGTCATTCGCCAACGTTCAGTAAAAGATGCATTGCCGTTGCGATACCAGGCAGCTGGCTTGGATGCTAAAAAAACCGCAGTGATGCCATATTTCACAGCCTCCAAGGAATGGAACTGTCTGCCGGCCAAAACGTGTGCCATGGAACAAAACAGGGGAAACCCCGAAGGGGCAAGTTCCGGGTTTCATGCTGGGAGTGGTAGAAATTCGACGCCATGCAAATCCTGAATTTTCTGGCGAGCAATCCATGACCTATGACATGGAGCGTTGTCGAATTGTAGGAGGACTTTCTTTCGGTTCAACATTGCGGGATAGCGTCGGCGTAGAACGTCGTATACGTGTTGCAGCCAGTGATGGAAACGGGCCACAGGTCAACGGGTCGACAATTTCTTGCGGATCCAACGGGTCAGGTCAAGGTGTTCCAAACCCGATTTT
This sequence comes from Macrothele yani, assembly GCA_039090855.1. NCBI lineage: Eukaryota > Metazoa > Arthropoda > Arachnida > Araneae > Macrothelidae > Macrothele > Macrothele yani. The sequence continues at coordinate 131,550,284 of CM077002.1, forward strand.
GACCCGGTTTTATTCCCCGATTATTTTTGAAAAGAGAAAAATATATTCCAAAGAAAAATGAGCGTTGTGGAATTCTGTAGTCGATACTGGTGCCCACGGAGTGAACAATGATTTTCCATGCAAAAATATTGTCGCCTCTTTCTTAATGCAACGAAGATTTCCACCGACCGACGTCAGATACACCGACACCATATCGTAAAAAGATACTTCCTTTGCATTTTTTTACAGTGCGATTGTCCAGAGCAAGGTACAGGCAAACGCCATTCGCCAGCTTCTCAGCTGATTCACTCTTTCCGTGCAAAGTTCACTGTATGACTAACAGTTACTTTTCACGTCGCATCTTTACATTAAGCATTCAGAGGTTTTCGATTGATGTGCTAACATCCCATTCCCATGACATGTCATGTCGAAATTAACTCCTTTCTTGTTAATATGGATAGATTTAATATTAAGGATGTTGAGAAAGGCTTCGAGGCCAACATACACGTGCTTATTCAAAACCACAAGGAGAAGAGTGAATGCTGGAAATTGTTTCGTCTCATTAAGGAACCGATGAATAATTCTGTGTTGTTTCGTCTTGCTTGTTGTTCAAAACGTGAAAAGTATATAATTACAAAGGAAGATGTCGCCGGTGTAATAAAAGATAATGGAACCAAAAATCTAACAGACCATATGAAAGTGTGCGCACCTCCATCAAAGCGTAGAAAGAGTGAACAATCTAAATACACTTAAAAAAATACATTTGTGTAATCGTAAATAATGATTCTCATTTGTAATATACTCCATGGTCACGGTCATAGTCAGCCATGACTTCTGGATTACACAAAATAGTGGTACTAAAAATGGTACTAAAGTTTAGCGAGTAACCAAACTTTATTATTAAAAAAGGATTTCACTTATTAAATATCAAGTAGTTATTGGGATGAATATATATTACGTTTATATGTATATATAAATAAACTGAGTTTCGAATTTATAGTTCAAAGCAGATTTGTTCTGGGTCAGTAACGGGTCCGGATCGATGTTGGGTGGGGTGCCCAACTCTGAGCGAGATCCATCGGAAAAGTTTAGGAACTAATAAATATCGACGCTAAAATCTAAAAATACGAAGTAAAGGAATGCAAACATTGAACGCCGCCCCGGTGGCGTTGTGGTTTAAGCGATGGCTTCTGCTCATTCGTCCAAGATGGGCCGGGTTCGAATCCCAGTGAGGCATGGATGTTGTGTTTGTCTTACGGCACTGGTTCTCTCTCTTTTCTGGAGCCAGTGGCCCTAAATTAGGTACGGGAAACTGCTTATAACCTATTGAGTTGCTCACGGTAGTCGTTAAACCGCCAATCAAAAAAAAACATTTGACAGCATGTAAAACTGTTACACAAAGATAGGAAACCAATGTAGTTATAGAGTGAGACGGGAGAATCTATTTATCTCAAAAGTTTGGAAACGTAATACCATCATCAGACATGTATGGTAATTGCAGGCACACCACAAACAGGTTTCTCTGTGGAATAAATTAAACTCTGTGGAATTTCTGGTTAATAAAATTTTAAATTAACATTTAGTTAACTATTCATGGTATAAAAATTAATCAGCATGTTGTCTCCGGTCGGTTTTGAATTATTTTCCTTTGTACCTCTAGAAAACAACTCGATCCTTTTTAAATCGCCCAGCGTAGAGGAAACAAGCGACGGTTATTATTCTTTTAAAGAAAGCTTATAAATAAAGAAAAAATGAAAAATGTCCCAAAGGTGCCTTCTGTTTCTTTATTTTATGTCTTACGTTCGACTTTACAAAAAGCCGACCATAAGGGTTTGATAAACAATTGTTTAGGACCTTTTTTTTTTTTTTTTATTTGCACATTTGAACACGTCTTTTACTTACTTTTACACTATTTACATAATTTAAGCTTAAACTATTTTATTTATCTTTATCTAAGAAATCAAATTTACATAAAATCACTGATTTGTTTAAAACAAAATTAAAAGAGCATTTAATATTATTGATTAAATTCAGTTCATGGGTTAAACAACCAATGAGAGCTACGAACCACGTATACTTCTTACTATTGCACTATTGAATTTAACTTTAAGTGGATCCAAGAGGTAGATACATATAGTAAATATTTATTAAAAAAAAAACTCTTTCATTTCATTTGTACAGGACTTTCTCATCACTTTTGGGGGCGGACAGAACCTTCCCTGGAAGGACCACCCGGAACAGGTTTCATACAATTAATTTAGAATCTCCCGACCAGGGAACACTATATAGCTGGTAAAGGGACTCAACTGGAAGTTATTCTTAAATTTTCTGAAAAGACAGAAGTCAAACTAATAACAGTAAAAGATAGAGAAGTTGTGAAAACACAAGTTTGTCCACTCACTCCGGAGTAAGTCGCTCTCCCAACTGAGCTACGCGGACAGAAAGTTTCGCTGCAGATTTATCGTCTTGACACATGTTTTCACCTCTGTTGTACGTCACATCATCTTCCACTTATTTTTAAAAAAAAAATTTTTGTCTTTGAAGCGAAGTAGGAATTTTTCATCAATTCCAAACAATGTGTGGAACAAACGTCATTCATTTTTAAAAGAACCCAATGGCCAGTGGATCCATTTTCAACAATCGGATCCCTGTTCGGGCGCCAATGTGAAAACACAAGTTTGATCGCGATGGACACCGAATCCATGTCCCCCTTCACTCCGGAGTAAGTCGCTTTCCCAACTGAGCTACGCGGACAGAATGTCTCGCTGCAGATTTGTGATCTTGACACATGTTTTCACCTCTGTAGTATGTCACATAGTCAATAAAAAATGAAGCCGCAGGAAAGAGGAAAGTTTCCAACACATTAATAAAAAAATCTAGCTCCGGATCCAATTAAGAATTTACTGTTTAAGGTGCCTTCTTTTTTTTTTGGTATGATTAAGTGCTTTAAAAGAAGAAGTACTTTCTGGGTATGTTAAACAGTATTGCTATGTACATTAATTTTCCAATAAGTAACTATATTAAAATTAATTTATCGAAGCTAATACAAATTTTCTTGCCTTCCCTATAATTTATATCAGCTGCGACCTTGTGGGGACCCCTATAAGCACGAAAGAAATTGTCAAAAATAGCAGAGAAAGGCGTATACAACAATATGCCAATATGTCGAACTTTCGTAAGCTTTGATCTCACTGATCATCTGTCGCATAAATCTTCTCTAAACGTTTAACCATGAACTGAATTTTTCCAAGCCCTACCCCGAAAGCTTCTTCCTTTTTGATACTCATTCGTTCTGTGTTGGTTCTCTTTTCATTTCTCCGGACTACTGCGTTGTTAGCATTCACATAACTTTTGCGTTTCGTTTGATATCTACAACTACTGACTCTTGAATATTTACTTAGTTTTAACATTTTAAGTGAAATCATTTCAGAAACCCTAAGCGATCGTATTAAACGGAGGTATGAGAGGTAAATAACGCGTACAATATGAGTGGAAGCGGGGAACTTTTGAACGCGTAGGGGCATATTTCAAGTGTCGCCCCGCAGATAAGAAGAGGCCCTTTTCCAAGATATCATTAATAGTTTGTCAATAATGAAAAAAAAAAAAAAAAAAAAAAAACCTTCCGTCCCTGAAAAGAAATAGGAAATACACAAATAAAACTACATGAGGAGAAGAGCTAAAAACTACACTCGGCTCATATTTCACACGTAAAGATTACTTTATCCTTCATGGCAAAAGACAGAGTAATTTCTTTATACTGAAGTATTAAAATTTCATTTCACTAAAGAGAATTTAAGCAACACTTATACACAAGCAATTGGATTCACCAGCATCTCAGAACTGGGAAAGGGGGGGGGGCTATTAGGGGGCTAAGCATCATCGAGGGTAGGACGGCATAAAATTTGAAGCGCTTGGCAGAAATTTTGTCAAAGCAGTTCCGTTCGTGTAGAATTTACACGACGCTCATATTGTTATCCCAAGTAAAAACAAGAAAGATGACACTGAATTTTCGGGTGTAATGAACACGTCTTTTGAATCCGATCTGACGCAAATTAAATTTATCAAAGCTATTCAAAGTCAATGGAACCGGTTAGGAAAACAATTGTATCTGACTGAAGAAAGAAGTTTTTTCAATCGGGTTTTTAACCCGGCAGATATTGCTGTAAACGGAATCGTGAACTTACTCCCTGTATGAGTTAAGAAAAATTTGAATTTATATGAGAAACATTTCTCAGCAGAAACGCTCTCCAACAAAGAAAGAATTGTTCAAATAGGAGTCTTAGAAGCAGAGATATGAACAAATATAAGATATGCATCTATGCCACCTGGCGGGAAAACGATGCATTATTTTTGGAAGAAAGTATTTTCAAAAGGTTTTTCGATGTGAGCGGTATCGGTCCAAGAAAAAAAAATTTAGTCGAGTTTCAGGAGCTCAGATTTTGCTCCAAATAAGCCAGAAGCAGAAAATAATATTTATGCCCCCTGGTGGCTAAAACCATTCTTTACCAAATATTAGAAATTATGTGAAAAAACATTTTCCATTAGGAGCTGTATGCGATACAGGAAGAATTTTTCAAATCAGAGTTTTAGAAGCAGAGAAATCGGGGGAAACGCAATTTACCTTTACGCCCCCTAGCGAAAAGTTTACGAATTACTTGGAAATTTTGAAATTATATGGGAAAAACATGCCACACCAGAAACTATCCAATAAGAAAGAATTTTTCAAATAAGACCATTAGAAGACAAAAACATCTACGCCCCCTGGCGAAGAAAAGATGCTCTATTTTAAGAAGAAAATACTCCGAAAAATTTTGTCGGCGTGAGTAGTATCGGTCCACGAAAGAAATTTTTCACTCGAGATTTTAGAAGCTCAGGTTTTATGGCAAATGCATCAGAAGCCAAAATAAACGCTTACGCCACCTGGTGGCCAAAGTATTCTTTACCAAAAATTAGAAATATATGTAAACGATTTTCTATCAAAAGCTGTATCCGCTGAAGATAATTTTTTTCAAATCTGAGTTTTAGAAGAAGAGAAATCGGGGAAAACGTAATTTACTGTTACGTCCTCTAGTGGAAAATCTATGTGTAACTTGAAAAAGTAACTATACCTAATATAGTCTTCGACATGAATGGAATCGAAAGAAAAAATAATTTTTTTCAATCAGATGCTTAGAAGCAAATATATGGAATAAAATGTATTTTGAATTCAACATCATCTGCATTTACGCCCTCTAGTGGCGAAATTGTACACCGTAAAACAAATGAAATGAAGAATCATCGTTCGAACATTTCATGCTTCCCAATACAAAAAGAATTTTTTAAATCGGACTAATACTTGCAGAGATATGGTGTCTACAGACGGATGTACGGACGGACAGACAAACCGATAACATAAGCACAATCTTTTTTTACAAAAGACGTGCTAAAAAAGAACATTTTCGGGTACATACTGTACGTAGTATGTATTCAGTATATGTAGTACTGGTAGTCATGTAGATACGAACATCCATGGATTTTTGGAAGTTATTACTATTTCTTCGCAATTTTAACATACTTACGCCGTTCTTTTATGCTTTTTTAGCACGTCTTTGGTAAAAAAATATCGTGCTTATGTTATCGGTTTGTCCGTCCGTCCGTCCGCCTGTACACACGATATCTCTGTAACTACTAGTACGATTTGAAATTTCTTTTTAGCATTGGGAAGCTTGAAATATGCGAATGATGATTATTTGTTTCGGTTTTTTTTTAAGATGTGCAGTTTCGCCGCTAGAGGGCGTAAATGCAGATGATATTGACTTATAAATACATTTTATTCCATAAAATGTCGAAGATAATTTTAGGTATAGTTACTTTTTCAATTTACGTATAGATTTTCCGCTAGGGGGCGTAAAAGTAAATTACGTTTTCCTCGATCTCTCTTCTTCTAAAACTCCGATTTGAAATTTTTTTCTTCAACGGATACAGACAGCTCCCGATGGAAATTCATCTGCATATAATTTCTAATTTTTGGAAAAGAATATTTTGGCCACGGTGACGTAAGGGTTCATTTTTGCTTCTGATATATTTGCCATAAAATCTGAGCTTCTAAAATCTCGATTGAAAAACTTCGCTCGTGGACCGCTGCTACTCACGTCGATAAACTTTTTCGGAATATTTTCTTCTTAAAATATTGCATGGTTTCTCCGCCAGGGGGCGTAGATGTATATCTTATTTTTGTCAATATCCCTGCTTCTAATGGTCCTATTTGAAAAATTCTTTCTTTATTGGATAGAGTTTTCGGTGTGACATGTTTTTCATATAATTTCAAAAACTTCAAGTAATTCATAGACTTTCCGTTAGGGGGCGTATAGGTGAATTTCGTTTCCCCTAATATCTCTGCTTCTAAAACTCCGATTTAAAAAAATTCTTTCTGCACCGGATACAGCTCCTGATGGAAAATCCTTTGCATATATATTCTTATTTTTGGTAAAAAATAGTTTGGCCACCAGGGGGCGTAAGTCTTAATTTCTGCTTCTGATGTATTTGCAGCAAAATCTGAGCTCCTGAATTCGACTAAAAAATTGTTTTTCTTGGACCGATACCGCTCACATAGAAAAACCTTTTGAGAATACTTTCTTCCTAAAATAATGCATGGCTTTCCCTCCAAGTGGCATAGATGCATGTCTTATATTGTTCATATCTCTGCTTGTAAGACTCCTATTTGAACAATTCTTTCTTTATTGGAGAGCGTTTCTGCTGAGAAATGTTTCTCATATAAATTCAAATTTTTCTTAAGTCATACAGGGCGTAAGTTCACGATACCGTTTACAGCAATATCTGCCGGGTTAAAAACCCGATTGAAAAACTTATTTCTTCAGTCAGATACAATTGTTTTCCTAAACGGTTCCATTGACTTTGAAGAGCTTTGATAAATTTAATTTGCGTTAGAACGGATTCAAAAGACATGCTCATTACACCCGAAAATTAGGTGTTATCTTTCTTGTTAATACACTGCCGGACAATTGCTAAGGACGGATGAAAATAGCAACGATAGCAACCATAAAATGGAAGGCAGGAAAATGTGGAAATTAGCATAAGTGCGGGATACAGTAAGACGTGTTGTGCGTATGCAAATTTTGGATTGCCGAACTTGTTCGTGACGTCATAGCGCTGATAAGAGATATAAAGGATTTGACGCGTATTGACCGTTGTTGTTCAAACGCAAAGTTGAAAGGGAAAGAATCAATTGACGAACTTGCAATTTTCAGTATGTCTTCCCGACATCACCTAGATGATTTTACGCGTGACCGTATTATTGGCAAGATTGAAGAAGGGCGAAAAATAACAGATGTTGCCAGGGAGTTCGACGTCAGCCACAGTGTTGTTTCAAGGCTTTGGAAATCATTTCAAACAAATGGAGAGTGTAGCAAACGTCACGGGGGAGGTCGTGTTCGCAGTATGACACCTGCAGAAGATCGGTACATAGCGCTATCAACAAAAAGACACCGGCGCAGCACACCTAGTGAGGTAGCAAATCAGTTTATGGCTGCTACTGGCAAGCGGATCTCCCGAAAAACTGTCGCCAGACGTTTGCATGAAAGAGAATTATACGGCCGCCGTCCTGTTGTGTGCATCCCATTGTCCAGACGTCACCGTACCGCCCGTTTGCAATGGTGCCATCAACATCGCAATTGGACTGATAACGACTGGTCTGCTGTCCTCTTCTCAGATGAGAGTAGATACAGTCTACCGTCTGATTGTCGACGGCAACTGATCTGGCGTGATAGTGGTACTGCATATTGTCCAGCAAACGTACAGGAAAGGGACCGATATCCGACATGTAGTGTCATGGTATGGGCTGGCATCATGATCAATGGCCGTACGTCCCTCTATGTGCTTCCAACTGGGACTATGACTGGCCAACGATACATTAATGATGTTCTGCTACCTCATGTTCGCATGTTCCGTGGTGCTGTCGGTGATAGATTCATTTTCATGGACGACAACGCAACATGTCATCGAACAGTCGGTGTTCAGGAGTGCCTTGAGAGCGAGGATATTCAACGCCTCGTATGGCCAGCACGTTCTCCAGATCTGAATCCCATTGAAAATGTGTGGCATGCTTTGGGGAGGAATCTTGCTGGTCGCCAATGCCCTCCAATAAACAAGGACACTCTCATCCGTGCACTGACAGAGGAATGGGATAAATTACCCCTACAGATGCTTGATAATGTTGTGCAAAGCATGACACGACGTGTGGAATCTTGCATCGCCCTCCACGGTGGCCATATCCCGTAATGACATCTTACGCCGGAACGCCTGCGGACGGTAATTGCATTTTTGTCACGTTTACGCATTCTGCACAAAATGGCCTGTTTGTCCCTTGAACACGTTCCAAAGCCTTCTGGGTTTCAGAGCACAATAAATTGTCTTTCTTGTAATGTCCTGGCATTCTGACATTATTTTATTTCACTTGGCATCCAACCACACTTACTTTTTTATGCGCTATATAGCCGTTTATGATCCGTCCTTAGCAATTGTCCAGCAGTGTATTATCTGTCGTAAGACTGTATTATCTGTCGTAAGACTGTTGTGAATTTAATTTTTAAGCTGACAAGGAATCTCTCTTTCTCGCTTTCTCTCTCTCTCTCTCTCTCTCTCGCTTTCTCTCTCTCTCTCTCTCTCGCTTTCTCTCTCTCTCTCTCTCTCTCGCTTTCTCTCTCTCTCTCTCTCGCTTTCTCTCTCTCTCGCTTTCTCGCTTTCTCTCTCTCTCGCTTTCTCTCTCTCTCTCTCGCTTTCTCTCTCCCTCTCTCTCTCTCTCTCTCTCTCGCTTTCTCTCTCTCTCTCTCTCGCTTTCTCTCTCTTTCTCTCTCTCTCTCTCTCTCTCTCGCTCTCTCTCTCTCTCTGTCTCTCTCTCTCTCGCTTTCTCTCTCTCTCTCTCTCTCTCTCTCGATTTGTCTCTCTCTCTCTCTCTGTCTCTCTCTCTCTCTCGCTTTCTCTCTCTCTCCCTCTCTCTCTCGATTTGTCTCTCTCTCTCTCTCTCTCTCTCTCTCTCTCTCTCTCTCTCTCTCTCTCTCTCTCTCTCTCTCTCTCTCTCTCTCTCTCTCTCTCTCTCTCTCTCTCTCTCTCTTTCCTTCTCACCTTCTAAAACTATAATTACAAAATGGTGTGTTTCGCCTACTCTATCAGACATTCGCTCAGAGGATTATTTCCATTTCACAGAAGGGTATAGCATTAAATTAAAAAAAAACCATTTTATGTAACAAAATTTCTGTGAATTTGAAAAATTCATATTCGTTTGTCCAAGTTTCCTAAATACTTATATGGTCTAACTAATTAAATATTTTGGAGAGATAAACGATGGTACTAAAAAAAAATTGGGAGGGCTTCCCTCTCGTAGCTTCGCGCCTTACGCAGACCGGCAAAAAAGAACATGTTACACTCAAAAATTCCTAAAGAACATATAATTTATAATTATTATAAACTATTTCACACCACTGCCTCTCGCTAACAATAAAATAATCTGTTGAATTTCGACACAAAAGTTACTGAACTCCCCAGAAGCAGTTCGATTTTTAATGCTTCAAATTACGACGACCTAAGATTATGACGAACACGAACGAATTTGTGTCGTGCGCGTGTAAATGTCAACCTCAACAAAGCGCAAGGTAAATAAAAAACGCTAAGAAACTCTGATTTTGAAATTTTGCGAGAAAAGCTGCTCGTGGATGATGAAGGCAAATAATTGCTAAGTCACGTTTCAGTTTCATTCGCAGAGGCTCTGGTGGCTTTACAGAAATTATATTAAGTACAAATGTAATAATCTATTGGTAGAAAAAAAAAACAACCGAGAGAATCCTGTCGCAATTACAGGAAATCGAAGAGGGATTCCGTAATCAGGCAAAACTCACTGGAGTGGATTTGGAGGAAGAAAGTTCTGTTCTTCGTGAACGAGTTTCCGCTGGTCTTGCTGAGGAAGAGATCGCTTATAATGCAAGGGCCAAACACAACAAAAAGAATTAACAACCTAAAGAATCATTGCCGACGATATGGGGGCAAAGCGCTCCAATGAAGGGATTTACTCTCCTTTTTCGGAATGGATTCAGCAGCTGACTGGCTACCTAGAGCAGTTTACTGTGGCGTAAAGGAAAAGTTTTGCCCAAGTGGATGGATGGAGTCGCGACCGCCGCCGCGCTGAGCCCCCTGCGTAATTATGCACCAAACAGGGTTCGCATAATTCCCCGCAGCAGACCTACAAGATTAAATTTACTTCTTGCATCGAATATTTGATTACGGCTGTACGGCAGAGGCGACGGACGCTGCTGAGAGAAAGAAAAGGGTCGCTCTGGGCGGCTTTATTAGCAGCCTGGTGGCATCGCGCGAGAAAACCCTTCTTCGTTTTCCACCCGGAGAAAAGCTAATCCTGTTAGCCGATCTTCCCACTTCGCATCCCACACCTCGCGGCTAATTGCACAGTCTACTTGTCGATTATCCACTTGACGACTGTGCAAAAGAATTAGCTTGTAATGTGAGAATCAAATGAGAATGCTTCCAACAAAAAAGAAACAAGAATGTATATTACTGACGGAGTTTGACGTTTGGTAGGATTTACTTTGGATGCGCCCTTGTGCTTCCCCCTCCGCACCCCTACGTGATGATACATCACAATTAGGTTTTTACAAAATACTGTTTTCCGGTGAACAAAAAGTAATCCCAATTTGCAATTCAGGAAAAGAAAGGAAAAAAAAAGAAGCTGCTTCCAATTAGCTAAACACCGTAAAACTAAGTTCTACATTGCACGCTTTCTTTCTGTTACACTTCTTTTGATGTTCAAAAGTCTGAGGAAGTCTAAATGTATGGCATATATTTTCGAACGGAAGCACTGAACTTGTCGCGAACGCGAGAAAAACCGCTAACACGAAAAGCTTCCGCATTTCTCTCCCTCTCATCCTTCTGAAACTTCGCCTTTGCCTAAGCAATTTTACATTGCTAATGTGATCTCTATCGTAAGCATATCCAAATTGTTATAATCCCCTCCCCCCCCTTCAAAAAATTTCGGCAAGTAGTTGCATAGAAAATGGCATTCCCTTCTAAAAAGGATCAGTACAAATTTTGAGGTACGACGCAATCTTCCTCAGGTTTACGCAGGAAACAATATTCAGTGTGCCGTAGAATTGCACAGAAGTTCATTATAATAATAAGTTTCGTGAAGATGCTTGCGAAAATAAAACCAATTTTGAGTACGTTATGAGCTTTTATTTGCCTTTTATTCAAGTGTTTGCATAAAGCGTAATTTTAAGTTGAATATTCTTTAAGAACTATTTAATGCGCTGAATGACAATATAATAATAAATTTTATGAATCACAAATTTTATGTTTAAGTTATGACTTCCTTAAAACACTAAATATTGTGAGCTCGTTTCTTCTTAGAGGCTGGAATAAATTTTAATGTACTTAATAGATTTGAAGGTGAACTTCAGAAATAGAATTGGGGAAATATTTTACCAAAAAATGAGAGAAACATTACGTGGTCAAGTAAAAATGTATTCACAAACGTTTTCATTTTCTCTTTAAAAATGCCTCTCTGATGTAAAATGCGGAAATAGGTTTTTAACGGCATCCACAAATGAATACAAGCACTAAATATTAGTTTAATACGCATCCAATCAACGTAGGAGGAACTAGAGACATTTTTACACTGTATATGTTTTGGCTTAGGACTATGTCTAACTCCGCAGATAGTATGGGGCGACTTATGGCAGACCGTCTGTGACAAAAATAGGTCCCAATTGAAATCATCATAGCGTTAAAAATACGAGCCGCACACTAATCGTGTTAGCATATGCGTAAATAGCATGGAGTCCAATTCGCGTACTGCGCAATACATCGTGCGCGCAATGCTCCCCTCGCTCCCTCTGCGTGGGGAGCTGATGTACTATTTCTGGGTGTGCCGCCGCGTTTGATTCAGCCTATCTCGACAATAGTGAGCGCAACACGACTGCGCGTGGTATCGTTTTAAAGCTCTCGACGAGATCTATACGAAGAACATTTCGCAGTGGTTTGAACTGAACATTTAAAAAATAAATTGCTTTCTTGTGAACCGATGAACACTTTTGACAATATCGCGGTTTATCTGGACAACTGTGAGTGCCAAACGACTTTGCGTGGTATCGTTTTAAAGCTCTCGATGAGATCTATTCAAATATATAAAGAACATATCTCAGTGGTTTAAATTAAAAATTTTAAAAATGGTTTTGGTGTGAACGGGTTAACATTTTCGACAATGCCGATGATTTCGCACAATAAACGCAAGCAAAAGTGGAGAAAATCAAAACGAGAGGCAAGAACAAGTGATGAGGAATGTAAGAAGCCCAAGAAGACTGCAGCCCAACGAACTAGAGAGTATCGAGAACGCCTAAAAGCAGCCGCAGCGAAACAAAAATCCAACACAACGATCGAACCAGTACCCGCCGCCCCAGTGGCGCAGTGGTCTAAGCGATGGCTTCTGATCATTCGTCCGAGATGGGTCCGAGTTCGAATCCCGTTGAAGCATGGATGTTGTGTTTGTCTTACAGCGCTGGCTCTGCCCTGGAACCAGTGACCCTAAATTAGGGACGCGGGACTGCTTATAGCCCATTCAGTTGCTCACGGTGGTCGCAAATCTTCCAATCAAAAAAAAAAAAAAAAAAATAGCCCGTACACTGCCCATCTTGAACTCTGCTTTGTGTTCGCAGTTCATCCAGCATTATTTGTAAAAAATATGTAAGCTACTTTTCATATCATAGACCTGTGTTGGCCATAACAAAATAAATAAACGCGTTGAAACCATACTCGAGCAGCTCATTTTAACTCTCCGATCTGCAAGTCGGAGTCCAAAGTTCCAAACTGACGGCTCAATCAGAACTGAGCCTACTTATATATATATATATATTACAATAAATTATCAAAGCGTAATTTTTTTTTCAAAAATGAATTTCCCACAAATCTATATATTAATTCTGTTAGGGTTTTTACTGTGACTCCTATTTCGAGAGAACGGCTGAACGTAAAGATGTGGTTGGGGTAACAAAATAAAGGTCTTACCGTGTAGATGCTCCAGTCGAAGAGAAAAACGAGACTGGGGCAACAGTTCGGACGTTATGGGGCGGCAAAGTTCCCATGTAAAGTCTCTGGGAGAAGCGTGTGGTTGACTCACGCGCTGTTGAAGGCGGAGGCATGGAGGAACTAAGATAGTCCAAAGTCCGAAGTCTCTCTTTTCTGAGCGAACCGTTGCGCAAAGCAACGGTAGCAGGGTGTATCAAATTTCTACTCGTCGGAACAGCGAACATTCTCGAAGACCTGCTTGCGTTATGCCGTTGGACTGTGTGATGTATATATACAATTTAATATTCATTCGATCTAGTTTATTCACGTAGGTAAGACGTTTCCCATTATATAAAAATGTAAATAAACATTCCGTTGGCCATTGTTAGTGAAAATATTTAAAATGTACATATTGAGTTGCGCCATCTATATATTCATTCTGTAAGTTTTTTTACTGTGAGACCTATTTTGATAGAACGGCTGAACGTAAAAAATATAGTTCAGGTATCAAAATAAAGGTCTTACCATGTAGATGTGCCAGTCGAAGAAAAACCTGAGATTCTAGCAACGGTTCGGGTGTGGCGGAGCGGCAAATTCTCCATGTAAAGTCTATGGGAGAAGGGTGCGGCCCTTATCTATTACAGGCGTTCAGTTCAGTTTCACACTTGGTGTGTGCATGGTGTTCTATGATCAGTCCTAAAGTAAGTAAGTACTTTATTGCATACTTACCCTTAACAGAATGTCTCTTCCGCAGAAAAAAATAAAAATAAAAGGACAACCTAAGAGCCTTACTGGAAGGCGTGAGCGATCAATTGGTCGCAACTATATGTCTCAGACAAGAGAAAATGAATAGTATTCGCAAAGCGAATCTCATTCCAACAACATCTACAAACACAGTTGTGACTGAAGATGAGAGTGAAAGAATGCGCTATCCACTTGAATTTTTGCACGTGAGTGGACTTCCGCCTCATATTTTACGACTGAAAAAGGGTGCAGTCGTGATGCTTATCACGAACCTAGCCGCCCCGGTGGCGCAGTGGTCTAAATGCTGGCATATTCGTTCGTGAAGGGTTCGGGTTCGAATCCCGATGAGGCATGGATGTTGGGTTTGTCTTACGGCACTGGCTCTCTCCCTTCCCTGGAACCAGTTACCCTAAATTAAGGACGGGCGACTGCTTATAGCCCATTCATTGAGTTGCTCACGGTGGTAGTTAAACCTTCGGTCAAAAAAAAAAAAAAAAAAAAAAACTAACCATCGGTTCCGACGGGTTTTGTCTAGTTCCTTTTAAAAACTGAAAGTATCAAACTACTCTGTTAAGTGTGTGGCACTCAAAGGAGATATTAGTTGCACAGAAAGAACATAATTGCTATTACGCTGTGGCACTTTATTAAGAAACCTTGAACTGAAATTCGCTATTTTTTTTATTTAAACCAATCCGACATTGCGACACCCTAGTGGTTTAGTAAGCAAAGTCGTGGGTTTCTGATTACTCTTGTGAGTTCGTCTTGGGTGAGGTTGGGGTACCGGATAATGCTTAATTCTGTTCTCTTCCCGCAGCTTGCGACAAGTCGAGAGTATATTTAGACATAAAACCTCAAAGCTCTGTAATCATTTATTAAACGGTGAGTATTGCGGACGTCGATGATATCTAAGGCAAGCTCACCGCTACAGGTGGGCTTCCACCCGCCCAACTATTCTTTGAGCCCACCCTTTAGCCCTGAAAATATTTAAGCAGTTTGAACACATGGCAAGTGGAACCACATTGTTAAAACATTTTGTGGTACGTTGCACTAAAAAGTGGTGCTACACCAGCTGCACCATTTTCTGAGTAATGATACACCATTGTTTGATGCAAACAAAATGCTAGGCAGGGCCGGCCTATGGCATAGGCGATTAAGGCGGCTGCCTATGGCCGCCAATTCTTCAGGCCACGAATTTTAATCATATATCATTTTCTTTTTTTTGTCATCATTCAATTTTAAATTTATATTACCTCTTAAAAAATAAATAAAATCACTAAAAAGCTCTGATTTTGTTGCAAATACATCAGAAGCGGAAATTAAGACTTACGTCCCCTAGTGACCAAATCATTATTTACCGAAATTAGAAATTATATGCAAAGTATTTCCCATCAGGAGCTGTATCAGGTGCAGATACAATGTTTCAAATCGGAGATTTAGAAGCAGAGATATCGGAGGAAACGCAATTTACCTTTACGCCCCCTTGCGGAAAGTCTATGAATTACTTGATTTTTTTTAAATTATTTAAAACACATGTCACACTGAAAACTCTATCCAAAGAATTTTTTTAAATCGGACCATTAAAAGCAGAGATATTGACAAACATAAGATATACATCTACGCCCCCTGGCGGGGAAACCATGCAATATTTAAAAAAATATATATACCAAAAAGGTTTATCGACGTGAGTGGCATCGGTCCACGAACGAATTTTTTCAATCGAGATTTTAGAAGCTCAAGTTTTATGGCAAATACATTAGAAGCAAAGATTAAACATTACGCCCCCTGGTGGCCAAAGTATTCTTTACCGAAATTTAGAAGTTATATGCAAAAGATTTTCCATCAGGAGCTGTATCCGCTGAAGAAAAACATTTTCCAATTGGAGTTTTAGAAGAAGAGATATCGGGGAAAACGTAATTCAATTTTACGCCCCCTAGCTGAAAATCTATTTCTAACTTGAAAAAGTAATTATACCTAAAATACTCTTCGACATAAATGGAATCGAAAGATAAAAGATTTTTTTCAATCGGTTGTTTAGAAGCAAATATATGGAATAAAATGCATCTTCAATTCGACATCATCGCCATTTGCGCCCTCTATTGGCGAAATTGTACATCGTTAAAAAAACGAAATAAAAGATCATCATTCGCATATTTGAAGCTTCCCAATGCAAAAATAATTTTTCAAATCGGACTAATAGTTTCAGAAATATGGTGTTTACAGACAGACGGACGGACGGACGGACGGACAGACAAACCGATAACATAAAGCACGATCTTTTTTTTTTTTCCAAAGACGTGCTAAAAAGAAGGACAAAAACAAAAAAGAATATCATTTCGAAGAAAAAGTCAAAAAGAAGGGCATTTCGGAAGTAATAACGCATCCTTACATCCGCATGAAAAAGCTCCTTAAACTCCCGTGATATGATACATAATAATTTAAAATAGTTTGGTGAAACACATTAAAAACTTCATCTAAGAGATTTCTGAACTAGGTTACTAATACATACTGTGCATGCATGGTTATTTTAAAATATGCTGAAAGAAAAGCTTTCGGAGTCTTCTAATTAACTAAGATGTTTATCCATTTCTACCATCAATATTTCGATTTACAACACAGTTTTACGAAAGAATCAAGTCTCAATTTACAATTCTGTAAAACTTTGAATGTTTAAGTAGTTCTCATGTTCTCGACGAGTTTTTCCTGAACGAATTGACATTTCCATAGAAAACGCACCTGCAGGAACGAGATAATGTTTCAGTTTACAATTTACTTTTGATCGTCATCAATCATTCTCAAGCCATCCTGCTATAAAGGGTTTTCCCAAGTTTCCGTTAGCGATGTTTTGTTCTCCCGCTTTATGTTCGATTAGTATTACAACTTTTATAACACGAAAAAAGCAGAAAATGCACTTAAGACTTTACTGTTTATTATTAGTTAAAGCTCATTATGCTCTTTGCGGTTTTTTTCGGAATTGTCTTATTTACTTACACTTTCACTTTTCTTATTATCCATTATCTTCTTTAATTATTGGTTTTTAGTAGTTCCCTAATTTTCGTATAATCTCATTAACCAGCGAGTCGCGAGTCCCGCCGCTCCAAAAGCACGTCGCCTACCAAAATTTCTCTGTCCGAATCTCTTTTTCTTCTTTGTCCCACTCCCATGCTCCCTTAGCCTTGAAGATAACGCCAGTTGGCGTCGCAAGAGTTGTAAAATAATTATACACTGAAGGGCAATTGAACTAGAGACAGCTGGCGTTATGCAAATGTGGCGCTGTGGGGGCCCTGTAAACGGAAAAGACATGACGTAAGCAGCGATCCGACAATATAAGGAGTGATGCGACGGAAATCAGTAAGAGTCGGACGCAGTATGGCTAAGGATCTAAGCGGATTTGATCGTGTGCAAATTGTCGGGGCATGACCAATGGGTCACTCCATCTCGGAAGTCGTGCAGGCACTTAGATTTTCACGAGCCACTGTGTCACGGGTGCACCGTGAATACATCGAATCAGATAAAACCATTACTGCGAAGGCCAATTGCCGTGTACAACAGCGTGTGGATGAGCTGGGTCATCGTCGGCTAGCTCGCATTGTAACAGCGGATAGACGGGCCACAGTGCAAGAAATCACTCGGCAATTGAACGCTGGTGCACAAAATCGTGTAAGCAGCCACACCATCCAGAACCATCTCCTCGCTATGGGGTACAGAAGCCATCGTCCCACGAGGATACCGCTGCTGACCGCACATCACAGGGTGAAAACATGGGGGAAAAATTTGCCTGGACTGATGAGTCAAGATTCACGTTGGTACATGCGGATGGCAGGATACGAGTACGGCGCAAACCACATGAAGCGATGGATCCTTCTTGCCAGCAGGGTACTCTTCAAGCTAGTGGGGGTGGCATTCTCGTCTGTGGACTGTTTACGTGGACTAAAATGGGACCCCTGGTACGTGTGACATCGTCCCTCACAGGTGAACGTTACCGGGATATCCTGGACGACTATTTTCTCCCGTTTGTACGTCTTCAACATCCCACTGGGAACTTAATCCTGCAGAAAGACAATGCTCCGTGCCATCGCTCCCGAATTGTATCCAAATGGTTGGATGAACACTCCACCGACGTGACCTCGCTTCCTTGGCCAGCTAGGTCACCTGACCACAATCCCATCGAGCACATATGGGATGCCATCGAGAGAGATATTCGAGGCTCTGTCCCCCCTCCATTAAATCTTCGTGAACTGTGGGAGCTTGTTCAGGGGTCGTGGATCCGTATGGCTTCCCAACGCTTCCGGTGTCTTGTCGAGTCCATGCCGAGACGAATCGCCGCCGTCATTAGGGCGAAAAGCGGTGCTACACGTTACTAGACAGGTATCTCTAATTCAATTGCTCTTCAGTGTATAGCCTACGATCACTTTCCTTCACCGGGTGGGTGACTGCTGAAGTCATAGTTCATAGTTAGAACGATTAAAATGACATGCAATAAAAGGCTTTTCTTAAAAATCTCGTCTAACATGCAATACTAATTCAATTGCTTTGGGAAACTTTGTAGAACGGTTCCTAATGACTTTTACCGACACTGATGTGTCCTTGCAAACTACCCTTTCCTGGAGACTGCAAGATGGTGTCAAAGAGACCTGCTACTGAAGATTTTATCCTGGATAACGAATATTTCCCGGTAAGAACATAACGTTCTTTTCACAATTATTTGTTTTGAGCAATTGTCTTCCATGTCACTCTGGCATGCTTTAGAATTTCAGCGCCCGTCTCCCACGTAGTAGTCTTTTAACAGGTCTTTTTCTTTCCTTAGTAATCCACACTAGCTGTCTCAGTGGCCAAGTATTAAAGCACAAGGTAATTTGTCGGAGATCGAAAGGGGCTCAAATACCGGGTGAGGCATGCATAGTGCGTTTGTATTACAGCATTGGCCCTTTTTCCTCCTTCGAACCAGTGGCCCCAAATGAGGTACTGGCGAGGGACCATTGAGTTTCCCATCGTGTACTTTAACACCCTTACTCTCAGTTGTTCAACGGTGGTCGGTTCTAACAACAACTCCAACACATTGCCATTTGCGAATTTTAATTTAGATCATAATGTCCTTAACTCTTCGTATTTCTTGGCATCCTTTTCCTATTTTTCTTGACTACACAGAGAACGTATCTTTTATGATTTACTGATGTGCAACATATACCGATGAGCCATTACATTATGACCCCCCCCCCCAGCCTAGAGAAATGAGCGCGCCTGGAGACCGAACGGTGGCGCAGGTGAAGTTCACAGAGCAGTATACTGAATATGCAACCCGAGGGCTGGCTTTTGGTTAGTAGAGTATTCAGAGCCAGAATGGGAAAAGCTGCCGATTTTTTGGAGTTTGATAAAGGGCAATTGTGATGGCTCGGCGCCTCGGAACTACGATCTCGAAAACGGCCCGGCTTATGGGATGTTCACGTGCCGCTGTAATGATTACGTATCAAAGGTGGAGAACTAATGGCCAAATGACCAAACTTCGTCCATCCGTGTGTGTTCTGCTTATAATTGATGCCAGAGGTGAGCGCAGACTATCGCGAATTGTTTACAGCGACCGCCGGGCAACAGTGTGACAAATCATCCGCAGCTACAACAGTTGTGATCAGGGCAATGTGTCACATCACACAGTTCATCGCAGCCTTCTGCGCATGAGCCTGCGTAGCCGAAGAACCATCAGGGGTACGTCATCGTCAACTACGCTGCACGTCACGTCATGACGTGTGATGACGTGCTCGCTGCACGTCATCGTCAACTACGCATGAAATGGTCCCAAGATCATTGAGATTGGACCGTGCTTGGAAGAAAGTGGCCCGGTCTGACGAATCAAAATTCCTGGTGCATCACGTAGACGGCCGAGAGCGAATACGCCGATTACTAACGGAGGCTATGGCACCTGGATGAACTGTTGATCGGAAACAGACCGGTGGCTGATTGTTATGCTATGGGCGATGTTTTCTTGGGACACTTTAGGCCCCATTATCCCAATAGCACAATCCCTGACAGCTGTCAGGTATCTGAACATCAGTGAGGACCAACTTCACCCATTCATGGCAACTGTGTTCCCTGCTGGTGATGACCATTTCCAACAGGATAATGCGCCATGCGACACTGCCAGTTTCGTGAAGGAGTGGTTCGAAGAACATGCTGGTGACTTTCTGTTAATGTCCTGGCCTCCAAATTTACCTGACATGAACCCACTCGAGCATTTGTGGCTCGACTTGGAAAAGCGGGTTCGCGCTAAATCACCACTTCCTGGAAATTTACGGGAACTGGAGGACCTGCTATTGACATGATGTTACCAGATACCCCAAGATACCTATCGACACCTCATCGAATCAATGCCTTGCCGAGAGGCCGCTGTTTTCTGGGCTAAAGCGGGTCCTACAACTTTTTAGGTAGGTGGTCAAAATGTAATGGTGCATCGGTGAATAATCTCTCCAATAAAAATGCCAATCCTCCTTCTCGTCATGCATGCAGTTTTCACTCGAAAGGCTCTAGAGACTGACCAGTAGTCAATAAACTATACTATAAGGATGACAGCAAAGGCCTATCGATCCCACACTCACCAGCCCGCGAGGCGAGCGTGATAGGTTATGGAAAACTTCCCCGAAATGGCTTTATAACTCAGATTTATCTTCAAGCACCAATTAATGCCTTTTCTTACAACGCTATCTTGAGTCTTGGGGACAAATTAATATCTCCGTGTAAGGGAATAACGAAATGATGACTACATGAAGGCCCCTAGTTAAGGACTGACGACTGCTTATAGCTATCTGAATTACTCCCTGTGGTCTTCAAGCCTCTCTCACAAACAGTGTCCAGTATTTCAGTTGCTCAACGGTTTAGTCAGTTCTTCTAGCAATATGTCCAACTCGTTGCTATTTAAGGATCTTTACTTTCATCATGATTAAACTCTTGTGATGTTCCTGTTCCATATAGTTTTCTTTTTCTATTTTTCTTGGCTACATCAAGTGTGGATCTTTAGATGTTCATTGATGCGTAAGATATACCCTCTCCTAGACAAATATCAATCCTTCTTCTCGTCGTGAATACAGTTTTCACCCTATGGGGTTCTATACACTGACAAACAGGGGGCAGACTATATCTCTGCGATGTAATGTTCGTTTAAGTACAGCTGTCTGAACGCTAAACAAATCAGTTTTTAATAACTTCACTTTTAAACGAATCAGGAGTCACTCAAATAACTTCAGGAAAGGTTACTTAATAATAGCCTCTATTTACCAAATACTTCTTTAGCACAGATCAGTCTTCAAAAACATTAGTGAAAAAATGCAATTACTTGTTAGAAAACGTTTAACGAGAAACAAAAACACCAACTCTAAATATTAAATACGCAGACGTCAAGAGATCGCAACTTCAAGTACTTAAACTTCCGCAACTAATATTATATCATCATACTACCATTATCTCACCCACACTGCTGCTGCTCAAACACTATAACGTTCAGTTCTCATCGGACACATACACACGTCATACGTTCCAACTTCAAGGTGTTGCCAAGCCAACCATACTCTTGCGAGAGAGAAGATAGGTAGTGAGATCAAAAAGTTCGGAGATTAGGTACGTAGCAAACCAACAGATAGCAATACGTGGATGCGCGAGCAGCGGTCGAAGGAAATGACCTTCATGAGTCATTGTGCCGAGTGGCATCGTTTCGTGAACATCGGGAGCTGTGGTACACGATATTTGGTGATCAGTTGCAGAACACAGCTGCGATTTCTGTATGGACTGTAAACTAGAACAGCGAGCGATCATCAAATTCTGCGTCAAACTCGGCAAATTCGGAATGGAGACGAATGAAATGCAGCGGCAGGCTTATGACAATGAAACAATGAGTCGTGCAATGTGTTTTGAGGGGCACTCGCGCTTTAAGAGCGGCAGAACTGCACTGGAAGACGACGAGAGGCCAGGAAGACCGTCCTCGAGCAAAACCCCCGAAAATGTGAACAAATGTCGACATTCGCGAGCGTGAATTCGTCCCCCAGTACCAGACCGTCACCACCCTTTTTTTTTACTGCGATGTTCTGCGGCGGCTTAGGGAGGACATTCGCCACACACGACCTGAATTGGGGCGCAGGGGAGATTTCCTGCTCCATCACGACAATGCAGAAGCTCACAGAGCGTTATCAACACGCCAGTTTTGCAGCTGCAACAGCATGACTACTCTTCCTCACCCGCCGTACGCACCGGATTTGGCCCCCTGCGACTTCTTTTTGTTCCCGAAGATGAAGCTGAAACTCAAGGGTCGCCGTTTTGAAACCGTGGACGAGATCCAGCGGGAATCGCAGTCGGTGCTTGACACGATTCGCAAACAGGACTTCCAGGAAGCGTTCCAACATTGGCAAAAACGCTGGCAGCGGCGTATCGCTGCCTAAGGAGACTACCTTGAGGGAGATCATAGCCATACTTAAGCAACGTAAGTACTTTGTTGTGTAACGGCCTAGTCTCGGAACTTTTTGATCAGACCTC
Source organism: Macrothele yani (assembly GCA_039090855.1). Lineage (NCBI taxonomy): Eukaryota > Metazoa > Arthropoda > Arachnida > Araneae > Macrothelidae > Macrothele > Macrothele yani. Next base: position 131,572,580 of record CM077002.1, read on the forward strand.
GTATCACGTTAAACTTGAAAAACGCGGAGAGCGAACTCAAATTTATATAGAGAAAGAAACTAGAAAGGAAAGTTAGAGTATACGTCACAGGGATTAGAGCAAATGCTGTGTACCCCGCACTAAACTCAGATTTATCTTTAATAAACAATTAATGCCTTCTTTTACAGCGCGCATTTGGGAACAAATTAATGTCTGGGCTAGTTTTGTGTGAGAAAGTGTTAGTGACCCACACTAGCATTTAAGTTGATAAGATCTCATGTAATCTAATTTTTGCATCATTGGTAACAGGAAAGAAAGACAGCAATCGTCGAATGAATAAATACAACATCCTTGTTTGTTTCTGTACTGTACCCAGATCAAACAACACTAGAAGTCAGAAGACAGCGTCCTAAACTACAAAGCATCTTGAAAACGAGTCAGTTCCTTGTGACTGCTTCGAAACCACACGCATGCTCACATAAATCAAATAAACCGACAAAATAGAATCAACTTAAAGCTAATTCTCTTTCCTGTTGGTCCTTTTGAAAGTCTCTTCACGTGCTGGGTGTGTGCATGATTTTTGCTTTATTAATTAGACCAAAAGTGATTACGCGTCTCCTCCTGCGCTCATTTTCTTTTGTCACTTTCTCACGTTGCGAAGATGCGGTGTATCTTTCCGAATTTCTTCTGATGTGAGAGGAGCTTTGTTGAATTATGTAACAAGCGAGTAATGAGGAACAAATTAACGTAACTAGAAGAATTGGAGACGTTAGACAATGACCGAGAGACCTCCGTGAGAGCGTGGCATTGTGGGTCTGTATCACCACAGTGTCTTTGCCTAAGTTGAGGGTCCGTTTCTTCCCCCTCTTTCCTGATCGACTTCTCTTGCATCTGGCAACATCTGTCTGTTTCACGTGGACCTCCAAAGGTACAGTGAGTAGAGGAAACCCCCGGGCTGGAGAGATTGATGGCTCTTCAATCGCGCAGCAAGGTCTAAGGGGATGATTACAGAGCTTTCGATTGTTAATCAGAGTTCATCGTGATTGCCACCGAATATTACTCGGTCATCACGTATTCCTGGCAAATGTCTGGCCTCGGGCTGAAATGGTGCCGGGACAAATGCTTACTCACCTTACAGTAGGAGTTCTATCTACATCGCTAAGACTATTCCTTGTATCAAATGTCTGTTGTAAAAAAACTGCAGCAGTGATAATTGAGTTAATCGATAAGCATCAAAGCAACGATGGCAACATTTTCGGCATTGCAATTAGTAGCCTTAGAACGAGTAAGAATTGGATGCAAAGCAAGCATCGCATTATTTTTTGACTAACACTTTCCTTTTTTGCAAGTCAGGTGGTTCGATTATTTTTTGTTCAAACCCCTGAGAGGAATCAACTATTACCTATAGTCTTGCGTTATCCGTCATCTCTGTTTAGAAGTTCTGATCAGTTCGTATTCATTTCTATTTGCTTAGCAAGAGCAATTTGCTTAATAAAAGTCTTTTTCATTTTGAAGTGTTTTTGCTGTCCAAACAAATCTGACTATCATTAGAGATTTAGAATAGCAAAACAGACGCATTACCATTTTTGTGTGTGTGTGCGTAGTTACCGATAGCTATGTAATAATGATAGCTGAATAAACTTTGGGTATCAAGCAAGTTAGGAAGTTTTAGTTTATATTATGATGTTCACATGCTTACGTGTTACTTTGCTACAGTTGGTAAAATTTTCGTAAACACATACTCGTACACACCCAAGAGCCAAAACATTATTACCTTTAAGCTTATGACCTATGACCTTTGTGTCTTTAAGTAAATACACTGCTGGCCACCCAAAATGCAACACCAAGAAGGACACGAGATAGCAAAGCCAGATTTACTGGTCACATAACAACAGATACAAAGATGAAACGATTGAGCTTACAGGCCCGTGCGACTTTCGGAACACGCAGACATCAATAGTTCGTGTGGCCCCCATGGCTGGCAATAACGGCCGCTACACGCCACGGCATCGAACGAAAGAAGCTTTGGATGTGGGCTTGGGGTATGTCGGTCCAGGCTGCTTCCATACGTTGCCACAGTTCATCAGGCGTAGCCGCGGGTGGTGCTTGCCGGGCCACTAGGTTGCCGATCAGCGACCAGATGTGTTCGATTGGCGATATATCGGGAGAACAGGCGGGCCACGGCAGCAGTGACACCTGGTGGGCCGTGAAGAATTGTTGCACGATGCGTGCCACGTGAGGGCACGCATTGTCCTGTTGAAACGTGGCCACTGGCCGGTCCTGCAGGTAAGGGAGGACTACAGGCTCCAAAACGTCAGAGATGTAGTGGAGGCTGTTGAGTGTACCGGCGATGCGTACTAGAGGGGTGCGGGAGTCACATCCAATTGCGCCCCAAACCATAACGCCAGGCGACGGACCGGTATGCATAATGCAGGCGTCATACAGTATCCCGCCGCGGTGCCCCCACACGCGGATCCGACCATCGTGGTGTTGCAGGCAGAAGCGGGATTTGTCGGAGAAGACAATGTCTTGCCATTCCGTAGTCCAGGTGCAGCGTTCAATGGCCCACTGCCGCCACACTCGCCGGTGGTGTAACGTCAATGGCAATCGGAGCAATGGGCGCCGTGCGACAAGTCCCCGCTCCAGCAGACGACGTCGAACGGTACGTGCTGACACAGGTTGTTGCGCAACAAACCCTAATTCTTGCGCTAACGTTCGTGATCTGGCGGTGCGAGCCGTCAATGCCCGCCGCACAGCATACCGGTCCTCTCGTTCGGTGGTGTGCCGCAGCTGCGGTAATCACTCACGTTGGTCCGTCCGTCCCTCCTGCACCCACCGAATTCATACTGGCCTCACTGTGGCTGGATGTCGTCCCACACGGGCGCCGATGCCTCGGTACGATAAACCGCTGTCGCGATAAGCCACTATTCGTCCTCTGTCGAACTCCGAAACTTGCTGGAATGACTGCCGTATTCTGCGACGAGGCATGAGGAAGCTTCCCAGGTACAGGTCCGGCAGCACAACAGACTTCCACAACTTACACCCCGCCTTCTGTGCTCCCTTCGTATAGTGCTTCTCGGTGCCGTGCCGGGCGCACATGATTTGCATATGCCGTGCAATGCCAATCGTTTGCATGTCCTCTCGCGGGCGACGCATGCTGCGAATTTCAGGTCAATCGGGTGCTTCCTTCTGTGTGTTGCATTTTGGGTGGCCAGCAGTGTAGAAGCAACTGCAGGAAAAAGACGGCGCGTGTGAATGTCATGAAACGGTCAGAGTTGGAAACGGGTCAAAACTTTTGTTCCCAGACCTGACCCGGATATGTAACAGACCCGGAACCCACCCGAAAATACCTGCTTTGAATTCCAATATCTATATCTATATATACATGGAGTTCGAAAAGACTCTCCGCAGGATGTACCTTACGTAGGTTATACGGAAATGAAACAAACGTATTATGGGAACGTATAATTTATTCACTTAGAGGAATTATTGAAACTATCATCCTTCATTTACAAGACATAACATAATTCAAACAAAGATCTTCGCTATTTCCACGTTCATAAGTAAGTCACGGAAAATTTCTCATTGGCCGCCACCGGGAGTCGAACCCAGGGCCTTCCAGTTACGCGCCGGATATGCTTCCGCTACACCACAGCGGCCTGGAATTCCTCCAGACTTACACACGCTAACTGCCAAGACAATTTGTCAGGTTGCTTCTTGGAGCCCCGCGCAATGCTGAGGATTCACCAAAGATGGTAAGCAGCAACTGAAGAAATAAGTAGAATGCGAATGAATAATTAATACAGACATTTGACGTGGACCAGGAAATTCAAACAAAGGTCTTTGCTATATCCACGTTCATAAGTGAGTCACGGAAAAATTATCATTGGCCGCCACCGGGAGTCGAACCCAGGGTCTTCCAGTTACCCGCCGGATATGCTTCCGCTACACCACAGCGGCCTTGAATTCCTCCAGACTCACACACGCTAACTGCCAAGACAATTTGGCAGGTTGCTTCTTGGAGCCCCGCACAATGCTGGGGATTCACCGTGACTCACTTATGAACGTGGAAAGAGCGAAGACCTTTGTTTGAATTTCCTGTGGTCCACGTTAAATGTCTGTATAACCTAATTGTTTTACACATGTTTTCAAAAACATCTGCTAGCGCCAAAAATTCCCTCCACAGTAATATCAAAGCTGTCCCACGTAGCACTACAGTCAAAATTTTTGAATGAGGTAACTTGTTGTATGTTTAATTTCAGTTTTTGTTGTTTTCTTGATAACATATCAAGCTTCAGAATATACTTCACAGCAGCGTCAATTTTCACAAACTTATGATGAGTTGAAAGTTTCCAAAATGTGGATGTTGTTTTCATCATTGACCCTAAGAAGGGAGAGATACTCTTCCTCCTGAGGACACTCTTCCTTTAATTTACATGACAAGTTATTTTTCAGTCTGCGGGCACCAGTATCGAGCCGGAAATTCCACAGTGCGCATTTTCCTTTGAAAAAAAAAGTTTAGTTTTTTTTTTTTTTTTTCGCGTCTCAAAAATATAATTAAAATAAACCGGGTTGAAATCGGGTCAGGAACACTTTGACCCGACCCTTTTTGACCAGCAAGAAATTGTCGACCCGTTGACCCACTAACCAGTGACCCGTTTCCATCTCTTGAAATGGTACAAATAAGACCTGATACTGAGCTCTGAATACAGTGTGTTTCTTGTCCTTCATATGGAAAAGGCAGCGAACTTAAGCAAAGTTATTTCAAAGTACACCAGTTAATTTCCAAAAATCATCTTTGTTTCTTACGTATTCTAATTCCCTGCATTTTATGTCTACCATTGCCTTGAACAAGCCTCCCATTGGAGAGCGAAAGCTTAGCAAATCTTCATCGTATTGCACAACTAAATAAACGGATTTACAACGAGAGATTCTTGAGTGTGATTTGAAGCAAGTTTGACAAAGACTAAACTGCAACGGCTTGACGACTGGGTCAGAGAAATTCCGAAACTACAAGTTATGGGCTACTCACGATCAGCCATCGTTAGTACCTTCAAAATCTAGTCTGAGGTAAAAAAAAACACGAATCTCCGGAAAGGTGTGTTACTTAGCTTCAGTTCATAAAGTCTCATCGGTGGTAGAGGTGAGCGAAGGCCATCCCATATGGTACGAGCCATCAGAAGGGGGAACTGTGCCGTAACTCGACGGTAATTTGAATGCTGGTAACGCGGGTAATGTGCCACAACATACAATACAACGAACTTTGCTAAAATAAATAGGGCTGCGTAGCCGAAGGCCCCTCAAAGGGCTCCTGCTAACCCGGCTTCACCGTCGAAAACGCCTATAATGAGCACGCAAGCATTAAAACTGGACCATTGAATAACTGGAAGATTGTCTGATCGGATGAACCCCATCTTCTGTTGCACCATGTGGACGGCAGTGTACGTGTGCGTACCCAGACAGTCCTACGGGTAAGAGCTGTTTGACAGCACTTGGAGAACCAACATCATATTAGACACGAAGTCATAATGTTTTGGCTCTCTACTCTGTATCACTTGTCAAAATAGAATTCAACAAGTTAGTAAAATCATACAATGCATTAATCATGATAGGCTTTCCGACATACCAGAAATCATTACTCAAAGTATGAGGATAATGGCTGTGGAATAAATCTCGCTCTTGGGCCCTGACCTTTGAACCCATTTCAATGATATTCTACAAATCCAGTTCAGTATATCTCCGGAACAACATGATAACGTTTAGTCACAATTGAAGCATTTTTACTTAAGTTATGACACATAAGGGTGATGGAATGAATCCCGCTCCTATGTCCTGACCTTTGACACCATTTCGATGATATTAAACAGAATTGGTTCAGTATACCTCCGGAACAACATACTAAAGTTTTGTCGCAATAGAAGCATTTCTAGTCAAGTTATGAGGATAACGGCTGCAGAATAAATCTCGCTCCTGTGCCCTGCCCTTTGACTCCATTTCGATGATATTCAACAGAACCGGTTCAGTATACACCTGGAATAACATGATAACGTTTTGTCGCAATCGAAGCATTTTTACGTAAGTTATGATGCATAAGGGCGATAGAATGGATCCCCTCTTATGTCCTGACCTTTGACACCATTTCGTCCATGTTCAACAGGGTTTGTTCCCAGGTTGTCCCCTACCACATACTAAAATTTCATCGAAATGGAACCATTTTTACGCGAGTTATCGTGCGGACAAACAGACAGACAGAGAGAGAGAGATAGACTGACAAAGCTGGAGCATATAAGCTTCTTCAACCTACGGTTGGAAAGCGTAAAAACGGCCAGAGAATGAATCAGCAACTCATGTTACGTTAGTCCACTTGCGCATTATGTTGTCACTTGCAGATCAGAACATGAAGATGAAGGATATCATGTAGATTAAATGTCTGGTATGTTTAAAGACTGTAAATTACGGTTGTATTTAATTTGCGCTCTTGAACGGAGTCCTTCACGAAATCCAGCTACGAGAGCAGACCGAGCTCCAGGGATCGAATATTGTCGATTTGCAGTTTGCTGAAAAAGTAAGTTGGGTATTAGGCGAATATAATAAAGAAAGAGCAGAAGAAGTGTGGAAGGTATACGGTGTGTAAAGGAAAAATGGAGGCAGCAAACAATAATCTGTAATATTCTGAGGTGCGGTTCAAGCGTGGGAAAGGAGGTAGAAGAGGAGTTGGACCAGTGGTACAATAAGCACACAGAAAGCGTGTACACTAAGTGTCCACTTTATTATGACAATCTGACAGTTTTAAGCAAATGAGCTATGGCTGCACTCTGTGGCCGCCAGAGGGCGAGGCTAATATAAAAAGAGAAAGCTTAGTGCTTGCGGCAGTAGTAGAAGTGATTTTTGGGTGACGAGATGGGTAAAAATGCGATTTGACGGACTTTCAAAGTGGGATGATTGTAGGAGCTCGGAGCCATGGAGCGAGTATCACCGAAACCTCCGCATTCGTGAAATGTTCCAGAGCAACTGTTGTTAAAGTGTTTAAAGATTGGACTGTCAGCCAAAAAACTGGGTCTCAAAGTGCAACGTGTGGTCGTCATCAACTAGTGACTGCTCGGGCGGAACGGAGAGTGTCCAGACTGGTAACAGACAACAGAGGGGCAACAGTGCAGCAAATTACAGACCATCTTAATCAAGGATCCGCTCAAATGATCTCGGCACGTACTATTCGCCGTACACTGCATCGGATGGAATATCGCAGCCGAAGGCCTGTTCGAACACCTTTGCTGGCAGCAGTTAAAAATAAAAAACGTCTCCAGTTCGCACAGGAGCACAAGGATTGGACAGTCGATAATTGGAAACAAATTACGTGGTCCGATGAATCGCGTTTTTAATTGCACCATGCCGAAGGCCAGTGAGAATTTGGCGGAAACAGCACGAAAGCATGGACCCCAAATGCATTGCTACAACCTTTCAAGCTGGTGGAGGCAACGTTATGGTTTGGGAAATGTTTTACTGGCATGCTTTGGGCCCTTTAATTCGTGTTGATCAATGTCTGACTGGCACATCATATCTAAACATCGTTGCGGACCAACTGCATCCTGTCATGTGGATGGTTTATCCCAATGGCGATGGCTACTTTCAATAAGATAATGCGTCCTGCCATAGTGCTCAAATTGTACAGCATTGGTTTCAGGAACATGCCGGTGAGTTTAGTTTGCTTAGGTGTTCCCCACAATATCCAGATCTCAACACCATTGAGAATTTGTGGGATGAAGTTGAACGAGCCATCAGACAGCTGGATCCACAACCCTGCAATCTCACAATCCTGGAAAGTGCTATTCACCAAGTATGGTCTCAGATTCCACAAACCACTTATCAACATCTCATGGAGTACATGCCACGAAGAATCGACGCAGTATTAAAGGCAAAAGGTGTCCCAACGAAGTACTGAGGGGGTGGTCATAATACATTGGCCACTCAGTGTATGTGCAGGATATTTCTGGTAAAAGTGCAGTATGAACAGAGTGGTGGGTCAATGATCTGAAACCGATGACAGGTTGCTGTAATGAGAAAGCGTCGATGCAGTACCTTTACCTTGGATGTTGTTTTGAGATTTAGGGATTTACTGTTAAAAAACTGGAAACCCAAACAGCAGAAAATGAATCAAGCGAAACATCTTATATGGATTTCGGCAGCTAGTTAGGGGAAAAGAAAACGGTACCACTGCTTAATTGTAACGGCATGGATTAGAGTTGGTCTAAATGGAAGAGGGAAAATAAATGAGTGAAGAGATGTTACAGAGTGGATGCCTTTGGGATGGACAAGTGAAGGAAACAGTTGCATGGTCGACTTTCGGTGAACACGCAGTTTTTTTTTTTTTCATTTGCTGTAGTCAGAGAGAGGTTTTGTGACAGCTCGTTTAGGTGCTTCCACTGAAAATCTTGGTCCATAATTTGCTGGGCTGTGACGATGCTGGTTGAAATCCATGTCGGAAAGTGGGAACACAGTGTCTGTGGAAGATACAAAAAGAGGGAAGAGTAGAACAGCAGTTCCTCAAGAGGGGAAAAGTTGTTCATGGAAACAGGAGGGTGACAGCTAGTAGTTTCCAGTTCTGCAGCGCTTCTCGCTGAACTGGATGTTGTCGAAATGCAGTAAGAGTACGTTTGCCCATCTTGAAGAATATTTGAAATGTGAGACGGTGATCTTTAACAGAAACAAGGAGGTCTGTTGCAACGCAGTAGACAGTAAAACATTATTCTTCTTGGTTACTCAGTCCAAGGACTGGTAGTTCAGTAGATGTACTCTGTCTCTCCATTCCTCTCTATTCTCCGCCGTTCTCTTCAAGTCAGAGTATGTCCTAGTATTAGTGTCTTGGAGTAACTGTGTCACAAACTATTCCTTGGCCATTCTCTTCAAGTCATAGTATGTCCTAGTATTAGTGCCCTGGAGTAACTGTGCCACAAAACTATTCCTTTGCCGTTCTCTTTAAGTCATAGTATGTCCTAGTATTAGTGTCTTGGAGTAACTGTGCCACAAAACTATTCCTTGGCCGTTCTTTTCAAATCATAGTATGTCCGTGTGTTAGTGTCTTGGAGGAACTGTGCCACAAAACTATTCCTTGGCCGTTCTCTTCAAGTCATAGTATGATCTAGTATTAGTGTCTTGGAGGAACTGTGCCACAAAACTATTCCTTGGCCGTTCTCTTTAAGTCATAGTATGACCTAGTATTAGTGTCTTGGAGAAACTGTGCCACAAAACTATTCCTTGGCCGTTCTCTTCAAGTCATAGTATGACCTAGTATTAGTGTCTTGGAGGAACTGTGCCACAAAACTATTCCTTGGCCGTTCTCTTCAAGTCATAGTATGACCTAGTATTAGTGTCTTGGAGGAACTGTGCCACAAAACTATTCCTTGGCTGTTCTCTTCAAGTCATAGTATGATCTAGTATTAGTGTCTTGGAGGAACTGAGCCACAAAACTATTCCTTCGCCGTTCTCTTCAAGTCATAGTATGTCCTAGTATTAGTGTCTTGGAGGAACTGTGCCACAAAACTATTCCTTGGCCGTTCTCTTCAAGTCATAGTATGACCTAGTATTAGTGTCTTGGAGGAACTGTGCCACAAAACTATTCCTTAGCCGTTCTCTTCAAGTCATAGTATGACCTAGTATTAGTGTCTTGGAGGAACTGTGCCACAAAACTATTCCTTGGCCGTTCTCTTCAAGTCATAGTATGACCTAGTATTAGTGTCTTGGTGGAACTGTGCCACAAAACTATTCCTTGGCTGTTCTCTTCAAGTCATAGTATGATCTAGTATTAGTGTCTTGGAGGAACTGAGCCACAAAACTATTCCTTGGCCGTTCTCTTCAAGTCATAGTATGTCCTAGTATTAGTGTCTTAGAGGATCTGTGCCACAAAACTATTCCTTGGCCGTTCTCTTCAAGTCATAGTATGACCTAGTATTAGTGTCTTGGAGGAACTGTGCCACAAAACTATTCCTTGGCCGTTCTCTTCAAGTCATAGTATGATCTAGTATTAGTGTCTTGGAGGAACTGTGCCACAAAACTAGTCCTTGGCCGTTCTCTTTAAGTCATAGTATGTCCTAGTATTAGTGTCTTGGAGTAACTGTGCCACAAAACTATTCCTTGGCCGTTCTCTTCAAGTCATAGTATGTCCTAGTATTAGTGTCTTGGAGTAACTGTGCCACAAAACTATTCCTTGGCCGTTCTCTTCAAGTCATAGTATGACCTAGCATTAGTGTCTTGGAGTAACTGTGCCACAAAACTATTCCTTGGCCGTTCTCTTCAAGTCATAGTATGTCCTAGTTTTAGTGTCTTGGAGTAACTGTGATACAAAATTATTCCTTGGCCGTTCTCTTCAAGTCATAGTATGATCTAGTATTAGTGTCTTGGAGGAACTGGGCCACAAAACTATTCCTTGGCCGTTCTCTTCAAGTCATAGTACGTCCTAGTATTGGTGTCTTGGAGTGACTGTGCCACAAAACTATTCCTTGGCCGTTCTCTTCAAGTCATAGCATGTCCTAGTATTAGTGTCTTGGAGTAAATGTGCCACAAAACTATTCCTTGGCCGTTCTCTTCAAGTCATAGTATGACCTAGCATTAGTGTCTTGGAGTAACTGTGCCACAAAACTATTCCTTGGCCTTTCTCTTCAAGTCATAGTATGTCCTAGTTTTAGTGTCTTGGAGTAACTGTGATACAAAATTATTCCTTGGCCGTTCTCTTCAAGTCATAGTATGATCTAGTATTAGTGTCTTGGAGGAACTGGGCCACAAAACTATTCCTTGGCCGTTCTCTTCAAGTCATAGTACGTCCTAGTATTGGTGTCTTGGAGGAACTGTGCCACAAAACTATTCCTTGGCCGTTCTCTTCAAGTCATAGTATGACCTAGTATTAGTGTCTTGGTGGAACTGTGCCACAAAACTATTCCTTGGCTGTTCTCTTCAAGTCATAGTATGATCTTGTATTAGTGTCTTGGAGGAACTGAGCCACAAAACTATTCCTTGGCCGTTCTCTTCAAGTCATAGTATGTCCTAGTATTAGTGTCTTAGAGGATCTGTGCCACAAAACTATTCCTTGGCCGTTCTCTTCAAGTCATAGTATGACCTAGTATTAGTGTCTTGGAGGAACTGTGCCACAAAACTATTCCTTGGCCGTTCTCTTCAAGTCATAGTATGATCTAGTATTAGTGTCTTGGAGGAACTGTGCCACAAAACTAGTCCTTGGCCGTTCTCTTTACGTCATAGTATGTCCTAGTATTAGTGTCTTAGAGTAACTGTGCCACAAAACTATTCCTTGGCCATTCTCTTCAAGTCATAGTATGTCCTAGTATTAGTGTCTTGGAGTAACTGTGCCACAAAACTATTCCTTGGCCGTTCTCTTCAAGTCATAGTATGACCTAGCATTAGTGTCTTGGAGTAACTGTGCCACAAAACTATTCCTTGGCCGTTCTCTTCAAGTCATAGTATGTCCTAGTTTTAGTGTCTTGGAGTAACTGTGATACAAAATTATTCCTTGGCCGTTCTCTTCAAGTCATAGTATGATCTAGTATTAGTGTCTTGGAGGAACTGGGCCACAAAACTATTCCTTGGCCGTTCTCTTCAAGTCATAGTACGTCCTAGTATTGGTGTCTTGGAGTGACTGTGCCACAAAACTATTCCTTGGACATTCTCTTTAAGTCATAGTATGTCCTAGTATTAGTGTCTTGGAGTAACTGTGCCACAAAACTATTCCTTGGCCTAAAAGACTGCGGATCAGTGTTTCACCTTGGTCAAATTGCAAGACACTGCTACCTTACCACTTGAGGGTAGAATAACTCATCTGTCTTGCGCCGACAAAGCGTCCACGATCAAATCGCTCAGATCATCCTATTCCTCCGAAAATGGAGACCATGAAGCAAAGTTGAAATTGCTTTGGCCGACACTACTGGAACTCATTACCTACGTAACTAACTATAGGTTATATAACACAAAATTCAAATTTGTACTCTGCTGCTTAATTTGTGTAATGTACATATGAGATGTGTTAAAAATCAATTTCCCATAGCGCATAGATTAAGTAAATGTTTTGACTTCATGTGGAAAACATTGGATATTAATTAAAAGTGGTCTTGTAATTAAGCATAAGTTAAGTAAATTTTCAATTTTATGTAAAGAGCACGTGAGGGCCACGAAAAATTATGAATGTTACCTACTCATTAAACACAGTCACTAAGTAAAACAAAATTAAACATACTAATTTATGATATCTATGAAGAAAATTAGTATCGCCAAATCTAATTGTATCTCAAAGAATTAGTTGCGGGGAACATCGCCCCATAAAAGTGTCAGATATTATATAATTTAAACTTATATTTGTTTAATATTTAATGGTTACAAGAACCGTCAGTTGCAAAAAATTTATAGCGGTATTGTTCTGCGAAAAGACAGAACTGTCACAGAGAAATACTTCCACGGTTTTCAACACACATAAAAATTTGTCAATTTTGAGAAGTCACAGTTTCTTTAATTTTTTTTAGTATCCGTAATTTTTCTTTGGTTTGCGGCGTGATTTCTTCCCTTAATGGGAAGTATTATGTAATGATTTTTGAAAAATGCCACTGTATTTCTCACTGTTTTCAAAAATGCAGTTCTTATTTTAGTGTATTTCTATCTTGCGTGAGTAGATACTCGCGTCCTCATATCTGATATTTTCAACTTTCCAGTTCTTCCTTTCTATCTACATGTGCATATTGTACATAAAAGTGGTCTTGTGATGTATATCTTTATCTTTTCTTTCTTGTTTTCTTTTTATCATGCACATTTTTTTACCTCTTACGTAATTTTAATTCTGAGCGTCACATTAGAATCACCAAGTTTCTCGTAACGTTTGGTAACGTCTGCCAGATAGTAAGAAAGTAAATAAAATGATATGGTGAATGTAAAAAGAGAGAAAGCTGACAAACGAACGTTAACTACAATTCAGTGAGATCGTGATAATCGTTCTGTTACGGTTGGTCAGTTTTCAGCCAAGAAAAGTTGTGAAGTTGTGTGGAATAGCAAGTATTCCAATAAATTTTTTACAGTTGTACCTTGTTTCTTATCAAAAGCAAACATTCTGCCGCTTTTTGGTAACATTCCAATTGTCATGAAGTCCTCTAGTACGTATTTCCACCTTATATTGTAGATGTTAGGTAGGTAGATCGATGTTTTGACAAACAAAGTAAATCAGACAGACAGATAGAAAGAGATAAGTTGGTTGCTAGTTTGGCAGGTAGATGAAGGAACTAAGTTCGATATTTGATTGATAGATAGCTTAATAGGTTGGTGCTGACAGATAAGGTTTCTTAGTTTGATAATAAACAGACAGATAAAGCTAGGTTGGGTTCTCTACAGATACGGTAAATCTGATTGATAGATAGATAGATACAGAAATAACGTACGAGTTTTCTACAGTTAAAGTATATCTGATAGATATTATCAACTTAGCAATCACGTATTATTCAATTGCCAGTAATTACTACTCAACGCGTGACATCAATCACGTCTATCTACCTGATAGACAGATGGAGAGACAAATTTGTTGGGTTTTCGATAGATGCCGTACATCTACAAGAGCGATAGGTATACAGGTTGGTTGTGTGGCACAGGTCTCTGGTCTTAAAAGAAAATCCACCAACCCAAAGAGTAATCGCTAAGTCGTTAAAAATCTCTGTATCAACTGTAAACAAGGTAATAAACAAAGATTTGAATCTGAAGAAAAACCAAAAATGCATAATGTTCACCGCCCTTTGCCTAATCACGTGGCTGAGCGCAGAACACAGTGTAGACTTCTTTATGAAAATCACTTAGCGCGAGACAGGTGTAAATTTATTGTGATTATTGATGGAGCATGATTTACTATCGCAAAAGAGCAGAAAAAGACTTACAAACTTAGTTCCAAGAATCCAAAGAAAGTTTCCAATAAAGGATTCATGATTACTGCTGGTTTCCAGTAAAATGGAAAATTTAAAGTAAAAATAAAGTTGAAAAGAATGTTAAACTTCATTCTGCATATCACCAAAATAATGTTTTAACTCCTATATTTAGAGAGAAAATGCCTATGCTGGATGGAAAATCCATCAGGCTTGGGCGCCAGACCTGTGGAAGTTGTTAGGCGCAAGAACACCTGACGATGATTTAGTGTATAGATCGAAAATCTGAGAGGAAATGTACCCTAATAAATTTATCCTCGATAATCCCCGTTAAATATTTATAATACTGAAAGTAATGAGAGGAAGCTATGAAATCATTAATTATTAGGAGAACATGCCATTCCTTTATTCACAGAGGCTTCGAAAAGTAGAAATCCATCAGGATAAAGCTACCAGGTTATACACCTAACTATCATTCTATTTCTTGAAAAAATGAAGAAAAGAGACTAGCATCATCAAGTCTGTAGCTTTTGCTTATATTCCTTCAAAGTCTCCTGATGTGTCACCAGTGGACTATTGCGTCTTTCAATTGCTAAAAAAGAGCGCATTCTAAACTCAGACCTAAAACAATGATTGGACTATGGAAAGCAGTGGAAGAGGACTGGAATAAAATATCACTAACACTTTTAAGAAATGCTCTGTGATCTCGAAAATCTGGATGTAAGTTCATATCCAGAGAAAGGACTATCAGATAGGGCATTTAAGAACGAAATAATTTATTTTAAACATTAACTATATTCCTGAAAAATCTTTATAAAAATGTGTGAACGTCCTCTGTGTTAAAACGCCCATAAAGTACATAATATGGAGTTTAAACATTTCAGTAATTAAAAGTTAATAAATTTTCGCAAGAGGGACTCAAAATTTTATTTACGGGGAGACCGGGCCTTTTTCCGGTACGCCACTGCATAGATCGAAAGGTTAATTGTTTGTCACATAGATAAAGTATTTTTAGTTGGGTACCTGACAGGTTTTTTGATAGATAAAGTAAACCTAATGCATACATAGGCTCTCTGATTACAAATTTCGAAGATGACAATCCGTTTTTTGGTGTAAATATGACAAGGATGGTAAGTCATATAATATCCGAAAACTTGAAAATTTCGTTGTCTTGGAGCGGAACTCGAACCCGCGTCTCCCAGATAGCACCCGGGTATGCTAACCACTACTTCACCCAGAACGACCAAGTCTCAAGTTTCCGAATAATTTGAATATAACCATCACAGGATTCGACTAGCGAATCCCGTGATAGTCATAGTATGTCCTAGCATTAGTGTCTTGGAGTAACTGTGCCACAAAGCTATTCCTTGGCCGTTCTCTTCAAGTCATAGTATGTCCTAGTATTAGTGTCTTGGAGTAACTGTGCCACAAAACTATTCCTTGGCCGTTCTCTTCAAGTCGTAGCATGACCTAGTATTAGTGTCTTGGAGGAACTGTGCCACAAAACTATTCCTTGGCCGTTCTCTTCAAGTCATAGTATGTCCTAGTATTAGTGTCTTGGAGTAACTGTGCCACAAAACTATTCCTTGGCCGTTCTCTTCAAGTCGTAGTATGACCTAGTATTAGTGTCTTGGAGGAACTGTGCCACAAAACTATTCCTTGGCCGTTCTCTTTAAGTCATAGTATGTCCTAGTATTAATGTCTTGGAGTAACTGTGCCACAAAACTATTCCTTGGCCGTTCTCTTTAAGTCATAGTATGTCCTAGTATTGGTGTGTTGGAGTAACTGTGCCACAAAACTATTCCTTGGCCGTTCTCTTTAAGTCATAGTATGTCCTAGTATTAGTGTCTTGTAGTAACTGTGCCACAAAACTATTCCTTGGCCGTTCTCTTTAAGTCATAGTATGTCCTAGTATTAATGTCTTGGAGTAACTGTGAAACAAAACTATTCCTTGGTCGTTCTCTTCAAGTCATAGTATGATCTAGTATTAGTGTCTTGGAGTAACTGTGCCACAAAACTATTCCTTGGCCGTTCTCTTCAAGTCGTAGTATGACCTAGTATTAGTGTCTTGGAGGAACTGTGCCACAAAACTATTCCTTAGCCGTTCTCTTCAAGTCATAGTATGTCCTAGTATTAGTGTCTTGGAGTAACTGTGCCACAAAACTGGTCCTTGGCCTAAAACACTGCGGATCAGTGTTTCACCTTGGTCAAATTGCAAGACACTGCTACCTTACCACTTGAGGGTAGAATAACTCATCTGTCTTGCGCCGACAAAGCGTCCACGATCAAATCGCTCAGATCATCCTATTCCTCCGAAAATGGAGACCATGAAGCAAAGTTTAAATTGCTTTGGCCGACACTACTGGAACTTATTACCTACGGAACTAACTTCTTTAAGTAATTTTAACCTTTTTTATAAAAAAAACTAAAAAACTTTATAATGAATTGCAGCTCCTCAAATTGATGATTACAATGGGTGGGATCTATGACTAATATTACGACTTGTATATCGTGATGTAAATTGCTTTTTCAATGGTATTATCTGTAATGTTTATTATCTGCTGATATATCATTACTTTTTTTGTCATTATGATACTCTTGTTTGTAACTACAACTACTGACCTCAGTATAAAACTAGCCTAGGGAACATGGGACCCTGTCAGGCCTGGCTGGCCTCCCCCCCCCCTGCTTCCTTGCTGTGCATTGTTTCAACTGATATTTCTGTAACACTGGGGGTTTTTTTTTGGCTCAACAAAATAAATGAATTTAATTTAATTTAATTTAATCACTACGTTTACCCATGTTCCTCGATTGCAGTACACTGTTGGGAAGCCATGCTGTCAGCCTATTTATCACCTGCGTTCGGTTTGTTCACTGTGAGCAGCGGACGCCGTGTCAAGTCCACTTTTGTCTACTGAGTGTGATGCATTACTGTACAGAGATACATTATGTGCAGGAAAGAAACCTTTTTCCAGTAGAAAAAAAAATCAAATGCAAGTAATCCACTCCTGCCATCTCTATTGTCACATGACACGGTTATTCGATTATATAAATTAAGTAATTTTATGTTGTTACATGTTGTGATTATTACAGTCTTTTCATTAAATAATTAATCACCCCAA
Organism: Macrothele yani; assembly: GCA_039090855.1. Lineage (NCBI taxonomy): Eukaryota > Metazoa > Arthropoda > Arachnida > Araneae > Macrothelidae > Macrothele > Macrothele yani. The sequence goes on from CM077002.1 coordinate 131,589,573, forward strand.
AACTCGAAACTAATTATTTTTGTGTCAAAAAAGTCCCGGAATGCCGTTCTGGCCTTTTCCGCCGAAATCAAGTCCATGGTAATACGTAACAAAAGAACTGTAGGTTATATAACACAAAATTCAAATTTGTACTCTGCTGCTTAATTTGTGTAATGTACATATGAGATGTGTTAAAAATCAATTTCCCATAGCGCATAGATTAAGTAAATGTTTTGACTTCATGTGGAAAACATTGGATATTAATTAAAAGTGGTCTTGTAATTAAGCATAAGTTAAGTAAATTTTCAATTTTATGTAAAGAGCACGTGAGGGCCACGAAAAATTATGAATGTTACCTACTCATTAAACACAGTCACTAAGTAAAACAAAATTAAACATACTAATTTATGATATCTATGAAGAAAATTAGTATCGCCAAATCTAATTGTATCTCAAAGAATTAGTTGCGGGGAACATCGCCCCATAAAAGTGTCAGATATTATATAATTTAAACTTATATTTGTTTAATATTTAATGGTTACAAGAACCGTCAGTTGCAAAAAAATTTATAGCGGTATTGTTCTGCGAAAAGACAGAACTGTCACAGAGAAATACTTCCACGGTTTTCAACACACATAAAAATTTGTCAATTTTGAGAAGTCACAGTTTCTTTAATTTTTTTTAGTATCCGTAATTTTTCTTTGGTTTGAGGCGTGATTTCTTCCCTTAATGGGAAGTATTATGTAATGATTTTTGAAAAATGCCACTGTATTTCTCACTGTTTTCAAAAATGCAGTTCTTATTTTAGTGTATTTCTATCTTGCGTGAGTAGATACTCGCGTCCTCATATCTGATATTTTCAACTTTCCAGTTCTTCCTTTCTATCTACATGTGCATATTGTACATAAAAGTGGTCTTGTGATGTATATCTTTATCTTTTCTTTCTTGTTTTCTTTTTATCATGCACATTTTTTTACCTCTTACGTAATTTTAATTCTGAGCGTCACATTAGAATCACCAAGTTTCTCGTAACGTTTGGTAACGTCTGCCAGATAGTAAGAAAGTAAATAAAATGATAAGGTGAATGTAAAAAGAGAGAGAAAGCTGACAAACGAACGTTAACTACAATTCAGTGAGATCGTGATAATCGTTCTGTTACGGTTGGTCAGTTTTCAGCCATGAAAAATTGTGAAGTTGTGTGGAATAGCAAGTATTCCAATAAATTTTTTACAGTTGTACCTTGTTTCTTATCAAAAGCAAACATTCTGCCGCTTTTTGGTAACATTCCAATTGTCATGAAGTCCTCTAGTACGTATTTCCACCTTATATTGTAGATGTTAGGTAGGTAGATCGATGTTTTGACAAACAAAGTAAATCAGACAGACAGATAGAAAGAGATAAGTTGGTTGCTAGTTTGGCAGGTAGATGAAGGAACTAAGTTCGATAGTTGATTGATAGATAGCTTAATAGGTTGGTGCTGACAGACAAGGTTTCTTAGTTTGATAATAAACAGACAGATAAAGCTAGGTTGGGTTCTCTACAGATACGGTAAATCTGATTGATAGATAGATAGATACAGAAATAACGTACGAGTTTTCTACAGTTAAAGTATATCTGATAGATATTATCAACTTAGCAATCACGTATTATTCAATTGCCAGTAATTACTACTCAACGCGTGACATCAATCACGTCTATCTACCTGATAGACAGATGGAGAGACAGATTTGTTGGGTTTTCGATAGATGCCGTACATCTACAAGAGCGATAGGTATACAGGTTGGTTGTGTGGCACAGGTCTCTGGTCTTAAAAGAAAATCCACCAACCCAAAGAGTAATCGCTAAGTCGTTAAAAATCTCTGTATCAACTGTAAACAAGGTAATAAACAAAGATTTGAATCTGAAGAAAAACCAAAAATGCATAATGTTCACCGCCCTTTGCCTAATCACGTGGCTGAGCGCAGAACACAGTGTAGACTTCTTTATGAAAATCACTTAGCGCGAGACAGGTGTAAATTTATTGTGATTATTGATGGAGCATGATTTACTATCGCAAAAGAGCAGAAAAAGACTTACAAACTTAGTTCCAAGAATCCAAAGAAAGTTTCCAATAAAGGATTCATGATTACTGCTGGTTTCCAGTAAAATGGAAAATTTAAAGTAAAAATAAAGTTGAAAAGAATGTTAAACTTCATTCTGCATATCACCAAAATAATGTTTTAACTCCTATATTTAGAGAGAAAATGCCTATGCTGAATGGAAAATCCATCAGGCTTGGGCGCCAGACCTGTGGAAGTTGTTAGGCGCAAGAACACCTGACGATGATCTAGTGTATAGATCGAAAATCTGAGAGGAAATGTACCCTAATAAATTTATCCTCGATAATCCCCGTTAAATATTTATAATACTGAAAGTAATGAGAGGAAGCTATGAAATCATTAATTATTAGGAGAACATGCCATTCCTTTATTCACAGAGGCTTCGAAAAGTAGAAATCCATCAGGATAAAGCTACCAGGTTATACACCTAACTATCATTCTATTTCTTGAAAAAATGAAGAAAAGAGACTAGCATCATCAAGTCTGTAGCTTTTGCTTATATTCCTTCAAAGTCTCCTGATGTGTCACCAGTGGACTATTGCGCCTTTCAATTGCTAAAAATAGCGCATTCTAAACTTAGACCTAAAACAATGATTGGACTATGGAAAGCAGTGGAAGAGGACTGGAATAAAATATCACTAACACTTTTAAGAAATGCTCTGTTATCTCGAAAATCTGGATGTAAGTTCATATCCAGAGAAAGGACTATCAGATAGGGCATTTAAGAACGAAATAATTTATTTTAAACATTAACTATATTCCTGAAAAATCTTTATAAAAATGTGTGAACGTCCTCTGTGTTAAAACGCCCATAAAGTACATAATATGGAGTTTAAACATTTCAATAATTAAAAGTTAATAAATTTTCGCAAGAGGGACTCAAAATTTTATTTACGGGGAGACCGGGCCTTTTTCCGGTACGCCACTGCAAAGATCGAAAGGTTAATTGTTTGTCACATAGATAAAGTATTTTTAGTTGGGTACCTGACAGGTTTTTTGATAGATAAAGTAAAACTAATACATACATAGGCTCTCTGATTACAAATTTCGAAGATGACAATCCGTTTTCTGGTGTAAATATGACAAGGATGGTAAGTCATATAATATCCGAAAACTTGAAAATTTCGTTGTCTTGGAGCGGAACTCGAACCAGCGTCTCCCAGATAGCACCCGGGTATGCTAACCACTACACCACCCAGAACGACCAAGTCTCAAGTTTCCGATTAATTTGAATATAACCATCACAGGATTCGACTAGCGAATCCCGTGATATTCAAATTAATCTGAAACTTGAGACTTGGTCGTTCTGGGTGGTGCAGTTGTTAGCATACCCGTGCGCTATCTAGGAGACGCGGGTTAGATTTCCGGTCCAGGACGATGAAATTTTCAAGTTTTCGGATAGTATCTGACTTACCACCCTTGTCATATTTACACCATAAAACCGATTGTCATCTTCAAAATGTGTACTATATGTTGTAATCCCGTATTTCATTCATGGCTCTCTGATTGTTTGACAGGTGGATTAAGAAACTAAGTGGTAGTTGTTAGATAGATGGATAAGTAGATTTTTTCTCAAAATAGTATAACTATACTAATGATCTGAATTTCTTGGCGTAAAATAGAAATCAAAGTTTCCAAGCTTTCGCACATCAACCAGATATCTTTTTCAAGGAAGGTAGGTAGCAAAGTGCAGTTGCTGTCAGTTGAACTTTGCTGTCTACCTTCCGTGAAAAAGCCATCTGGTTGATGTGCGAAGGCTTGGAAACTTTGATTACTATTCTACACCAAGAAATTTCGGATCACTAGTATAGTTATACTATTTTGAGTATAATTGGTGCACAGTTCCAATTTATTAAGAGTTTTGCTTTTGACAGAGAAAATAAGTTTGACGATGCAGATAGAGAGGTTTTATTTTCAACGACTTGAACTCGAAAATATTTAGGTTGTAGCGTCGTAAAAGTAATAAAAAAAATATTTAGGAGAGGAGTAGATGGCAGAAGTTGCAACAAAGCGGCTGTTAATTCATTAGGTAATACAATGAGATAAAAAGAAAAGAAAAAGGAAAATAAGTATGCCCGAGGATTCCTATTGTATTCGGTACATATGTTCGGCGGAAAACATGTGTTGATGTGTGCAGCGTGAGTACACTATCGCATGACCATCGAAGTTAATTGTGAACACAAAAAAGCTACCAGTGATTATTGCATTAGAATCTCGGCGAGACCCTGGTGATTCTGCGGCTAAGGCGAGCATTCCAGAGCATTACGGAGTCCAACCCTGATCTCTGGGTGCTGCGGGCAGGTGATTACGCTTGATGCAAGGACGCGGGGCCTCGGCAATAGACCCGTAATTAGGGTACCACAGATACCTCTAAGCGAGGTCGTATGTTGATCAGGTGGTCGGAGGGACGTCTCCTGTAATGGGCGCTCAGGAATCAACTGACATCCTATCTCGGCTCTCAGCCGTCCGCAGCAATTGGTTTTTCTTCTTATTCAGTTCTCCCAGTTCCACCTCAGTCCTTAATTCCAGAGAAGTCTGAATTAGGGGTGACGAAATAAGAATAGGGGAGCGAGAATGGCAATTCCTTCTCTGCTACTGTTGGGGAGGTAATGGCAATAAGAGCCAGCCGTAAGTGATCTTCATGTAAGAAAAAGAAAAAAAAAGAATACGAATAAAAGAACAAAATACTTCGAGGTATTTAAAAGGGATAATTTGGGAGGCAGAATATAGAAGATAAAGTTACTGCTGCTGTAACGGCGATAACTTTAACAGGAAATGTACAGCGTACAAACTCCGTGAATTAGAAAGGAAAGAAAAGCAATTAAGACGAATGACACCCTAAGAAAAACTTTACTTTGGAATATTACGGAGGATGGATAAGCAGAAAAGAAATACGTAATGAAAAAAAAAATGCAGCTTAATAATGATTACTGCAATTACTGTACGGAAATCGGGAAAACAAGTTATATTTCCAATGTTGAGAGGTTTAGTCTTTGAAGAAGAATAAAAGAAAGAATTATGAAGACTTGCGTAATTCTCAAAAAGGCTTGTGAAAACATCGATGGAAGATGTTTATCCAACATTCGATGAAAGGAAAAATAATCGTGATAATATTTCTTGTGTACCTGATAAAACGATTATTCAGTTTAATCCAAAGTTTATAAAATGTTTAGTTAACGTTTCTAGTTTAATTTTGTTTTCTAAAATGTTTCTAGTTTAATTTAGTTTTATAAAATGTTTCTAGTTTAATTTAGTTTTATAAAATGTTTCTAGTTTAATTTAGTTGTATAAAATGTTTCTAGTTTAATTTAGTTGTATAAAATGTTTCTAGTTTAATCCGCATTATGCTTTACTAATACACACTGTGAGGTATGTTTCCAATTTAACCTACTTTTTGAGTTTCAGCGTTCATACGTAATTTTTTTTTCCCCTTCTCGTTAAATTTTTTCTAAACTTAACGCCTCAAAGTTTCTCCCGATGGATTTGAAGTTGGCAATCCTGAAAACGTGTCAAAGAGAAACTAACGGAGATAAAAGACTTCTGAGATAAGAGCTCAGTGTACTTTTATATGGAAATAATAAACCTTTAATAAAATTGTAACTTCAGTTATTTTGGTGCGCGAACGACAGCTAGAGAAATTCACCCTCAGTTAAAAAGGAGCTTAGCACAGATTCATTTCGGGGAAAGCCTTCTTTCACGGACAGGGACCTGCCACGAACAAAAGAACATCCGCTTTCTCCCCTTCATTGAACACCACTCTCCCTCAGAGAGAGCCAGCCGGGAACAAGGGGAGTAAGCAATTAACAGTCGACTTTTTACATCAAGAGCATTTTTCTGGAGGACAGATCGGAAATGGGACCAGATAAGAGTCAAAGACGGGGAGTCTCGTTGGAGATCTTGAGGAGAGATGAAGGAAAGATTTTGCTCTGACACAACGTAGGGGAAACGTTTCTGCACGGGATGAAGTACAAAGAAATTCCGGCAGGAATTACATAGAGGAAATCACCCGAGAATCTATCAACCCGCTAGAAGTACAATATTTACTATTCATTCAGACAAACTGATATCCCCCCTCCCCCCATCTGAAGAATAAAGATATGAGCGGTTAAGATCATCTGTCATTACATTCAATTTCTTTAGCTACTTATTTATTTGCTTCTCTGCTCCAATGACAGGGACATCCAATAAGTTGGCGTCCACCACAATACATAAAATTAAACCAAGCCAACAGTACAATGTTAGTAGAATGATACATGTACTTTCATATAGCGATTTATGATACGCAATGTTGAGATCAATACGTAATAGAATTAAGTTGCATTTGTACTTTTATTCTATTACGTATTCATCTTACATATGATTTCCATCACTTCTATTCTATAAAAGCTAATATTTAATTTAGATGAAATACATATACAATGGCAGCTTCGCTTGATATGTTACTATTTTAGTAACAGATATACACTATCTAATCGAAAGTACCCGGACACTTGTCTATCTCCCTGTAATGGAAATGAATTAATATCGAGTAGCTCCACCTTGTGGTGCAACTGCAACCTCCAGTCCACTGGGAAGTTTTCCACTAGATTTAGGTGGGTTGCTTCTGGAATTGCCTTCCATTCTGCCACAACAGCATTAGTCAGGTGGTTCTGCCTGGCTCGCACCCGGCGTTCGAATTTATCCGAAAGGTGTTCCATGGGGTTGAGAGCGGAGCTCTGTGCAGGTCAGTCAAGCTGTTCCACACCTATTTTATCAAACCATTCCTGAACGGACCTCGCTATGTTGACGGGGACATTGTACTGTATTGGCTTGGTTTATTTTCATGTATTGTGGGGGACGCCAACTTATCAGAAGAATCGGTTGCAGGTTCCTGTCGTTGAAGCAGGGAAGCAAATAAACAAGTAGTTAAAAATTGAACGTTATGACAGATGTTTCCTTTTGCACATATTTTTATTCATCAGATGGGGGAGGGGATATTGGAATAATAGCTGATCTGATTGGATAGTAAATACTTCCAACTGGAGCTGGACGTTAGGGAAGGCCTTCTCTACGCTTTTCCCGCCAAATCTGTTCCTATCTTAAAGCCCGCGTGAAATTCTCTTTCTACCTCATCCCGTGCTAAAGCGTTTGTCGTGCCTTGTCTCCGAGCAAAATCCTTCCTACTTTTTCCACGAGATCTCCATGAAGACTCCTCTCTGTCTCATTCACTTACACGTTCTGTTCTGAACGTAAGAAGAAATTCTTAATTGCTTGTACCCGTCGGCTCTGAGAGAGATTCTGGGGACGGCTGGGGAAAAGGGAATGCTCTTTTGTCCGTAGGAAGGATCCCACGATCGACAAGAGAATGACTTTTCTTCGAAAAGAATTTATGCTGTGCGCCTTTTTGGCTGGGGAGTGAGCTGTTGTTGGCCCACAAAATAACAAAAGTTACAATATAAATAAAGTTTGAATATTTCCATATAACAACTCTTAGTAAAGAAAAGGGCCTTCACCGAACTGTTGTCAACCAATACAGTCTTAGAAAGATGAGTTCTCTTCCTTTGTGACGTCACTCATGTTACACGGCCTGATACGTCGGTATCGTGTTGGACGTACGGCAGCATTGGAAACCAATCGGAAGCCTTGGTTTTCTCGTGACGTCACTAAAAGAGGAAAGTCATCTCTCTGATGTCACAGCCTTGTACTTTCCTGACGGGGTTTGTTCAATGGCAACGCCAGCACCTCAGAATTGGGTGGGAAATTAGGGGAGTGGTGGTGCTAAGTATAGTAAAGGGAAGATCGTACAGGGATGGGCACAAATTTTGAAGTTCTTGGCAGAAATTATGCCCCAAAATTTCGTTCATGTAGATTTTACCCCACGCTGATGATGTTATCCCCAGTAAAAAAAAAAAAAACGTTTTCAGGAACATACTACGCATATTATTTTTTCAATGTATTTATTACTGGTAACCATGGATACGAACCTCCATGGCCGCACAGTGGTCTAAGAGTTGGCTCCTGATCATTTGTCTGAGATGGGTCCGGGTTCAAATCCCGGTGAGGCATGAACGTTGTGTTGTCCTAAGACACTGGTTCTCTCTCTTTCCCTCTTTCCTGGAACTAGTTACCCTAAATTAGGGACGGGCGACTGCTTACAGCCAATCAAGTTGCTCACAGTGGTCGTTATACCTTAAAAAAAAACCCTCCATGGCCTTTAACAAATTCTTTCATCGCAATTTTAGCTTATTTACGTAATTTTTTAAATCTTTTTTTTTTAATATTTGCTGTCGTATGTTACCTGACAAAGAATCTCTCTCTCTCTCTCTCTCTCTCTCTCTCTCTCTCTCTCTCTATCTGTCTATCTCTCATTTTTTACACTTACCAACTGTAGGTTGAAGAAGCGCATATGCTCCAGCTTTTTCCGTTCGTCTGTCTGTCTGTACGCACGATAACTCGCGTAAAAATGGTTCGATTTCAATCAAATTTTAGTATGTGGTAGGCGACAACCTGGAGACGAACAGTATTGAACATGGACGAAATGGGGTCAATGGTCAGGACATAGGAGCAGGATCCATCCCATCGCCCTTATGCGTCATAACTTACGTAAAAATGCTTCCATTGCGACAAAACTTTATCATGTTGTTCCGGAAGTATACTGAACCGGCTCTTCTGAATATCACCGAAATGGGGTTAAATGTCACGGCACAGGAGGGAGATTTATTCCACAGCCATTATCCTCATAACTTAAGTAATGATTTCTGGTATGTTGGAAAGCGTATCATAATCAATGCATTGCATGATTTTGCTAACTTGTTTATCTAAATCAAATTGTAACGTCGTGCTACGCAGATACAATACCTCTCCCCCTCTCTCCGTAAATTATTTCCTTCCAGCCAGCGACTTTGCCTTGAACTAATCTCCTACAAAGAGAGCAGTGGTCGGCCGTTTCTGTACTTTCACTGTCCCGGAACAGTCTTAAGAGCGCTAGTGTAGCTTTAGACTCCACTTTCTGTGTTGGAATCAACTATTTTGTAAAGAAAACGAACAGAGCAATTAGTTGTCACCCCCCTCAGTGAATTTTTATTCACCCTCCTCATTAGCGCCCTGGCGATACAAACATGAAAAAGAGACAAACTAAGGAATTGAAAGAGTGGAGAACAATTAAATTTTAATGGTCCTTCGGATGCTATTTTGATACATTTTTCGGAGACGTAAACAACCCCTTCCTAGGCGAAAAAACGTAGAGTTACATGAAATAATACACAACGTATTATTTGTCAAAGTGCAGATTATATTTTAAAGTTAAATATAGTGAAACAAGTCAGTAAAATCATGCAATACATTGATTATGATACGCTTTCCCACATACCAGAAATCATTACTCAAGTTATGAGGATAATGGCTGTAGAATAAATCTCGCTCCTATGACCTGACCTTTGACCCCACTTCGATGATATTCAACAGAACCCGTAAAGTATACTTCCGGAACAACATGATAAAGTTTGGTCTCAATCGAAGCATTTTTACGTAAATTATAACGCATAGAGGCGATGAAATAGATCCCACTCCCATGTCCTGACCTTTGACCCGATTTCGTCCATTTTCAACAGGATTCGTCCCCAAGTGGTCCCCTACCCCATACTAAAAGTTAATCGAAATCGAACCATTTTTACGCAAGTTATGACGCATTAGGTCAATAAAATGCATCCTGCTCCTATATCCTGACCTTTGACCCCACTTCACCCATTTTTAATAGGGTTCGTTCCCAAGTGGTCCCCTACACATACTAAAATTTCATCGAAAGCAAACCATATTTACGCAAGTTATGCCGTATAAGGGCAATGGAATGCATCCCGCTCCTATGTCCTGACCTTTGACCCCCACTTCCCTCATTTTCAATAGGGTTCATCCCCAGGTGGTCCCCTACCACATACTAAGATTTCACCGAAATCGAACTATTTTTACGCGAGGTATAGTGCTGACAGACGGACGGACGGACGGACGGACAAAGCTGGAGCATATACGCTTCTTCAACCTACGGTTGGAAAGCGTAAAAAACGGCACATTTTGAACTGGGTGGGTGGCAAGGTAGGCAAGACAAATTTCATGGTGGGCTCATGCCTACCCCTGTATCCCTTTGACAGCGCCCCTGGTCGGCAGAAGACTTTGTGCCACGCTCTTTGAATACTCTCAGCTGCTTCAATGTTATTTTAAAATTTGCCATCCAATAGGTCGGCTCGAACTGAGCCCGAGGTACGCACTACACAACCGCCAGACGTCACGTGCGTTGGTGTTTCAGTTTTCCGAAATGTACGCCAATGAAAGTGTTCGTACATCTCCCGAACCACCGAATGTGACACATCGGTTAACCTGTCGTTAGTCGCGCTATGAGTATTTCTCTCACGCTTCGTATATAAAGAGCGTCATTTATTTAGATGGGACCTCGGAGGCAGCAACCCACTTCCTAGGCGAATAAAAGCCGACTTTTAGAATCTTCTCAACAATATGTTATCAGTTCCGATAAAGATTGGCGCGTGTTTGACCTTCAAACAGTCTGTTCTTTGCTCCCCTGTGCTTCATGTGAACATTTCTCTACCAAGCGACCGCTGGTGTTTGCGTCACGTGAGAGCTTTTCTCATTAAGCGTCCACTGGCATTTGTGTTTTGTATTTTTATGAATAACGCAACGATACGAGTGCCTTTTTCGCCTAATTTGATTTGTAACTATAGATTTGATTTGTTCAAATGAAAGTGGCAATGAACATGGTAACTTACGTGGATAAGCTAAAACCGGAAATAATCACAATGTGCATTGCATCCCATCTTGACACTAGTGAACGGTTGGCATCATCAAAGAATGAAGACAGTTGCTGGACGAGCCAATCCATGACTACCTGTTCGACCTCGCCGTTGTTTGTAAAGCGGCACCCTTTGAAGTGTTATTTTAGGTTGTCAAAAATGTGTTAGTCGCAAGGCGAGATATCGGGACTGCAGGGAGGATGTGGCAGGACATGCCATCGCAGTTTGGCAAGTTTAGCGCGTGTAACGTTGGAGATATGCGGTGTTGCGTTATCATGCAAGAGAACCCACATCTTGCGTTAATTCCCCAGGCCGTTTTGACTAGATCGCCTGCTGAAGGTTTTCAAGCGTTGCACAGTATCGTTGGAACAGTATCGTTCCTTATTCACTGTTGCACCGTGTGGAAGACAGTCCATCAGTATTGGACCACGGTGGTAAAAAAAAATGGTGAGCATCACTTTACCGTTGCTGATGATGCTGCATGATTTGCGATGAGGGGGCGATGATGGGTACTTCCACTTCAAGCTCATGCGACCGGTGGCTGGTTCAAAGTGATGACACCACGTTTCATCACCGGTCACAATTCTGTCCAGGAACTTTTCACTCTCCATCTTGTCCTGCAGCAAGCTTTCTAAGGACAGGCCCATTCATTCAGACTTGCGTTCTGTTGACAACAATTGGGGAAACCCACACATTGCTCACCTTGCTTTACACTAAGTGTTATGGACTATTGTACCCACAGTTCCTGTGCTTAGTTCCAACGCAGCACACACGTGTTGCACGGTTATTCGCCTATTCTCTTTAACGTTAGCATCAACTGCCGCGATGTTGTCTTCTGTGATTTTCCTGTTTGCTCTTTTTCGCCTCGAGACATCTGCCGTCGACATACGTCCCTGTCGAAACACGATACGTTTTCACACGCATTCCTCGCCGTATACGGCCTACATCCGCCAACAAATGTCCGTAGGAGTTCTGCCCTCCGTCGTTACAAACTGAATCATTGTGCACGTTTGGACGAATCCATTATACTAGCAACGGGAATTTTCCTGCAGTGCTGCATGCAACGATATTTTCACACAGAATGACTGCAACATAACGAAAGTTGCGTATCAAACTATCATATTCGACTACTTCCGCCTTGCACGCGCCCTTTTTCACTATGCTGCCGTTGCCACTTTCTCTTGAATGACCCTAATATTAACTATATTAAATATAACTATACTAGTATAACTGATGAGCCATTCCATTATGACCACCCGCAGCGTAGAGAAATGAGCGCGCCTGGAGACCGAACGGTGGCGAACTTCACGGAGCAGTATATATACAACCCGAGTAAAGGCTTTCGGTTAGAACAGTGTTCGGAGTCAGAATGGGGGAAGCTGCCCATTTATCGGAGTTTGATAATGGACAAATTGTGATGGCACTGCGCATCAGAACTACAATCACGGAAACGGCGCGGCTTGTGAGTTGCTCACGTGCCGCTGTAGTGAGTACGTATCAAAAGTAGTGCACAGGTGGCCAAAAGACGAACCGTCGTCCGCAGCTCGTTTATGCTAGAGGGGAGCGGAGACTGTCGCGCATTCCGAACTCAGGGCCACAGTGAGACAAACCACTCGCAGCTACAACAGTGGTGATCAGGACAATGTGTCACAGGACACAGTTAATTGCAGCCTTCTGCACACAGGCTTGCGTAGCCGAAGACCCAGCCGGGTTCGCATGCTCACTGCACGTCATCGCCAACAACGTATGAAATGGGCCCGAGATAATCGAGATTGGACAGTGGATGATTGGAAGAAAGTGGCATGGTCTGACGAATCAAGATTCCTGGTGCATCACGTAAACGGCCGAGAGCGGATACGCCGATTACCAATGGAGGCTATGGCACCTGGATGCACTGTTGGGCGGAAACAGGCCGGCGGCGGTGTTACGCTGTGGAAGATGCTTTCTTGGGACACTTTAGACCCCATCATCCCAATAGCACAATCCCTAACAGCTGTCAGGTACCTGAACATCATTGAGGACCTAGTTCATCCATTCATGGCAACTGTGTTCCCTGCTGGCGATGACCATTACCAACAGGATAATGCGCCATGCCACACTGCCAGAATCGTGTAGTAGTGTTTCTACAAACATACTGCTGACTTGTGACTTTCTGTTAATGTCCTGGCCTACAAATTCACCTGACATGAATCCAATCGAACATTTGTAGTTCGACTTGGAAAAAGCGGGTTCGCACTAAATCACCACCACCCAGAAATGTACAGGAACTGGAGGATATGTATTGACATTATGTTACCAAATACCCCAGGATACGTATCGCCACCTCATCGAATCGATGCCTCGCCGAGTAGCTGCTGCTTTGCGGGCTAAAGCGGGTCCTACAGCTTATTAGGTAGGTAGTCAGAATACGCTGAAGAGCAATTGAATTAGAGATACCTGTCTAGTAACGTGTAGCACCAGCTTTCGCCCTGATGACGGCGGCGATTCGTCTCGGCATGTACCAACGTGAATCTCGACTCATCAGTCCAGGCAACAAACCGGAAGCTTTGGAAAGCCACACGGATCCACGACCCCTGAACAAGCTCCTACAGTTTACGAAGATTTGATAGAGGGGGGTGGGGTCAGAGCCTCGAACTTTTCACTCGATGGCATCCTAGATGTGCTCGATGGGATTGAGATCAGGTGACTTAGCTGGCCAAGGAAGCGAGGTCACGTCGATGGAGTGTTCATCCAACCATTCGAATACAATTCGGGAACTGCATTGTCTTATTGCAGGATGAGGTCCCCAGTGGGATGTTGAAGACGTACAAACGGGAGCAAATTGTCGTCCAGGATATCCCGGTAACGTTGACCTGTCAGGGACGATCGATGCCACACGTACCAGGTATCCCATTTCAGTCCACGTAAACAGTCCCCAGACGAGAATGCCACCCCCACCAGCTTGAAAAGTACCCTGCTCGCAAGAAGGATCCATCGCTTCAAGTGGTTTGCGCCGTACTCGTATCCTACCATCCGCATGTACCAACGTGAATCTCGACTCATCAGTCCAGGCAACGTTTTCCCACATGTCTAGGGTCCAGTGGCGATGTTCCCGCGCCCATGCTAATCTTTGCACCCTGTGATGTGCGGGCAGCAGCGGTACCCTCGTGGTACGATGGCTTATGTACCCCATATCGAGGAGATGGTTCTGGATGGTGTGGCTGCTTACACGTTTTTGTGCACCAGCGTTAAATTACCAAGGGATTTCTTGCACTGTGTCCCGTCTATCCGCTGTTACACTGCGAGCTAGCCGACGGTGACCCCGCTCATCCACACGCTGTTGTCCACGGCGGTTGGCCCTTTCAGGGATGGTTTTACCGGATTCGATGTACTCACGGTGCACCCGTGATACAGTGGCTCGTGAAAATCCCAGTGCCTGCACGACTTCCGAGATGGAGTGTCCCATTCGTCGGGCCCCGACAATTTGCTGACAATCAAATGCGCTTAGATCCTTCGTCTCACCCATACTGGGTCCGACTCTTACTGATTCCCGTCGCATCACTCCTTATATTGTCAGATCGCTGCATACATCATGCCGTTTCCGTTTACAGGGCCGCCCACAGCGCCACATTTGCATAACGCCAGCTGTCTCTAATTTAATTGCTCTTCAGTGTATAACTATACTAGTTAACATTAACTATTTTCATTGCAAAGAAACAGTTCTGGAGTGCTGTTATTTTGTAGACTTTTTAAAACAGCGGAAAAATATAGTGTGATAAAAACTCTCACGCTCGACCACTGGCGTTCTTTAACGTGTAGCGACCAAACGACGAGTTGAAAACATTTTTCTGAGAAGGAATCCGTAGGCTTCATCAGACGGTCGAAGATGTCCTTGGCACAAAAAAGGTTAAGAAACTTTGATTTCAAAGTATAATTCATTGAAAAAGATGAGCCACTGTGAACCGAGAAAACATAGATAGCCTGTATAAAAGACTTATTTCCTTGTCTGGAAATAGGTCCAAAGGATATTCTGTTGCACTTGACCCAACAGAATATCCCATGGTTGCATTATGGAACTGCCAATCGCTAAAAACACATTTCTTTTTTTTTCAAGCTCGAACATTCTATACATTTCAGGGAAAAATTCTTTTAATTTAGCTTTAGTATTACCAAGTGTCTCGCTTCGCAAAAAGGCTCCTACTAGCGACATGATTAAAACTATAGTGTAATGGAATGTAAACATACGAATCCTCTCGTCAACATTATGAAGTGTTGCATCCTTATCAAGAGACGCGATGCTCTTTCTTATTTTTTTATTCTTCAAGTTTAGTAAAACGCTTTCTGATAAAGCTTCGGTGTCTTTGAATGCAAATCACTTAAGTTCTCTTTTTCACGGTTTTACTGCTTTGTTGTGCATGGGAAAGGTGATTTTTTCACCATGCTTTCGCCTCTTTTTAACTGCGGTTGTTTTTCAGAGTAGAAGATGTTTTAGCATAATAAAGCACTCCTGGGGCGAGCAGGCGGTTTTTGCATAAATCAAGTACACGGCCGATGCTTAAATTAAAACATAAGCGAGTTCTGAGTATTTACAAGAAGAGTCCTTACGGGTTCATTTACTTCAGAGCTTCTGCAGTCTCTGAAAAGAAAAGAGAGCATGTTAATTTGGGCATCCGATTTATTAACATCCCAATGAAGGTCTTCCTTCTGGGGATACGATCAACATGAATAGCTTATTAAAAGGCAGAAAGTGAAGACGTAATGAAAAAAAAAAGAACAAAACTTGGGTTGTGATAATTAGAAAGGAAAGAACTTTTGTCGAATGCCAGTGTTGGAAAAGGTGAGTTTTTAGCAATACTCCGTGGCAATTACGTAAAAGCGCTCAATAAGCAAGAAAGGAAGATATGAATATTCTGTTTTTAGAAAGGCACTGCATTACGAAGCAGTCTTGCTTTTTTTTTTTTTTTTTTTACCTCCTGTTCTTACGCTGAGTTTAAAAACACTCCGAGAGAATTTTAGCATGAAGAACTGTCCCAGAAGAAATGCAATTTTCACTTCTTTCTTAAGATTTATTTAAATATGGTCATTACTTATAAACACACATAAAAAATTAATTGAATTTTGACTCAATACGGAAGGCGAAATGCACTTAATTTTCTCTGTTAATTAGCTCGTCAAGTTTTAATTCGAAATTAAAATTCATATCCTAACGTCAACGCTAAATCCGAGAGCGTTAATTTAATACAATTCAACTTCCTCATAAAATTCTGTTCGTTATGTAGCAAAGTCAAACGCACAAATATAAAAATACTTTTTGTCTAAAAAAAAAAAAAAGGTGGAAAAAAAAAAAAAAAAAAGGAAAGGGAACTGTTGATTTCATAAGATGTTTAGCGCCAGTGAACATCAGAGCGTAAAGGTACCAACAAATTTTAAAATGTGGAGGAACAAAGCACAAAATTTTCAGCTCCCTGGATTGTTTCGTGGCTCCCCAAGGACTCAACTAATGACCTGAAAAGTTTAGTTCATAGCTCACGGTGTCGTAATAAAGAAAGTTCTGAACATCCTATTCCAAACTGTAGCACGAAAAAGTACATGAAAAAAAAAATATTACACTAGGTAAAAGAGAGAAGAAATGCAGCATGAAAGATGAAACGCACGGTGAAGCAATGATAAACAGTAGTTTCAGAAATTTTAGTTTCATAATTATGTAGGACAGATATAACAGATCACCTGCTTCTATTCATTCCTGTTCAGTGTCGTTTGGTGTTTTGAATTTCCTTCTTTCGTATTGTTGTTTAAACTCGAACATAATCAACATTCGGATATACAGCGGTTGTACAGGTTACGAATACCATGCTCAGAGACGTGTGACTTTTAATGCAGCTGCGTGCCTCGCAGTACGCAAAGATATCCACTACATTTTGGTTATAACTGCTTTGTTTAGAACAAGGGTGGCCAAACGGTCGATCGCGATCGACCAGTCAAACGGGTCACGGATCAACGGGTCGACAATTTCTACCGGATCCAACGGGTCGGGTCAAGATGTCCTAGACCCGATTTTATTCCCGTTTTATTTTTGAAAAGAGAAAAATAAATTCTAAAGAAAAATGCGCGTTGTGAAATTCTGTAGTCGATACTGGTGCCCACGGAGTGAACAATGATTTGTCATGCAAAAATATTGTCGTCTCTTTCTTAAAGCAACGAAGATTTCCACCGAACGACGTCAGACAACTCACCGACTCCGTATCGTAAAAATATCCTTCCTTTGCGTTCTTTTACAGTGCGATCGTCCAGGGCAAGGTACAGGCAAACGCCATTCGTCTGCTTCTCAGCTGATTCACTCTCTCCGTGCGAAGTTCACTGTATGACTAAGAGTTACTTTTTACATCGCATCTTTTACATTCAGCATTCAGAGGTTTTCGATTGATGTGCTAACATCCCGTTCCCATGACATGTCATGTCGAAATTAATTCCTTATTTGTATGGATGGATTTAATGTTAACGAGGTTGAGAAAGGCGTCAAGGCCAACAAATACGTGCTTGTTCAAAATCACAAGGGGAAGAGTGAATGCTGGAAATTGTTTCGTCTCATTAAGGAATCGGTGAATATGTTGTTTGGTCTTGCTTGTTGTTCAAAATGCGAAAAGTGTATAATTACAAAGAAAGATGTCAATGGTGTAATACAAGATTATGGAACCAAAAATCTAACGGGCCATATGAAAGTATGCATCAAAGCGTGGAAAGAGCGAACAATCTAAATACATTTTATAAAATGTATTTGTGTAATCGTAAATAATGATTCCCATTTGTAATATACCCCATGGTCATAGTCAGCCATTACTTCTGGATTACAAAAAATAGTGGCACTAAAAATGTCACTAAAATTTAGCAACTAAATTGAATTATTAAATAATGATTTCAGTTATTAAGTATCAAGCAGTTATTGGGATGAATACATATATTACGTTTATATGTACATATATATAAATTGAGTTTCGAATTTACAGTTCAAAGCAGATTTGTCCGGATTAGTTACGGGTTCGGATCGGGTCGAGTCCAGTTATGGGACGTCCGGGTCCGAAATTTTTGGCCCGTTTTCAACTCTGCGACCAGTCGATCGCAAGCTCTCGTACTATCTGTCGATCGATAGTTTTATCGCGCTGGCGTATGTATTTCCATATGAACTGCCTGAGACTAGATGATAGAATGAATCAGACAGACTCCCCTCCCCAACCCTACCCAACTCGGGCTGAAGATATTTTTAATATATTTACGGAATTCGTCCAAAAATTAAATTTGCCATTATGGAAGCTAGTGTGCATCACTACTGACGGGTCACCTTCAATGGTAGGCCAGACCAATGGGTTCATTGCACCTTGTGGGCAAAATGACAATTTTCCGAACTTTACCTGTTTTCACTGCATTATTCCCCAAAATGCAATATGCATCAATGCTGCAAATGTGAAAGACATTATCGACATAACTGCCAAAATAGCTAATTCTATTCGGGCACGAAGTTTATGTAGGAGGCTTTTTCGAAGCCAACTACGTAGAAGAAAATGAAGCTGAATACCAAGACCTGCTGTTTTTCACGAATGTTAGGTGGCTTAGTAAAGGAAAGTTTCTTGAAAGATTTTTCAATCTCTTGCCAGAAATAATCGAATTCCTAGACGCAATGGAAGAAACTTATGCACAGCTATAAGACTATTTGGCTACAAAATGTAGCTTTTGAAACTGATCTCACAGGCCACACACTACCCGTTCAGCCTTGAGCTGCAAGGGAAACTGAAGAATGTTTATAGATTTAGTGAGCTCGCTGAATGATTTCGAATCAAAACTACGCCCGCTAAAATGTCAGCTTGGTAAAAGAAGTTTGAAAAACTTTCCCAATCTAGAAAAACATTCAACACGTCAAGCTGATTGCAATTTTGTCGAATACATCACTGAGGTATAAGTTCTGATAACAGAATTTGACAGACGATTCACAGAACTGAAGATCCTTCAGCACATTTTGAGTTTCATGTCATGCCCTTTTGGCGAATGGGATATCGAGGAAGTTTCTCATCAAACATTTCCTCTACTTTCCTCTTCGATTCTTCAGATTTAGAATCAGAAATTGTGAAACTTCAATTCGACATACAGTAGTACTGTGGGCAAGAGCGCCAAATAGCACATTTTGGACTCTAACCTCAGAAGAAAAATATCCCTGGTTCAGATCTGTTGCTTTGCGGTTGACTGCTTTCTTTGGATCCACAAGTCTCTGTGAAGCAGCTTTTTCAGAAATGAAAATAATGAAGTCCAAATACAGGAGCTGCCTGCCTGATGCTCATTTAGAAGGGTGTCTCCGACCGTGCCTCTCTGAATATGTGCCTCATTATTCTAAACTTTGTGAGGACATGAAGTGTCATGCATCATAATCAAAGAATTAAATACTGTAAATAAAGAATCTATAACAAAAATTATATAATTTGTTTAAAAAATAGTGTTTCAGATACACAAAATGATTTAAATATAATTTTCTGTATTTGTTTCTGAACTTACAAAACCACACACTCTAACAAAACACGCGTGATTATAGACATTCCTATTTCATCATCATCATGATCAACCATTATTATCAATCCACTGCTGGATGAAGGTCTCCCCAAGTTTCTTCCACAATTGTCTGTCTTGAGCCTGTCTCCTCCATGTCACTCCAGCAAACTTTCTAGTTTCATCCATCCATTTCCCACTGGGTCTTCTTCTGGGGTCTTTTCCTGTCCCTCCGAATCCAGTCTAAAATTTCAGTTGTCCATCGGTGGTCCGTTCTTCTAGCAACATATCCAGCCCATTGCTATTTTAGTGATTTCAATCTGGTCATGATGTCGTTCACTCCTGTCATTTTGCTTATCCAAAAGTTCCTCTTCTTTTCTTTCCTGGTTACACCAAGCATGCATCTCTATATGCTTATTTGAGTTGTCTGCAGTCTTTTTATGTCTTTTTTAGTTAAGGTCCATGTCTCTGCTCCATACGTAAGCACTGGCAGGATGCATTGATTAAACACTTTTCTTTTAAGACATAATGGCATACTGCTCTTAAAAATTGTACTGTTTCTTCCAAAAGCTCTCCATCCAAGTTCTATAAGCCGATTAATTTCTTCATCAATGCTACCCTCACTTGATATCTGCTGCCCATGCCTATTTAAAGATGCCTGTATTACTACGATAAACCATAGTCGATCACAGTACAAAATGATAGCTTGAGGTAGATCTTGGTTCCACAAAGTTTGCCCACCCCTGGTCAAGGTCCTGTTTAAATGCATTTAAAGTGCCTTGTTGCAAAATTTCCTTCAGGGTGACGACGAAATGTGCAACCTAACGAAACTTCGAAAGAGAGTTGTTGTTGGTGGGCGGTTAGTTGGTACCTACGTGACAACAGTCGCCAGTGTAATGGGGGTATCGAGAGTTACTGTGTCTAGCGTCATGACAGCATGCCGTGTTCGTGGTAAAACCTCGTCTGCGAAACACAAGAGCGGCCGAAAAACGACCCTAACTGATAGAGACAGGAGAACATTCAAGAGGATTGTTACTCGTAATAAGAAGACCACGTCGCCGAAAATTAGTGAGAAGCTCAATCTACATATCTAGACCCAGTATCAACGACAACAGTGCTAGGGGAATTGTATAAACAAGGCATTCATGGCAGAGCTGCTATTGCAAAACCTCTGGTGACCCGGATGAATGCACAACGGCGACGGCAGTGGTGCCAGGACCATACAACGTGGACTGTCGATGCATGAAAGCGTGTAATGTGGTCGGATGTATCCACATTCACACTATTCCACACCGTAGAACGCGTTTACGTGTGGAAAACACCGTCAGAAGCGTTGAACCCAGACTGTCTGCACCCAATACTGTAGCATGGTGGTGGCTCCGTCAAGCTCTGGGCGGTCATATCGTGGTTTTCAGCCGGTCCCCTGATCACATTGAAAAGACGGATGATTGTTAGGGCGTACGAAACCATTTTGGCCGACCAAGCCAATCCAATGGATCAGGCATTGTTTCCTGCAGGGGATGCCATCTATCAAGATGATAAAGCCCCAATTCACAGAGCTCGGAATTCCCAATCATGGTTTAAGGAACATGAGGACGAATTTTCACACCTTCCTTGGCCTCTCCAATCACCAGACTTAAACAACATGAAGCCACTGTGGCTTGTATTGGAAAAATAGAGTAAGATCCCGTTATTATGCTCCTCTTGTATCTCCCAAGGACCTGGAGCAGTTTCTGCATGAAGAACGGTGTAACATCCCACTAACCAGCAACCAAGATTTGTATGCGCCCATTCCAAGGAGGATTCAGGCGGTTTTGGATGCCAAAGGTGGTCCCATACCCTACTAGGTACGTAAATTCTTCTTAATGTTCACATTATTCTGCCCAACCCCTGTAGAGGTCCGTCAAAATTTAAACACGGAACTGAAAATATGCATAATTCAAAAACATAATTAGCCAATCATCATTATAATGCGGCTGGGCATAGGTGACCACGTGACACTTTCAACATTCGCTTCCTGACTTCTCGATCTTTTAACGGTACTACCCAGTCAGTTCTTTCCTTTGTTGTGCTAATATCTCCCCCTTACACAATCTCGCACCTAATCATTGGTCTTCCTCAAGGCTCCACGCTCCTATACTTCCAGCATTGGCTTCCATACTTCTTGATTTTCTGTCTCTCCAGTCAGCTTTTCCAGTTGCTGCTCTCACATCGGCGTTCGCAAAATCTTTGTACCTGATCCTCAGTCTTCCTCAAAGCCTCACATTTCTATACTTCCAGAATTCGCCTCCAGAATGCTCGATGTTCCAACAATTCTTCCTGTTGTTGCTCTCACATCTCCCCTCACCCAATCTTTCGACATAATCCTTGGTCTCTCAAAAGGTCTGACACTCCAAGGCCTACATCTTAGCCACATGTCCTTTATCCTTTGGAATTTTCACCACGGCAGTCAACTCGGAAAAGATATATTTTGAACGCATTTTTACAAGTACATCTCTTGTGAGAAAAAAAAAAAGTACTTGCTTATAGCATCACTTTGTCTGTCGCAGGTTCGTCTGTGGACACCATATCTGTGCAACTATTACTCCGATTTTAATTTTTTTTTTTTTTCGTTGGGAAACTTGAAGTGCGAGAACGATGATATTTGTGTTCTGGTTTTTTCCATATACATAACGTGTCCTCTAAAGGGCTTAAATTCGAATACTGTCAAATTCAAAATACATTTTATTCCATATCTTTCTTCCCAAATATCCGACTTAAATTTTTTCCCTCTCTTCTATATCATTTATAACGGTGAGTATTATTGGTACAATGTCTGTTTCAGGTAGAGCCTAGTTTTTCTGCATCAGGGCGCAAGTTAAATTTCCATTTTCCTGATTTCGCTGCATCTAAAAGTCAGATTTCTAGAATTCGTTTTGCATCGGATAGAGCTACTGGTTGGAAATGTTCTGCATGTAATATCTACATTTAGGTAAAGAGTGGTTTTTCTACCAGGGGGCAGCAATAACTGCGCCTCTGAAAACTCTACTGAAAAATGTCTTCCGTGAAATTCACCAGGGGGAAACCATTTGATAATAACTTTCGCTTAAAATAGTGCATATTTATTTCCACCAGGGCGTATATTTTACATTTCTCGACATCTCTGCTTCTAATCGTATGATTTCTTTTTTTTTTTTCTTTTTTTTTTTTTTTTTTTGCTGTCTGAGAGCGTTTCTGGTGCGAAATGTGCTGCAAAAAATTTCAAGTTTTTCTTCACGAACATGATTGTCCCTAGAGGACATAAGTTCACGTTTCCGTTTACAGCATATATCTGCGGGTCTAAACATTGCATTGAAAAAATTATTTTTAGCTTGGATACTACTAACTACGAAAACACTTTATGTGCATTTGCTGTTCAAAATAATGCATGATTTCCCCGCTAGGGGAAATCATGCAGGGCGTAAATGTGTAATCTTTTTTCTTTATATCTCTGCTTTTAAAGATCCGATTTTAAAAAAATATTTTAACCCCGGACATCATTCACCACGTGAAACAGTTTGCATGTACTAGTAGGTTGTTTTAAATCACAGTCCAAGCGCTAAGTGGAGTTAGTGAGAACTTACAATACCTTTCTCCTCTTCTAAAAATCCTATTGACAACTTTCGTTTTCACTGCATTCCATTCGCTTCAGTAAAGGTGGAGAACATTATCGTCTGTAAATAATGTACAATTTTTCCCCTAGGGGTAAATATCCACACTTTATTTTTTTTTTTTTCGTTATCTTTACTTCCAAGAGACGTATCTTCAAAATCCTTTTTCCTTAGCATAACTTTTGTTTTGAAGAATACTTTTAGCACAAAATCGTCGAAGAATAAATGTTATTCTTTTAACCTTCTGTTTCGCATGTTATAGTTTTATTGTTTTGACTGAGAAAGGCTGTGTGCTATCTATTACTTCTAAGAAAGGATGTTATGCAATTTATAATGACAACGAATTTGTTAACTCACCATTTCTTTAGTTGAATATCTCGCTTGCTGGAGCTCGAGTTAAATATACAGAATGTATACCGCTTCACCTAGGGTTTGAAAAATATCTGAAAAGTTACATGCCCAGCTGTGCATGTGCAGAAATTATTTACCTGCCATGGTGGTAAAAGGTGGACGCCCAGAAAAATTTATCTTTTAAGATCACAAATCAGAACCCTCATTTTTTTAAGGTAAAAAATATGATTAACTTTTTCGTGTGTTTTTGCATTTCCGTTTTAATGGTTTGTATTCAAAATGTTCAATGCACAAAAGCGGGTATCTCAAGTCTTGTAGATGATGATGCTAAAATTTGTACCAAATGATATGATGATGAAATTAGTATTTGAGAAATTTAGTGGTTCATGCAATGTTCCTTTCGTTGAAGTTTTTGCCCTTTGTCACTAAACACCGGAGGCTAGTTCCACCAGAGGCATGCATCCCGTCGATGACTATAAACAACATTTGAAGTTGAACTAAATGGTTTCAATTTCTGGAGCTAGAGCATAACGTGATTAAAGAAGTTATATTCTTCTGCCCTTAGCATATCGTATAACAGCAATACAAATTCCAGTGTTTAGCAGTAAAACGAAACACAAGATGATACGACTTCGTCTTTTTCCTAGTGGGAAGTTCGATTCCAAACTTTTTAATTTTTAAATTTAGCGGCCCGGTTCGGGCAACTAATTTTTTTATTTACCTACCCAGACCAATAATTTACATGAACCGGGCATCTCGGGCATGGTATTTTTTTTTTTTTTTTTTTTTTTGATTGGAGGTTTAACTACCACCGTGAGCAACTCAATGGGCTATAAGCAGTCGCCCGTCCCTAATTTAGGGTCACTGGTTCCACGGAAGGGAGAGAGCCAGTGCCGTAAGACAAACACAACATCGATGCCTCCCCGGGATTCGAACCCGGACCCCTTTCGGACGAATGATCATAGGCCATCGCTTAGACCACTGCGCTACAGGGGCGGCTGGTATTTTTCACATCCTGGAACTTATAAAAAACTATTCACAAAACAGCATGAAGCAAAAACCCTTTGAAAATGGAATAAAATAAAATCTACTTGAAGTTTAAACGGTGAGTTAACATTTTCGTTGTCATTATAAACCGCATAACACCAGTCTTAAAAGTAATAATGTGAATCTGGAGAATTCGAGGGCGCTGTGGTAGCATGTCCGGCGCGTAACTGGAAGACCAAGGGTTCGATTCCCGGTGGCGGCCAATTATAATTTTCCCGTGACTCACTTATTAACGTTTAAAGAGCGATTATTTCTGTTTGATGCTCCTGATCCACGTCGAGTGTATGAAGTAATGGACTACGCAGAGACTTCCCCGGTCAAAGCATTAAAATCCTAACGTGTGAAACAGAAGATTTAAAAGAGTAGCAGTTATTATTCGATGATTGTATTAACAATTACCACGCAATGCAACAGTAAGCTTATTTTGAGCTTGAGCTATAACTGACTACTTTTAGCATATTTTCCTCTTTTCATTATTCAAAATTCGGCCGCCAGGGGCGTCAGCGTATATTTCTCTTTGAAAGAATTCATATGATTCTAAAAAGACGATGCAGCAGTTGCTTGAATTTGTGGAGATGTTAGATCGTTACTGAGTTTTTACCGGAAACTTCTTGACTAAGATATGTGAAGTGGGGTGTTTGGATTTCGTCTAATGCTGCTGGACTAATAAAAAGTTGACGGAAGTTGGACTTATTGACTAAGATATGTGAAGTGGTGTGTTTTGGATTTCGTCTAATGCTGCTGGACCAATAAAAAGTTGACGGAAGTTGGACTTCTTGGCTAAGATATGTGAAGTGGTGTGTTTTGGATTTCGTCTAATGCTGCTGGACCAATAAAAAGTTGACGGAAGTTGGACTTCTTGGCTAAGATATGTGAAGTGGTGTGTTTTGGATTTCGTCTAATGCTGCTGGACCAATAAAAAGTTGACGGAAGTTGGACTTCTTGGCTAAGATATGTGAAGTGGTGTGTTTTGGATTTCGTCTAATGCTGCTGGACCAATAAAAAGTTGACGGAAGTTGTTGGACTTCTTGGCTAAGATATGTGAAGTGGTGTGTTTTGGATTTCGTCTAATGCTGCTGGACCAATAAAAAGTTGACGTAATTTGGACTTCTGCATATGTTTCGTCCGGCCTTTGTAAAAGCCTTACTTTAACGTGAGCTATCTGGCACAATTAGTTGCATCGCATATATCCTTAGTTTAACATCTATTCAGCCGAAAAGCGTACATAACGTAAAAAGGGTTACGTTATACACTGCTAAATTTGTTCTTGTACTGTACATCACGGACACAGTGGGAAGTAGTAATAAACACACTTTCACTCGGGTTTCCGGAGACAATAGACTCGTCATATTGGCCAACTGGATGTATAAGACCATTTTCCAGAAAGTTAAGATCATCCACGAATTCTTGAATTTCGAAGATCGTAGATTCATGGACATTTTCCGATTTTGGGTATTGTAGACTCATTGCACAACGTAGATTAGAGATTTGGCAATTCTGCCACTCGCCGGCCCAATGACATAACGGTCGCTGACGTAGAATCTGGCTAATCATTCGTGCTGTGTCATGGGGGGTGTGCCTGTCTTACAGTGCTGGCTCTCTCTGCATTCCCTGGAACCAGTGACCCCAAATCTGGACCAGTGGCTCACGAAAATGACAAAAGTTTATGACATCAAGATCAAAGTAAAGACGCTCAAGGAGCAATAGGCGGAAATTATTTCTAGCCCAGATGATAATCGTTGGGCTGAAAAACTGAAATACTACTCTGGATGCCAAAAGACAAGAAAAGATCTGCAAAGACCACACGAAAGATGTGGGGATGAATTTTTAAAGCATCCCGGAGTGACGCTGGAGACAAAGAATTTTGGAAGACACTTAGGGAGGCGTTCATCCCGCAGTGGGTTGATAATAGTTAATGATGATTATTTATATTTCCCTACAATATTCTGTGTATCTACACATACGAAGTACAGAAATCTCTTTTTTTATTGAAGGTTTTACGACTACCGCGAGCAACTCAATGGGCTATAAGGAGTCCCCTAACTTACGGTCACTAGTTCCAGGGAAGGGCAGGAGCCAGTACCCTAAGACAAACACAATATCCATGCTTCACCAGGATTATAACCCGGATCCTTCTCCGACAAATGATCACAAGCCAGTGCTCAGACCAATGTGCCCCCGGGAAGCAAATCCCTCTTATGCAGCTCAGATGTCGTTACCTAAGGCAAAACCTGTTGAATTTATGTCCAACAAAAATGGTGTTCTTAGATCCTTTTACTGGAGGAAATTACTGTGCGAATTTTCCCCTGGAGCAAATTACTGTTATATTACCTTGCATCCTGTGTGAACATCATCCAAAGCAGGAATGGAATCTGGTTTTAGTGTACTGATTCAATGGAGCCCAGTGTAACCTACAGTATGTTCGAAAAGTATGGAATGAAAATTATTTTCCGCTTCTGCCTACTCCGGATATAATTTGATTTTAACCCGGTCGGTCACGTTAAAACCAAATGGCAGCGGGACATACATATCCCTACGCTGTTCTCACGAAAGCTCATCAGCTAGAATAAAGTTTAAACCCGATTATGCTAGATTTTACTTAGTTTTTGAAGCAGCAAACGTCTCCATTTACAGAGATCTCGGCACGTAGCTCAAGCTTCACAGACATTCAGCACACGTCTCACAAAAAACACTTTTATACTTCATACTCATTTTTTGAGTATGTGTTTTGTAGAAAAGATCGTTCCTATATTATCAGTTTGTCGGTTCGTTCGTCTGTCTGTGGAACATATCTCTGTAACTATTTGAAATTCTTTTGCATTGGGAAGACTCAGATGTGAAAATGATGCACCTTGCATTCCGGTTCTTTCGATGCAAAACTTCGCAGCTAGACGGCGTAAATGCAGATGATATCGAATTCAAAATACTTTTTATTCCATATGTTTTCTTCTAAATATGCGATTGGAAACATTCTTCCTCCGTTCGATGCCTTTTATATCGATAATATTTTAGGTACAATCCGCTAGGGGCGTAAAGCTAAATCACGTTTTCCACAACTCTTCTTCTAAAACTCCAATTTGAAAAGAATACAACTCCTCATGGGAAACGTTTTGCACGTAATTTCTAATTTTTGGTAAGAATGGTTTTGCCATCAAAGAACGTAAGATTTTTATTTGTTTTCTGCTTCTGATAAATTTGCAGCAACATCTGAGCTTCTGAAAAATTATTGAAAAATTTCTTTCGCGGATCGATACCGCTCACCTCGGAAAATATTTTCAGAATACTTTCTTCTTAAAATAATGAATAGTTTTTCCGCCGGGGGCGTAGATGTATATCTTGGTTTCGTCAATATCTCTTCTTCTAACAGTCCAATTTCAAAAATTATGTTTTTACTGGAGAGCGTTGCTGGTGCGAAATGTTTCTCATAATTTTCAAAATTTTCAAGTAATGTATAGATCTCCCACTAGGAGGAGCAAAGGTAACTTGCATTTACTACGATATTATTCTCTGCTTCTGAAACTCTGATTTGAAACATTCTTCTCCATCGGATACAGATCCTGATGGATTTTTTTTTTGCATTAAATTTTTAATTTTTGGTAAAGAACACTTCGGACACCAGGGGCGTAAGTGTTTATTTCTGCTTTTGATGTATTTGGAGCATACTCTAACCTTTTGTTAACTCGATTGAAAAAATTGTTTTGTGGACTCATACCGCTTACCTCGGAAAATATTTTCAGAATACTTTCTTCTTAAAATAATGAATAGTTTTTTCTGCCTGGGGGCGTAGATGTATATCATATTTTTGTCGATATCTTTGCTTCTAAGAGTCAGGTTTGAAAACTTCTTTCTTTGACGGAGAGCATTTCCGGCGCGAAATGTTTCTCATTTAAATTTAAATTTTTCTTAATGCACAAGTATGCCACTAGAGAGCGTAAGTTACCTATTTTTTTTTCATCAATATTTGCGGTACCGAAAACCCAATTGAAAAAAAAATATTTTTCGGTACTATCTACGTAAATTTTTTTGTGTGTATTTTCTACCGAAAGTAATACACAATTTCGCTGCTAGGGGGCGCCAATGTTTAGTATTTTTTTTCTCAATATCTCTACTTCTACAGGTGGAACTTAAAAAATTATTTGAACACCAGATGCAATTTACCATGTGGAACACTTTAAGTTTGCATTTAAGAGTTTTGTAATTCATAGTTCTCTCGCTAGTTGGTGTTGTTTTGCAGCCGTACTCCACTTTTAAGAAACCTATTGAAAAATTCCTTTTTTTTACTGCATTCCGTTTGCTACAATACAGATGTGGTGATCTATCGTCTTTAAATAAAGCACAGATTTCCCGCTAGGAGGTGTAAAGGTCAAAACCTTTTTCTCTTTGTCTCTGCTTCCGGGGAGACGTATTTGAAAAGACCTTTTTTTTTAGCATAGCTTATTCCGTGAAGAATATTTTTCGCGTATTTTTAACTTTTCCATTCTACTTCCACTAGAAAGCATAGAGTGAAATCGATGTTTCCTTCTACATTTCTTCTTTTAACTGGTCGATTTGAAGATCGCGTTGTCTCTGATACCTTCCTTCTGCTACGAAAACTTTTGTGCGCCGTTTGTTAATTTTCGTAATATAATTTTTAGCTGCTGGTGGAAGTAAGTAGCTGTGTCTATTTCTGGATGTTGTTGTTAGACTGTAGAAACTCGTTGGATTTTTTCCCTAACCTGTTCCATTGACTTTGAATAACTTTAATAAATTTTATTCGCCTGGGAAAGGATTCAAAAGATGTGCTCATTACAACCGAAAATTTGGTGTCATCTTTCTTGTTTCACACGCAGACATTCCTGAATCTAGTGTTCCTGTTATTTCCTTTGTTTTCCTCTACCTTGCATTTCTGCCAATTGAGAATATTTGGCCCCAACTTACTAACAGCATTCTGTTTCGCCTAACACATCTGGAACACATCTTTGTTCCTCGCATGATTAGAACGTGTCATGCCACAAAGCTCCCGTAAGTAACGCACGCATTTATTTCTTCAGGACACAAGCGACTTCTGTGTTTCTTCTGCATCAGTGTTGCCATTCTGCTGAATTATCAGTATATCTATTGATTTTCACTGCAGTCTACTTACTAAAAGACTTTCGTAATCTACTGGTTTTTTTTTCTGTTTAAAGGCCACCCACACACTCGGCGAAATGCCGTTTAGGAATGTCTGCATTATTTCAGTACTCACCATCTACTGATCCAATTGACAAGAGACGCCCCGGTGGCGCAGTGGCCTCTGATCATTCGTCCGAACGGGGTCCGGGTTCGAATCCCGGTGAGGCATGGATGTTGTGTTTGTCTTACGGCACTGGCTCTCTCCCTTCCCTGGAACCAGTGACCCTAAATTAGGGACGGGCGACTGCTTATAGCCCATTGAGTTGCTCACGATGGTCGTTAAATCTCCAATCAAAAAAAAAAAATTGACAAGACCCACGTCAGAACTGTTCTGAAGAAAAAAGCTGACGAAGATTAAAATTATTCACCGCCTGCTACCTATTATTATTTTTTAAATTAATACTGGTTGTCATGGAATATTCTTTCATTATAGATAACTTATCAGACTGTGAAACAAGGATTTTCCTTAGCTTTGTTAAAACGCGGAATATATTAATATTTGGAAAACATCTATAGTACGATAGTTGTGTTAATGATACTTTTTCAGTATAGCACTTATTTCACGTACTTTGGGAACATCTGTGTGTCGTTTAGAAACAAGTGTGCAAGTGTATAACTATCTGTTTTTTAGGAAATTATCTGTTCATGAAATTAATTACCGTGGGAATCAAAACCGTTCTGCCAACGTATTAACAACTTATACGCTATATTGACAAAAATCACCGGACACCTAGAAGAGAAACACAACATAGCATTTATTGACATACATTAGTACGCGGTGTCGGTCCATCTTTGGCCTTAATGCATGCACTGACCCTTCGGGACATGCTTCGACAAGGTATTGGACACAGCGATAGGTATGCGCTTCAATTCAGCACACAATGCTGCGCCTAACTGTTGTTTAGTAGTAGGCCTTGGTTCCAAACTTCTTATGCGGCGCTCTAATTCATCCCACAGGTGCTCTATGAGATTAAGATCGGGGCTCTGTGTTGGCCAGTCCACACATGATACAAAATTATGGTCAAACCACGCCGTAACAGTCCTTGCTTTGTGGCTCGGTGCATTATCATGTTGATACCTACAAGGCTCGGTTCCATAGTATTGCCACAGAGTTGGTAGGGCATAATTGTCCAGAATATTGAAGTAGACATGCTGGTTAACAGGTTTGTCCACGATAACCACTGGGCAAGGATTATATTACGAAAAACACCCCCACAGGAGTGCACTGCCAGCTCTAAACTTGACCGTAGGAACTGTACACTGC
Source organism: Macrothele yani (assembly GCA_039090855.1). Taxonomy (NCBI): domain Eukaryota; kingdom Metazoa; phylum Arthropoda; class Arachnida; order Araneae; family Macrothelidae; genus Macrothele; species Macrothele yani. The sequence goes on from CM077002.1 coordinate 131,620,378, forward strand.
GGTAAATAGCGTTCCTCCGGCTGCCCCCATACCCACACACGGCCATCAGAGTGATGGATCGTGTATCTAGATTCATCAGTCCATAGGACCCGTTTCCATTGATCTACGATTCACGATAAACGTTCTTTACGCCATGCTAAACGACGAGTAGCAAGCTCAAGTAATAAACTGAAAAGTGACTCAAGCAAGAACTTTAAAAGCGAGTTGACACAAGAAACCCAAGAATGTGCTGACACAAAATACTCAAGAACGTGCTGACATAAGGAACTGAAGATTTAGCTTACACAAGAAACCCAAGAACGTGCTGACACAAGATACTCAAGAACGTGCTGACCCAAGATACTCAAGAACGTGCTGACCCAAGATACTCAAGAACGTGCTGACCCAAGATACTCAAGAACGTGCTGACCCAAGGAACTGAAGATTGAGCTGACACAAGAAAATAAGGAGTGAGCTTACGAAAGAAACTTCAGAGTGAGATTACGAAAGAAACTTCAGAGCAATATTTCAGAAGCAACTGAAGAGCCAGAATGCAAGAAACTGAAGAACGACCTCAAGCAAGAAACTGAAGATCGAGCCCACGCAACAAATTGAGGAGCAAGCTCACTCAAGAAAATGAAGAGAGAACTGGCACAAGAAACTCAAGGGTGAGCTGACGGAACTCAAGAGCGAGGTGATGCAAGGAACTTAAAAAAGAGCCCGCACGAGGAACTGAAGAGTGAGTTGACACAAGAAATTCAAGAACGAGCTGACGAAACAAACTGTAGAGCTAGCTCACACACACACAAAAAAAAAAACGAAAAGCGAACTGACATAAAAAACTGAGGAGCGAGCTGAAGCTGAAGAAGACCGAGCTCAAGCAAAATGAACTGAAGAAGAATGAGCTCAACCAAGAAATTGAAGAGCAAGCTCCAGCTAAAAACTGAAGAGTAAGCTTATGCAAGAAACTGAAGAGCGAGCTGACGCAAGACTTGAATAGAGGAACAGGATCCGCAAAAGCGACCTCACATAAATGTAAGGCTAAGAGAAAGTAAAAGCACATAACAAAAGAGAAATTAGAAGTAGTACAAACTACCACGGCACATATTCTGCAAAATGTCAGTCATATTACTTAGAATTATTGCCTGAAAGAAAGCGTACAATAATTAGAGGTGGATAGAACAGCTAAATGAATAATAATAAACATTAGGTCAAAGTCAGTTCAAGATCCTGTGAAAACCTAAATTTTTGCCTGTGACGAAACTAGAATCCTTATCTTTCTGCCGGGGCCGATTGTTTTCCCGATTAAACTACACCGACAAGGGCTTATCACTACCACTTGCCATCTTGGCATGAACATCACCTCTGTAGTGTGTCACAATCCGCAGCGAATGTTTTATCACTTCTCCAGGCACCTAAAAACACTACGCGTTTAGTGCTTTTCCCAGTTTGTATTACAATGTGCAGTAGACTATTTCTGTAAAACATCATCCATCACAAAAGAACTGAATTGATCTGCAGATCGTACTTGTCTTCAGAACATTAATTTACACAAAATTTACGCTGATTTCTCCCATCTTTTAAAGTACACTTTTTCTTCCAAATCGCATCTCAACTTTTTATTCACGTTTACCATTATTTTTTGTATTACTCTTTCCAAAATTTACTGTATTCTTTCTGTGCTTCTCTTTATTTTGCGCGTACTACAGCTATATCTTTCTTACTCCTTCGCTTGTATGATTTACCTTTTCTTATGTTTCCTTCTTGATTCATTCTTTACTTGATAGCATCTTCTGAATTCCGTTTCTCCTTCCATCACGAGTTATTTCTATCGTACGATCATCATCCTTTAGTCTGTCAGTTATATGCAATGCACAACGTCCTCCTTTCCACTTAGGAAACGCGCCACCCTTCGCAACACCACGACTCAGCGATATTTGTCTAGCGTGATTGAAGCGGACTGAATGGAACTGAGAAAACGATCAAATTCATTTGCCCCTGCTTTGCATCGAAAATTCCCCTCCCATTCTTTAGGATCATATTTTTTTAGTTTTCTATAGCGCTTTATTTTCTGGAGGAACGCTTCAGAAGGGCGTTCCACTTTTTTAAGAGATGATCTTTGGTTTTGAATTTTGGAACAATTATTTAATTAAAATAATGTAACAATATCATAAAAAAATAATGCAATTACGTGTAACAACATGTAATTACCATAACATGTGAAGAAGAGAGATGGCAGGAGTTAACACCTTGCGTTTAATATTTGCCAAGTTGTACATGGGAAAGTTTCTTTCCTGTACATAATGTTGTAGGCTGTACACGTGTAACAACATGTAATTACCGTAACATGTGAGGGAGAGAGATGGTAGGATTTAATACCTTGCGTTTAATCTTTTCCAAGTTGTACGCGGGAAAGTTCTTTTCCTGTAAAAAATGTTGTAGGCTGTACACGTGTAACAACATGTAATTATAGTAACATGTGAGGGAGAGTGGGAGAGTGATGGTAGGAGTTAATACCTTGCGTTTAATCTTTCCCAAGTTGTACATGGGAAAGTTTCTTTCCTGTGCATAATGTTGTAGGCTGTACACATGTAACAACGTGTGGTTACCGTAACTTGCGAGTGAGAGAGATGGTAGGAGTTAATACCTTGCGTTTAATCTTTCCCAAGTTGTACACGGGAAAGTTTCTTTCCTGCATATAAAGTAGGCTGTACAACATCTGTACAGCGATACATCATATACAAGGGGAAATAGACTGTATCGTGAACAAGAAATCAGAAAGTTGTACAACAGCTTTCAACTTAAGGTAAAAGACATGATTCGTGGTTTTAGAGAATACTTACAACGTCAAGAAAAAGGAAAATCTAAGCAATTTTTACAGCTGAAATGAACTTTACAAACTATTGCTGCATCTTTTAGAGATTGTGAATTTTCTCAGACGAATTTGATAATCATTCCAGTTAGATCTTTTCTTTCAATCACAGAAATAACTTCATTGGCATTCGTGTTGGGCCTCAGCTAAGCCGTTTGATCCTACAAAATATGATCGATCGTGGCTCCTTCGAGGACATAATTCAGCGATGGATACGAAAAGCAAGAAGCAGACGAGAACTGTAGAAATATCTCAAGGGTAGAACGGATTTGGACTGTATTTTAGGATCAAATGCAAGTTGCTTAGTGTAATGTAATCCTTAGGGCAAATTTAACTCTCATTTGTGGATAAGTTTGACAGAGATTTTAATTTCAGCATTTCCTATGTATTATAAAACTGTTACGCAATGCTTGCTTTTTAAAATAATAATTTCATATATTATGAGCAGGCAAATCCTCGACAGATTGTTTGTAAAATTTTTCGTCGAGTTTATGCATGCCGTCGACCTCTCTCAACTTTGATCGGTGATCCACATGTTATTAAAAAGTTTGTTGGAAAAATGGATTTCCTACCTGGTTTTACTACCTTAATGTCTAAAATTTGCTCTAGATACCGACTACACTTTGGCGTGGGAGTTAACAACCTATCATCCGTTTTGAGGAAAGACCGCCCAGGAATTGATCATTCACAGAGGTGGGGTGCTTATTTCATCCCACTATTGGAGAATGACTCGCATGAGAGCATTAACTATTACATAGGCTCCACTCGTCGGAAACTGTGCCTCAGGCTGCAGGAACATAAATATAGTTTAAAAGCAAGCCATATCTGTACAGCCCTTATCAAATGCATTGATTCAGAAGATTTAATCCCTGATTGGGAAAATGCCAAAAATTTGATAACCCCAGCCTCTACACACATGCTAATGGTGACTCAGAGTTTGTTCATTTCCGCATTCAAAGGAAGTTGCTGTAATGATAATTGCCCTTGGGATCTACCTGATATTTGGAGACGTCATTTGTGTACAAGTGTTCGACAATCCTCAGAACTATCTTCCTTTTTTAGACTTTAATACTTAATATTGCAGTTATAATCATGTCTTCGATTTGTGATGTGGTGTCGCTCTGATCGTGGTTTAACCGCCGGGGCAGATGGCGCGTAAATCGCAAGATTTTGTTACGTCGATTGCTGTTATGGCGCACTACAGATATTTATACTGAACGGTTTGTGAGATTCGATCACACCTGATGATGGGGCGACTGTCGCTCTGAAAGTGCTAGTGTGTTTTAGAGTATTTTAACTGTATATATATTTCATATTTTAAGATCATTAAAATCGTGTAAAGACGGTATTCATCTTAATGGTTGATGTGCACGAATGTTTTTTCTGCATTTAGGCAAATAACGTTTTTACATTTTGTACCATGTGGCAGTAATAAGGCTTAGAAAACAACGTTCCAGAAATATATTTGATTTTTTTTTTCGGTCAGCCCTCTCCCATGGCCGGATTAAGGCCTTAATCCGGTCCTGGGAGAGGACTGACCTAAAAAAATCAAATATATTTTTAAAGGACTCCTAGGCTAACGCATCTGAGTGGGCTCTAAAGAATTTACGACCCGGAATCACTATAAAGTCCATTAAAACACGAAACTGTAGCAATATGCTTGTGATAATTAATACGTAATGCATTCTTCAAACTAATAAATTATCTTCAGAGCTTTCGTAATACGTCACAGCATTTCCCATTGTTCTCATGAAAACATGAGTTGAAAGCTTAAGATTCCTAGATTTTGTCTTGGATTTTCTAATGATTTAGCATTGTATGCTTTTCTTAGCGAGTCTTTTTGCTATGCAATATGAAGCCACAGGAAACTTCGACCATTAACGGTTCCAAGTGCAACTGAGAGATGTGTGTGTGTGTGGATGGTAGTGAAAAAGTTGAAACTGTCTGGCCGACGCACCTGTACACAGCGACATCACCACTTGGTGAAATCTGTTCATCTACCAGCCTGTTTCTGACCAATTAGATGTCATACGAAGCAAAAGTAAAACTATTTTATAAATCTCCCTCTCTCTCGATCTATTTATCAATCTGTGTATTATTTGCCCAAGCATTCCTGCTGGGCCCTCGGTAATGCTGGGCCCCAATGCTATAGGGCATGTAATAGTGGGCCCCGATGCTATGAGGGCAGGGCCGGATTTAGGAGGGGCCCCGTAGACCCCTCCTAAATCCGGCCCTGCCCTCTCCCTTTTACATCAACTTGTGTTTAAGAGTTCCCGCACCTATTTCTCCTGAAAAGGAAAAAGAGCACTCGGTTTCTGTATGGAATCGGTTACAGTTTTTGTCGATTTGCTCTTGTATTTAACTTTCGGCTTCATTTTTTCTTTCTTGTGTTGATTTAGCACGACTTTAAAAACCGGAAATGCAATCGGTTTAATTTTGTTTACTGTTATTTTGTCTTAGATCCTCTAGACCTATTTGAATCATAAAAGATTTCTGAAAATGTTACTATTTCTTCGCAATTTTAGTTTACTTACGTCGTTCCTTTTTTTTTTCGTATCTTTTTTTAACATTTGCTGTCATAAGTCTGTTGATGAATTTTAGTTTATAACCCGAAATTTAACAAAGAATATTTCTCTCTCATCTTTTTAAATCATAATAAGGAAAATGGCATCCTTTTACTACTCTCTAAGACATTCGCTCAGAGGATTCCTCCATTTAACACTATAACACATTTTTGTGAATTCGAAAAAATTCACGTACGTTTAACTAAGTTTCTCAAAATCTTATATGGTTGCGCTCGCTATGTGTCCTACCTGCTTAAACATTTGGGAAGGGGGGGGCTAAATGTGGAGCTCGAAGAAAAGTTGGGGAGATGGAGCCCACTCGAAGTGTCGCGGTTGTTTTTAGAATGCAAGAGAGGGCTAACTATTTGCTACGATTCTTCCAAAGTAATCTGATTTCATAAACCCTTTGCCGAGGTAGTTAGAATGCAAAAGTTGTATAGCCACTTATTATTATTATTATTCTAATATGCAAAAACGTTATAAAGTGTTCGCCACAATTCTTAAAATGCAAAACTGACAGTTGTGATTCTTCAAAAGTAAAAAAGAACCAACAGTGTAAGCTATTTCCCACAATTCTTACAGTGCAAAGGTGACATGGCGATTTGCGCTGATTTCTCAAAATTTAAAAGGTATTACTATCTTTTTGTCACAATTCTTAGAAAGCTAAGGTGGCACAGCTCTTTTCTGTGGTTCTTCTAACGTATTAAAACATTGAATATTATTGTTTACCACAGTTTTTATGATGCAGATGCGGTATAATTATTTGATATGATTCTTCTTGGAATAAAAAGGCATTACAGTCTAGCCTGTATATAACGAAGAGTTCAAAATATTCTGTATACGTGAACTTCGTTATAAACGAACAAATAAAAAAAGGGCTATTTTTGGTATATTACATTATTTTATGTTTTAACTAGTCAATCATAAACTGTTTTCAATTAATCGAAGGTAATTGATAAACACTTAATTAAAAATACAGCTAACAAAAATATAAGTGAGATCTGCAATAAGCAAAATATACAACTAGCCTATAGTCCGTCTTAGGACGATTGTTTTTAAGTTTTAAATAAAGATTAATACAGCCAACTCTGGATATAGTGAACTCTGTTATAGTGAACATTCGGCTATAGTGAACATAAATCATTGGTCCCGTCCCGCAACGTCGGAAATGTACATTAAAATTTTCGTTTATAGTGAACCCTCAACTTCGGTTACAGTGAACCTAAAAAATAAAACTGCAAAGAAAATAATGTACTTGTAACATGCAATGGTAACTTATTTCAAAACAAACCTTCTTGTAAAAACTGTAAATAATAAGTTGAGAACAATATTTATAAGCCTACTACTCCTTAAGTGCATTGAAGGACAAAGGTAGGATTAAAAACCTCAGCAACATCAAGCTGGTGTTCCTGCCTGCCAACACCACATCAGTCCTCCAACCCATGGATCAAGGTGTGATTCGCAGCTTTAAAACCTATTACAGAACGCAAGTAACGTTTCATTTATTCCAAGCCTTGGAATCAAAGCTGAACACATCAATAAATGTGATGAATGCTGTACGTTTTGGAAACAAAGCGTATAGGAGTGTGTCAACTGTCACTATACAGGACTGTTTCCGGAGGTCTGGTTTGGCTACTGGACGTGTGGCATTCAAAGAGGAGGATGATGTGCCTCTCAAGGACCTGCTTCAGCATATCGGTGTGAATTCCCCTGAAGCTGAAGATTTTATCGGTGTTGACTGTGAAGTTATAATGAATGAAATCCCGTCGGACGAAACTATTGTCGAGTCTGTGTAAGACGGTTCCAGCACGGAAGAAAACGAGGCTGAAGATGACGAGGACGATAATGAAGAACGTGTTTCAACAGTGAAAGAGATGTTGGAGGGTGTCACGGCTGTGCTAACGTTCCTAGAATGTATGGAAAATGTAGAATAGAGTGTATCAAAAGCACCAGATTCTAGAAAAAGGACACAGAGAAAATATTTATTAAAACTGTTCGTAGCAAGCAGCGGCTCATAACAGACCATTTTTATGTGAATTAAGGTAATGTAAAATTAATTTTGTTTATTGAATTTAATGAATATACACTACGTACATAAACATATTATTTTTAGATACATATGTACATATTTTATTTTCTTGCTCACCATTGCACTCAATTGAGGTTAAGGGAAGAGACTTCGGTTTTAGTGAACCTCGGATATAGTGAACGAAATATGCTGGTCCACAGAGGTTCACTATAAGCGGAGTTCACTCAATTAAGGTTAAGGGAAGACACTTCGGTTTTAGTGAACCTCGGACATAGTGAACGAAATATGCGGATCCACAGAGGTTCACTATAAGCGGGGTTGACTGTATATAGGGGTGTTGCCCGTCCTAGGACGGGGAAATTTTTAATTGAAGCAGGCTGAAAACAAATCAAATAGACGCCGGATTTCTATAAGGAAATATAGTAAAAACTTCATAGTAAGAATTCATTTTTGTTAGAACTGAAAATGTATATGCTATTTATTTCCGTTTTTCAAAAGGCTTCGCACTAAATAACATTCTGTGTGAAAGATGTGTTGTTGTTTAACAAGTTGCTTGTAGTCTAGTTGTTTTCATGTAAACTTACTTTAATAACTTTTGCTTTGATTTTTCGCGTTAAATGACTTTTTCTCCGGCACACTTGTTATTCCACTCCCGGCTTGTTTTAGATTGTCTATTAGACTGTTAGTTTCAAACTAACAGTCTAATAGACAATTGTTAGTTTGAAACTAACAGTCTAATAGACAAACCGAAATTGTTTCTACAAAATAATGTGACATCTGGTATGACAAATCGGAACTATCTAAATTATCAGCAATGTGCTATTGGGGCGACACCTGTTTTGGATGCAATTTTGCTCACTCTGACATATCAAGATTTCAGTTTTTATTGGAGGTTAGATAGATTGATGTTTTGCAAAATGTATAATATATTCAGCACTAAACTCTGAAAGTCAGTTAAATTAAAAAAATATTGAAACAAACAAATTAATATTCGAATTGTGCTAAATTAAATTTATATGCCAACTCAACTTGCCGTGATATTAAGATTTTAATTCGAATTTTGTAGATCGGACAAATAGAACTCCAATCATTGATAATCTAATATTTTTTAAATTAGCACGCGATCACGTTGACATCTCGAGAGCGTTACAGACAGAGAGAGAGAGAGAGATCTGGGTGTTTATTTTTATATGATTGTAAAAATTAAAGTAAGTGTCAAAATTTTCAAATGCCTCTTGTTACATCTGAATTGCTATTTGCACGTTACGTTGGTAACATGAGCCAATTGTAGTTTGCTTTGTTCTCGTCATGGTAGCTGTTTCAAATGTTTTTAAAGTTCCTCTGACGAGATAGTTAAGATGTTTCTAGAAGCAAAACTAAGATTTTTAAGCAGATATTATGTGGTTGAATTGTGACGAGGAGAGGGGATGAAAGATAACATTTACCCAGGAGAAGCATGTATGTGTGGCAAGCGATAGGTAGTAAAAAACAACAGCAACACGCCAACCTGTGTGTAAAAGAAGCCATAGGATATTGTCAATGGTAATTCCTAATTTTCCAATGAAAGAGAAGAGGGTAAAATCTCGGTGAATGGCACTTACTTTGCTTGCTTATGACCGTGATGATCATCGATGTATGCATTTTCTCAAAATTTTTTTTTTTTATGATGTGCGGTTAAAATAACAAAAGAGATGGTTACGAAGTTCTAGGGATCTATAAAAACTTCGGTTTATGCGAGCTCGTTACAAGTGGGTTAGACTATATAAAGTTTTTTAGCTCAATTTTTACACTGACAACAATGGTGACGCCAGCAGCTCAGAACGGCGAGGGACGGGGAAGGGGAGGTATTAGGTGTCTAAGCGTCATACGAGATGCAAAAAAATTTGAAGTACTTGTCAGAAATTTTGGCAAAACATTCAGTTTATGTACATTTTTCTCGAAGCTTATGATGCTATCCCAGTAAAAGAAAGTTTTCAAATACATACTCTGCGTAGTATTTATTCAACAAATGTAGTACTGGTAATCGTGAATATGAAGTTCCATGGCCAAGTTACTATTTCTTTCGCAGCAACTTTAGCTTACTTACGTCGTTTTTCTTTTCTTCTCTTTCTTTGTTGTTAAATCTTTCTTTTAATATTCGCTGTCATAAGATTGTATAACGAAGTAAATTTCTTCGTCATTTTTGGTTCACGCCGGGGATCGAACCCGAGTCCTCTTATTCCGGAACAAGTCGCTCTACCAACTGAGCTACGCAGACGTTCGTTCTCGCTGCTATCTGCCTTTATGTCGTGTGCGTCCTGCGGGGCAGGCACGTCACATCTCCCTCCCCCGAATGAGGGCCGGGAGCATGGCCCACGGGTCAGCCGTGACCATGAATCGTTGCAGGCAGCCATCCACTGTAGAACGTGTACTTGAGAACTCCCAGTCAATCTGGTGTGTGGAATGCAACATCACACACATATATTTTTCGAAGCGCTGAAGAAGGGATTCTCTTAATTTTCCTGTCTCGCGGTGTGGAAAGAACATCACACCATTGCGAGATCTTTAACGGCTGGATCATCCGGGAAGTTCGGACGCCATTATAACGAAATAAATTTCGCTATCATTTAGGTCCACGCCGGGGACCGAACCCGAGTCCTCTTATTCCGGAACAAGTCGCTCTATCAACTGAGCTACGCAGACGTTCATTCTCGCTGGTATCTGCCTTTATGTCGTGTGCGTAGTGCGGGGCGGGCACGTCACAACTGTTTATGAATTTTAGTTTGTAACCTGACAGGGAATCTCTCTCTCTCTCTCTCTCTCTCTCTCTCTCTCTCTCTCTCTCTCTCTCTCTCTCTCTCTCTCTCTCTCTCTCTCTCTCTCTCTCTCTCTCTCTCTCTCTCTCTCTCTCTCTCTCTCTCTCTCTCTCTCTCTCTCTCTCTCTCTCTCTCTCTCTCTCTCTCTCTCTCTCTCTCTCTCTCTCTCTCTCTCTCTCTCTCTCTTTCTCTCTCTCTCTCTCTCTCTTTCTCTCTCTCTCTCTTTCTCTCTCTCTCTCTCTCTCTCTCTCTCTCTCTCTCTCTCTCTCTCTCTCTCTCTCTCTCTCTCTCTCTCTCTCTCTCTCTCTCTCTCTCTCTCTCTGTCTCTCTCTGTCTCTCCCATCCTTTTAAACTATAATTACGTACAAAATTACAAAATGGTGTCTTCCTACTAACTTCTCTCTTTGGCATTCGCTCAGAGGACTTCCTCCACGCGCTTACTTTGACATATCAAGTAAAAGTACAAACACTAAATTTAAAAAAAAGTGCATTTATGTAACAACATTTTTGTGAATTAAAAAAAACTCACGTGCTAAAATCATAGATGGTTGCACTTGCTATATGTTCTAAATGCATAAATATTTCGGAAGGGGACTAAAGAATGGGCTCAAAGAAAAGTTGGGTGGGCTTCACCCGTTGCATCGCGCCTGGTACTCAGGCGTATTTGCTATGATTCTTCGACAGTTAGAAGGTGCAGCAGCTTGATTCCAACAGTTCTATTGGGGAGACCTGAAAGTAATGTCGGTTTATTTTATTTTATTTTTTTTTTTTTGGGGGGGGGGGGCTACGTTTGGGGAGCAGTTGTAAGGTGCTTATGTACATTCAGCGTAAAGTAAGTGTATTACAAGTGAATGAACTATTCGCTTTTAACTTATGTAGGTGTTTTTGTCTTCCAGATTTGGAGAACAAAATGAGTGACATAAACCCCGAGGAGAGCCATGTTCGTCATTGTATGCTGTATGAATTTCGCAAGGGGAACAATGCAAACCGTGGCCACCAGTAACAGTTGCGTTATTTATCTGAATGCGTTAAATGTCCGAAAGTGGTTCGTTCAATTCCCGGTCGGGCAATTTCGACCTCTATGATGCCCGTCGTGCAAGGAAGCCCATGGAGCTGGACAATGACTTGCTGCGTGCAGCCGTTGAGGCAGATCCTCGTCAAACCATTGATGAATTATCCCAACATCTTAATGCATCATGGTCAACTGTTCAAGAGCACCTGCAGTAGATAGGGAAGGTCTATAGACAAGGAGTTTGGGTCCCACACCAACTTTCACCTAACGACAAAGCCCTGCATTCCACCATCTGCAACTCTTTCCTCAGCCGACAGCAATTCTTCATCGCATTGTCACTGGAGATGGAAAGTGGGTTTTTTTACGTGAACAACTAACGCAAAAACCAGTGGCTTTCTCCAGGTCGGACACCAGTTCCTACGCCAAAACCAGGCCTACGTCCCAGAAAGGTTTTGCTCTATGTTTGGTGGACTACCGCTGGCATAGCTCACTTTGAGCTCTTGGAACCCGGACAGACCGCAATGGCAGACATCTATTGTCAACGACTGGACCGTTTGAAGCAAGCTCTTACTGTAAAACATCCAGCACTGGTCAACAGGAAAGGTTACATCCTCCAGCATGACAACGCAAGACCTCACACGGCGAGACAGACCATCAGAGATTTTGGCTGGAAATTTATCCCTCATCCCCCTTATTACCCTAATATTGCACCATCTGATTACCATTTGTTCAGACTTCCGTAGCACTTTCTTAATGGGAAAAGATTCCACAATATTCAGGATGTCAAAACAAGGCTCTCGGACTTCTTCGCATCACAGCCGGCATTGAAAGTTTGGTTTCACGATGGGCAAGCGGAGTCGATAATGATGGCGATTATGTAATTGAGAAATAAATTTCTCCTGTTACAAACAGTGTTTCTCTTCTTTCCCAAAAACGACATTACTTTTCGCCCTCCCCTCCATCCCCAATATTAATGTAAGGTGATTTCTCGAATTGTTTACTACAGTTATTTAAATACACTATGCCATCGCTCCGTCCATGTTATTTTTACAAACAACGAATAGCAACTGAAAAATTGTACTCCGACACTGCTGGGATTGAACCCCAGATCTCTCGATAACTAGCCGAGTGCGTTCGATGCCATCGCTCCGTCCACGTTATTTTGAAAAAATATTGAAATGCCATCGCTCCGTCCACGTTATTTTGTAAAAAAAATATTGAAATGCCATCGCTCCGTCCACGTTATTTTGTAAAAATGTTGAATGCCACTAGATGGCGACTCATCAGTTACTGAGCCATCAATATGGATTTGTGTAGTCAGATGCTGACTGGTAAACCCCGAATGGCGCTGTGAATTGTTGGCACCGTACCGTAAAGCGAACGCACTAAGCTGTTATTAAACAGCTTGCTCTGTTGAATGCCACTAGATGGAGACACACCAGTTGCTGAGCCCATCAAAATGGATTTGTGTAGTCAGATGCTGACTGATAAACCAGGAATGGCGCTGTGAATTGTTGCCACCGTAGCGTAAAGCGAACGCACTCGGCTAGTTATCGAGAGATCTGGGATTCGATCCCGTCCGAGTACAATTTTTCAGTTGCTATTCGTTGTTTGTAAAAATAATGTGGACGGAGCGATGACATCGTGTATCTCCACGTATTTCAAAATATATTCATAGTTCTTTAAAAGTAAACTGCGTTAGTTAGTCTGTTTAAGGTCCTTTGACAAAGAAAAAAATGAGATATCAGAGGCCATTATTTTTCTGTCATCCGGGATAAACCCAAAAATTACTTACAAAGTTTACAGTGTCTTCAGTCAGGTTTACTTAAAGAACTCCCGAGTGTTCTTTGGAATGTTAAAGAGAACAAGATTAAGACGGTTGAAGTAAGAAAGTAAGTTGACATCTCTTGCGTGCGACGAATAATCGATTCAAATGATCTCTAATCTCATAATCATTACTGAAGACAAAGAAATTCTGCTCGATATGTTTCACACAGGTTTAAGACATAAATAAACCTCGTTTGATGTGTGTTACGGAAAGGGAAAGACACATTATGCGTACTAAAAGGATTCTGTGTGTGTGACCAAAACCGCTGTGATGGTAGCGAGCTTTTCCCTAATTTCGGTTGTTTCCTTGGCTAAGTTACAGGACCACAGCTGTTTCTTGCTCTGATGTAGGTCGTTACCCGCCAGTGTAACACAAAATGTCCATTACGCATCATTCTCCCCGAGGTGTCTTAAGTCACGACGAACTTTCACGTCCTTGAAACTCTCGGTCGCACTCGGTTTCCACTGACTGAATTCTGCACATGCACTTCGAAAGGGTCGTAATACCGTCGAGCGCATACGTTCAATTCATCGTAATGAAGGTGATTAAAAGTTCCTGAGGAAAAAAAAAGAGTAATGGAAGGATTGAATGGATATAATAAAGCACAGGGTTATTTCAATAGCATGAAGGTATGATTTTTTGTTTGAAAAAGCTATTAGTGGTAATTTAAATGCATCAGAAAACGTTTAAATTGGATATTTCTCTTCGTTTTTCTGAACTTTTGCATTTTAAAAACAATCTTTGTTTTTTACGCTATGCATCTTTCCCAACAGTAGTAAGCTAAATACCAAGTAAAACATTTCGATATAACGAAAATGGGTAACGGAAGTAGTCAAAACTATTGTTCAAATCTGATTTTGGAATGCTTGTCCCATGAAGTGACGCAACAATAGTTAATTTCATTGTTGCTCAACAACATATTTTACTAAACTGTCACCGAAAATTATTTCATCACGATTTACATAAACGTAACACCATCTTGTCGCAATCTGCGCACATTACGAGAACGTCGTCGTGTTAAATGCGCGACAAAAACACAAATTCAATTTGATGCTATAGAAACGGAGCGTCATAGCGAAATTTGGTTTTTTCTACACAACACCCCCCCACCCACCCCTCACCCCCCGTCGTCCGCACCCTAACCCACGGAAGGTTACGTGCTATTGACGAGAACTTTAAAATGACGTACAACACGATGGGGTGTAACCTACAGTGGAATATCCACATGGGTGTTAGTTATCGTCGGAACTCCCCTCCCCGGTCTCAACTCGGTGATTTCATCTTTAAAAAAATACAAATTTTAATTGGAAAATATACGATTTAAATTATAAACAAGAAAGATGACACCAAATTTTCGGGTGTAATAAGCACGTCTTTTGAATCCGTTCTGACGCAAATTAAATTTATCAAAGCTGTTCAAAGTCAATGGAACCGGTATGGAAAACAATAGATCTAACGAAAGAAAAAGATTTTCAATCGGGTTTTTAATCCCTCAGATATTGCTGTAAACGGAATCGTGAGCTGACGAACTCTTAGAAACAGAGAAATCGACAAAAATAAGATGTGACTTTACGTACCCTGGTGGGAAAACGATGCATTATTTTAGGAAGAAAGTATTCTCAAAAAGGTGTATATATATAAGCGGTATCGGTCGAAGAAAAAAAAATTAGTCGAGTTTTCAGGAGCCCAGATTTTGCTACAAATACTTCAGAAGCAGAAATTAGCATTTATGACCCCTGGTGGCTAAACCATTCTTTACCAAACATTAGAAATTATGTGAAAATTATTTTCCATCAGGTTTTGTATGCGATACAGGAAGAATTTTTCAAATCAGATCTTTAGGAGCAGAAATAACGCAGAAAACGCAATTTACCTTTGTGCCCCCTAGCGGAAAGTCTATGATTTACTTGAAAATTTTGAATTTATAGGAAAAACATTTCGCATCGGAAACACTATCCAACAAACAGGGAATTTTTCAGATCGTACTCTTAGAAGTAGAGATATTGACAAAAATAAGATATACATCAACGCCCCTGGCGTAGAAACCATTCATTTTTTCAAAAAGAAAATTTTCCTAAGAGGTTTGTCGACATGAGGAGTAGTATCGGTCAACAAACGACTTTTTTGAAATCGAGATTTTAGAAGCTCATATTTTGCTGCAAATACAACAGAAGCGGAAATTAAGACTTACGCCACCTGGTGGCCAAACCATTTCTTACAAAAATTAGAAAATATGTGCAAACGATTTCCCATCAAGAGCTGTATGCGGTGCAGAAAGAATTTTTAAAATCGGAGATTTAGAAGCAGAGATATATTGGTAAACGCAATTTACATTTACGCCCCCTAGCGAAAAGTCTATGAATTACTTGAAAATTTTGAATTTATATGAACCACATGTCACACTAGAAACACTATCCAACAAAGAGGGAATTTTTCAAATCGGACTCCTAGAAGTAGAGATATTGACAAAAATAAGATACACATCTACGCCTCCTGGCGTAGAAACCATGCACTATTTTAAGAAGAAAATGTTTCTAAAAGGTTTATCGACATGAGTAGTATCGGTCAACAAACGACGTTTTTTTTCAATCGAGAATTTAGAACATCATATTTTGCTGCAAATACAACAGAAGCGGAAATTAAGATTTACGCCCCCTGGTGGCCAAACTATTTTTTTTACAAAAATAGAAATTATGTGCAAACGATTTCCCATCAAGAGCTGTATTCGGTGCAGAAAGAATTTTTCAAATCGGAGATTTAGAAGCAAAAATATAGGGGGAAACGCAATTTATCGCAACGTCCCCTAGCGGAAAGTCTATGAATTACTTAAAAATTTTGAAATTACATGAAAAACATGTCACAGGGAAAACACTATCCAATAAAGAAGGAATTTTTCAAATCGGACTCCTAGAACTAGAGATATTGGCAAAAATAAGATGTACATCTACGCCCCCTGGCGGAGAAACTGTGCAATATTTTAAGAAGAAAATATTCCGAAAAGGTTCACAGATGTGAGTGGCCTCAGTCCATGAAAGATTTTTTTCAATCGATATTTTAGAAGCTCCAATTTTATGGCAAATACATCAGAAGCAAAAATTAACGCTTACGCCCCCTGGTGTCCAAAGTATTCTTTACCAAAAATTTTAAATCATATGCAAAAGCTTTTCCATCAGGAGATGTATCCGCTGAAAAAAAAATTTCAAATCGGAGTTTTAGAAAAAGAGTTATCGAGGAAAAGGTAATTTACTTTTACGCCCCCTAGCGGAAAATCTATGCGTAATTTGAAAAAAGTAGCTATATCTAAAATACTCTTCGATATAAATGGAATCAAAAGATAGAAAAAAATTCAATCGAATGTTTAGAAGCAAATATGTGGAATAAAACATATTTTTGAATTCGACATCATCTGCATTTACGCCCTCTACCGGCGAAATTGTACATCGTAAAAAAACGAAATGAAGGGTCATCATTTGCATACTTCAAGCTTCCCAATGCAAAAAGAATTTTTCAAATCGGACCAATAGTTGTAGAGATATCGTGGGTACAGACGGACGGACGGACAAACCGATAACAGAAGCACGATCTTTTTTTACAAAAGACGTGCTAAAAAAGGTTTGCTGGTGAAAATGCGAAGTTTACACTAACTTTCACGAAAGCGATTTGATTTTAACTAAAGTGAAAAATATAAAAAATAATTTCAGTTTAATTTTTTTAATCGATGGAATACCGGGACAGTGGGAGACCCACCACGAAGTCGCGTGGATGGTAACACCACATCAAACAGTCAACGGCACCGCACGTCCCAAATAATACGGCGTGCGACTGGTTTTCACTTGTTACGGAGGGCTCTGGATCTTCTTGCTGCAAAGGTCTGATGTTTGACCTTGACTCTCTCTCTTGACACACGTGCTTCTGAGTTCTGGCTGAGTATGAACCATCTAAAACAGCTCGTCGAATTGACTTACGTTTGAAGTAAATTACGAAATAAATATTTCATACTCAAATAGGGGCATTGTTTATCGTTAACATTTATGATTGCGTGTACCGTGTATTATTGGTTATTGGGGTGTAAATAGACTAAACATTTTAACTGATTAATTAAAATTCGCTAATCGATTAATCGGTTGATTAGTCGTTCCTTTAAATAAAAACCTCTGCAACACTATTTCAGGGAAGACTGTTATTTTTCGCTAATTGCTTCCCATACCAGTATCCCGTATCAGAGTTGGAAACGGATAAAAAATGTTGGACCCGGTCCCCGACATCAAATTATTGGACACGACACAACCCGGACCTGACCCGGACAAATCTAACACACATACACACACACAAAGCATTCAGAAAGTATCTCCGCAGTGGGTATCGTAGGTTATATACACTGAAGAGCAACTGAATTACAGACAGCTGGCGTTATGCAAATGTGGCGCTGTGGGTGGCCTTGTAAACGGAAACGACATGACATATACAGCGATCTGACAATATAAGAAGTGATGCGACGGGAATCAGTAAGTGTCGGACGCAGTATGGGTAAGACGAAGGATCTAAGCGCATTTGATCGTGGGCAAATTGTCGGTGCCCGACGAATAGGTCACTCCATTTCGGAAGTAGTGCAGGCACTGGGATTTGCACGAGCCGCTGTGTCACGGGTGCACCGTGAGTACATCGAATCCGGTAAAGCCAGCCCTGCAAGGGCCAACTGCCGTGGACAACAGCGTGTGGATGAGCATGGTCATCGTCGGCTAGCTCGCATTGTAACAGCGGATAGACGGGCCACAGTGCAAGAAATCACTCGGCAATTTAACGCTGGGGCACATAAACGTGTAAGCAGCTACACCATCCATAACCATCTCCTCGCTATGGGGTACAGAAGCCATCGTCCCACGAGGGTACCGCTGCTGACCGCACATCACAGGGTGCAAAGATTAGCATGGGCGCGGGAACATCGCCACCGGACCCTAGACATGTGGGAAAATGTTGCCTGGACTGATGAGTCGAGATTCACGTTGGTATATGCGGATGGCAGGATACGAGTACGGCGCAAAGCACATAAAGCGATGGTTCCTTCTTGCCAGCAGGGTACTCTTCAAGCTGGTGGAGGTGGCATTCTCGTCTGGGGACTGTTTACGTGGACTGAAATAGGACCCCTGGTACGTGTGACATCGTTCCTCACAGGTCAACGTTACCGGGATATCCTGGACGACCATTTGTTCCCGTTTGTGCGTCTTCAACATCCCACTGGAGACCTCATCCTGCAACAAAACAATGCACCGTGCCGTCGCTCCCGAATTGTATCCGAATGGCTGGATGAACACTCCCCCGACGTGGCCTCGCCTCCTTTGCTAGCTAGGTCACTTGACCTCAATCCCATCGAGCACATCTGGAATGCCATTGAAAGACATGTTCGAGGCTCTGACCCCCTGCATCAAATCTTTGTGAACTGTGGGAGCTTGTTCAGGGGTCGTGGATCCGTAAGGCTTCCCAATGTTCCGGTGTCATGTCGAGGCCGTGCCGAGACGAATCGCCGCCGTCATCAGGCCAAAAGGTAGTGCTACACGTTACTAGACAGGTATCTCTAATTCAATTGCTCTTCAGTGTAGTAATCATACACATATATTACGGGAACGTCTAATTTATCCACTGACAGAAAGGGTTGAAACTGTCCTCCTTCACATAACCTGACTATTTTACACATGTTTTCAAACACGTCCGCGAGAGTCAAAATGTTCCTCTGCAGTTAATGTTAAGGCTCGTATTTACTCATGCACTGGTAAAACGCTGTCGTTACGATTTTATCACTTAATGAAGAGAAATTTCATGGAAGGAAAAATGAGCCTTTGGTGAAACACCTGTGTTTTCAGAGGGAAAGAAGGAGGGGGGGGGGGCTTATTTTTATTTACATGCCCGCAAAAGCGTGGCGTAAGACGCTGGCTATGGATCGTTTCCTTGTAATGGGTCCGGGTTCCAATTCCGAGTGATGCATGGATGTTGTGTTTGTCTTAAAGCTCTGTCTGTTTTGCTTTTCGGGAACCAGTGTTCCTAGATTACGGGCATACTGCTGCTTATATCCAAAAGTGTTACCCATGGTGGTCGTTAAACCATAAACAAAAAAAGAAGGAGAGATGAGGAGGGTATGGAAAAATATGAGATTCAGTTTATTTGACAAATAAAGTTTCCATGAAAAATAGGTTATAACTGTGTGAGTCCGGGGTGGGCAATACTGTCCTCAATCGCCACAAGTGGCGAATTTGAGTTTTCCACCTCCCACAGTAAAATAAGCCTTT
The DNA here is from genome assembly GCA_039090855.1 of Macrothele yani. NCBI lineage: Eukaryota > Metazoa > Arthropoda > Arachnida > Araneae > Macrothelidae > Macrothele > Macrothele yani. The sequence goes on from CM077002.1 coordinate 131,639,738, forward strand.
TCCTTCATATAGCAAACGCCATCGAAACTTGATCAGGGCTTGAAAAATACCAAGCCCGAGATGCCGGGGCATGTAAATAATTGGCCTGGACAGGTAAATAAAAAATCTAGTTGCCCTGCCCGGGCAACTAAATTCAAAAATAAAAAAATCCGGAATAGAATTACTTACTACAAGAAAGAAGACAGTCGTCGCATGTTGTGTTTCGTTTCACTGCTAAACGCTGGAACTTGTATTGTTATTACGACGTGCTAAGGACATAAGAATATCACTCTTTTAATTGCGTATATTATTCTCTAAGTCCAGAAATTGGAGTCATGTAGTTTGTTACAAATGTTGTTTATAGTCAGCGACGGGACACATGCCTTTGATGGAACTAGCTTCCGGTGTTTAGTGACAAAGGCCGAAAACCTTTACGAAAAGAACATGGCAGAATCACTAAATTTTTCAATTCAGTTCAATTCAATTTATTAGTTTAGCTATTATCATACATATACAAAATACATATTAGAAATAACAAATTAATAAATATGTAACCGTTAGAGAGATCAGAAAAAAGACCATAATGACCTGACAAGTCCCCGATCTCCCTTCAAAAAAAGCACAAGTCAAGAAATAAATTACCTAACATCAAGTGAACATAATATTAAATATACATTATCTACCAACAAGTAATTGGACACCCCTGCAATCGACGATATCTGCGGTCCTGATACACGTTACGGCCGCCGCCGGTTAATATCGTATGGGAAACAACAACGCAACCAGTCGCATGCAAGATGCCACGCAATTCGGAGCTCCCTGATTTCGAGAAAGGTGTAATCGTCGGGTATCACAGAAATAGCCGATCCATACATGACATATCCAGCAAGTTGAAGTATCCAAAATCGACAGTGGCCTACGTGATTGGCAAGTGGAAGATGAGAGGTGACTGTCGGAATGTGACCCGACCCGGCAGACCCACAAAACTGGGAGTTAGAGACCAACGGGTGCTGGCCAGGGAAATTCGGAAGAACCGCACCGAATCGATGGGCCACATCCGCGAGGAGTTTCAACAGGCATCCGGGAGTGTTCTTTCGATGAATACCATCCGTAAGGAAGCCTATCTGCTCAGTTATCATGGACGTGCTGCCGCCCACAAGCCTTTGATCACCAAGTCCAATAGCGCTGCTCGGCTAACGTGGTGCAAAGAACGTCGACAGTGGACCATTGAACAGTGGAAACAGGTCCTCTGGAGCGACGAATCAAGGTTCACCCTCTACCATTGGGATGGCAGGGTCTGGGTTTGGCGTCTGCCTGGAGAACGCCTCCTGCCGGAATGTATTGTGCCAACTGTGAAGTTCGGCGGCGGTGGAATTATGCTATGGAGGTGTTTCTCCTTGTATGTCACGGGACCCTTACCTTAGTCGCAATTCCTGATAGACTCAACGCCGAGACCTACTGCACCATTTTGGATGACCATGCGCTTCCTACGTTGTGGCAGTTTTACGGGGTGGACCCATGTTACTTTCAGGATGACAATGCCACCTGTCATGTTGCGAGGTCCACCATGGCTTGGTATGGTGACAATGGGGTTAATCGAATGGACTGGCCTGCGCAGAGCCCGGACCTTAACACTATCGAGCGCCTCTGGGACAAGTTGGAGCGTCGACTTAAGGGGTGCCCCCACCGTCCGAAATCGGTGAAGGAATTGACCTGTCTTCTCCAAGCCGAGTGGAAGAAAATACCGCTTGCTGTCGTACAACGCCTGGTTGAGAGTATGCCCCGGAGGGTCGCAGCTGTAATTGCCGCTCGTGGAGGCTCCACCAACTATTGAAGGTGGATAAATTTCGTTTTCCTTTGCTATTACAGGTGTCCAATTACTTGTTGGTAGATAGTGTATTTGTAGTTGGTAGTAAATGCATGTTAACGGTGCCTCAATGTGTTGACAGCAATATTTATAGGGAACAAGTAGTGGTGTGAAATTATATTTATTGTCAAACAAAATCATACATTTACGTTTCATGTTTTATAATAATGTGGACATCTTTATCAACTTTTAATTCTATAAAACCCTCACATACGCAGTCGCAATGGTTCGGCCATATTTAATCTATTCTGTCTTATGAGTGTTCTGGCCAATCCCTTTTTTTATTACAATGTTAGTGAGTAAGTAAGTGAATAGTGTTTACTTCCTTAAATAAACTATAGTTATTAATATTATGAATTTTCTTGGGCAAGTCATTCCAAACGTTTGGCTCTTGACATCCAATACTGAGTTCTATTTGTTGATTTTTCGGAAAACATGGTTGTAACATAGGCTATGTTTATATCTCGTATCATATTCATGAGTTTAGATATGTCTATATCTCGTATGATATTCGTGAGAGGTAGTAAGAGCATCCAGCTCTTACTACCTGGGCAGGTAATAAATTTCTCAAATACCAATTTCATCATGTACCATTTCTTTCCAATTTCGAGATCATCATCTTAAAACCGAAAGGGTAAACGCTTTTGTACACTGAACATTTTAAATACATACTCTTGAAACGGAAATGCAAAACATATAAAATAAGTTCATATTTTTTTAACTTTTATAAGCGTGCGTTTGCGTCTGTTTCGTATGAATTTCAGATTTTTTTCTGCTTTACAAAACATTTTTTTTTTTTAATTTTTCCTATTTCTCCCCGAGAGACGGATAAGCAGGTGATTCGAAGGCGAAGCGAACCAGAAGCAAGTGGTTCTGTTGAGGTGAGTGAATCAGATGAACTCATTAATTCGGAACCTAAAGATAAAAAAAAAAGATCAAGGGCATGGAAGAACGTCAGCCGAAAATTTCAAGAAATCTGGGAGCTAAAATTTGTAGTGACGCAAGTAAACGAAAAGCCAATGTGCCCCCTTTGCAGTTCTTCAAGATGACCCGCCTCTACAATCGAGAAGGAAGGCTCTCCAATTCTAGTTCCTGTGCGGTATCATTAATGGAGAGATAGATGAAACCCAAATTGTAAACCAATTAAGTTTCAATGTGACACGTTTACCAAGGACAAAAAGTGAACTATTTTCAGTGCAATTCTGCAGGACTGATTCTGCAAAAAATTCTCCCTTATGCAAAATGTATAAACTTCACAACTCACTTGAAGAATGTGCGGATATTTTTAATGTAAGTCATAATTTTTTTTCTAAAGTGTGTTTTGCAAGACTGTAAATATCACTTGGCAATGTAAATATCACTATAGCAATGCCTTTAACCAGATATACCATCTGTAGGAATGTGCTTCCAAATAAAGAAATAAAAAAATAAATAAAATTCAGTGAGAATAAGACAGGCAGTTTGAAGAAGCACTTTCAAAATATACACATAGTCGTGCCATAAAATTGTCCGTTTGAAATCACAGTTTCATGGTCAGGAGAGCATCCTGAATTTCTTCGAATGAGCTGGTGACGCTAGCTAGTTATAAATCCGCATGAATTTTGGCTCCGAAAAAGAAACCATTTTTCCAATGCTGAGATGGTAAAAGACATTCTGTTCAACGTGGGTTTGAGAATCAACGTTCTCTACAATGAGATTCACTACGTCAAACTACAGATCTCGAATTGTTGATGTCAATATGGAGGCGGAACTAAGATATGCATTGAGTTCAGGTATTCAGCAAATGTTTCAGCTATTTGACCTATTTCGCATTAAGTTGTCTTACATTTTCAATTTGAATAATTTTCATCGTTTGCGTCTGAGGCAGTTGAATTCAGTAGTCAAATGCGCATGTTTTGAATAAACTTGTTCAAACAGTCTATGTTGTTTTAAACCTTTTAAGAATACACATTCACGCTATGTGGCGAATTTCAATTTTCCTTCGCCACACCTGTGGCTGAATTGAAAAATGGGTTGCCCACTTCTGCTGTAAGCGTTTCTTCTTCTTCTTCTTCTTCTTAGCCTGTTGGCACTCACTGCAGGGTATAGACCTCCCCATTGTTTTTCCACTTCCTCCATCGTTAGCCTCAGCCACCATTTAGCACCTCTAAATTTCTGAAAGTCGTATCTCCATCTTGTTCTCTGGCGCCCCCAGTCGTCTCTCTCCATATTTCGGTTACCATTCTGTTATTAATCGTGTCCATCTTTCATCTTTCAGTCTTCCAATATTTCCAACCCATCTCACCTTTGATTCTTATATTATTTTCATAATATCTATTGTTCCTGTTTTTATAACTCTGTCTCCGCTTGTTATTCAAAACATTCTTCTCCGTTACTTTCTTACCGATACTCTTATTTTTTCATATTGTCGTTCTGTGATACTCCATTAGTACATACGGGGTTAATACATGCATTGAAGATTTTTTTCTTTTTAAACACAATTGAAGATCGCCGGTTAAATAATCTTTAAGCCTCCAAAAGGCTCTATTACCTTGAATAATTCTTCTATTGATTTCTCTTTTCTTGTCTTTGTTTAAAACTGATTATTTGATCTAAATAAATGTCTTCGTCTAGTTTTTTTACTTCTTTTCCTTCTATCAAAATCTTTTCTGTATTGTTCATATATTTAGCTTTAGCTGTGTTTATTGTCAGACCCTTTTTAAAATTTTCCTTCCATAAATCCTCTATCATATTTTGCATTTCACTATTGCTAATTGTAATGATGACTAATGTCATCAGCAAATCTTAAGAGATTTAGGTACCTTCCATTTATGTATCTTCCATTTATGTTTAATCCGTTTTCCTCCCAGTTTAAATTTCTAAGAATATCTTCCAATACAGAGTTAAATAAGTGTTTACTCGAACCTAAACGAAATTTTAGCCGGTTAATCATAACATAGTCTAATTGCGGTCGTGAATGTTGCAACAGAAGAAGAATTGGATGGAGTTACGAACATCAGGGTTAGACTGTCGCTAGAGAACAATTCAGATTTCAAGTTTTATAAAAAAATTGAACGTAACCCAAAAAATACATAGTCATTGGGCCTGGGTTTTCCCCAACATAGTATCAGGAGAAATTCGTTGGCTGATTGTTCGCATCGTTCTTTTCATTAGCTAACTTCTAGCTAGCGATTTGACTCTCATAAGATTTATCATTGTGCACCGATATCGTTGACAAGAAAGCTGTGATATAAAATCCTCTTTAATCAGCTGAAGCAAAGTAATAGGGTTTAGCAAAAATGAGCTGATGTCAGCTAGAACGCATATATCGGAAGTGGGCCAAACGTAGCTACAACGACTAAATCTAGGTATGAGAAAGCGTTGCTTTCTTCTTTAACTGTGGTATTCAAAATGGTCTTTAGGAGGATAATTGACACAAATCCTCTATGGCCGATCACCTGTGAAAAGAGCTCAACAATGGCGACGAACCTAAGAAAGGAAAGATATGTTTGAATCATTTATTTCTACCCAATGGAATGACGTCCGTGTCAGGAGGACTAACCCTTACCATCATGCCTTAAACAGGTAATAAAACACAAGCAGCGAGCGCTTATTACATCAATAGCAGGTTCCTAGTCTGCACTGCTGAGAATGAGAGGGAGAGAAGAACTGTTTTGCTGCAGCTTTTGTAAAACCCACACTGTAAAATATTGCCGTGAATAGTCAGCGTTGTTTTAGTTCCTTTTCCTACGTAAATTTGAGTTTGTTCCCTTTTACACTTTCCAAACTTAACGCTATGTCTTTTCCCTCAAACGAGAATAATGTTGGCAACACCCTGAGGTCGGAACAGCTGTCTATTAACTCACTTCTAGCTAGCGAATAAAGACGGTTTACAGATCGTAAACACGCCACTTGGCGGTCAACCATAAATTTTTGGTAGATAAACTACATGTTCACGGTATAAGGAAGTAAATTTCTCCGTCATTTTTATCCGCGCCAGGATTCGAACCCGGGTTCCCTCATTCCGGAATAAGTTGCTCTACCAATTGAGCTACGCGGACGTTTTATTCTGATTCCTATCTGCCTTTATGTCGTGTGCGTCCTTCTGGCAGGTACGTCACATCTCCTGGTACGTTACAACGGTGTTTAAGCTGTTTGAATAGTTACTGTATTTTAACCTTGACAATCTGGCAACTTTCTTCTTAAAGTGGTTATATATGTATCTCTTTTTTGATGTGCATTAAGTCGACTGGCAACATCTCTGTAGGCAACATGTTTTTATTTCCCGGTCCATGCTAATAAACATTACGGCATTAGACTTTTTTATTTCCCATTAGACATGTAAATGAACATAACATGTATTATTATTTGTTATCATAAGACATGTTAATGAACATTATGGCCATTAGGCGTTTTTAGTTCCTGGTCATTAGACATGATAATGAGCATTACGGTATGGTACTGTAAAATTACGGTTTATTGACTGGCCACTCAGCTGCCGATGTATCTACCGTAATTTGACCCTGTAATTTTTTTTTTACGCTACATGAATATTTCTGTAACGGTATCATATAAAAAAATGTTTGGGCGCCATATGTTTCAATCACATCGGATTCTATCTTTCGGAAGTATTTTTAAGCCACAGACGAAAATTTGAGGAAATCTTTTCTTGCTCTTTGACTGCGAAGTTGTACCATTCTCCAGCAAGATGTTCGCCGCGGGGCCTACGCAGTTGAGTACGCGTTGAACCAACATTCGTGTGCTACTGTGGAATTGCTTAGAAAAGTTGGAAACCAACAAAAAATTTAACTCTCGCTTTTGTCTACCAATATATCCTGAATGTCCGTTTTTTTCCTTTTTTTTTCTTTTACGAAATAAGTATCAGTAAACGAACCCATGGTTAAAATGGAGTCCAGAATTTATTCCAATATTGGAAGCACATGACACCCTTCGGAAAGCTCCGGGGAGGAACGCTTTAGTATATTGTTCCCGCATCCAGTGGAGAACTGAAAGGATAAGAAAAACAAGAGGGAGAAGGAAACGGGGAAAAGATACCAACTCTCGCTTCGTACGTGGAAGATGATGTGATCAGAGGAAAACACAAATCCCAGCCGCATCCATGAACCCGTCTCCTCCGCGCCAGGTTCAGATATTTCAGGCAGAAGAAATCGCGGGGGCTCTCTGAGATATAGGCGAGTCTTATCACGGAGAGCAGGGCGTTTATCACCGGCGAGAGCTAGTCGATCCTCCGGCGTCGTTAGGAACAGCGAACGCTGTGGGAAGAATCCTTCCATTACCAGGTAGCTATACCGCACGCTGTCTCCTCTGCTCTGTTGCAGTGACGGCATTCCAGAGACAGAAGTGAGAATGTTAGTGCAATATCGCACTATTCGAGCAAAACAAAGAAAAGAGATAACATTCTTGTCGCCTCGCGTGCGGTCTACACTTATGTTCTTATGAGAAATCTTTATTTTGGGCTACGTATTTCGAGTATGTACACCCTACGAAAAATACAATCCGACGGTGTTAGATAGGAAAGAGAAAAGTTTACAGAGTACAATGGAACGTTTCTCACTTATATGGTTTTCGCTTTTATATGTAATTTTGCGTTAGTCTCGATATTTTACTGTAGTTTATAACGCTTTTTAAACTAGGTTATGCGTAATTCATTTATACGCTTTTCGCGATTATGCGTAGGGTAGTAATTTTATCGCGGGGGGAAAAAAAGGCAAAATTCGCGGGGTTAATCGCGAAGTTTCGGGATTTACCCCGAAATTTCGCGATTATATTTTCTCAGTAATTCGGCTATCAGACTCTTTCCTCACGATTTGGACATGAAAGATGCGCTGTTTGTCACAAAAGCGGTTATATTCACAAAAGATACTATTTCATGCTTACTTGTATTAACGCACAATTATTGCCTAGCTGAGTGCTTTGAAATTTACGGATTCCAAAGTGATGAACTCTAGGAAGATAGCATTCAAAGAGGTTTCAGCATTACAGCTTCCAACATTCGTTTCAGCTGATGGAACAGCAAGAATATTGGAAATGTATTACCTATCCTCTGAATCGGTTGTTTCGTCTGCTACGATGCTTACACCGGATACTGATTTTTAAATAAAATCTTTCACTGGTTGCTGTTGAATATCATATATTTTCAGCGAATAACATTTCCGCATCTAATTTGCATTTGGAATGACACCAATATCTTTCAATGAATTTCCCAAGTCATTTTTTAATGTAGGTTTTGGAAGCGGGATGTTAGCTGCACAAATATGCGTGTACATTTCGAAAGTTTAGTTGAGTGACGCTGTTCTTGTTTAGGCCTTTTCTCAATTAATTCATCAACATATTTGTGATTTATTTTCGGTTGACTGTTCGGACACAAGTTTCTTTATGCGAGTTTCAAGTTTCTCATTCTCAAAATTGACTGTTCGGACACAAGTTTCTTTATGATGACGGAAAAACTTGTGTCCGAACAGTCAAGTTTCTTTGACTGTTCAGACACAAGTTTAAAAACTTGTGTCCGAACTTTATTAAAAAAACTTGTGAGAAACAATATGGGGTGGCGGAAGAAAAATCCGTTATTCCTATTCTTTAGATGATGCATCTACTCTAGACATTACCCGTTATTCTCATTCTTTTTATCTTTCTTCATACTTTAATATCACTCTATTCTTATTCTTCAAAACAATTTCTTTATGATGACGGAAAAACTTGTGTCCGAACAGTCAAGTTTCTTTGACTGTTCGGACACAAGTTTCTTTATGCAAGTTTCAAGTTTCTCATTCTCAAAATTAACAAACAATATCTAGAAATTTTATAAACAAAATAATTACACGAATGCACAAAACATTTCTAAGCTAAGAGTCTGCGAAACTCAGATAGCCTTTTCTGTGAGCTGCTTTACCCAAAAAATGCAGGATGAGAAGTTGACTGATACAGGGATTATTCGACTGAGGGCGAAAGGCAGGCGGATTTACCAGGTGAGCAATTGAGGACCAGGGGAATGGGGATTTATTTAATGAGGATTGGGTGGGGGAGGGACAATTCATGATTGTCATTACTTTACATTATATTTCCTTCGATATGGTGTCAATTCAATATCATGCTCATTTATTTTTCCGTGCCTCACTTATAAACGCGGAAAGAGCGATTACTTCTGTTTGATGTTTCTGGTCCACGCCAACTGTGTATTTATCACTCATTCGCCTTCTAGTTATTTGTTCAGTTGCTGTTGTTCATCTGTGGTGAATCCCCAGCCTTGAGCGGGGCTCCAAAGAAGCAACCCTGCCATGTGGTTTGGCAGTTTGTCGTTTGTGAGTCTGGAAAATTCCGAGGCAGCTGTGTTGCAGTGGAAGCATATCCATCCGGCGCGTAACTGGAAGACCCTGGGTTCGATTCCCGGTGCTGGCCGATGAGAAATTTTTCCGTAACTCACTTATAAACATAGAAAGAGCGATGGCTTCTATTTGATGATCATGCTAGATATTTAATTTAGTTAATATGTTGTATCTTAGATATGTTACTCTATCTTACTTTTTGTTTGTTTTTTCTTTCTTCGTCCTCTTTTTATTTCTGTGTTTTCTTTTCTGACTTTTTTTGTTGTTAAAGATCTTGGCTTCACTTATGCCCAGGGAGAGCAAGGCTGAGTCAGATCTCTTCGAGGCCTTTTCCTTGATCTTCCCTGCTGTAATTTACATGTTTATGCTAAACTGTTCAGAACTATTAACTTTAATATGTAACAGCAAGATCAATAAATGAAATTAAAAAAATAAAAATAAAACTACTAATACAACTGAAGAAATCTGGTTTACGGTTTACTAGTAAGTCTCTAAGGTCATTCAAAAGTAGTAAGTCTCTAAGGTCATGTCTCTAAGGTCATTCAAAAGTAGCTGAAGGGGTGGGAGTGGAAATCACTAAAAACTACACGTACATTTCAGCACTGGTCTCAGATTCTTAGTTGTGACAATTTCACATAATCTAGAATCAGGATTTTGATAGACAGATAGGGTCGTCAAAAGAGAAGTTTGATTTTCATAGGCTTTATGATTTTTACAATGCGATAAAATATACTATAATTTGTAACGCTCGTTTTCCCCTGCCGGTTAGACAAAAAAAAATCATTATTAAGGAACATCTTTTATTCCTTTAAAGCATAAATCCAACAATAGTATTTCAATATTTTGAGATTTCGTTTTTTACAATGTTACGTTTTTTAAAGCCATCCTCTAGAAAACGTGTAACCGAGGTTTCACTGTATTTGACGGTGTTTCCGCACACAAACATACGTATTATGTTTCAGTGATGACGTCACGCTTCTCTGAAAGAAAACACGTGCGTGTGTGATAACTTTTGCAGTTCATTAAGCGACTGCCTTTCTAACCTTCCGTTTTTGTCAACTTTTCGCTTTATTTTGATTCGTCCATGAATGTGTGTGCGATGTGTTAACCTTCTACTTTATTAGCTGTTTGTAATGAGGTTGAATCCACTTTAATACGACGTATAATTACTTAAAGAATGAACCGGCGACTTCGAAGACCTGTTTGTAAGTCAACTTACTGATCCAGTATGTTATATCCGGGCACATCTGAAACCTAAATCTTCATACAGATCCCATTAGCATCGAAGACTAGAACGGCCATTCGTTTTTTATTTGGAGCAGATGGTTCACAGAAAGGGGAGAGCCATAATCGAAAGACAAACAACCCACCCTTGTTTGATATAGGACATGAACCCCGACGCTGGACGGGAGATATTTGAAAGGTTCCTTTCAATTTTAAGCTTAAACTCGCAGCATCGATTTTTGACGTTTCAAAACTACTGATCTGATAAGGCGACTTGGTTCCATGTCAGCAATGTGAGAAACTTGGATAGACAGCTAGATAGATAAGATATATTTTTTTTTAAATAGCAAATGTATGTAGCGTTTGGGTGTAGCTGCCTTACAAAAACACTACATAGATCAAAACTTCACCTACAGTGAAATACGAGTCACTGAAATAAAGTCAGGAAGTTGTTACTAATCCTTTATTGCTGTCAATAGGCCCTTGATCATTTGCACTTCAACAACGTGAGATCCCAAAAACTTAGATTAATATTCATAAAAAAAAAGCACAACAGTGTTATTAAAGTAGAACACGTAGCCTTCACAAATATTTAAACGGCAATTAAGCAGTCGCGTATCCAAAAGAAGCATTATCGTTCACCATCCAACATCTCCCCTTAAACAACCGCTGCATTGGCTTTTTATCTATCGTTCTTATCCAGTCACACATATGTCACCCTTGTTCCGACCTCAGGGTGTTGCCAACATTATTCTCGTTTGAGGGAAAAGACATAACGTTAAGTTTGGAAAGTGTAAAAGGGAACAAACTCAAATTTACGTAGGAAAAGGAACTAAAAATGAAAGTTAAATTAGAATATACGTCACACGTACAGTAAAAAAAGCACAACAATAGGTGTGTGCTAAGACGTGCATCAATATCGGTGACAAATGTTGTAAGAAGGTAGTATTACTGTATAAAAGTAAAAATCGAGATCTCGTATACCTTCAGTCACAGCAAACTGTTTCTCTTGAAGGTTTTACTTGTTTCTGTTGAAGGTTTTATTAATCATTGAACATATTTAAATTGTGATGCCTGAATTCAAGGATCAGACGTATTCGGTATTCGTGGGCGACTCCTTGTCGGGGAGCTGGGAAGAGTTTATACTGCTGTTCTTGAGATGAAATATGGAAATTTCACTTCTTGAAAGGATGAATAAAATATTGCCCGTAGTATTGATGATGATATTCCGTGCAGATAGACAAATGTGCACATGCGCACACATAAAATATGTCTATGAATACATACACTCAATTTTTCCGGGAAACGGTTCTATTTATCAGATTTATTGATATTTCTGATTGTTTACAGTTTGCTTTATGGAATCGAGAAATATAACATTAAATTGATTTTTCTCAATGAAACGCACAATCTATATATAAATACGTTAAAATTGCATCCAAAGCAATAAAACATGATCATATGAACTTGCTGGATAAGAAGGCGAAAGACGGATATCATCGTTGATATTCTTCAAATATCTACTATTATTTTTGTAACAAAACACGGTGTAACTAAGGTTTGAAAGATAACCATTTCTAATTTACGTAATTTAAAATATCTACAAAACATCCTATTTCGGCAAAAGGAATTGCTTAACTACAAAAAATGTGCACACTGTCTACATCGTACGGTGTAATACCTCCGTGTAAGTGAAAGTTACAAATTTATATGGAATGTTATAAATTCCTCTCAACGGCCAGAAGCGACCAATTTCGCTGACACGAATTCTAGTTATCTTTTTGAACATCAGATTTGAATTTTGGTTTTAGTTTAAATAGGTACCATTTTAAACTTCTGAATCTAATAATCGCGTTTAAAGCATCGCGCTCTACTCACAGAAAGCAAAGAAAACAAAATAAAAAAAGGCGTCGAAACACACAATTTACTCTTAGATAACAAAATAAAAAAGGCGTCGAAACACACAATTTACTCTTAGATAACAAAATAAAAAAGGCGTCGAAACACACAATTTAATCTTAGATAACAAAATAAAAAAGGCGTCGAAACACACAATTTACTCTTAGATAACAAAATAAAAAGGCGTCGAAACACACAATTTACTCTTAGATAACAAAATAAAAAGGCGTCGAAACACACAATTTACTCTTAGATAACAAAATAAAAAAGGCGTTGAAACACACAATTTACTCTTAGATATTTAAATCCAAAACCTTTCAGATTTTTTTTTTTTTTTGACAAATGTTCATCTGTTATGAAAAAGAATAATTCACGATTGAAGATTATCCTTGTTTGTGACCAAAAATACCTACCGGCACATTTTCCCTTTGCGTTTAAAGATCTTCACGAAAGTCTAACACGAACAAATTTAGCAAATAATGCGGACAAATTCGAGGAAGGGGGAAAAACGTGCTTTGTATTTCATCAAGGGTTCAAACCTAGACGCAGCACAACGGATAATTAGAAGTTTACGTGCTTCAAGTTCCTCGAAAACTGTGAGCCGTCAACGTAGTGGGTCGTAAAAAGCGTAATTTTTTTCTAGTTAACTTCTTGGAAATTCCGAAGGTAAATTAAGATTTTTTTATGAAATTTAAACAAACAAAAGAAAACTTTGCGTACGCATAGCCACAGACTATTTATTAATGTGAGACCTGTTAAACTTGCAAAACCGTACAGAAGAATATGTGTTATAATTGAAGTATGTTTTATTATAGCCAAAATCTGTTCTGGAATTCATTGCCAGCAGAATTAACATCTATTAATAACTTCAATTTGTTTTTAAAAAAAAACTAAAACACTACTTACTTAGTAACTAACATTCATTCAATAATGTAGGATGGGAGATGGGCTGAAAGAGAGCAATCAATAGAGGGGAGGAGGCGGGGGAATTCCATACCAGTCGGGGATTCGGTGAATGACCAAAAGAAAGGGAATCATGAATGGAATACGGGATTACACCATACAATACAAATTTTTAAGATGACAATCCGCTTGTTGGTGTAAATATGACAAGGGTGGTAAGATGGTATTCCTGCTACAGGACGACTAAAGTTTCAAGTATTCGGATATTATCTGACTTACTATCCTTGTCATACTGTATTTACACCAATAAACGGATTGTCATTTTCAAGAAAGGAAATCTTTAACAATGGGAATTAAGTATGGAGAGAAAACTCACTTTCTTATTACCTTAATGTTTCATTTGCCATAATATAGTGTCTATTGAATATAAAACTTTATCTCTAATTTAGTTAACATGTTGTATTTTACATTTGTTACTCTTTTCTTTATTTCTTTTATTTCTTTTTTTTTCTTGACCTTGCTGCTGCTATTATGTGAATGCTCTTGGCTTGACTTATAACTAGAGAGATCGAGGCACTTAGGGGCCGCAGGTAGCCAGCCTAGTGGGCAACGTTCGTGACTGCCACGGGAAGGACCTCAGGTTCGATCCCAAGCAGGTACGAATGCTCGATCCACTAAATATCCGCCGTGCTTCGGATGGGCACGTTAAGCCGTGTCGGACCTCGGGTACTGCCCCCCACGGTAATAAATAAGGGCGTCTTTCTCCCCCTTTCTACTTCGCTTCCATGTCACTTTCTATCGGGCACTCTAGCCCAAATCTCCTAGCTTCCTATATCTAAGGGTTGTTTAAGACCTGCGGTCAGACACTCCCTTCCTAAAATCCTTTACATATGATCTGATCTGATCTAACTAAGCCTGGTCTCTGCGAGGCCGTTTCCTTGAGCTTCTCTGCTGTTATATTTAGGCTTATACGCAACTGCTTAAAATTATCACCTTTTTATGTAACAGCAGGATCAATAAATGAATTGAATTGCAAGAATTTTAAAATAATAAGTACTGATGTTCAGTGAACAGTGCTATTAAAGGAATATCCACGAACATGCGTTTAACTTTCGGTATACTTAGCCGGTTTATAAAATTCAAATTTAATAAAATGCATGAGAACTATAGCAATTTTATCTGATTTTCGATAATATTCGCTCCCGAGAATAGAACGGTAGCCACCGTAACGGGAGCTACTCTCATTTATCTGGTTTCTATACATTTCACTCGTATCATAGAATTCAGATTAAAAAAAACAGGCTGTAATAAAAAATACTTATGTGACTTTCGATAACATTTCGCCTGTGACATAAAATTCAGATTTAGATAAATAAAATAAAATCGCAAATGCTAAATAACGGGATGCGTGTCATGATGGAAGTAAATTTATAGTATAGCGAGAAAAGCGAGTGTTAATTTTCTGTAAATAGTGCTGACAAAGGAATATGCACGAACATTTGTCTAGCTTTCGATAATATTTAGCCAGCTTATAAAATTAAAATTTAGGAAAACGTATAAGAACAGTAGCCACAATCATTTATCTGACGTTCGGTAACATTTCGACCGCTCCATTAAGTTCAAATTTAGGAAGACAAAACGGCAGCCATAATCATTTGTCTCACTTTCGATAACATTCAGTCTGCTTTAAGAAATAAAAATTTAGAAAAATTTAAAAAAGCAAAACAGTAGCCACAGTCATTTATCTGACTTCCGTAGCGTTCCGCTGGTTTATAAAGTTATAATTTAGAAAGAAAATAGCTGCCAAATATTTTTTCTAACTTTTCATAACATTTCTGTCGCTTCATCAAATACACATTCACGAAAAAAAAAAAAAAAAAAAAAAAAAAAAAACGGCAACCACAAACACTTCGCTGATTTTCGATAGCCTTTCGCCTATGTCATAAAATGCAAACTTAAAAGAACTGAATCCACAATCATTTATCTGGTTTTCTATAACATTTTGCCAGCTTAATAAATTTAAAATTAGATAAACAAAACGATAGCCATAATCACTTGACTGACTTTAGATGACATCTAGGCCGCTTTACAAAAAATTGAAAAAATAACAAAACAGTAACCACAATAATTTATCTGACTTTCGATAACATTCATCCCACTTTATAAAAAAAATAACCGAAAAACAAAATTGTAGAGACAATCATTTATCAAACTTTCGATAGCATTTCTCCCTCTTCGCGGAATTTAAATTTAGAAAAATAACAAAAAGAACGGTAGCCACAAGAACTTATCTGATTTTCAATAACATTTTGTCCGTTTCATAAAATTCACATTTAGAAAAATTAATAGAACCACAATCCTTTATCTGGCTTTTAACAATAAAAGTAGCACAGTGTTTCTTTTAACTTTCGACAATATTTCGCCAGCTTAATACATTCAAATTTAGAAAACAAAACGATAGCCATATTCATTTAATTGACTTCCGTTAACATTCAGCCTGCTATAAAAAAATAAAAAAAAGCAAACCGGTAAACACAATAATTTATTCCACTACCTATGACATTTCGCTCTCATCATAAAATTCAAAATTAGAAAAACAAAAAGGTAAGCACAATCATTTATTCCACTACCTATGACATTTCGCTCTCATCATAAAATTCAAAATTAGAAAAACAAAACGGTAAGCACAATCATTTATTTCACTCCCTATGACACTTCGCTCTCATCATAAAATTCAAAATTAGAAAAACAAAACTGTAAGCACAATCATTTATCTGACTTTCGATAACATTTCGTAGACTTTATAAAATACCACATTAGAAAACAAAATAATAGCCGCAATATTTTTTTAAATTTCCCACAACATTTCTGTCGCTTTATAAAGTCCAAATTTAGAAAAAAGAAAAAAATCGTTAGCCACAATCACTTATCTGACTTTCAATATTATTTTGTTCCTTTCATGTAATTCGGATTTTAAAAAATGGAACCACAATCGCTTATCTGGCTCTCCATAATATTTCACCGATTTAATAGGATTCAAAATTAGGAGATCAAAACGATAACCATAAACATTTGATGAGTTTCTATGGCATTCAGGCAGATTTATAAAAAAAATTAGAAAAGTGAAACGGTAGCCACAATACTTTTTTGAACTTTCGATAACATTTCGTTCACTTCACAAATTTCTAATTTAAAAAACAAACAAAATACTAGCCAAAATCACGTATCAGGCTTTCGATAATATTTCGCTACAAGCACAAAAATAAAATTAAAGAAAATTACCTGGAAATCATAGATATTTACGTTTTGAAGAGTTATTACGTGAAAAGAAGAATTTTGAAACAAAAAGAAGTTGTGCTTTTACAAATAAGACTACACAGAAAGCATTGCCACGTATCGTAAAGCTTCGGAAAATTGCATTCTTTTATAGCTGATTATAGATTTTGTATGAATTAAGTTGTGTATGAGACAGTGGAGAGAGACAGAGAGATAGAGAGAGAGAGAGTGTGTGTGTTCTCCTTTTTCTGGAAAGCTCATTATAAAATTAATGATTAGTTATTTTATCTGGCAGGGGCAAAATTTCACAATGTTTTCAAAGCTAATGATGGATTGAATATGAATTTATAATGCTGGGCTGTTTAATATTGGAAATTTTTTACGCTCATGATAAAGGAAAGCCCAGTCAATTTTTGAACAATTTGATTTCTATTGAATTTTTGTGAGATGACGACGATGTAGAAATTAATTTATTCATTTGATGGTGAATCTAATACTGGTGACCTAGCGAGATAAATGGATGAAAAAAGAACTTGAAGAACAAGTTACCTAGCGGAAGTTCAATTCTTTCAGAAAGATGAAATATTTACGAACGAAGATATTAACTAATTAATTTGTTTACCCGGTCCTGCCGGCTATTTAGTCTGCGGTTTTTCCGTGGTTTTCCGCAGATTCCCTGTGTTTGGGAATGCGAATGTGTAGATGGTTCCCTGTGAAGCCGGCCCTGGATGCACTTTGTCCCTTACCTGTATGCAGCAGAAGAATGGTAAGCCGGCTGCATTAATTTGCCAGTAATCCTCAAGGGCGCATAGTTGTCTCTGCGGAACTCAACCCGCCATGGGCGGTCGAGATTGATAGATAGATAGATAAATAGATAGATAGATAGATAGATAGATAGATAGATAGATAGATAGATAGATAGATAGATAGATAGAGAGAGAGAGAGTTAGAGTGAGAGAGACACAGAGAGAAAGACAGAGAGTGAGAGAGACACAGAGAGAAAGACAGAGAGTGAGAGAGACACAGAGAGAAAGACAGAGAGTGAGAGAGACACAGAGAGAAAGGCAGAGAGTGAGAGAGTGAGAGATAGAGTGAGAGACAGAGAGTGAGAGAGTAAGAGAAAGAGAGTGAGAGGAAGAGAGGGAGAGAGAGAGAGTTAGAGTGAAAGAGAGAGTTAGGGTGAGAGAGTGAGAGAGACACAGAGAGAAAGACAGAGAGTGACAGAGTAAGAGAGAGAGTAAGAGAGAGAGTGAGAGAAAGAGAGAGAGAGAGAGTGAGAGAAAGAGAGACAGAGAGTGAGAGAGTAAGAGAGAGAGAGTGAGAGAAAGAGAGACAGAGAGTGAGAGAGAAAGAGACAGAGAGTGAGAGAGAAAGTGAGTGAGAGAGAGAGTGAGAAAGACAGAGCTTTCTGCAGAACTTGTGATGTTGCGATAGAATAAAATAGCAACGTTCATTCACAATTAAATGTTTTTTTAGCATCTACTATAGTTTCCCAGAGCGTTTGGTTCGGCTTTATCAGGATAAATAGAGCGTAAACATTTACATCACTGTGACATCATCAGAATTCTCACGGTCACGGATTTTGGTGAGTTGTTTCCACGTGCTTGAAAGAAATCATGTCGTTGACAAGCTGTGAAGAGTTGCGGTACATGTGGAAAGCTCCTAATGTATTAAGCTTGATAGCCGAATCAGGTTTATCAGTAAGCGTAGCGTTTTCAAACAAAAACCTATTGATTATTTTCGTGACAATGTTGGACTATAGACGACTTCTTCAGTTCAAAGTTCCGTACATAAGTCTTGTGTTCCTTCACACGGAAACTTAAAGCCCTACGGGTCAGTCCTGTAGCGGATGCTAAAATATGCATTTCATTGTGAACAAACGTTGTTATTTTATTCTATAAGGATTACAAGGTTTTGGAACACAGCGATAGGTATGCGCTTCCATTCAGTACATAATGCTGCCGCAAACTGTTGCTTAGTAGTAGGCCTTGGTTCCAAACTTCTTATACGGCGTTTTAATTCATTCCATAGGTGCCCTATTGGATTCAGATCAGGGCTCTGTGCTGGCCAGTCCACACACGATACGTAATTATCGTCAAACCACGCCGTAACAGTCCTTGCTTTATGGCTCGGTACATTATAATGCTCATACCGACAAGGCTCGGTTCCATAGTATTGCCACAGAGTTGGTAGGACATAATTGTCCAGAATATCGAGGTAGACGTGCTGGTTAACAGGTTTGTCCAAGATAACCAATAGGCCGGGACCATACCACGAAAAACACTCCCACACGAGTACACTGCCAGCTCCAAACTTGATCGTAGGAACAGTACACTATGGTAAATAGCGTTCCTCAAGCTGCCGTCATACCCCACACACGGCCATCAGACTGATGGATCGTGAATCTGGATTCATCAGTCCATAGGACCCGTTTCCTTTGATCTACGGTCCACGATAAATGTTCTTTACACCATGCTAAACGACGAGTAGCATTCCGAGTGGGGATGAAAGGCTTATGAGCAGCCTCACGACCACGCTAACCCATGGAATGAAGTTCTCTGCGAATGGTACGTGTACATACCGAGGTTCCAGCATTTTTACCCACCTGTAGACTGAGGTCTTGTGCAGTACTCCGTCGATTAGCTGTAACGACTCTCCAGAGGATTCGAATTCCTCTGTCACTGATTTTCTTTGGTCTGCCGGTACGTTTTGCTGCTTCAGGCACGCCACATGTCTTTTACGTATTCAGTACATCCAAAACAGTTGACTTGGGTATGTTTAAACGCCTTTCGGTGTCTCTTATAGACAACCCACTAATATTACACTCAACAATCTTTCCTTTCTCAAAGTCAGTTCTCTCCTGCGGCGACATTTCACACAACTTCACAGTGTGATATGATCGCGGTCAGCTGCAGCTTGTTTTTATACTGTTTGCAGCTGTACCGCGCATTTTCACAACGCAGAGGATCCGTTCATTTGCTTTTGAAGTGGTGTACGATGAATTTTGTTTCGACGTAAAAAATGCCACACCATGAAAGAAAGTGGACGAAACCTAGCACACATATGGTCATGTAAGTGGGAAAGTACTGAATTAATTTCTGAGGTATTACATGAATACGATGAGCGAGGAGACAGTATAATGTGGCCTGAGTCGGAAGGTCGTATGACCGCCATGATGGGCCATACATTCGGTAACACGGCGTGGATTTGTGTGCAAATGTCCCCGGATGATTTGCTGAGGCACCGTTGACCTGTATCCGCATTCAATTGCATTGCAATGGGTGATTGAGAGGCGTTTAGTCGACAGCCAGTGACGCCACATACATTCTGTGTTAAGGAGAAGTCTGGGGATCGTACTAGCCAGAGAAACACCTGAACTGCGGTCACGGTCTGCTGATTTTGGCAGTGTGCGGGCGGGCATTATCTTGTTAAAAGAAAGCTTTGGCGATACTACGTGATACGACAACAAAACGGGATGCAACACGTCATCGATGTATTGTCGTGCTGTCCCCCATTGCACCCTCTATACGTATGACCCGTGTATGCTTACGACCCGTGCTTATGACCATTATGCCCAGTATATGTACCTGATAGTAGTCCAAATCATGATACCAGGCTGAGGGGCCGTTTATTGTCACGGAAGTTAGCAAGATCAGCCTCGTGACTACGTTATCCCTAGGATCTCAATTGGTGATCGTCGGAGCTAAGATAGACACAATACTTGTCGTTGAACAAGAGGGGTATGTGACGTACCTGCCAGCAGGACGCACACGACATAAAGGCAGATAGCAGTCAGAACAAACGTCTGCGTAGCTCAATTGGTAGAGTGACTTATTCCGGAGTGAGGGGATCCGGGTTCTAAACCTGGCGTGGACAGAAATGACGGAGAAATTTACTTCGTTACAATGGCGCCCGAACTTTCCGGATGACCCGGCCGTTCAAAATCTCGCATTGGTGTGATGTTCTTTCCACACCGTGAGATAGGAAAAATCAGAGAATCCTTTCTCCAGCGCTTCGAAAAATAAAAATGTGTGATGTTGCATTCCACACACTAGATTGACTGGGAGTTCTCGAGTGCACGTTTTACAGCGGATGGCTGCCTGCGACGATTCATGGTCACGGCTGACCCGTGGGCCATGCCCCTGGCCCTCTTTGGGAGGGGGAGATGGGACGTACCTGCCAGCAGGACTCAGACGACATAAAGGCAGATAGCAGTCAGAACAAACGTCCGCGTAGCTCAATTGGTAGAGTGACTTATTCCGGAATGAGGGGATCCGGGTTCGAATCCTGGCGTGGACAAAAATGACGGAGAAATTTACTTCGTTATAGGTACCTAAGTCCTCCGAAGCACACACACACACACAAACACAAGCGCGTGTGTTCACAAAACCAACAAAACATAAAAAATAATTTTCAGAGATTATAAAGTTCAAAATATAAAAACAGCTTCCAGATTCTTCAATCACCTAAATAAATGATTCAATGCTGAGATTTCTCAAGAAACAATTTACTGAGATTGAGCTAACAGGAAATTTCCGATAACAAAAATATTTCAATTTTGCTTTAAATTTTTGTTTCGAGAAGAAATTCTCTTGAAGTGTTAAAAAGCATTAATATCAGTCCGTACGCGTCATAATAAAATTTACAAATTCCAAATTTATTAAACTACACGGAAAACAGGCAAGTTTGGCCTTCGAATTTTTTTTTAAATGCACTCAGTTGTGAAAGAACACACGAAAACTTAAATGTTACTCGAGAATGAAGGACATGAAGGGATCCTCCAAATTTGTCCATTATGTTATGTTTTTGATTGTCTTTTAAATAACATTTTGCAAGTCTTATACCGAAAGAAGAAGAAGAAAAGAAGCAGAGGCGTGAAAAAAACAGCGTGACATAAATTCTTCTCCTTTACTTGTCGTAATTTTAATTTGATATTTTGTTTGAAATAAAAGGTGTTTTATTTTCTGATATATTGTTTCACCGATATAAATTTACAAATTACATTTTCATTGTGTCAATAATTCTCGGAGTATACTAAAAACAAAGTTATACGTTCCTGTAATCATTAGGGTTACTGCTGCTGAAGCGAGACATATTAAGGCCGCGGGTGGCCGAGTGGGCAACGTTCGTGACTGCCACGGGAGGGGCCTCAGGCAGGTACGAACGCTCGATCCACTAAATACCCGCCGTGCGTCGGTTGGGCACATTAAGCCGTCGGACCCCGGGTACTGTCCCCCCGGTAATCAATAACGACGTCTTCCACCCCCTTTCTACTTCGCTTCCGTGCCACTTTCCTATCGGGTGCTCTAGCACAAATCTCCTAGTTTCCTATTTCTAAGGGTTGTTTAAGACCTGGGGTCAGACACTCCCTTCCTAAAATCCTCTACATATGATCAAATTGATCAAAAAAGCGAGACATATTGCTAGGGAAGAAGAAAAAGTCGTCCTATAAAAGCAAAGATAATCAAACAGGTGCTTTAATATCTAACGGCACATAGCATTGCAAAAGCCAAAGGGATATATACAATATTGACAAAAGTCACCGGACAGCTAGAAGAGAAACACATCATAGCATTTATTGACATACATTAATACGGTGTCGGTCAACCTTTGGCCTTAATGCATGCACTGATCATTTGCGACATGCTTTCGACTAGGTTTTGGAACACAGCGATAGGTATGAGCTTCCATTCAGTACATAATGCTGACGCTAACTGATGCTTAGTAGTAGGCCTTGGTTCCAAATTTCTTATGCGGCGCTCTAATTTATTCCATAGGTGCTCTATGGGATTCAGATCAGAGTGAGTTCTGTGCTGGCCAGTCCACATATGATACGGAATTATCGTCAAACCACGCTGTAACAGTCCTTGCCTTTTGGCTCGGGGCATTATCTTGCTGGTACCAACAAGACTCGGTTCCATAGTATTGCCACAGAGTTGGAAGGGCATATTTGTCCAAAATATCGAAGTAGACGTGCTGGTTAACAGGTTTGTCCACGATAGCCAAAGAGCCGGGACCATACCACAAAAAACACCTCCACGCGAGTACACTGCCAGCTCCAAACTTGACCGTAGGAACAATACACTGTGGTAAATAGCGTTCCCTCAGCTGCCGCCATACGCACACACGGCCATCAGACTGATGGATCGTGTTCTGGATTCATCAGTCCATGGGAACCGTTTCCATTGATCTACGGTCCACGATAAATATTCTTTAGGACATGCTAAACGACGAGTAGCATTCCGAGTGGAGAAGAAAGGCTTATAAGCAGCCGCACGACCACGGTAACCCACAGAATGAAGTTCTCTGCGAATGGTACGTGTACATACCGAGGTTCCAGCATTTTTACTCGCCTGTACACTGAGGTCTTGTGCACTACTCCGCCGATTTGCTGTAACGATTCTCCTGAGGCTTCGACGTCCTCTATCACTGATTTTCTTTGGTCTGCCGGCACGTTTTGCTGCTTTAGGCACGCCATGTGTCTTCCACTTATTCAGTACATCCAAAACAGTTGACTTCGGTATGTTTAAAAGCCTCTCGGTTTCTCTTATGGACAAGTAACCCACTAATATAATACCCAACAATATTTCTTTTCTCAAACTTAGTTCTTTCCCTCCGCGACATTTTCACTCAACCTCACAATGCGATATGATCACGGTCTGCTGCAGGCTTGTTTTTATACCGTTTGCAGCTGTACAGCACATCTTAACAATGCAGAGATCCGGGATTCAATTCCCCGGCGGCGGCCGAATAGCAATATTTTTTGTTGCTGTGCGTTGCTAAACGTGGAAAGAGCGATGTATTTGTTTATTCACTGACGCCACGTATTTGGAGGATTTTCACTTTGGATCTGGCCCTTTGGATTTAACTGGTATAATGAATATATAGCCAGTGTCGTTAATGCCCACCAGATGGAGACGTCTCAGTAGCTGAGCCCATCTTACGGATTTATAATGTCAGATGCTGAAAGAAAAACGCACATAGCGCCGTGGGTTGTTGGCCACCGTGGTGTAAGGCTAACGCGCTCGGCTAGATATCGAGAGATCCGGGATTCAATTACTCGGCGGCGGCCGAATAACAATTTTTCGGTTGCTGTGCGTTGCTAAACGTGGAAAGAGCGATGTCTTTGTTTATTCGCTGACGCCACGTATTTGGCTGATTTTCACTTGGATGGATCACATGGGAAAGACAGTAGAGGACGGAGCTGGACAGTCACGTGGAAGAGAAGGAAAATGAATATAGGTATCAGGACATGTTGAAGTTCTTTTACAAGTGTCACGTTCAGACTGGAACGTTTAGCGATTCATCACCATGAGTTGCGCGCACAGTCACTGTAACAAGTGTTCTGTGCAATGGAGATAACCATGAGGAGCTTTCTCATCAGGTGTTAACTTCCCTATCAGGTGTCAACATGAGCCAGGAATGGCTTGGTACGTCCCCAGGGCCGATTTTAGGGATCTATTAAAGTTAGATTTGCGAAAACCCCAGAAAACCTCGGACTGGGTTTTCGGAAGCACGGGATTGCCGCACCTTTTGCGGAGTAGTCTAAGCGCTGCCTTTTCACCCTTCATCCGAGTAGTCCCGGGTGTGAGTCCCGGATGAGACATGGGTGATGTATTTGTATTACGGCACTGGTTCCCACCTCTCTAGGACCAGCGGCCCTAAATTTTGTGACGGGCGACTGCTCATCGCCCTCAGAGTTCCTCTATGTGGTCATTATTAAACTCCGAATAAAAAACTAACAAACAAGGAAACACGAGATCTGAACACACAACTTTATCCGGGTTCAGATTCCGGTGAGGCATGGATTTTGTGCTTCTCTTACGGCATTGGCTCTCCCTCTTCCATGCACCCAGTGGTCCTAAATTAGGGACTGGCGACTGTTTATAGCCTACTACTCGGAGTCATTTCGCAGCCCCGGTGGCGCTGTGGTCTAAGCGATGGCTTCTGATCATTCGCCCAGGGCGGGGGTCTAGGTTCGAATCCCAGGTAAGGCATGGATGTTTGTGTTTGTCTTCGGCACTGGCTCTCAATGTCCTACTTGATCAGCACTGGCTCTCTCTCTCTGTAATTTGGCATACGGTATACCATGTTCGCTATGTCTATGTTTACTTGATCAACACTGGCTCTCTCTGTGTTAATTGATCATTTGGCATACTACTGTATACCATGTTCGCTATGTACATTGCTGATGTAAAATGAATATACTGTCTATGTCTGCCTGACAATAGTGTACAACTATGTCTATTTATCCTGTCACTGTATCTGTACCAACACCAGGTCAAATAACAATTAAAAAAAAAAAACCTTCAATCAGAAAAAAAAAAAAAACTGCAACGGCATCACGAACTGCAAGTTGGCGATTACGTGCAGCGTCAGGAGTTCGCAGCATATTTTTTTCGACAAATGGATGTCGAGGACAACTGGCTGATGAACGTTTTATAAACTGATGAGGCACACTTTTCCCTAAACGGAGCGGCAAATACTCACAACTGCCGCATCTGGGCCACAGAACATCCCTGAGCAATCGTTGAAGCGCAACTTCATCAGCCGAAAGTGAGAGTGTGGTGTGGATTCACGGCTTCCTTCATTATCGGTTCTTTTTTTTTCTTTTTTTTTTTTTGAAGAGGTCTGCGGCACCTCCTTCGAAACCGTTTCAGTGACCGGTGCACGTTATGCGAACATGTTACGAACGTACGTTATCCCCAGCTTGCAAGAGCGGGATGCAGTGAATTTGTGCGCATTTCTGCAGGATGGAGCACCACCCCATATCGCACGTTCCGTTAAGCAACTACTGCAAGAGACGATTGGCACAAATCGTGTGTTGAGCCAACAGTTTTCGAAGGCTTGGTCTCCTCGGTCACCAGACCTGACACCCTGCGATTTCTGGCTCTGGGGTTACCTAAATTCACAAGTATACAGATGTCGCCCCACTTCATTGGTCATGCTGAAAGATGCCATTCGACACCATGTGGCAACTATACCACCGGACATGCTCTTCAATGCCGTCCATGGTGTTTTCTATCGTCTGCAGGCAGTGCTGGAAAAGGACCGCCATCACATTGAACACCTGGTACAATGAGGTGTCTAACCTGGTACAATCAGGTGTCTATTTTTCTCGAGACTTCCAACCTGTGCTTGCTGCGCCATCTGGCGATGAAAAATGTAAGTAAAATGAGTAAACATTTATGTGATTTCATAAAAAAACCCGATGTAATTCTGATCGTTTCTACGCAAACCGCGTTACCCTACTCTTAAAACTCTGCGAGTTATTACGTTTTCAAAATGTGCAAGACTTTTGGATCACCCGGTATTATAAAATAACATCTGGGGTATAGGTTAAATTTTCCATCCAGGTTCATATAGATTTTTTAAATTCTCCACTGAGATAAAAATTACTAGTGACATTTCGGCTTTTATAATATAGCTTGTGACTTATACTATTATTTTAAAATTCCTTTTGAGTTTCTATTCTCTTCCATAAATTTCGTTACTTCTAATAAAACGTTTTCTCACTGAACGATTCACTATTTCCCGGAAGAGCGTTTTCGAATTGACAACAATGACAGTGAGTCGGAGATAAGAATGTCAACACTAAATGTAGAGGAATAAAGCAGAAAGTTGAGAGGTAGTTGATGTAATATATTGTAGTTGTCGTGGAGTCGTCGAGAAATTAATATGCAAAAGAGTTATAGCAATATGTGTCAGGATTTATGTGTGAGAGTTGTTGTTGTTGGAGAGTATAATATTGAGCATTGTTATTGAGATTGATGTGATCAACGAACGAAAATAATCATTGATGAAAATAGTGTATGATTCACCTGACTTCCCAGTAGTGGGAAAATAAAAAACATGGAATTGTTCGTAAGTTAACATGTTGATTCTTTCCCTAGCCGTTTGGTTATAATTTTGAAAAAATAAAAGACGTGGAATTGTTCGTAAGTTATCATGTTGGTTCTTTCCTTAGCCGTTTGGTTATAATTGAAAAACATATATTTGAAAAAATAAAAGACGTGGGCTCGTTTGTAAGTTATCATGTTGATTTTTTCCCCGGCCGTTTGGTTATAATTTTGAAAAAATAAAAGACGTGGAATTGTTCGTAAGTTATCATGTTGATTCTTTCCCTAGCCGTTTGGTTATAATTTTGAAAAAATAAAAGACGTGGAATTGTTCGTAAGTTATCATGTTGATTCTTTCCCTAGCCGTTTGGTTATAATTTTGAAAAAATAAAAGACGTGGAATTGTTCGTAAGTTATCATGTTGATTCTTTCCCTAGCCGTTTGGTTATAATTTTGAAAAAATAAAAGACGTGGAATTGTTCGTAAGTTATCATGTTGATTCTTTCCCTAGCCGTTTGGTTATAATTTTGAAAAAATAAAAGACGTGGAATTGTTCGTAAGTTATCGTGTTGATTCTTTCCTTAGCCGTTTGGTTATAATTGAAAAACATATATTTGAAAAAATAAAAGACGTGGGCTCGTTTGTAAGTTATCATGTTGATTCTTTCCCCGGCCGTTTGGTTATAATTTTGAAAAAATAAAAGACGTGGAATTGTTCGTAAGTTATCATGTTGATTCTTTCCCTAGCCGTTTGGTTATAATTTTGAAAAAATAAAAGACGTGGAATTGTTCGTAAGTTATCATGTTGATTCTTTCCTTAGCCGTTTGGTTATAATTGAAAAACATATATTGAAAAAATAAAAGACGTGGGCTCGTTTGTAAGTTATCATGTTGATTCTTTCCCCGGCCGTTTGGTTATAATTTTGAAAAAATAAAAGACGTGGAATTGTTCGTAAGTTATCATGTTGATTCTTTCCCTAGCTATTTGAGTGAAAACATTCATATCATCTGCCTTATAGATGCGATAATGTCAGCATTCCTTAATCTCATGTTTGCATATATAGGATCAAGTTTCTTGTGTTCATGCGCCAAACAAAGTTAACTGCGACGGTTGACATTAAAGCACGAGCTGATAAAGCAGTGAATTTTTATTATTACGAATTGAACAAGATAACGAACTCTATAACACTACGAGAAGCGGAGAATGGAAAACGAATTGATAAGTCATCAATTTGTTCTCTTTTTGTTTTAAAGCAAGGAAAAGCTAAATTTATTATTTATCACTTCAGTAGTTTCCTCCTTTGGATCTTAAAACGAAATAATATAAAAAAAGACTGCATCCAGAACAATTTATTGACAGTACTTGAATAACAGAAGTAATCTAGAAAAAGGAATGAATGCAGAAATATTTATGGACAGTATCTTAATAAAGGAAGTAATCTAGAAGAAGAATGAACATAAAACAATTTATTGAAAATACCTAAATAAAGGAAGTAATTTAGAAAAAATTATTGACAGAACTTAAAAAAAATAGGTAATCTAGAAAAAAATATGAATGTAAAACAATTTATTGACAGCACCTAAATGAAGGAAGTAATCCAGAAAAAGGATGAATTCGAAACAATTTATTGACAATACCTAATGGAAGGAAGTAATCTAGAATAAGAATTAATCCAAAGCAGTTTACTGACGGTTCTTAAATAAAAAAACTGTACCTGATTCGATTACAAATGAAATTACGCTACTTAACAAAATTCGGAACTCTAGCTTCTCACTTGTTACATTCAAGCTAAGACAAACATAATTTAAATTGACGTTTGAAATCATAGAAAGATTTTATCAAATAAAAGACGCACTTTGTACAGTTTTCCTAAAACATGCAGCCTTGTATTTTATCGAATCACAAAGAAAAAAAGATGTACTTACAAGTTGTATCCTAGTTTTGTTTTTCCATTGTATTGAAATAAACTAATACTCTGTAGACCACGCTCGCCAATTTCCAGTGCAAGGGGCTTCGTAAAGCTCATAAGTTATGAAGTTATGTTGCTACAACAGAACCATTCATTAAAACATGTTTTATGCCTTGTTCCTCTACACTTTAAAATACAATGTTAAATCTGATAATAGCTATCAACGTTTCTTTAGAACGCGTTAATTGTTTTATTAAATGCAGTTTCGCAGTTCGTGCGGTTGAGCTTTCTTCCTAACGATGATAAGTCATTAGCCCAGCAAAATTGAAGTTGATAACATAAGTATGAGTATATTGATACTGACACTTAGCCCTGTACATATTTGTCCCGTGTTACGTCTTTCCTTCCTGAACTTTTCATGAATCTACGGAAATTTTGAATGACCTAAAACGGATGTAAACATACACTGCTGGACAATTGCTAAGGACGGATCATAAACGGCTATATAGCGCATAAAAAAGTAAGTGTGATTGGATGCCAAGTGAAATAAAATAATGTCAGAATGCCAGGACATTACAAGAAAGACAATTTATTGTGCTCTGAAATCCAGAAGGCTTTGGAACGTGTTCAAGGGACAAACAGGCCATTTTGTGCAGAATACGTACACGTGAAAAAAATGCAATTACCGTCCGCAGGCGTCCTGGCGTAAGATGTCAATATGGGATATGGCCACCATGGAGGGCGATGCAAGATTCCACACGTCGTGTCATGCTTTGCACAACATTATCAAACAGCTGTTGGGGTAATTTATCCCATTCCTCTGTCAGTGCACGAATGAGGGTGTCCTTGTTCATTGGAGGGCATTGGCGACCAGCAAGACTCCTCCCCAAAGCATCCCACACATTTTCAATGGGATTCAGATCTGGAAAACGTGCTGGCCATACGAGGCGTTGAATATCCTCGCTCTCAAGACACTCCTGGACAGCGACTGTTCGATGACATGTTGCGTTGTCGTCCATGAAAATGAATCTATCACCGACAGCACCACGGAACATGCGAACATGAGGTAGCAGAACATCATTAATGTATCGTTGGCCAGTCATAGTCCCAGTTGGAAGCACATAGAGGGACGTACGGCCATTGATCATGACGCCAGCCCATACCATGACACTACATGTCGGATATCGGTCCCTTTCCTGTATGTTTGCTGGACAATATGCAGTACCACTATCACGCCAGATCAGTTGTCGTCGACAATCAGACGATAGACTGTATCTACTCTCATCTAAGAAGAGGACAACAGACCAGTCGTTATCAGTCCAATTGCGATGTTGATGACACCATTGCAAACGGGCGGTACGGTGACGTCTGCACAATGGGATGCACACAGCAGGACGGCGGGCGTATAGTCCTCCTTCATGCAAACGTCTGGCGACAGTTTTTCGGGAGATCCGCTTGCCAGTAGCAGCCATAAACTGATTTTCTACCTCACTAGCTGTGCTGCGCCGGTGTCTTTTTGTTGATAGCACTATGTACCGATCTTCTGCAGGTGTCGTGCTGCGAACACGACCTCCCCCGTGACGTTTGCTACACTCTCCATTTGTTTGAAATGATTTCCAAAGCCTTGAAACAACACTGTGGCTGACGTCAAACTCCCTGACAACATCAGTTATTTTTCGCCCTTTTTCAATCTTGCCAATAATACGGCCACGCGTAAAATCATCTAGGTGATGTCGGGAAGACATACTGAAAATTGCAAGTTCGTCAATTGATTCTTTCCCTTTCAACTTTGCGTTTGAACAACAACGGTCAATACGCGTCAAATCCTTTATATCTCTTATCAGCGCTATGACGTCACGAAGAAGTTCGGCAATCCAAAATTTGCATACGCACAACACGTCTTACTGTATCCCGCACTTATGCTAATTTCCACATTTTCCTGCCTTCCATTTTATGGTTGCTATCGTTGCTATTGTCATCCGTCCTTAGCAATTGTCCGGCAGTGTACTTTTGGCGACGTTAAAGTTTTGTCTCTTCTGATAACATGCCATCAATAACATGCGTGTTGAACAAGTTCCTCCGTCGTATTTTTAACTCTACGACACCGATATCGCTACTCATGGTTTTAGGCTCCATAATCAGTGATATTATCACTTTGTTCATTCATCATTTCTGTAAAATTCAAGCAACTTACAGATATGTTCTGTATTCTGTACATATAGCTCATCATTTTCATATGCTTTCTAAATTCTGAAATAAAAATGGGAGAAATATTTCAGCTATATATTTTTCAAGCTTCCGAATACTTTCAATTGAGTGATTGTCATTCATACATGATACACATCGGGAATGTTGTATGGGAAAATATGATAAAAAAAATCGTACTTCAGAAGTGAGTGAAACTTCAGTTTTCTTGGTAATGCACTGACATTTCTAATAACTTATTCTGTACGTAAATGTACATATACCGCAGAGTTTACTGTTTGGCTTTAGGCTTTGGTCACCATCTTTTCAATTTTCAACACCTGTTAGCCTAAAGCCAGCGAATCCGCCTACATTCTGATTCTAACAGGTCTTAAAAATTGAATGTGATGATCATTATTTTTAAACATATTCTTCATTAGGTGCAGCTGGAGAGACCGAATAAGCCATAATGAAACTCGGAGCTTACGTTCAAATCGGAAGTCCCCATGCTTTTGAAGAAATCACAAAGAATAGTTCTTTCGGGGGGGGTAGGATTGACACAGGGCACTTAGGGGTTTCCGTGAAATAGAGACCTACCCCCAGGGTATCTATAAAGAATCAGGAGTAAAAACGTTAAGCTAATCAATCGTTACTTCCACCAAATGAAAATCGTAAATTTGACCACTTCGTTTTCCTTTTCGGCTTTCTAAATGGCTTCGGAATTTATATGTGCATCTGTCCAACAGACATATTATTATTATTAATTATACACCCTGATTCATAAAGAAGTATACAGTTTCCAGATGCTGTAAAACAGTAACAATTGGAGACACGGACCACAACTACGAACCGTTAGGTAGATGTACTCATAAAGTTTGTGTCCTGCTACTGAGGGAAGTGACGTAGGCGACAGCGCACGTGTCACGTGACTAGTCAGTCAAAATAGCAGTGTCTGCAGTGGAGAAGGCGTTTTGTGTTCTTCAATTGAGCAAAACGGAATCTGTAACTGTTGTTCAACGGCATTTTCTATCACGATTCGGAAAAGAACTTTCAACCAGAAAATCTATCTACGATTGGCATAAAAGATTTGAAACTACGGGCTGTTTGTGCAAACTTAAAAGTCCTGGACGACCGAGTGTATCGGAAGAATGTCGTTTGCACCGCCATTCAACGAAGCCCGGGAAAATCAACGCGGAGAGTGAGTCGTGAAGTACAGATTTCACAGCCCACTGTCAAGAGAATTTTGAGAAAGAAGTTGAAAATGATTCCATACAAAGTGCAGATGTTGCAAAATCTCACTGACCTTGACAAGACAAAGCGCTTGGAATTGTGTGCCGAAATGCAGCACCGTTTTGAAAATGACGATTTTGTCGATCACTTAGTTTTCACCGATGAAGCTACATTTCAGGAGAGTGGTCAGGTAAACAAGCACAATGTTCGCTTTTGGAGAACGGAGGATCCCAGATTTACAGTGCAACACGTGCGAGATTCCCCTAAGGTAAATGTGTTCTGTGCTGTGTCCAAAAAGAAAGTGTACGGTCCCTTCTTTTCTCACGAGAAAATGTCACGAGAGGATCTTCTCTGGATATGTTAAGTCTTTGGTTGATGCCACAGTTGCAGGACGACAGTGATAACTTTATTCTCCAATTGGATGGTGCACCACCGCACTGGTTAGGAGACGTGTGAGATTATCGCGATGAACATCTTCCTCACTGATGGATTGGACGAGCCGCGGACTAGAACATGCCACTGACCCAATGGCCACCCATAAGTCCTGACTTAACACCTTGTGACTTTTTCTTGTGGTGGTACGTAAAGAACAACGAATTCGCTCCTCCCCTTCCTGTTGATCTAGCGGAGCTGAAACAGCCTATCACTGCACTTGATTCAGATACCTTACCTCGCGTTTCGGCGGAAATGGATTACCGGCTCGATGTATGTCGTGTGACTAAAGGTGCACACATAGAACATCTGTGACTGCCTCTAAAAAATCTGAAACACTCCCCTACAATTCTGCTACAGGTAACATAAAATATCTTACATTGTTTTTGTTTTATAGTGCTTTAAAACTGTATACTTCTTTATGAATCACCCTGTATTATTATCACATCGCTGTCATCAGGATACAACTCTTGCAATCGTGAGCATTAATACTATAAATGGTTTTATTAAAACAGGTTCGCACTAGCCCGTCGGTTGAATGATTTGAGACTCTAGCTCCTGTCTACACTGCTGGCCACCCAAAATGCAACACCAAGAAGGACACGAGATAGCAAAGCCAGATTTACTGGACACATAACAACAGATACAAAGATGAAACGATTGAGCTTACAGGCCCGTGCGACTTGCGGAATACGCAAACATCAACAGTTCGTGTGGCCCCCATGGCTGGCAATAACGGCCGCTACACGCCGCGGCATCGAACGAAAGAGGCTTTGGATGTGGACTTGGGGTATGTCGGACCAGGCTGCTTCCACACGCTGCCACAGTTCATCAGGCGTAGCCGAGGGTGGTGCTTACCGGGCCACTCGGTTGCCGATCAGCGACCAGTCGTGTTCGATGGGCGACATATCGGGAGAACAGGCGGGCCACAGCAGCAGTGACACCTGGTGGGCTGTGAAGAATTGTTGCACGATGCGTGCCAAACGTGGGCGCGCTTTGTCCTGTTGAAACGTGGCCGCTGGCAAGTCCTGCAGGTAAGGGAGGACTATAGGCTCCAAAACGTCGGAGATGTAGCGGTGGCTGTTGAGTGCACCGGCGATGCGTACCACAGGGGTGCGAGTGTCATATCCAATTGCGCCTCAAACCATGAAGCCAGGCAACGGACCGGTATGGCGATGCATAGTGCAGGCGTCATACAGTCTCTCGCGGTGGTGCCGCCACACGCGGATCCGACCATCGTGGTGTTGCAGGCAGAAGCTGGATTCGTCGGAGAAGACAATGTCGTGCCATTCTGTAGTCCAGGTGCGGCGTTCAACGGCCCACTGCCGCCGCACTCGCTGGTGGTGTAACGTCAATGGTAATCGGAGCAATGGGCGCCGTGCGACAAGTCCCCGCTCCTGCAGATGACGTCGAACGGTACGTACTGACACAGGTTGTTGCGCAACAGACCCTAATTCCTGCGCTAACGTTCGTGATGTGGCGGTGCGAGCCGTCAATACCCGCCGCCCAACATGCCGGTCCTCTCGTTCGGTAATGTGCCGCGGCTGCGGCAATCGCTCACGTCGGCCGGTCCGTCCCTCCTGCACCCACCGAATACATACTTGCCTCACTGTGGCTGGATGTCGTCCCACACGGGCGCCAATGTCTCGGTACGACAAACCGCTGTCGCGATAAGCCACTATTCGTCCTCTGTCGAACTCCGAAACGTACTGGAATGACTGCCGTATTCTGCGACGAGGCATCAGGAAGCTTCCCACGCACACGTCCGGCAGCACAACACACTTCCACTACTTACACCCCGCCTTCTGTGCACCCTTCTTATAGTGCTTCTCGGTGCGTGCCGGGCGCACATGATTTGCAATGCTAATCGTTTGCACGTCTCCTCGCGGGCGACGCATGTTACGAATTTCAGGCCAATCGGATGCTTCCTTCTTGGTGTTGCATTTTGGGTGGCCAGCAGTGCAATATCCAGTCTGAGCTTAGATCGGACTCCCAGAAGAGAGCACTTTTTGTCCTATGCCTTCGATTCTCTCCCTTTCCTCGAATCAATCGTAGCTCTAAATTAGCGACTAGGAACTCATTGTGACCTAGGTTGTTAATGGGGGACATTAAATCGCCCACACCCGTAAAGAAAAGTTTTTGTTTCTAAATATAGCAGGAAGGATTTATGACAGAATCAGGTGTAATTCCCAGTGATGAAGATAAACGCATAATAAACCAAAAGTAGCAATTTTTTTTTCTTTGTTTTGTACTGGGGGTTTAACACCGCTATGAGCAACTCTAAGGACTATGAGCAGCCGACCGTCCCTAATTTAGGGCCACTCGTTCCAGGAAGGAGACAGAGCCGGGCCATCGCACAAACATATTGCACATGCATCATCCGGGACTCAAACCCAGGTTGGACGACAGGTTAGAAACCTACGCCTCTGACTACTCAGCAACGGGGGTGGCCTTTGCTCCTTTATCCTTACTTTAATTTTTAGTTGCTTTTATATGTGCGTCTAATTAAAGGAAATGGTACTTTCAGTGTTATTTGTATCACTGAATAAACAAGAAGAATAGAGCAATGACTTAATGCTTTATTTTTACCCGCTACTTCTAATGAAAAAAATAGCGGTTAACAAGTTTGTGTGATACAGTTGTTGTCAGTTGTTTTCGTAAGAGACACCAACGGAGCAACTTTTAAAGAAACGTTTACTTCCAAATTGTACACGACGATCTTTGACGTGAGAAGCAAGACTCACAAATGCGGCACAATTCTTTCAAATAATTCAAATTCATAGATAATGGTAAGGCGTGAAAATTTTGGTTTTAGATATGATACTTTAATATTTTTGTGTCACATCCAAAAGTAGTAAACTGTTCTAATTATTAACTGTGAAAATGTAGTGTGACGTATCTGCCAGCAGGACGCACACAACATAAAGGCAGATAGCAATCAGAATGAACGTCTGCGTAGCTCAGTTGGTAGAGCGACTTGTTCCGGAATAAGCGGACTCGGGTTCGAATCCCGGCGTAGACCAAAAATGACGGAGAAATTTACTTCGTTATAATGGCGCCCGAACTATCCGGATGACCCGACCGTTCAAAATCTCGCATTGGTGGGATGTTCTTTCCACACCGCGAGATAGGAAAAATAAGAGAATCCCTTCTCCAGCGCTTCGAAAAATAAAAATGTGTGATGTTGCATTCCATACACCAGGTTGACTGGGAGTTCTCATGTACACGTTCTACAGTGGATGGCTGCCTGCAACGATTCATGGTCACGGCTGACCCGTGGGCCATGCCCCGGCCCTCTTTCGGGGGGTGAGATGTGACGTACCTGCCAGCAGGACGCACACGACATGAAGGCAGATAGCAATCAGAATGAACGTCTGCGTAGCTCAGTTGGTAGAGCGACTTGTTCCGGAATAAGCGGACTCGGGTTCGATTCCCGGTGTAGACCAAAAATGACGGAGAAATTTACTTCGTTATAGTAGCGTATACGAAAAATGCAAAATTCATCATTTGAATATTCATGAGATCAGTGAAGCCAACGAATATTACGATTACTAGGAACTAACGATAGCATGAGTATTATTTCTGTGAATTTCATAACTCAGGATTTTAATGACAAATACTGGTGTCGTCTTAATTCCGCCCGTTGCAAAACAATATGCAGTTCTGACTGAATCTTATCTCATCGACCGATTTATTGCTACCACATTTTGAACTTGACCTGTTAATGTATTTCTATCTTAGTAAATAAAAAAAAACTTTTACGCTTTTACCGGGCTTAGGACTATCAGCGTCCTTCAGGTATTTAAGTATGAACGATAGAGTGCTTGCTTTTTTTCCAAACTATGAACTTTTGAATAACAAAGCATTATTCTCTCATTCCTTTAATGATTTATATACTTGCAGAGCTTGTCTCCCACTTCGTTATACGTCCTCTTGGTTAGGCATTAAAATCTTTACAGAACAAGAGAAGGACTGGACTTACTTGTTCGCTTTACGTGTGGTACTGTGACTC
Organism: Macrothele yani; assembly: GCA_039090855.1. Classification (NCBI taxonomy): domain Eukaryota; kingdom Metazoa; phylum Arthropoda; class Arachnida; order Araneae; family Macrothelidae; genus Macrothele; species Macrothele yani. Next base: position 131,675,814 of record CM077002.1, read on the forward strand.
ACGGAGGCAGCCCCGGCGGCCCAGTGGTCTGAATGCTGACTTCTGACCATTCTTCTGATATTGGTCCCAGCTCGAATCCCGGTGAGGCATGAATGTTATGTTTATTTTATAGCCCTGATTCTCTCCCTTCCCTGGAACCAATAGCCCTAAATTAAGGACTGGAGACTGCTTATAGCCCATCACGCTGCACATGGTGGTCTTTAAACCCCTAATAAAAAAAAAAAAAAAAAAATTCGTGGAGACGTTGACGTCTAAACGGGTTGTCAAATGTGAGAATTAGGAAAAGAAGATAGATCAGTTGAAGTGATAACCCTGCAGGGATCGCACCTTCTTTTAAGACTGTACCCCAAATTTTGGAATATATTCTAGATTAAAAAAGGAAGAAACCGATAAAGATTCCTCCTGTGATCTAATGTCATTACGTATTTCTACCATGTATTTTGGTACACATAAATCTTTCGACATACGTGAGCCTACAAAAGCAAAACATAACGTTTATAGGCTTCTATAAGTCACATAGGATTTTTTGCTAGGGAGGGCGTAATGTAAACGTTATAAGGTACAAGTTTGTCTGCTCCGGGAATCGAATCCGAGTCCCCCTCACTCCGGGGTAAGTCGCTCTCCCAACTGAGCTACACGGACAGAATGTCTCGCTGCTATCTGCCTTTATCTCATGTGCGTCCTGCGGTGTAGGCACGTCACATCCCCCCTCCTCGAAAGAGGGCCGGGGCCATGGCCTACGGGTCAGCCGGGACCATGTGTCGACGTAGGCAGTCAACCGATGAAGGACGTGCATTTGAAAAATCCCAGACAATTTGGTGTGTGGAACGTAACATAACACTGATTTCTTTTTTCGAAGCACTGAAGATGGGATTCTAATTTTTCCTGTCTCGCCGTGTGGAAAGAACATCACGTCATAGGGAGAAAGTTAACAGCCGGGTCATCCTGGAAGTTCGGGCGCCAATATAAAGTACAAGTTAGTCCGCCCCGGGCATCAAACCTGGGTCCAGTCACTCCGGAGTAAGTCGCTCTCCCAACTGAGCTACACGGACATGTGGTCTCACTGCTATCTGCCTTTATATCATGTGTGTCCTGCGGGGCAGGCACGTCACAACGTAACCATGACGCAGACTTTTCTCTTTTTCTGACGCACAGTTTCCCCATTTGATAGAGGGACTCCCGAATTTTACTTGCTATGTGATATGCATTTCTAGAAAGCTGATTAGAAAGAAAAATATGGATTGAACCGAGGTAAAAATAATCAACATTTCTCATATCATTTTCGTAATTTTACATACTATGTGATCTGCGTTTCTAGAAAGTTGGTTAGAAAATAAAATGTGGATTGAACCGAAGTAAGTATAACCAACATTTCTCGTATCATTTTCGGTTTTCCTGGTGTACAAATTTCCCGGTAAGTGGTGCACATGTATCTTTCTGTACGCGTTATTAATGTTTCGTGTCCTTTCATACAACCGCATGAGCGTCTGAAGCGATAAGGAATTCACCAGTCCCTAACTTGGAGCTTCTGGGTCCAGAGAAGGGAAAGGTTCTGCGCAGTAGAGCAAGCACTTAAGCTGGACTTTTAACCATCAGAAAAGAAAATTTTGTTCTGACCAGCAGTGGATTCCTGGTAACAATATTACGCAAAAAGTGGTAAAGCAAGTTGCAAACCGAACAAGGTGAGGTGAAGAAACGTCCATCAAACGCGATAATCTTCCAAAGAAGTTACATAGAAATTTTGAAGTACGATAAAAGAAAAGTTTATTAATGAAAAAAAAAATTTTAAACCATATATTGGAGTTTTTAATCAATAAACACTCATGTTCAAAGCTTCTGGTGTGTATACGTAAATACTCTACAATGAAACAAGGAATAATTTAGAATTAAACTAAATTTTTCTTTTCTGGTGAAAAACCAAATTTGGTCATTTAAAAACAATAAATCTGGCAGAGTAGGCTGCCAAGAAAAGTAAACCAACACACATGGTGTTAGTTAGACTCGAATATTCAAAGATGGAATATTAAAGTGTGTTTTCCTGTAAGTTGGGTTGGAAAATTTTTAAAGAAAACTATTAATATCTGAGTTATGTTCCTAGCCCAAGATACTGAAAATTCCCTGTTTGGTAAGAAAAGTATGACTGAAGAAAATGGCATTTAATAATCCATACAGTAATAGGATTATGATGTTAGACAGAAAGAGTGACATACTGTATAAATAGTATTATGATTCTTGACAAAAAGAGTTACATACAAATATTGTTATAATGCTAGACAGACAGAGTAACATACGAATTGTATTATGAAGATAGATAGACAGATAGATAGATAGATAGATAGATAGATAGATAGATAGATAGATAGATAGATAGATAGAAATGCGATATGTAAACCATAGATAGATAAATAGAAATACGATATGTAGACCATAGATAGATAGATAGATAGATAGATAGATAGATGGTATGTAGAGTATAGATAGAATTATGATGGATAAAAAGGTCGAAATATGATAGATAAAATTATAATGAGTAAATACATAGATAGGTAGATAAGTGCAGAGAAATATGATAGACTGAATTATGATGAATAAATAAATAGATAGAAATATAGACAAACCATAAAGATTCAATAATAATGGATAAATAGATGGAATTGCGATTGCTTGATAGATAGACGATAGGTGGAACTATGATGAATAAATAGATAGATAAGTAGGTACACAGGTGAAAATGAATGAAAAAAGACTTCCTGAAAAGTCTTATTTTATTCACTTTCATCGGCATTTTCATTATGCGAAGAAATTTTCAGCTGAATCTGTCTCAATAATTATTTTTTGCCAAAACATAGGCTTACAAAAAAATCTGTTCATTAAACAAGGGAAGGTCCTATGTGTTAAGTGTCAAGGGTGACAAATAAACGGGAAACAGTACCACGAAAGGGAGGTGCAGATCACCCGTTAAATCCCAGTTGAAACATCCAATACACTTCCGATTACGATATCGATAGAGAAATCGGAAAGACAAAGCGAAAATCGGAATGGATCACTCGGCACGGATGAGAATGAAGCCAGGCTACAAATAATGCATCGAAACAAATGCTCACAATCAACGTTGAAGGTAAAAGTAAAGAATTCTCTTTGCCAACCAGTTTCAGAAATCTGCTTCTGTTTTCAGGAGAGCTCTCTGTCTCTCTTTCTCTCCCAATAAGGCAATCAACTCGCCATCCGAAACTGAGTGGGAAAAGAGAGTCTCTTAAGTGAGAGACCCGCCTTACAAATCCCTGTGAGGCAGAAAACACTTGTTCTCCCTGGAACACCTTACCCAGATAAGACTCATTCGTTCTTTCTGCCTCCCTGATATTCGAGCTCCATGGCCACAGTACGTTGCACCCCCACCAGAACGTAAGGCCTGGTAATAGGCTATCTCTGGCTGCGTCATTTTTAACGAGGAAGGAGAAAAAGAAGTCTATCGTATCTGCGTGTCCTGATGAATTTGGCCCAGATTAGGAGAGTAAAGGTGGGGTGGATTGGACGGGTCGAGGTGTCGTCTTGCGCCTTCCCCCGACTGTGTGATTAAAGCCAACCTCTTCGCAGAGCGAATCTCCTGGAGTTGCTCGGGAAGTTATTCCAGACAGCGATACTTTAGGTGTGGAAGAGTAATAAAGGTTGCTTCTCTTTTTGCCATTGATTTGTTTATCCGTATAAGCTTCTCCGCCCAGCGCAGCTCACAAGTGGGGGAAAATTTTATTGGAAAGGATTTGTGGAACTCACGTGAGTCCTGATTGAAGACCTCATCCCAGCTGGCAAACACGAGTTAGGCTCCATGATTTTAACAATACCTTTTCTTTTTTGCGCCCCACGAAAAATAATTCACTTTTTCCTTCAGGAGGCACTATTAGTAAAATGAAGCAACGAACGCAGCTAAGGAACAACTTCCGTACCTCAGAGCGCCATTCACAAAAACTTAGTTCGTTTTCCGATGACATCAATTTGAGCACGATAAAAATAAAGAATAATAAATAAAAATGCAATGTTAAATCAGGCAAGAAACTGTTACCCTCACAGCTTCAATCAAATATTCCACAGATAATAATAAAAATAGAAACAACACCTTTCTTTTAACGAAATGAAACCTGTAGGATAGCTCCTGCTATATTTATAATATGGGTGAGAAGAGGCAAAAAGGAATAAGCTAAAACAAATTGTTACAATCAGAAATAATATTTAATCCCATAAGTAAAATACAAAATGGACGAAAAGCATGCCACTTTTGTCCATTCTGTGTTTCACTCAAAGTTTTCTTCACAGTCTACAACTAAGTGGCAGATAAAAACAATTGTAAGAAATATAACAGTAAATTATAAAAAGGATAAAATGTGAACAAGTGCATCCACCCATGAATAAAAAAAACATTTTTTCTCCGTTTTTGTTTTTTCATTTTTCATTGCCATTATTATATTTTTATAATTATTGTTATTATTAATTTATTGCTTTAACATTATTGTTTCCTTTCTCGTCGACTTTCTCGGACAGTAACTGGGAATAAAAGGCATAGATATTCATCTCAAGCCTGGAAATTCAGGAATTTTCTAGTGATATCGCAGGTTTGTAGAATGACTGCCTTTTAGATTGGGTAAAGCAGTCTTTGTGGCAATCTTAATTCCTAGAGATTTCACAGAAAGTTATTTCGTACCACTGCTGTTGTCGAAATGACAACTGGTACGATCTGTACTTAATAAACAGAAACAGTACACCAACTATACTCAAAATAGTATAACTATACTACTAATACGAATTTCTTAGTGTAAAAATAGAAAATTAGTTTCCAAGCTTTCGCACTTCAACCAGATGGCTTTTTCAAGGAAGGTAGACAGGCTACCTTTCTTTAAAAAGCGATCTGTTTGATGTGCGAAACTGATTTTTTATTTTACACTGAGAAATTCGGATTACTAGTATAGTTATACTATTTTGGTACGATCTGTGTTACGCTTTATTTCCAGATCCTTTGGATTTTTCTTTTGCAGGTTCGAGCTTTTCTCAGATACTGTTGTTTTGATGTTTTCTCTAAGTGGAAACTGCTACATCTATCAGTACTGTCTTCAGTTTTTTTGTCTGCAATTACAATGTCAGGCCGATTGTGGTCATTGGTCTTGTCTGTGATGACAGGTTTGTCCCAGTATATCATGTAATTGGTACTTGTAATAAGGTGGAGTACAACCTTGGATAAGGCTATGTTTAAGGCTAAACTCTTCATGTAGGATCTTGGCTGCCTAGTTGTCTCTGCTAAGGTATTATTTTCCAGCAAAAAGAAAGCAGCCGGATAAATTGTGTTCTAATAATAATAATAATAAATCATTATCATTAGTGCTGTTGCTGTTGACTTTCTCGGCCAGGGTTGGTGAGCAAAAGGCTAGAAATTCAATTTCTAGTGTTATGGAAGGTCTGTAGAATGACTGTTTTTTGGATTAGGAAGAGCCATCTGTGAGGGCCAATCTTGATTCCTCGAGACTGTTTAGTAAGTTATTAGGTACCTCTACGGTTGTTGCAGAAATGACGACTAGTACGATATGTGTTATGCTCTGCCTCCAGATTTGATGGACGCACAGCATAACACAGATCGTACCAGTTAGATAGATTCTTGCATTTCGAGATTTTCTCAGACACTGTTCTTCGGATGTTATAAGTAAGGGAAAACGCTACATCTATTAGTTTTTTGTCTTCTTCAGTTTATTTTTTACTTTTCTACGATTACAATGTCAGATCATTTGTGATCAATGGTCTTGTCTGTAATGATAGGTTTATCCCAGTATAAAACGCAATTTTGTTTCTCATGAATAGGTTCTGGTGGATACTTGTACTAACGTGAAGAATAACCTTGGATTAGGGCGTATTTAGCGCCAAGCCGTTGATTTAGGGTCTTAGCTAAATTTACGGTATAGTTTTGATGCAAAGAGAGAGAGAGCAGCCGACAAAAATGTGTTCTACACTATTTTAATAAAAATTATTCGGGCACCACAATATTTTGGCACAAATGGTTTTATTATCGCAATTAGTAGTTAGTCGGTCCACCTTTTGGTTGTATGATAGCGGCAACACGTTAAGGTACGCCAGTTCATTCCACAAATGTTCTATGGGGTTAAGATCAGGACTCTGAGCAGGCTAGTCGAACAATTCCACCTCATTTTCAGGAAACCACTGCACACGTCGTGCAAAGTGGTAGGGAGCACGATGGTAATGAAAGAGACAATGGTCATTTCTGTAATACTGCCAGACTTTTGGTAAGGCAGAATTATCCAGAACGTCGAGCTACACGCCACAGTTTATGATTTGTGGTATAATTACAAACGGGCCAAGTCCCATTCACGTGAAACAGCTCCATGCCATGATGCAGCTTCCGCCGAACGTAACAGTTTAAAGAAGAAGAACATATAAAACATGATGGAGCCTCCGCCGAATTTAACAATGGCAGAAGAAGAATGTGCGACAGTGATCGTCCACCGGGATGTCACCAAATCTAAATACGCCCATCAGATTGGAAGAGTGAAAAGCGTGACTCATCATACAAAAGGAGAGTTTTCCTGTCGTCCACAGTACAGGAACAACGGGAGACACACCACGCTAAACGGCGCTTCGAATTTACGGTAGTGATGCGTGATGTGTGAGCCGCTGCTCCAGAATAATAACACACACTGCGCAACTCTCTGCGGAGAGTTATGGTACTAATTGAATCATTACAAGCACTTTCCTACTTCAACAGGGATGGAAACGGCAGAGGAAGAACGGTATTTTTTAACATTTCTAACAATGGCTCTTTTAACACGTTCCGTCAGTCTGTGGTGTCTTCCTGAACTTTTTTGTTGCTGTTGCTGTTGCTGTAGTTGCACCGTTATGCTTCCATCTCTTCACGACATCACTTCCAGTCGATTTTGCTATGTGTTGTTTAGTGGCAGTGCTCCGTATGGAAACATTACTCAAATGACATACTATGCCCATTCTACCCTGGAACTTGGAAAGTTCACGTCCACGCGTCACATCCACTTCAAAGTCACTGATAACACGATAGAACATCTCAGCTTTATACGTACCTCCCCACTCACAGCGTACCTTTCTGCGCACCCGCGTTTTCACTTATGCAAATATTTGGTAGTATCGGAATACTTTTGATAATATAGTGCATGTATGGTTTAATTAGTTTTTCCACACATTCGGCAACCAAGTTATTATTATAAAAACAAAATTATAAAGATTGCACCTCTTCCTGAGGTTTTTCTTCTCTTCCTTCCGGGACGGGCACGACGTACCAAGTCTGGGAAGTGGTATTTCTTTCACTTAGTTGTCCAGGAATTTTCCTTACTATCCTACAAGTGTCCTTCTGTAGTTCCATGAAGGTGTTAGGTTGAAGGTCTAGTGTCTGTACAGAGCTGTGAATAGTCTTAGGTAAAACTCCTGTGGCTGATATTATTAACGGTACGCTGGTGACGTTCTCCATATGCCACACTTCCTTGACTTCGTATCGTAGGTCGTTATACTTTGACAGCTTTTCTCCGTGCGTCTAATGGATGTTGCACGTGTTGGGCACGGCTATGTCAATGAGGTATGCTGACTTCTTCTCCTTGTCGACCAGGACAATGTCAGGCCGATTGTGGGGATGGCCTTATGTGCTCTGATCGTTGTTCTCTAGAAGCGTTGTTGGCTCATAATTGTAGTAGGGGACAGGCTCAGTTGTAATGAGGTGGTGCTTTCTTGCCAATTTCTAATGGACAATCTTAGCGACTTGATTGTGCCTGCTCGTGTACTCTGTTTGTGTGAGGACTCGACACCCTGCTGTGATATGCTGGATGGTATCTGGCGCTTGATGGCATTGCCGACATGTGTCGCTTTCCACTAATGTGTCCTTCAAGATATGTTTCCGGTAGTTTCTGGTGTTTACAACTTGATCTTGTATAGCCATCAGGAACCCTTATGTCTCGGGGAAGAGTGATCCGTTTGTTAGCAATACATTGGAGGCAGTCTTATCCACATGGTCCAATTGCAGATCATTATACTGCCTTCCGTGTAGGACTTTCTTGCCCCAAGCTCCTTCTTTTGGCTCCTTCGTTCCAATCTCGATGTTCTGAGTAGAGAGGTCTATGGCTATGTACTTCTTGTCACTCTGGTTTATCGCTTGGTGAAGGGGTCCCTTGCTCTGATGAAAGTATTTTCTGAGGCTGATGATTTCTTTGTCTCGATGTTCCATGAGATCAATCATTCCCCGCCCTCCTTCTGCCCCTCCAATTGTCAGCCTCTTTATTGCTGACTTCGGGTGGTGCTGGCGATGTTTAGTGAGGGTTGTCCTGGTATTGCGCATTATTTTCTCAAGCTCTGTTGTGGTCCACTTGATGATTCCGAAGGAATACGTGAGGACATGAACTGCGTATGTGTTGATAACCCGAGTGATATTGCAAGCGTTGAACTTGGTCTTCATTAGTCTCCTCAGCCTTTGGTTGCATTTGGCGGCCATATTGTTTTTGATTTCTTTGTGTTCTAGGCGCTGTGCTTGAAGCATACCTAGGTACTTATAGACTTCTCTTTCCTCCACAGCTGCGATCTGTTCTCCGGTCTTCAATTAGTACCTTCGTGCATCATGGTTTCCTTGGTTCATATCTTGTGTCTTGCATTTTTCTAAGCCGAATTCCATCCCGATATTATTATTATTATTATCATTGTTGTTGCTAATATTATTTTTAGTATTATTTAATGCACTTAAGATTCCTGTCCGTACTTTAGAGACACTGGCTCTAGGTAAGGGACAGAGTCAAAACAGTATTTAAACATAATGTGTAATTCCAACGCAGATCGGAAAGTAGAAAGTAAAGTGCCTTTGGCCATTTGACCACAAGATAACTTCATTGCTTACTAATGCAAAATGCGTTTTTTTCTTTTAATTCTTGCAACCTTTATAAATGTAAATGAATAAATAACACGAAAAAACCAGAAAGAGAATTAAAAAACCAAAGTTTTGAAAATCCCAAAAACATCTTTGAAATTCATAACGTGTAAAAAAAAAAAAAGTAACTTTCCTTTTTTTTCCGGGATATAATAAAAATTGTGAGACAATTCATGTTAACTTTACAACATATGAATAAAGAACGGAAATTCCTGCGCAGCACACTGACTTCTCCCTTTTCTTTTCAGCCTTTTCTACATTATCTTCTGATATTCTTTTGTTTCCTTTTTCGTCGTTAACATGTCAGCGTGACAGTACTAAAAAAGTAGTAACATCCGTTTCTAGTGTCTTTGTTAAATTACCTTTTGTCGCAAGCAGGTTAAGAAATAAAACAAATATACTTTTTCAGTTGCTTTGTCTTTTGCAGACAAAGCGTTCCTTTCCTAATAGGCGACATTAGGGAAAGCCAAATGGATTCCGGACGATCTGTGTGAGATTCAGTCAGAAGTTAAACTCCAATTCCACGTGATCTCATGCTAATGAAAAGCATGGTTTGGAACAGACCAGGTCACAGTGAATTGAGTACCAGCGTCAGAAAGGTGTCCTACTTTAAGGATTTTTTTTACAAAAGTTCTTATAAAAGCAGTCATCTTAAAACGCAGTTTTTAGGAGTTCTTTTTTTTTTTTTTTTTTTTAAATTTTCAAATCTGGGTCCAAGTTTAAAATGTAAGACGCCATATAAAATTATCAGTTATGCTGGATGGGAAGGAGCCCTTGTTATAGTAAACACAAAATATAAATTTCAGCACATTCCTGAGACACCGAAATTCGATTTCCATGAAAACTTGCCACGAAAAAAAGTTTACGTGTGCGTGATCAATCATGTTCATTAGATAGCTCAATCAGATTGAGATTTTAATTTAGAGAATTTTAGGAAAGAAGTGTCTGGACCAGGTCTTAAACAACCCTTAGAAGTGGAAAGCTAGAAGATTTGGGCTAGATTGCTCGACATTAACGTCACATGGAAGCGTGGTAGAAAGATGCTCTTATTTATAACCGGAGAGCCAGTACCCTGGATCCGATGACTTAGCCTGCCCACCCGACACATGGCGGATATTTAGTGGTTCAAGCGTTCGTATCCGACTGGGATCGAACGGTGACCACTAGACCATCTGCGACCCAAATAGCTCAGTAAGGACCCCACGCGTTACATATACACTGTCAATTTATCTCTGTGGGTGTGTGTCTGTCTGTCTTGATCATTTCCCATCCAAGCAGTTGTAATGTTTATAACATCTGTTCTCCTTCCACATTGTCTCTTTCCAGGCTTTTAATTATACTTTGGCATTCATTTGTCGAGAGCCCCGCTGTGCAAAAGTACATCCCGATCATTGCCACTTGATTAGCCTATACTTCTGATGATACCGTAAAGTTCACTTTTTTTTTTTTTTTTTTTGATCGACATAAGTTTTTCTTGTTCTTGGTCATAACAACCGTGCAACTCCTTTTTTTTTTTTTTTTTTTGGAGGTCTAACGACCGCCGTGAGCAACTCAATGGGCTATAAGCAGTCGCCCGTCCCTAATTCAGAGCTACTTGTTCCAGGGAAGGGAGAGAGCCAGTGCCGCAAGACAAACACAACATCCATCCCTCACCGGGATTCGAACCCGGACCCTTTCGAACGAATGATCAGAAGCCATCGCTTAGACTACTGTGCCACCAGGGCGGCCATGCAACTCTCTCCGTGTTTTTGGTTGTCTGTCATCTATGTGTATATATATATATATTTTTTTTTTCTGTTAGGGTTCAAATATCTCTTTCGCCGCCCCGGCGGCGCAGTGGTCTAAGCGATGGCTTCTGATCATTCTTCCGAAAGGGGTCCGGGTTCGAATCCCGGTGTGGCATGGATATTGTGTTTGTCCCACGTCACTGGTTCTCTCCCTTCCCTGGAACCAGTGGCCGTAAATTAGGGACGGTCGACTACTTATAACCCATTGAATTGCTCACGGTGGTCGCTAAACCTCCAATCGAAAATATATATATATATATATATATATGTTTCATAAGTGGGAGCTAATATGCCGTACTGGTTAATTACGAAGGCTGATTGATAAACAAGGTCTCCTACCGCGTGGCGTCGCTAGCAGTTGGGGAAGAAAAACGTTTGCTCATGCGTTCGGTAGCCGATATTGTGTAGTGCAAACGAGCTTAGTTTCAGGTCACTGTTTCACGTCTTTGAGTAATACGGTTCGTTAGTCATGAGTGTCACGACAACTCACGGCTACATTGCAGTCGGCAAACGATGGAAACAGTGACAACCTGAAATTCACACTTGGTTCACACCCTCCTTACACCCCAGATTTGGCACCGTCCGACTTCTGGTTGTTCCCACAATTGAAAGAAATGTTGAAAGGTCAACATTTTTCATCCAATGCCGAAGTTTAAGTTGCTGCGCGCAAATAGACCGAAAGCAAACTACAAACTTTTGTCATGGACGGAAAGTAAAAGTGGATAGCGCGTATGGAAAAATGTGTAGTAATAAATGGTGATTATGTTGAAAAATAAGGTTGTAATGTGTAAGAACAAGAAATTTCCTTTATTTTGATACCACTTTTACTGTTTTATTTTGATACCACTTTTACTGTTTTATTTTGTCGGAAACTTATTTTATTTGATTGGAGACCTTACTTATATCAATCAACATTCGTATTTTTCCGTTTACGATCGTATTTTCCGTTGACGATCATATTTTCCGTTTACGATCGTATTTTCCGTTTACGATCGTATATTCCGTTTAAGATCGTATTTTCCCTTTACGATATAATGGTATTCGTAGTTTTCTCTTGCATATCACACTTCTTCTATCAAATGCATTCTAACCAAGTTTTATACGCCTACTGATTTCTTTTCCAGTTCCGCCATCCACATATACAGTATATTTTGAACTAAGCAAATGTATTCATCTGTAATTTGCATTATCCCTACATCCACCTGCAATCCACCATTTTTTGTGCGAATTCTGCGAAATGTAATACCATCATGGCACTTAGCGCAGTGCTAGGTAGTAAGGTACAGATTGATTTTTGATATTAACCCGAAAATCTGACTTTGTAAGTTTGCTCGTATTATGCCAACAAACAAAATGGCCGCCCGCTATTACCTGTAGTAATTAAGTCTACGTTATTTAGGCGTACAGCATTTATTTCATTTTCTATGTTATTTAGGTCAAGGTTTTCAGAAATGGTATCGGTTTTGGGTTTTAATCTGCGGAAAACACTAATATCAATTTTTAGGAAAAAAACCACTTTTAAAGAGAAATTTAACCACTTTCAGTCTGGATGGAGGCGTAGCCAAGAGACTTGACATCAATTTTCATGCAAAATAAAAGTGACAGCATTTGTCATTTAATAATATTCAACTGCTCGTTGTATGCATCCAGTCTTTAATTTCTAAGCTCAGAGTTACAAAATATGAGCATAAAACACTTTTCACGAGAAAGGGAGTATTCGTTTTTCAACACCAAGGCATAAACGACAGCATTTCTCTTTTACTTCTTGAACAGATTTTCTGTCCTTCGCGTTTTGTGACCTTTAGCACTTTTAAAATATGATTCCTTCCAGGAGAGTTCCCATTGTTTAACGACTGAAAGCGCATCTCTCCCCGTGTTGTGAAATGGAGGGTATTTGTACTTTAATAAATGACAAATGTTCCTTTTTTCCGTGCGTTATGAAAAATAGTATTCTATTAATTGTGACGTATATATCTGATTTATCTTCTTTTCTGACTTTCTGTTCTTAGGTAAGTTATGTTACTTCTCCGGTACGTGTCTTTCTAAAAGAATTTTCAACTTCTCCCACTTACCTTATACACTATATTGACAAAAGTCACCGGACACTCCTTCGAAAGCAAATGAACGGATCCGCTGCGTTGCTAACATGCGCTGTACAGCTGCAAACGGTATAAAAACAAGCCTGCAGCTGACCGCGATCATATCACACTGTGAGGTTGAGTGAAAATGTCGCGGCGGGAGAGAACTGACTTTGAGAAAGGAAAGATTGTTGGGTGTTATATTAGTGGGTTGTCCATAAAAGAAATCGATAGGCATTTTAACATACCCAAGTCAACTGCTTTGGATGTACTGAATGAGTGGAAGGCACATGGCGTGCCTGAAGCAGCAAAACGTACCGACAAACCAAAGAAAATCAGTGATAGCGGACGTCGAAGCCTCAGGAGAGTCTTTACAGCTAATCGCCGGAATACTGTACAAGACATCAGTGTACAGGTGAATAAAAATGCTGGAACCTCGGTATGTATACGCACCATTCACAGAGAACGTCATTCTATGGGTTAACATGATCGTGGGGCTGATTATAACCCTTTCATCTCCACTCGGAATGCTATTCGTCGTTTAGCATGGTGTAAATAATATTTATCGTAGACCGTAGATCAAAAACGGGTCCTATGGACTGATGAATCCAGATACACGATCCATCAGTCTGATGACTGTGTGTGGGTATGGCCGCAGCCGGATGAACGCTATTTATTACAGTGTACTGTTCGTACGGTCAAGTTTGGAGTTGGCAATGTACTCGTGTGGTGGTGTTTTTCGTGGTATGGTCCCGGCCCATTGGTTATCGTGGACAAACCTGTTAACCAGCAAGTCTACCTCGATATTCTGGACAATTATGCCCCAACTCTGTGGCAATACTATGGAACCGAGACTTGTTGGTACCAGAAGGATAACGCACCGAGCAATAAAGCAAGGATTGTTACGACGTGGTGTGACGATAATTCCGTATCGTGTGTAGACTGGCCAGCACAGAGCCCTGATCTTTATCCCATATATCACCTATGGGGTGAATTAGAGCGCCGCATAAGAAGTTTGCAATTAAGGCCTACTACTAAGCAACAGTTAGCGGCAGCATTATGTACTGAATGGAAGCGCATACCTATCGCTGTGTTCCAAAAACTTGTCGAAAGCATGTCTCGAAGGGTCAGTGCATGTCAATAAATGCTATGTTGTGTTTCTCTTCTAGGTGTCCTTTGGTGAGTAGAAGAAAAATAAAAATCCACATCAAGTTTAAAGTGTGGTGTAGTGGTACGACGTAAAATAATTAACTGTTTGATTTTGAACCACATGCTATGGTGATGATCTGTATGCCGAATAAGTTTTAAACCAGAGATTTATAATGTGATTCAGTTAATGATGAAATGAAGACGTTTCAGTTGTTGAAAGAGGAATAATTTTGGTGTTTATTTAGTAAGACAACATTCTTTAGTAAGCCAAATAAAAAAGTTATTCGTATGTTCCATTTCTTGCTATAACGATTCCTACGCCGTTAGTGGTCATCTAAGTGTTGGTCTTGAGCAGTTAATACACTGCTAGCCACCCAAAAATGCAATCAGACACCAAGAAGGAATCATCCGATTGGAATCATCCGATTGGCCTGAAATCCAAGAAGGAATCATCCGATTGGCCTGAAATTCGCAGCATGAGTCGCCCGCGAGAGGACATGCAAACGATTAGCATTGCAGGGCATATGCAAATCATGTGAGCCCGGCACGCCCCCGAGAAGCATTATAAAAAGGGTGCACAGAAGTCGGGGTGTAAGTAGTGGAAGTGTGTTGTGCTGCCGTACTTGTGCGTGGGAAGCTTCCTGATGCCTCATCGCAGAATGCGGCAGTCATTCCAGCACGTTTCGGAGTTTGACAGAGGACGAATAGTGGCTTATCGCGACAGCGATTAATCGCACCGAGACATCGGCGCCCGTGTGGGTCGACATCCAGCCACAGTGAGGCGAGTATGGATTCCGTGGGTGCAAGAGGGACGGACGGACCAATGTGAGCGATTGCCGCTGCCGCGGCACACCACCAAACCAGAGGACCGGCATGTTGTGCCTCAGTCATTGACGTCTCGCACCGCCCCATCACGAACGTTAGCGCAGAAATTAGGGTGAGTTGCGCAACAACCTGTGTCAGCACGTACCGTTCGACGTCGTCTGCAGGAGTGGGGACTTGTTGCACGGCGCCCATTGTTCCGATTACCATTGACGTTACACCACCGGCGAGTGCGGCGGCAGTGGGCCGTTGAACGCCGCACATGGACTACGGAATGGCACGACATTGTCTTTTCCGACGAATCCCGCTTCTGCCTGCAACATCACGATAGTCGGATCCGCGTGTGGCGGCACCACCGTGAGAGATTGTATGACGCCTGCATTATGCATCGCCATACCGGTCCGTCGCTTGGCGTTATGGTTTGGGGCAGAATTGGATATGACACCCGCACCACTCTGGTACGCATCGCCGGTACACTCAACAGCCACCGATACATCTCCGACGTTTCGGAGCAGGACCTGCCAGCGGCCACGTTTCAACAGAACAATGCGCGCCCGCACGTGGCACGCATCGTGCAACAATTCTTCACGGCCCACCATGTGTCACTACAGCCGTGACCAGCCTGTTCTCCCGATATGTTGCCCATCGAACACGTCTGGTCGCTGATCGGCAACCGAGTGGCCCGGCAAGCACCACTCGCGGCTACGCTTGATGAACTGTGGCAACGTGTGGAAGCAGCCTGGACCGACATACCCCAAGCCCACATCCAAAGCCTCTTTCGTTCGATGCCGCGGCGTGTAGCCGCCGTTATTGCCAGCCATGGGGGCCACAAGAACTATTGATGTCTGCGTTTTCCGCAAGTCGCACGGGCCTGTAAGCTCAATCGTTTCATCTTTGTATATGTTGTTATGTGTCCAGTAAATCTGGCTTTGCTATCTCGTGTCCTTCTTGGTGTTGCATTTTGGGTGGCCAGCAGTGTATTGAAGTGAGTATTGTTTCAACCAGCGATTTATTTCTAAGAAAAACAGTGCTTTAGCGATGCGGATTAGCTGAGAACAACTCTAAAAGAAACCTCTCGAAATTTTTAAAAAACAGTTTAAAATTTTATTAGTTATTTTAGCATTTTAATACATTTTTATTACCAATTATTTTTACCTATTTTAATGAAAGCTGCCTAATTTGGGCAACCAAAAACATTATAATTTCCTTTGCCTGAGCTTTAAACATTAATCCCATTTTGTTTGAAATCATGTGTAAAACCTAACTCTTTTACACATGATTTCAAACACATCGGCGAGAGTCAAAAAGTTCCTCCGCAGTAATCTTTAGGCTGTTCCACTTAATTTTGATGCTGCTAAAGTCAAAGTGTTTCAATTAATAAGCTTGTTGCATGTTTAATTTCAGTTTTTGCTATTTTCTTGATAATATATCAAGTTTCAGAATATGTGAAGGTTGGTGTTGCTGTGAAACATATTCTGGTTTCTTAATGAGATGAAACAACTTCCATCATTCACTCTTCCAGTGGCGGCTCGTGGCAACTGAAACAGGTGGGGCCAGTAGCCGAAGTCAAACAATAAAATAAAAAAAACTGGCATTATTAGGCCAACTATTCAGACCCCAGCCACTCCCAAAATTCCTCTACTCTGCCTCTGTTTAACCCCTTGACTCACAATAATGCCCAAATCAGGCAGGAATGTGTCAACTATTGTATTGCGCACGAAAAAAAAAAATTCTCAGAATAGAATGCATAACTATTAACAGAAAAATGTTAAAACTCCTTAAATAAAATGTTTACCTTAAAACATATGAGCATTAATTTATGTTAGTTGTGATTTGTGTTTCTTCAGATTTCTCAACTGAAGAATAATCACAGGATACACAGGATAAAAAAATGTAGTGAAAAAGTAATAACTCCAAATATATGCAGGGAGGAAATGTTTCATGAATTTCGTCCCATGTAGAATGAGTACCATACTACCATTTGCATTACTTGATAGGTTTAAGCTTTGTTTTTTAAAGAACTTGTGAAACTTAAAAACATATATGTACTCATGTGCAAATTATACTTACAGGTTTTCTCATTTGTTTATTTATTTTTAACATAGAAAATCATCTTAGTTAAAACTGAAATTAGTTCTGCAAAGCGCTTTGTAAACTTCATACTCTTGGAAACTCAAATTTTTAGGCTAATAAGCACCGAGTTTTTTTAAGTGAAGCTTTTCGACTCAGATTCTTGGGCTGATGAGCACTGTGTTTTTTTAAGTGAAGCTCAAACTAAAAATTCTTGGGGTGATAAGCATTGAGTATTTTTAAGTGAAGCTTTTCTTTCAGATTTAAAGCAAAGAAAGCAGATTTTAACAAAATATCCACTCCATTCATTGTACTCGAAAAGCAAAAAGGTCAGGACACAAAGGAACACCATACCACCGAAAGAGACACACACACAGAAAAAACAACTAACTGAACTTTGCTACGACATTTGAAACCCTCCCGCCACCCTTGAGCTTAGTCGGGGTAAGATTCTCTGTCAACCCACGGCATTAAGGAAACGGATACTCTCCCAATCAAATTAGCGCGGGGCCAGATCTACAGCTTTTTTTGCACACATGGTTAAGGCAGTGTTGTATGTAGGTCATCATACTGGATGAGACGCGGAGGAAATCGTCTCCTCTTCGCTTGCGTAGTGATGTTACTGGGGCCTGTTGGAGCTGGCCCCAATAACCTCACACTCTGAACGTGATCTCTTTCCTCAGGGAATAGTTTTTCGTTTTTGAAGGAAACTTTTCCCTTAGGTAATGGTTTTTGAAGGAAAAGGTTTATCACCATGTAGTTAAGAGAGATAATAAGAATCAGGGTAAAATAAAAAATTATTTCTAGAAATAGAAATTTTTAGGTGGGGGGCCTGGCCCCTCTGGCCCCTAATGACGAACCGTCCCTGCACTCTTCCCCTTTTTGTTTTCAATAAGAACTTATTTGTTAACCTTGACGCCTTTTTCAATCTCCTTAATATTAAATTCATCCATATTACCAAATAAGGCATTAATTCCAACACGACGTGCTATGGAACGGGATGTTAAGCACATCAAACGAAAACCTCTGAATGCTCAATGCAAAAGATGCTATGTGAAAAGTAACTCTCAGTCTTACAATGTGACACGCCAGGTGTGAAAGAATGAATCATCAGGAAAGCAGGCGACAGGTGTTTCCCAGAGCTTGCTCCGGACAATCGCACTGAAAACAAACACAAACAAAAGTATCGTTTTACGATAAGGTATCGTCGGTTGGTGGAAATCTTCTTTACTTTAAAGAAAGAGACAGCAATATTTTTGTATGACAAATCATTTTTCACATAGCTGGCGGCAGCATCGAGCACAAAATTCTGCAGTACTCATCCTTCTTTGAAATGTTTTTTTTTCTTTTAAGAAATAAAACGTTAATAAAATCGGGTAGAAATCGGGTCAGGAACACTTTGACCCGACCCGCAAGAAATTGTTGACCCACTGTGTCATGACCCGTTTCCATCACTGTTAGAAAATAATGCTGAAATTGTTTTTCTTGTATGTTTCATTAACTTTTATTTTTTCCTGATGGATTTCTAAAATTTCCATTTTCTGTCGCCCCCCCCCCTCATTTTCCGAACAATAACCCTGTATACGACCCCGCTGAGAAACCAAAATTATCTCAAGTTTATTCTGAGTTCCATGTAATCTTATCTGATATATTTTAGAATCTTTTGGATTCCAGAATTCCTGTGTTATTTCATTGAGAACATTTTTATTACATCAGTGGTCGAAACAGAAAAAAATCTAGGCTAACAAAAACTGAAACGATGTCTGCCGATTCTTTAGTAGGCAAACGCATATGTTTTTTTTTTTCATTTTATTCCATCCAGTTAAAAAAACACAGCTCATCAATCTTCAGAAATTCTGGCTTGTTCCTTTTATTCTTTCTGGGTGGTGTATAAGAACCGTCAAGAAATGCTGACGTACAAAAGGAAAAAAAATCTTTAAGCGAAATTTTTGTGAGCAGTTAAGATCCTCCGCGAAGACTCGCAGGATTTGTAAGAAATCAAGATAATAGTAAGAAAAAAAAAATTTTTAATCTGAAAGCAAAATCTCGAATCTGGCGAGGGGAGAAATATCGACGGAAGGAAGTGGATGGAGAGCGCAGCATGTTTTCTGAGGAGGGAGATTCATTTAAGTGGGAGCTGATAGGCAGATTGGTCTCATCGCCCGGGAGCCATGCGAGATATCCTCGGCTATGTTAAAAAGAGTCCCTTCGGTAATTACTCGGAAGCGATAATTGCCACGAGCAGAGCATGATTGTTGTTTTTATAAGACTATCACCTTGTAACAAGGTCTGGTCCAACACAAGTCAAAGGCTAATCCCGCCTGTTCTTTTCCACACAAGCATTACTGAAAGTTCCCGTCCCCCCCTTTCTCCTCAGCCACCGTGCCCCCCACGCCAAACTCGGTCTTAATTTGCGTGAACTGAAACAAAGTTTTTCCTCTCTATCTCAGAGTTCAATCTGCTCTTGTGCAAGATGTGTTTTGAAGTTAATTTGGGTGATGTCCTCCCTTCTTCACGTGCGTGGCGGTTTTTTTTTTTTGTACTATCCCCCTTTTTTTCTTTTTAAATTTCCTTTTTGCTTTTGCTTCCTTTGTTGAAGGAGAAAAAGGTTTAAGAGGCTCCTTTAATATTTAAATACGCGTAATACCAAGATCAAATTGGATTAAAATGTAAGCATTGTGTGTAAAGTAATGAACAGGCTTTTTAGTAGCAATTTTTTGCCCTTTTGTTTTTATTTTTAATCTTTGCGTCTTCTTTATTTTATTTGGTTCGGCAGTTTAGTCCTGATCTTATTTGTCCTTTAATTTCTTAGCCCGGCATCACAGATTTTTTTCAGGATTCCCTTAAAGACTAAGAAAAGCTTAATTTTTTGTTCCAAGCATTTAACCGCCGAATTGTTTCTTTATACGGGAAAACAGAAAACACGATAAAAGGAATGAAGCTTTACTTAATGGATAATGAAGCTTAATTGCTCTAAATTAGAAACAAAGGCGAGCAAAAAATTAGAAGTTTATATAATGGAAGAACTGTTTTAGACCAGCGGCAAAAGGAGATTTATAAATCCACCTGTTAACATTTCAGTATCCCGGCTGACTGCACTTTTTTTTTAATTAAAAATAATTATAAAAACCTAATTACGATAAATAAATAAATACGATGTTGTCATCGTAATCTTGTAATCAGTACCTCGTAGTTACGACTTAATTTTAAATCCGTTTCAACTGCCACTTTTAAGAATAGTCCGCTCTCTTTCTCCCATCTTAAATTTTTAGGATAACTGTATACGTGACGAAAACCTTTAAATTAAATTTATGAGCATTGTTTCTTCAAAACACAGTGCTACTATAAGTTTCGTCATGTGCATTTTAAGATGCACGAAAACAAATAATACTAAAAAACATAATCCCCCGCTGGGTTCGATATGAACAAGATCAACAGCACAAGAGAGCTGAGGCTGCCGATAGTAATAGCTGCTATACCGTAAAAGCCATTTGCCAGTGGCCCGAACCCGCATCCTTCTGCTACGGAGTTTGTTTTTGTTTTTTTGTTATTGGAGGTTTAACGACCACCGTGAGCAACTCAATGGGCTATAAGCAGTCGCCCGTCCCTAATTTAGGGTCACTGGTTCCGGGGAAGGGAGAGAGCCAGTGTCGTAAGACAAACACAACATCCATGCCTGACCGGGATTCGAACCCATACCCCGGTCGGACGAATGATCAGAGAACATCGCTTAGACCACTGCGCCACCGGGGCGGCGTTGAATGCTTTCCAAATGAACCCTTTAACTGGCTGGAACGAATTTACTCTGGGTTAACAAAATAGGTTGAAATCAGCTCAAACGAATATATTCGCTGTCTAAGAAGTGGGCCGAACGCGGATGGAACGAGTGAACTTGGCATCAGTAAGCGTTGCTTTCCCCTTAGCTTTGCTATTTAAAGTATTAATTCAGGGGGATGATTGACACTACTCCATCCTGACTAATTACTTGTGAAAATGGCTATAACAATAGCGACGAACCTAAGAAAGCAGTGACAAGACCTTCAAGTCACTTGTTTTTACCCAGTGGCATGATGTCCGCGCAGGGGGAGGGACGGGGTCCTCTGACACGAACATCATACAGCTGGGTCATGGAATGGCATGCCAATCATGCCCAGGGTTATAGAGTAGAGAATAAAGGACTTAGAAGACAAGTAGCGCTTATCACCTGTGAGAGGTTATGGTCAGTAGTGCTGAGATGAAAGCGGAGAAGAACTGGTTTGTCGTAGCTTTCGTATAACCAGGCCAATATGTAAACATTTCTGTTTGAGGAGTTCAGGAAATTTTGGGCGCCATTTGGTTCAGGTACATCGAGCACTTAAAAGATTTTTGGATCATGGTCGTTAAAGGGTAAAGCTGCATCGACGAAGTTTGTCGTTGCAAATTCGCCGTCTTGACATGGACGTCATCTCTGCAGTAGGTACAGTAGGTACGTCACATATATCCTCCATTTGAGAAAGGTCTGAGAGGGAATCGTAGGTTTCCGGGTCAGCCGGGGAAACCACGCTTGAAGGAGAGCGCACTGTAGAAGAAGGAACTCGGACTAATTCCAGACGATGTGTGGAATGAACGTCACACATTTTTCGAAGAACCCAACTGCCACGACATTCATTTAACGTTCCTGCACCAATATAGCATTAGAGCCATTTGCTGGTGGCGGAAATCGCACCTGCATCCTTCTGTGCCGGAGCCTAATGCTTTCCCAATTAAGCTACACCGACCAATTTTGTCGCTGCAACTTTGCCGTATTGACATGTGCGTTACCTCTCAGGTAGGTACGCTATACAGCACAACCGCTTCAAATCGTCCTCTGCTATATATTTGGGTCTCTCCCCTACGTTCATGTCTTTTCGTATTCTCTCAAGAACTGTTAAGTTGGGTTTTCGTATTGGAATTATAGCGCCAAATTTAATATCGGCCTTGATGCCCAATTACAGAGACCTTGCCTCCTTAGGTGCAGACGCTGCTGGGTACTCAATACTTTCGGCCGCGGTTGGCCTAGTGGTCAACGTTCGTGATTGCCACTAAAAAGTTTCTGGATCGATACTAGGCAGGAAGAAAAATATCCGCCGTGGGTCGGATGGGCATGTTAAACTCTCGGACCCCGGGTACTGACCCCCGAGTATAAATAAGGAGGTCTTCCTCTCCTTTCCTACCTGGCCGCCGTGTGACATTCCAGTCGGGCACTTGCAAAAACTTCCTAGTCTCCTACTTCTAATGGCTGTTTAAGACCTGGGTGTCAGACACTCCTTTCCTAAAATCCTCTACATAAATCTCTAAATCTCCATACCTCATAAATTGTCATAATCTCTTTTATCTTCTACATAATCTGTAAATCTCCATACCTCATAAATTGTCATAATCTCTTTTATCCTCTACATAATCTGTAAATCTCCATACCTCATAAATTGTCGTAATCTCTTTTATCCTCAACATAATCTGTAAATCTCCATATCTCTCCCTTCCTAAAATACTCTACATACATGTCTAAATCTCCAAACCTCTCCCTTCCTAAAATACTTTACATAAATCTCCTTACCTCTCCCTTCCTAAAATACTCTACATAAATCTCTAAATCTCCATACCTCTTAAATTATCATAATCTCTTTTATCCTCTACATAATCTCTAAATCTCCATAACTCTCCCTTCCTAAAATACTCTACATAAATCTCTAAATCTCCATACCTCTCCCTTCCTAAAATACTTTACATAAATCCCCATACCTCTCCCTTCCTAAAATCCTCTACATAAATCTCTAAATCTCCATACATCTTAAATTTTCATAATCTCTTTTATCCTCTACATAATCTCTAAATCTCCATACCTGTCCCTTTCTAAAATACTTTACATAAATCTCCGTACCCCTCTCTTCCTAAAATACTCTACATAAATCTCTAAATCTCCATACCTCATGGATTTGTGCGGTATTACTTCGGTATGATCAAGAGAACATTTAACGCAAGGCTGAAGAAACACAAACGTGATGTGACCAGCACGGCAAGTCAAGATTCACGATGCTACTCTTAGATGTACCTGAGGTCCTAACGTGTGCCATTTGATTCTTCTAGAAGAGTTCCTGTGGGTACACGCTGATCACGAACGAATGTAGATGGTGTTCAGGGATGGCTACGTAGAGTGCACTGTTCAGAGATCCATTTAAATGTACCTGGGACCCTAACGTGTGTCAACTGAACACAACCCACACCATAATAGAGCCTCCACCATCCTGAACAGTTCCTTGTTGATATGCCTTGTCCATCGCTTTGTGCGATTTCTACCATATCCGTGCGATTTGCACGGATATAGGGTTCCATGGATATGGGGTACCCTCTGTGCGAAACAACTGGGAACGGGACTTTTCGGACTGCATCCTGGCCCAGCTCAGATGTCTGGTTAGCGGCCAGATCCTCTGACCACTCGGGAAACGGGATGGCAGATATGATTTCAGTCCAACAGGCTGCAACATCAAAGTTCAGAGTCACCATCTGAACTTTAAATGCAGATCGTCGCACAAACTGAAATACCTTGAAATATATTTCGCTTTTTCTGGTGTGTAATTTTCTCACAAGGCGGCACAAGTGTTTATATTTGTCGAGGTGCCTTTGTTTCCAGAAGTGAGAGTGAAGAATTCCTCCTTTCATATAATGCTGCAATTATTAGCAATGTCTTCCATCTTTTCAGCTTTTTCCCATGCCCAATTCAAGAACGAACGTATGTAAATGTGTTCCTCATAATAAATCATTTTCTTGGCATGCTGAAAAACAAAATTGTACCTCATAGATGTATACATGCCGATCGTACAATTTCTAGGTTTAATGCCGCATGATTTTCTAATCATGTTGGGTTTTCTGGTTATGTTTATTTTTTTCTAGTATTACTAGTAAATAATTGTCTAGTGATGTGGGGCAATTGTAAGGTATACATGTTTCGAAAAGACGCATTCCGAAAATGTTTCGGCTACCGAATGGAAGAAAACTAAATCGTTTCTATACACTTCTTCGTTTACCGGAACCCGTAAATTTCTTTCGTCCTAGAGCAAACCTATATCTTCATTTTGTTCTGACGTCACTTCCAGAAATAACAGAAAAAAATATTTCCTTATTGAATGGACAGATACGTTGATTAGCAGGCCCGGTGGTGGAGTGGTTTAAGCGATGGCCTCTGATCGTTCGTCAGAAAGGGGTCCGGGCTCGAATCCCTGTGAGGCATGGATGTTGTGTTTGTCTTACGGCACTGGATTTCTCCCTTTCCTGGAACCAGTGACCCTAAATTAGGGACAGGCGACTGCTTATAGCCCATTGAGTTGTTCACGGTGGTCGTTAAACCTCCGATAAAAAAAATTGTTGATTAACCAAGAGTTTCTAATTACTTCTGTATTTCCAATTCTTCTGGTTTAGAAATTTTTCAGCTTTTCTCGAGATGATTCTAACTTATAGCAGAAACAACAGTGCAGAGTTCTTTTGGATTTAAGCTCAGGATAATTAAGTTTCCAAATTTCTACATACCTGCGTAATATTGTAGAATGACACATATTTCTCTCTCTCTCTTTTTTTTTTTATGTTTAAAATCATATACATTATAACTGTCTTAGCCAGAGTATATTTTGTTTTTCGCCCGACTGTAAAAGAATTACCAATTAATAGTTGTTTTCGCACCTTATTTCAAATGCTGAAGGGACAAGAATTAAATGTAAAGGGATATTGCGCAATTAATCCTACAGAAAGAAATTTAATCCTTACAAATAATCTTTAAATAATTTATTTGATAAGAAAAATCGATTTAATAGGTAATGAATGATCGATTTAATATGTAATGAATCATCGATTTAATAGGTAATAAACCATCAATTTAATAGACATATTCGAAATGTCTCTGGAAACATAGAAAATTTGTATAAAATCTTTTATATGGAATGTATCACTTTATGCACCCGAAACTTGGACATTGCAAAACACAGACGGGGCAAAGCTACTTGGAACGTGATGCTGCTGATGTATGATGAAAACTGCTCGGACAGAAAAGTGACAAAGTAAGAAAAGCTCAGAAAAAACAAGAAATTTTATGGACTATAGAAAGGTGGCCAACATGATAGGTTACTTCATAAGACACTTGGAGAGGTGTGCTAGCTTGATTGAAGGTAGATTGGAAGGAAAAGCAGGAAGAGGGGACTCCCAAAAATTCAATATATGAGTCAAATAACAAGAGGAAGACCCTACCGAACCATCAAGCTTTTGGCTCAGGAAAGAATTCCTTTGTGGATGATGACCAATACTACCCACTGGCCTTAGGGTTGAGCAGAGAAGGAGGGAGGATATTTGAAATATAAATATTTATGTTATTTTCTTTTGTTTTCCACAGACTACACGAAAATATTAATAAAGAGTTTCCTTCCACACAGAAGTATTTTTAATTTTTTGAACTTTTTAATTAAATCCCCCATATCAGTCACGCATGCTAAAGCATAATGTGATCTCAGAACAGAAATCGAAATCCGGAAACTATAACATCGACATCCAAAAACGTAAGCTTTCTCTACGACGAACATGCCCGAAACATACGAAGCGTAAGGAAGAAATGTCTTAAATAATTACTCATCTTGATAGTCTGATCTAATGAACCAAGAGGACGTCGGATAATCCGAAATGTCAGATAATACATAAGAACTATTAAAATGCCGAGAATAATTATATACTAACAAAATATTATACACTTTTTTCTTTTTGCATTTCTCACTTTTTATGGAACGGCCGTTTTATATATATACAGGGTGTGCCATATAAAAGAGGCCCGAGTATAATGAACGACAACAGTCACGCAATGTTACTATACATGGTAAAAAATAGTTGAAATGACAGAAAACAGGAGTAATTTACCTGCGTTTACAACAATTGCTGAAAGTGCTGTCCTCCAACATCAACACACAGCTGCGCACGATGGAACATGTTGTTCCTAACGCACCACAACTCATCGGCAGTAATCTGGGCTATGGCATCCGTAATGTTCACTTTTAATTCATCAAGACTGTGCGGATTAGTTGCGTATACTTTCTCTTTCAATGCTCCCCACAGGTAAAAGTCATAGGTGGAGAGATCGGGCGATCTGGGTGGCCATAGTCCCTTCGATACAGTTCTGTCCTCCCCAAACACTTCATGCACAGCAGGTAGACTGTTCCGCGCAGTATGCGCTGTTGCACCATCCTGCTGAAAGAAAGCATATGTTCGCTCTTCTTCTGTAAGTGCTACAACAAATGGGTTGAACTGTTGCTGAACATAGCGCTCCGAGTTGATGGTGTCAGTGAAAAAGAATGGGCCGACTATTCTCTTCGCAGACATAGCACACCAAACGCTTATCTTTGGGTAGTACAAAGGAGTCTACATTGTCCGTCTGGGATTCGTGTCTGTCCAAATCCTGCTATTTTGCACATTGACATATCCGGACAGATGAAACCATGTTTCGTCTGTCATGTAATAAAGTGTTGGGTCCATTTCACCTCCGACAATGGTCTCCTGAAACCACTTACAATATTGCATCCGTTTTGCATAATCAGGAGTTTTAAGTTCTGGGAGCGCCATAACTTTTTACGGCCGAAATTGCAAATCCCCCTTAAGTATGCGTCGGCATGATGTGGCAGATATTCCCGTTGCTGACGATAATCGGCGAATCGACTTCCGAGGGCTTTGTAATATCATTGTGCACACATCCTTGATATTGTCTTCAGTACGAATTGTCTCGGGTTTGTTTCTTTTCCTGTTGCTCACCGTGGCAGTTTCACGAAATTTCAGCACTAGCTTTTGTACCACTGATTTCGTCGGTGCTGCACAATGTAGAAATTTTTCTGTAAAGAACTTATTTAAAACCTTGTATGAGTTATTTCTGAAATACTGTTCCATAATAAAAATCCGCTGTTCCGTACTTAAAACCATTTCCGTTGCCTTTGTTCTCCCTTTACGTACACTTATGACCGCATACCTGCACTGGTATGGCTGTGACTAACCACTCCGGAGAATTCCTTTGCAGCTGTACACGCAGAAACCAGTTAGAAGTGGAACAAAGCGGTTTTAACTGGAAACCCGCCAAACATCTTTAACCCGCCTAACAACGTCTGGGCAAGGGGCTTCTTTTATATGGCGCACCCGATATATATATATATATATATACAACGGCCGTTCCATAAAAACTGAGATTAAAATCTAACAAAATGAAGAAATATAGGAACAGCAAAATATTTCTTATTCTTTCTCAAAGTATCTTCCCTCGGATGATATGCAACGTTCCCATCGTTCAGTCCACTTTTCAATGCATGTGGCAAAAGCATTTTGTGGAAGCTGCTTTAGCGACTACTGTACAGCTTGAATAACGTCAGCATCTGTGTTAAATGTTGCGCCACGGAACTTCTCCTTCATTATCGGAAACAACCAGAAATCGCACGGGGAAAGATCAGGACTGTAGGCTGGCTGCGGCGTGATTTCAATACTGCATTTCGTGAGAAACTGTTGAACACAAGCAGCCACATGTGGGCGGGCGTTATCATGATGTAGGGTCCACTTGCCCACTAGTTCCCGTCGCTAAATCGATATGTTTCGCAGCAGACGCTTCAAGACTGAAATGCAATACTCACCATTGACAGTAATTTGTGGCGGAATGGCATACTGGTAGACAACACCTTTATGATAAAAAAAAATATATCATCAGGACGTTTCCAGCTGATTTGGATTGGCGGACTTTTTCGGAGGAGGCGAGCCTGGGTGTTTCCAGACAATCGATGCGTGCTTCGTGGCGGTTTCGAAATAGTGGACCTATGTTTCATCCGCAGTTAATACTGTGTTTAGAAAGTTTGGATCCTTTGCAATCATTTGTTTAATCTCATGACACACCTGAACTCCGGCGAACAATTGTTTTCGCGTCAGGTGATGAAGTACCCATCTGAAACACACACAATGCTGCAGTAATTTGTCGCGTAGAACGCGGAATGCCGCCGTTTTTGAACTATTAGTTGACGCGGCTATGTCTTCACACGTCATTCGTCGATCTTCTTGCAGGACTTCCCGAACAGTGTTAACAATACGCTTCGTAAAAACACTTTCAGGTCGACCAAGCCTAGGAGCGAGCTACGTAACAACACTTTCAGGACGACCAGGCCTAGGAGCGAGCTCCGTAACAACACTTTCAGGTCGACCAAGCCTAGGAGTGAGTTCCGTAACAACACTTTCAGGTCGAC
Organism: Macrothele yani; assembly: GCA_039090855.1. NCBI lineage: Eukaryota > Metazoa > Arthropoda > Arachnida > Araneae > Macrothelidae > Macrothele > Macrothele yani. The sequence goes on from CM077002.1 coordinate 131,703,901, forward strand.
CAAGCCTAGGAGCGAGCTCCGTAACAACACTTTCAGGTCGACCAGGCCTAGGAGCGAGCTCCGTAACAACACTTTCTGGTCGACCAAGCCTAGGAGCGAGTTCCGTAACAACACTTTCAGGTCGACCAAGCCTAGGAGCGAGCTCCGTAACAACACTTTCAGGTCGACCAAGCCTAGGAGCGAGCTCCGTAGCAACACTTTCTGGTCTACCAAGCCAAGGAGCGAGCTCCGTAACAACACTTTCAGGTCGACCAAGCCTAGGAGCGAGCCCCGTAACAACACTTTCAAGTCGACCAAACCTAGGAGCGTGTTCTGCCGACAAACGCCCTTTTTGAAATCATGGTGTTATCTAAAAATCGTTGACTCACCCAAACATATATTTTTGTCAGCTTTTTTAAGTAAATCAACTGTTTCTGGAGTCGTTTTAACCAAATGATAGCAACATTTTACCGCACAACGCATTCACTTCTTAACTCTGAATCACTAGCCTCCATATCTGTATGGCGAAATGAAGACTTACCTTAAACAACTGCGCAATAACAAAACCAGAATTGTCTGCCACGGCTAATAACTGTTGCCGTAGATACTTCCTTAATTCAGTTAGCCGTCTGGGTGGTTATTTTCTGTTTTTATGGAACAGCCTTTGCGTATGTACATATATAACAAATTCCTGTGAATTGGAACAATGCTACAATGATCCTGCTACATAGAAAAGGAAAGTGTTTGATTAATCCATCCCTCCAGTGCTTACGTATGGTGCAGAGACGTGGACCTTAACTAGAAAAGACATACAAAGACTGCATACAACTGAAAGAAGTGTGGAGAAGTGCATGCTTGGTGTAACCAGGAGAGATAAATAGAGGAACTCGTGGATCAGGAAAATGACAAGAGTGGAAGACATCATGATCAGAGTAAAATCCCTGAAATGACAATGGACTGGACACATTGGCACAAGACAGACCGTTGTGGAAGAAACTTGAAGAGACCATCCAGCAGTGGACTGGTAATGGTTGACAATGATGATGATGATGATGATATATAATAATCGATTATTTTAAAGTGTCCTTGTTTTTCTTTATGGCACGTTCTTGCCAATGCTAGAAGAATAGTTGTTCCGTATGTCATATTCTGCGTTCACCCTTTAAGCGGCCATTGTACCTGAACAAAATGGTGCCAAAACTTTTATCCGCTTTTGAAACAGAAATGTTGACGTAGCACTTGGGCTTTACGAAAGCTATGGTAAAGCAATTCATTTCCCCCTTTTACCTCAGCAGTACTGAACATATACTCATCACCCGTGATAAGCGGTCATTTCGAGTCCTTTCCCCCTCTTCTCCATGACCCAAGGCAAAAAGAGGAAGGTCTAGTTCCCCGGAAACGAACATCATGCCACTTACTGAATAGAAACAAGTAACTCAAACAACTTTCCCTCTAGGTTTGTCGCCATTGTTATAGACCTTTCACCAGGTAATCATTAAGAAAGACTGATTCGCTGCTAGAAGGTTCAATCATCCCTCCAACTTACAACTTTGAATACCTAAGGTAAAGGAAAAGCAAAGTTTTCTGATGCACAGGTTCACTCGTTCCAGCAGCGTTAGATCCAGCAAATATATTCTTTCTAGCTAATTTGGGTTCCTTTTGCTAACACGGAATTAACTGGTTCCATCCGCTTAAAGGGAATATATCTAAACAATCAAACGAAATGTTTTTGTAACAGTCTCCGCTCATCACTAGCTACATGAAAACCTTTGAAATAAAACAAAAGCGACGTCGAATAGCACAGAATGCTGAATAATCAGGATTCCTTCGTACAATGATTTCTGCTCTAACACCATTTTTGTTTTTTCCTTCTTTACGGGCGAAACATTGCACGTTTTTAGCCTAATCGTTTATTTAGTAGCAATTAATGTACATGCTACGTTCTGAAAATTTTCCGAACTATGATAATAAGAATTCTAGAAGACATCAGCAAGAAAGTTTAAGCTGAAGATTTTGACAAAAAGAATAAAAAATACATAGGATTAACGATTTTTGTAAAAAAAACAAAAACATTTTAGATTACGATTTTTAAAAACAACTTGAACCCGCCAAGGGAGAATAGGTTTTGTCCAGGAAAAAGAAAAAGACATGGTAAGCGTTTAAAATATAATGTGATTTATGAAATATTTAATGTTTGAAACTCACAAAAAACGAAGTCCCAACATGCTCGGCAAGCGATGCCCTCACTTACGGAAATTATTGACATCAATTATCTCTAAGCGTTCAACATTGAACTCAACTTTTATCACATATGTTCCAGTATAGATGATGGTCTCTCAGTATGTCCAATCATCTTACATGCTAAAATATACATCATGGGAAATATAGTTAAAAACACTCTGATGTCGACGAAGGTAGGGGATCTTTCTGCTACTGACCGTATTTACATTGAAAGAGCTAAATTCTTAAAGGTTGAACATGCTCTGTGTTGATATTTGAAGCTATGCATCTCTCCAGCCAGCAATAAAATAATTCCCAAGCACAAAATTTTGATGTGGAAGTATTCAAAACCATTGTTGAAATTGGATTTTTGAATGATGTCCCATGAAGTGACGCAACAATACTTCTCTTACTTTCACTGTAACTCAACAATATATTTTACTAAACTATCGCCAAACATTATTTGATCACGTTTTTTTATTGGAAGTTTAATGACCACTGTGAGCAACTCAGTGGGCTATAAGCAGTCGCCTGTCCCTAATCGAGGGTCGCTGGCTTCAGAGAAGGAAGAGAGTCAGTGCCGTAAAACAAACACAACATCCATGCCTCACCGGGTTTCGAACCCGGTCCCCTTACGGACGAATGATCAGATGCCATCGCTTAGACCAGTGCCATCACGTTTTACATAAACATAACGATATCTCATTGTAATATGCGTAACTTACGAGAACCTGGTGCTAAATGTGATAAACGTCTAAATAAGCAGACAGGCAGTTTGCAGTCTGCTTTCCTTGAAAAAGCCGTCTGGTTGATGTGCGAAAACTTGGAAACCTTGGTTTTATCTACGCCAATTGATTCGGATAACTAGTATAGTTGTATTATCTTAAGTGAAATAAAAGTCACCAAAAATGCATTTTTGATATTATTGAAACGGTGCGTCGTGGCTAAATTTGGCTTCTTCGAGACCCCTCGCTCCCAAAGGGTTGTTACCTGCTGTTGATGAGAGCTTTGAAATGATGTATAACACGATGGGTTGTAACCTGTAGATCTCCTAGACTAAAAGTTACCACAATCCGCCTTTGCGATTCAGCTTTTCTTTCTATCATGAAGTCAGAGTTTAGCTTGCGCATGCGCAGATGGACTTTCGTAGCTACATCACATTTCCTCGGTGTCAGGGTTGTTTCTTACGTTCGTCCAAATCTGGATAATATATAATAATAACAAATACTGTTTCTGAAAACCGAACAGTCGAAATGCTGCTTACTATTCCCCAAGCAATAGTTTAGTAAATATTTACTTTTAAGACTCACATATCCACATATTTTCTTACATTGGTTTTACGACAATAGCATTTCTTAATCCCCATACCTAAGTACCGCTCAATTTCAGGAATTAGTAAACCTTATTGTTCGTTGTTATGATTTAATTCCACTTAGTATGTACCGGACTGTAGCTCCGTTGGTCGTGAGTGACGCGAACAAATGGAATGTGTTGTACGCAAATAAATATATACTCTGGAATCACTCGTTTTATTTCACACACACAAAGATCTTAGCATGTAAAAGGTACATAGCATAAATTGTCTACAATGAGTACCTGGGTATTCTTGATTTAAAAAAACTCTAAGCAGATTTTCAGAGAAAAGTGCAATATTATATTACATTCCAGAATTCTTTTAGTGTATTAATATACACTATATCGACAAAAGTCACCGGACACCTAGAAGAGAAACACAGCATAGCCTTTATTGACATACATTAGTACGGTGTCGGTCCACCTTTGGCCTTAATGCAGGCACTGACCTTTCGAGACAGGCTTTCGACAAGGTTTTGGAACACAGCGATAGGTATGCGCTTCTATTCAGTACATAATGCTGCCGCTACCTGTTGCTTAGTAGTAGGCCTTGGCTCCAAACTTCTTATGCGGCGCTCTAATTTATCCCATAGGTGCTCTAAGGGATTAATATCAGGGCTCTGTGCTGGCCAGTCCATACAGGATAAGGAATTATTGTCAAACCACGCCATAACAGTCCTTGCTTTATGGCTCGGTGCATTATTTTGCTGGCACAAATAAGGCTCGGTTCCATAGTATTGCCACAGAGTTGGTAGGGCATAATTGTCCAGAATGTCGAGGTAGACGTGCTGGTTAACAGGTTTGTCCCCGATAACCAATGGGCCGGGACCATACCACGAAAAACACCCCCACACGAGTACACTGCCAGCTCTAACCTTGACCGCAGGAATAGTACACTGTGGTAAATAGCGTTCCCCGGCTGCCGCCATACCCACACACGGCCATCAGACTGATGAATCGTGTATCTGGATTCATCAGTCCATAGGACCCGTTTCCATTGATCTACGGTCTACGATAAATGTTCTTTACACCATGCTAAACGAGGAGTTGCATTCCGAGTGGAGATGAAAGGCTTATGAGCAGCCGCACGACCACGGTAACCCACGGAATGAAGTTCTCTGCGAATGGTACGTGTACATACCAAGGTTTCAGCATTTGTACTCACCTGTACACTGGGGTGTTGTGTAGTACTCCGTCGATTAGCTGTATCGATTCTCCTGAGGCTTCGACGTCCTCTACTACTGAATCTCTTTGGTCTTCCGGTACGTTTTGCTGCTTCAGGCACGCCACGTCTCTTCCACCTATTCAGTACATCCAAAATAGTTTACTTGGGTTTGTTTAAACGCCTCTCGGTTTCTCTTATAGACAACCCACTAATACAGTACAACAACACCCAACAGTCTTTCCTTTCTCAAAGTCAGTTCTCTCCCGCCGCGACATTTTCCCTCAACACCACAGTGCGATATGATCGCGATCTGCTGCAAGCTTGTTTTTATACCGTTTGCAGATGTACCGCGCATCTTAACAACGCAGCGGATCCGTTCATTTGCTTTTGAAGGAGTGCTCGGTGACTTTTGTCAATATAGTGTACATCCGCCCCCACCTGCTGGATGGTCTTTTATTTAATTCCACTTCTTTTCCTCATAAATCTTAGATTGTTTTTTCCTTGAGTCTTGTGTTCGTAATATGTATAGCCGAAACAATCTCACCTGTGTTAAAGAAACTGTCGCTGTTATGGAGGAAAAGGTTTCAAAATTGATTTCAAAACATCAATGCTCCGAAGAGAATATAAAACCTGATTCTAATGTATACATTCATGCATGCATACACACATTTATATGGGTGTGTGTTCATATGAATAGATAGATATCGGATGTCTTATCTCTGTTGAGAAGGAGTAGCACGGAGCACTTAACAACGAAAGATTATGCTCCACAGGCACTTGTCTTTAATGGAGGCATTTCATAACATTAGGAATGGAGTCATTAATGATGTTGTTCATGACGAGTTCTTAAGCAGAACTGACGCATGCCTCTTCTTGGCGTGTTTCTGAACAGGAAATTAGCAATTACGTTCACGATTTACCGATAAGAAGTGCGCATGATTTGACGAAATTACCGAAAATGTTGTTACCGAAGGCAACTTTTGTTTTCTTCATTTGCTTATTTACTCATCTATCTTATACTGAGAGTTCCATTTTTTAAATTGGTCTCCACTTTGAGACTTTCTGAAATGAGTCGACATTTTTCAAAATACGCTACATATTGATTTACATGATTTCAGAACAACCTTCGTCGAATACACATGAGGAGAGATGCTCAAGTAACGAAAAATTCTTCAGTCACAGTTGTGAAGGGTATACCAACCTTGAGCTCGTTTTTTGTACTTGTAATTACTAGTTAAAATGACTACGCAAAATAAAAGAAGTGAATTACTAAACAAATTATAATCCCAATATGTGAATGATTATAAAAAAAGACTTGAAAATGGCACATGTGCACAGTAGAGTAGCAAAGGTGACTGAGGCCTGGGAGCAACGTTTATAATGTATACTGCTTAGAAAATAACAATACAGATACAAATTTGGAAGATGTGGATCCCTTTATATGTGTAAATATAGCATGGATGTTAAGACAGATGATATCCGAAAACTTGAAAATTTCGTCGTCCTGAAGCGGGAACTGAACCTGCATCTCCCGGATAGCGCCCGACTATGCTAACCACTACACCACCCAGAACGATCAAGTTTCAAGTTTCTGATTAATTTCAATGTAACCATCACAGGATTCACTAGTCTAAGCAACCGGCATTCATATATAGCTAATCTGGAGGTTTAGAATCCATTCCCGTGATTTCCCGGAGGCGCAGAATATCATGAATGAAATAAGGGATTATGGTGTAATCCTGTTTTTCATTCATGATAACAGTATAAGTGATTGAGAAAATGGTTTCGGGAAGTGACTTGGATATCCGTAAGCACCTATCCGAGAAATGTTTATCTGTTTCTATATAGAGTGTATTTTGAGAGTTTAATTTCAGCAAATTTAATATCACAATATACTTGAAAGTAGTGATGGCATCAATTATTCCTTCGTTGGAGCTCATTCATCATTCGCGCAAAAGAGTCATTCACGATTCGTTGAAGAGAATCGTGTTTGCGACCAAAGCCCTTTCAGGGCCACAGCTCTTTTGGCGAATTGTCCAATACAGCGCATGCACTTCACCATTCGCAGTTCACGATGAATGAATTGCCACGAGCAGGCTCGTGGCGAACGATTCGGGCCAAAGTCACCTGGAGTATTAGGAGACCTTAGTGTTCAATTCGTGACGGTCATAACAAACGCTGCCGTGAGCGAGGTTACAGCGAGGCGATATCATCAGGAATCTAACAATTCGTAACTTTGCAATATCGATGGGAAAAAGTTATAAATTTCGGTAAATGCAAACAATTTGGTAAAAATCAAAACGCCAACACTTTGTGATCCATGGAAGCAATTAATCCAGTGATTATTTCATATCTACAAACTAATTCAGTTATAAAAGAGCTTTAACATTTTCTGTTTACATCAATGGGTTGTTGTTTGGCTCAAATTCACCAGTATTACAATAGGCACCATGCATTTTTTTTAACAAATTACATTCCATTTCATATAAATAAGTAAACGAGAAAAGGCAAAACTTGGAAATTTTATCTGATAAGTTAAGGAGGAACATTCCGTGCATCACATGAAAATTGCCGCTATTGATATGGTAATTCCATATTCTTTCTGCAACACAATGTGCGACTGATACATATTTCTTTCATTTCAGCATCATATCGGAAAATTACATTTCTAAATATTTCGTATAAAGTAAGGATACCGCACTGGACAAAAAAAACAACGCATAATGATTAATGAAAAGTTGCTAAGCCTAATGATTCACGAAACGTTTCTTATACATGAAATTTGCTTAAACCTACTTAGTTGCGCAGGAACTATTACGTTTGCAAAAAAAAAAAAAAAATAAATAGCCGAGTTCTTCAATTCATAAGAAATATTCAATCTAAATTAATAAAAATACTAACTTCTCTTCGAATCCTCATATCGCACACCAAGTCTTCAGCACTCTCAGTATAAGACACACGGCGAGCAAACAGACTGTTTCTCGGTTTCAATCGTAGGATTACACGACAAAAGCGCGGCACAACAAAAGATCGCAAGACAAAAGAGCGATGTGCCAAAAGGGCGATGCAACAACGGGGCGATACGACAAAAGAGCGATACGACAAAAGACAAAAGAGCGATACGACAAAAAGGCACACGACGAAAGGACGAAGCGACAAGAGGGCACCCCGAAAAATAGGGCAAACCCACAGACGTGATATTTTTCTACTTCTCAACTGCAAGATTTCTAAAAGATATTATTTCCAAAAACGGCACCGGGGTCCCTTTGAACAAATTACACATTTTTTTGTGCATTCAAACTCCAACTGAAATCAGACGTCTCATCCTGCTGAACGATGTTATTTCCAAAAAGGATCTGGGGCCTTTTTGGAAATAACATTGTTCAGAAAGTCTTCTATATAGGTTTCACTTAGAGTAAGAAAGATGGCACGTCTGATTTCAGATCAGTTGAGATTATTTGAATACACCAAAAAATACTGAATTCACTGAAAGAGCCCTGGTGCCTTTTCGGAAATAAGATCGTTTAGAAAACCTTCCATACAGGATGAGATGTCTGATTTCAATTGGGAATTGAATACACAAAGAAATATGTAATTTGCTCAAAGCGGTGCCGGTTTTTGGAAATAATACCTTTTGGAAATCTTGCAGTTGAAGTAGAAAAATATCACGCCCGTGGGTTCGCCCTTTTGTCGTGCATCAATCGTATCACCCCTTTGTTGTATCGCCGTGTTGTCGTGCGCCCTTTTGGCGCATAGCTCTTTTGTTTTGCGCCCTTTTGTCGTGCGCTCTTTTGCCGTGATACGCAATCGTGGCGGGTTTTGTTTGTTATGTCCCGATTGCTGACGTCACAAACGGGAAAATCGCGTAAGCTTAGGCCTCTAATACTCGATGCGGCTTTGGTCGCGTGCGCCATTCAAAAGAATCACATTCACGCATCATCCCCATTCTTAAGTTTACTGCTCCCTCACGTAACGACAGAGAACTATTAATTCCCGACACTATGTTTCCTAATCGTAATTCGTTTTCGAACTCATGGGGAAGCAGAATAAAGTCAGAAGTGCTGCGATTTCAGTGCATGTCGCAGTAATGGCGGATTGAATGGTCATTTACAGTGGTCCGAATGATCCATTCACCATTCACTCTGAAGAGCCATTTGTTGTGTTGGGATGGTCCACGAATGGTCCATCGCTACTCGAAAACTTTTTATTTGTTTTGTTTTTCAAGTTTGGGGGTTTAACGACCATCATGAGCAACTCAATGGTGTATAAGCAGTCAGCCGTCCCTACTTAGTACTAGTTCCAGCGAAGGAAGAGAGGCCGCCCCGGTGGCGTAGTGATCTAAGCGCTGGCTTATGACCAGTCTTCCGAGATGGGCCAGGGTTCGAATCCCGTTAGAGTTGGAAATGGGTCAAAATTTTTGGACCTGGACAAATTTGCTTTGAGCTATAAATTCGAATAAATCATCATCATCATCAATGTCAATCATTATCAATCCACTGCTGGATGAAGGTAACCCCAAGTTTATTCCACAACGGTCTGTCATGGGTCAGTCTCCTCCATTCACCCATCTCCCACGTGGTCTTCTTCTTGGTCATTTTCTGTCACTTGGAATACAGTCTAAAATTTCGGTTGTTCATCGGTCGTCCGTTATCCTGGCAATATGTCAAGCCCATTGTCATTTCAGGGATTTTACTCTGATCATGATGTCTTTCCTTGTTGTCACTCACACCTGATCATGATGTCTTCCCTTGTTGTCACTCACACCTGATCATGATGTCTTCCCTTGTTGTCACTCACACCTGATCATGATGTCTTCCTTTGTTGTAACTCGTACCTGATCAGGATGTCTTCCCTTGCTGTAACTCACACCTGATCATGATGTCTTCCCTAGCTGTAACTCACATGATCATGATGCCTTCCTTTGTTGTCACTCACACATGATCATGATGTCTTCCCTTGTTGTAACTCACACCTGATCGTGATATCTTCCCTTGTTGTCACTCACACCTAATCATGATGTCTTCCCTTGTTGTCACTCACACCTGATCATGATGTCTTCCCTTGTTGTCACTCACATCTGATCATGATGTCTTCCCTTGTTGTAACTCACACCTGATCATGATATCTTCGCTTGTTGTCACTCAACCTGATCATGATGTCTTCCTTTGTTGTAACTCGCACCTGATCATGATGTCTTCCCTTGCTGTAACTCACACCTGAACATGATGTATTCCCTTGCTGTAACTCACACCTGATCATGATGTCTTCCCTTGTTGTCACTCACACCTGATCATGATGTCTTCTCTTGTGATCACACCTGATCATGATGTCTTTCCTTGTGATCACAACTGATCATGATGTCTTCTCTTGTGATCACACCTGATCATGATGTCTTTCCTTGTGATCACAACTGATCATGATGTCTTCTCTTGTGATCACACCAAACATGCATCTCTCCATGCTCCGACAAAGGCTTCACTTGCCGAAGTAAAAACGCCGGGCATCGAGCCTGGGTTCCCTCACTCCGGAGTAAGTCGCTCTCCCAATTGAACTACGCTGGCGTGTGCTCTCATTGTTATCTGCCTTTATATCATATGCGTCCTGCGGGGCAGGCACGTCACAAACTAATTGTTTTGCATTTAAATGCTGTTTTGTTTCTTATTATCCTTGGTATTTTGATGTGCAAAGAAACTGTGTATTATGCTTATTTCTTAATTTCCACTGTTTTTATTCCAGAAGTAGGCTTGAATTTCTCCCTTTTTATAAAATAAAAAATTTAATTAATAAAATGTTTTAATTTTTTTTTATTTAAAATCAGCTGCGGAAAGGATGGTGATAAAAATGGGGGATTAGAACAAATAAGAGTTCCAACCCAAATTCCACCATCCACAGGATTAGTAAGAGAAGCTGAGAAAATAAAATTTTTTTGCCCAAGTAGTTTTGATGCCTGCCCAGCTTGTTGCGTTAGGCGCGCATTGTCCACTGTCGCTTAGATGGAATATTGGTTGCAGTTGCTACGAACAATCAAACGATACGAATATGGATGATAACTGTTCAGCAAATTCAAAATCTAAAGAGTGCCAAGTAGCCCGTTTTAAAACCGAAGAAGAAACAAGAAGCACTTAAAAACGTAACAAAACAAAACATGTACGTTGCAAGGTACTCAAATACGGCATGAAACTGTACCAATCGATACTACAAAAGCTGAAACAAAAATGGCACAAAGCGCAAGCGGGGAAGAAAAAAAAACACAGATGACACATCACACTGATCACAAAAATGACCCCTAGGGCTTTTGGGTCGTTTTTTGTGACGGGAAAAACAACGTAACACACACACAAAACATGAACAGCAGTCAGAGGTGAAACGAAGTTCTGTAATAGGGTTGGAGACCCAAAACGATGTGTTCGAAGTTAAACAACTGGTTCTTTTCGTTCTCTGGAACCTGGTGGTACAGAGACATGAGAAACAGGCAGGATACAGATCAAACATGGTTTTTTACAGTATGCTAAAGGACCACTCTACACAGATAACCAGTGTTGGGCAAGTAACACACTGAGAGCCAGTGCCGAAAGACAGACACAAAGATCCATGCCTCACCGGGATTCAAACCCGGACCCAACTAGGGCAAACGGTCACAATCCAGCGCCTTGGACTACTGCGCCACCGGGGCTGCCTGGTGACTTGCAATCTTATAAGCATTAAACAAAACAAAAGAATTAGTGGCGTGCATCCTACAGCCCACAAAATAAGAATTATTTAACTCTCTCAGGTGATTTGCGCAGCACAACACACACACTCTCAAGCTTCTGAATCTTTGGTTATCGGCACGGCGAAATTTGCAAAACGAAATAATGAAAGAAAATTACTTTCCGATGTTTTGCTTTCAGTGAGAAATGACACTCAATCACGAAACAACATTAAAGTCGAAGAGCACACGAACGCATGCCAAGTTATAAAAGATACTAAAAAAACCTACACAGTGCATAACAATAAAATGGTTAGACGTATTTTGGCCACAAAATACAGTGTAACTTAAAATCAATGTTACAGTCCATACAGAACAATGCACACGAATAATTTGCGCAGACGTTTCTTCTATTCCGCATCAAAGTGAATGTAAGATCGATAACGATGACGGCAGGAAAATGGCACAAGTATGAACATCTACACACAGAGACCAACAAAAGAAAAACGCGAACGCTTATTTGGCATCGAATAGAGCCACTTTTTTTTTACGAATGGCAGCAAATATGCATCACGGCATGGATTCTATGAGGTGCATAAGTTTGTTTTAGTCTAAAGATAGCAGCCATTCCTCTAGCAAAATATCGCGAAATTCTACTAGTGTTGGCGAACAAGGACATGGATGTTGAACGTCTCTTTCCAGCATGTCTAACACATTTTCAACAGGATTGAGAGCAGAAGATTGTGAAGGACAGGGGAGACGATCGGGGTCCTTCTTATGCTCATCAAATGATTCTTGCACGATGTTCTGTTGTACTGTCATTACTATTATAGATGCCAACACATTCCGGATAAGGTGTAACCCTGAAGAGTACTCTTAGTCCGCTACAACACTCACCTATTCCCTGGATATCATCTGACCTTCCAGAGGTATGAGAGGAGCCAGCACGTACCAACAGAACATCCTTATTAACATGGTGCCACAGCCCAGTTGCTTAAATTGTGTTCACAAGGAATGTCGGGTCCATCGCTTTATGAGATTCTTCCTACCATCTGCTTACCATAAATGCAAAACAATGTACAGCGTGATTCATATTACTACGTCACTTTTTTTCATTGCTCTACTGTGCATTCACGGCAACAATGTCAGAGGATTTCATTGTTTTTAGCACGTCTTTTGTAAAAAAAGATCGTGCTTATGTTACCGGTTTGTCCGCCCGTCCGCCTGTACCCACGATATCTCTGCAACTGTTAGTCCGATTTGAAAAATTCTTTTTGCATTGGGAAGCTGGAAATATGCGAATGATGATCATTTATTTCGTTTTTTTTTTTTTTTTTTTTTTTTTTTACGATGTACAATTTTGCTTCTAGAGGGCGTAAATGCAGGTGTGTCGAATTCATAAATACGTTTTATTCCACATATTTGCTTCTTAACATCCGATTCCAACAATTATTTTATCTTTCGATTCCATTTATGTCGAAGAGTAGTTTAAATATAGTTACTTTTTCAAATTACGCATAGATTTTCCGCTAGGGAGAGTAAAAGTAAATTACATTTTTCCCGATAACTCTTCTTCTAAAACTCCGATTTGAAAAATTGTTTCTTCAGCGGATACACCTCCTGATTGAAAATCTTTTGCATATGATTTCAAATTTTTTGGCAAATAATACTTTGACCACCAGGCGGCGTAAGTGTTAATTTTTGCTTCTGATGTATTTGTCATAAAATCTGAGCTTCTAAAATATCGATTGAAAAAGTTATTTCGTAGACTGATGCCACTCGCATAGATAAACCTTTTCTGGAATATTTTCTTCTTAAAAACCTGCCGCCCCGGTGGCGCAGTGGTCTAAGGCGCTGGCCTCTGGTCATTCGTCCGTAAAGTGTCCGGGTTCGAATCCCGGTCAGGCATGGATGTTGTGTTTGTCTTACGGCACTGGCTCTCTCCCTTCCCTGGAACCAGTGACCCTAAATTAGGGACGGGCGACTGCTTATAGCCCATTGAGTTGCTCACGGTGGTCGTTAAACCTCCAATCAAAAAAAAATATTCCACAGTTTCTCCGCCAGGGGGTGTAGATGTGTATCTTATTTTCGTCAATATCTCTACTTCTAGGGGTCCGATTTGAAAAAATTTCTTTCTTTGTTGGATAGTGTTTTCAGTGTGACATGTTTTTCATACAATTTCAAAATTTTCATGTAATTCATAGACTTTCCGCTAGGGGCGTAGAGGTAAACTGCGTTTCCCCCAATATCTCAGCTTCTAAATCTCCGATTTGAAAAATTCTTTCTGCACAGGATACAGCTACTGATGAGAAATCGTTTGCACATAATTTCTATTTTTTGTAAAAAAAAATGGTTTGGCCCCCAGGGGGCGTAAATCTTAATTTCCGCTTCTGATGTATTTGCACAAAATATGAGCTTCTAAATTCTCGATTGAAAAAAACGTCGTTTGTAGACCGATAGTACACATGTGGACGAACCTTTTAGGAACATTTTCTTCTTGGAATAATGTATGGTTTCTACGCCAGGGGACGTAGATGTATGTCTGTTTTTTCTCAATATCTCTACTTGTAAGAGTCCGATTTGAAAAATTCTTTCTTTGTTGGAGAGTGTTTCCGATGCGAAATGTTTTCCTATAGATTTAAAAATTTCAAGTAAATCATAGACTTTTCGCTAGGGGGCACAAATGTAAATTGCGTTTTCTGCATTAGTTCTGCTCCTAAAACTCCGATTTGAAAAATTCTTCCTGTATCGCATACAAGACCGGATGGAAAACCTTTTTCACATAATTTCCAATGTTTGGTAAAGAATAATTTGGCCACCAGGGGGCAAAAGTGTTAATATCTGCTTCTGATGTACTTGTAGCAAAATCTGGGATCCTGAAAACTCGACTAATTTTTTTTTCTTGGACCGATACCGCTCATATGGAAAAATCTTTTGAGAATACTTTCTTCCTAAAATAATGCATGGTTTTCCCACCAGTGGGCGTAAAGTCACATCTTATTTTTGTCGATATCTCTGTATCTAAGAGTCCGATTTGAAAAATTATTTCTATGTTGGTGAGCGTTTCCGGTGCGAAATGTTTCTCATATAAATTCATGTTTTTCTTAACGCACAAGTCTGCAACCAGAGGGCGTGAGCTCACGATTCCGTTTACAACAATATCTGAGGGATTAAAAACCCGATTGAGAAAACTTTTTTCTTCCGTCAGATACTATTGGTTTACATACCGGTTCCATTGACTTTGAATAGCTTTGTTAAATTTAATTTGCGTCAGAACGTGTTCAAAAGACGGGTTATTACACCCGAAAATTCGATGTCATCTTTTTGTTTTTGCTCAAAACGAGTGGCTTTCGATAAGCAGACCTGCACTCACTTTCTTTAACTCCCTAAGCGTGGGTCATATCGAAATTGGCTGCTGTTGGCACTGGTTGAATTGAGCACTCACTTGCTGCACATTATAAGAATTGTTATTTTGTGCAGTCCTCCTAACAACACTGTTGTCACACTCTTTATTTCCAGTTTTCTTCCCAAATTTATGCCTTTGGGTATGGAAGAACTTTTGATCTCTCAAAGGTATTGAGAGATCAGACATATCTTCCATAAATATCTTTAAGATCAAAATCAAAATTGGAAAGATCGTATGGAGATCTCCCGATCTCTCAATACCTTTGAAATGGTTGTTTTGGAGAACCCAGTATTTATTTACTTTTAATCAACCGTGGCTCTATCTAAACGTGCTCTTACGTTTCGATCTTTTTCAAACTCCGATAGATCCTGGTGTTTGCCATGTTTGCCTGAGTTTCTGCAGCTGAATGATCTTCACGATTTTTATAAAGAACGAGCCAAAACGCCATCAGCCTATGTAGCTGTAACATTTGCTTATATTGGCGTTTATGTTCTGTGACTGCCTTCACATAAGATTCATAATTGTTTTGGCCATTGGGTGCGTCGGTCAAATGAGATAAGTTTAGGATTCTTTAGGACGATAAAATTCCAATAGCAGAAACAAAAAAGTCAACTTGATCGCAATTCACTGGCCAAGAAATTTCGGCTTCTTTATTTATCATAAAATTCCGTATTTCACTGTTACTTTGTACATATAACCTACTAAAACTTCAAAACTTTATCGTCCCACAGCTTTAATCAAACCAATGTTATCATGTAGATAGCTCCTGAAAATGCTTGATAATTGTATTTTCCTGTATCAGGAATCAAACTCGCGTCTGCAAATTTCCGTCCGAGTATGCAAACCACCAGATCACCCAAAAGAAAAAAACAATGGGCGTAAATAGATTGTCTTGGATTGGTTAGCAAGCTCGGAGGAAGGTCAGGAGCTTTGTTTCAGCTGCTTGAAAATACAGTTGTTAAGCATTTTGTGTAGCCAGCTACATAGTAATAATTGAATACCTCATTTCTGTGCCAAAAATTATTCTAATTTAAAAACAAAAAAACAGAAAACACAACAAAACAAACTTATTCTATATTAATATCTAAAAAAATGCGGACAATGATAATATCTAAAAATGTGGACAACGATTAATATCTAAAATGTGGACAATGATTGATATCTAAAAATGTGGACAACGATTATTATCTAAAATGTGGACAATGATTGATATCTAAAAATGTGGACATTGCCGATAAGATAATATATAAATGTGGACATTGCCGATTAAAATAATATCTAAAAATATGGACAATGATTAATATCTAAAATGTGGACAATGATTAATATCTAAAAATGTGGACATTGCCGATAAGATAATATATAAATGTGGACATTGCCGATAAGATAATATATAAATGTGGACATTTCCGATAAAATAATATCTAAAAATGTGGACAATGATTAATATCTAAAAATGTGGACATTGCCGATATGATAATATATAAATGTGGACATTGCCGATAAGATAATATATAAATGTGGACAATGATTAATATCTAAAAATGTGGACATTGCCGATATGATAATATATAAATGTGGACATTGCCGATAAGATAATATATAAATGTGGACATTGCTGATAAAATAATATTTAAAAATGTGGACAATGATTAATATCTAAAATTTGGACAATGATTAATATCTAAAATGTGGACAATGATTAATATCTAAAAATGTGGACGTTGCCGATAAGCAGGATACGTGTGTGTGTGAGCGTGCGCGTGCGTATCACAGCACCGGGGAGATATGTCACAGTACTGGAGAATAAAGAACTTTAAATAAAAATATAACTTAAAATTCTACACGTCCTTTTTGAAATGAGCTTTTTAAAAATACTTTTGATTAATGTATCACTTTCTCATCATAGACCACCTTTCTCCGATGACTTATTGCTTTGAGCAATTTTAATAAATTTACTTATTTAGATTTCTTCCCTTAGATGGTATGAACTTTTTAGTGTTTTTGGAACTCTGTCACAGCGAGCTAATTTACATAGCATTGATGCCAATGCGACAACGAATGATCCCAAATAAGACATTGTTTTAGAAACAGGTGTTTCTTTCTACAGAACATATATAAAGTTAAGAGTGGCAAAAATGCTAAGTAAAACCAAATTGACAGAAATTCACATGCGCCTAACTTAAATTTTAGTGGATTTGGAAATAGCTTTTATCTACATGACACCAAAAATTCCTCTGTGATATTAAATATTCGGGTTATACTACAATACATAATTCGACATTATTTCTCCTTGACCAAAATAAATAAAGATAATTTGCTTATCAGCTTATTTTTTGGTCTCACCAGCTTGTGAAAACCCAAGCTTATCATCCATATTAAACATGTATACCTAAATTACAGCCTGCAGATAATTTAGATAAATTTCAGTTAAATTTTTTTAATGCTCCCTATAAGCATCTAAGTTTAAATAGAGACACTGGTTCATAGAAAACGACAGCAACAGTGCTGTGAGAAAAGCAACATATGTACGCCTTATCTGAATTTCGAATTACAGGCCTAGCATATGAATAGAAAAACTCGCCCTAGATCACTTGATCACTAAGAAATCATCTACTTTACTCAGAAAGTTTTTGATATTCAAACGAAAGCACTGCAAAAACAAATGTACAATGACCTTTAAGAAACAAATGTACAATGACCTTTTAAAAACAAATGTACAATGACCTTGTAAAAACAAATGTACAATGACCTTTCAAAAACAAATGTACAATGTATAAAAAACTTGAAATACAAGTAAAATAAACACCAAAATAAATAAAATTAAATGCATTTACGTAAATGCAGCCGAAAAAAAAACTACGAGTTGGTCCACGACCGTAGAGCACATAGAGTGTCCGCAAAAATGTTATGGCAATGACATGACCAACCTTTCCTTAACGTTTATCGAAAATTTCGTATGCGATATAAGAAGAAATAATTTAAAAGTCCTATTTCAGGAAAGAAATTTATTAGAATTTTGTAGGTTGATCAAAATAATAATAATAAGACTACTAGGTCTTACATTTTATGTATAAGGATGGACAAAATGAAACGTCCACTCGCGTACAGCATTTTTCAACACCTAGATGAAAGCCCGTCAATAATGACGGGGAAAATAAAATTTATAATACAGAAGTTTTTGAGTTAAAATTTATGATATTGAGTTTTTGAGTTAAAATTTATGATATTGAGTTTTTGAGTTCAACGTCAATAGATGGCGACGTTGGCTCACATCTTTCTGAAAATTTCCCGATCAGTCGGTTATGGATTTTAATAGGACGGGCTGTCTGTTTGTTATGTGTTTTGTAAAACCTTCAACACTTCCTTGTACACAACATTTTTCGTATACACTGACTGTGAACCGTGTATCAATTTCCCCTGTTCTTTTCCGTGAACTATTTTTTCTTGACGTCGTCAGATCGTCGTACTCTTGACGTTGCCACATACAGATGACTAATCACCGGTTCAGGTAGTGAACCAAAATTCCTGATGTAAAGTTTTCGTATCTCTAAAGAACTGATCGTGTGACGTAACGCATCTGTGACGCCATGTGAGAATGGTTTGGATTAGATGACATCACACCAGCAGCTGTGTTCTTTGTTGCTATGACAACAGAACAAAGTGATATACGCGTGGACTGTGCGCGTGTAGGTGATGATATCACCTACACGAAAAGCTAAGCGTGACGTCCCAAACATATATATTGATGATATCACCTACACGAAAAGCTAAGCGTGACGTCCCAAACATTTGTTTCTCGGTTGTTGCTATGACGACTTAAAAAGTGGCACGGAGGAAGAAGAGGGTTCTAGCAAATTATATATTAGGATAATCGCCATAAACATTCAGATGCTCTTTGTTTTGAATTAACAGTTTTTTGATTTCCTCCGCATATAAAAATTTCTTGCCCACGTTGTTGGAACCTTGCTTTAACAGCAATTTTTCATTCTTGATCTGTGAAGTGACGTCCTATTATACGATTTTATAACAGTGAAACAGGTAAAAAATCGTTTGAAATCGTTTTGGAAATTTGAGCTCCATTGATTTCCGTTACGTAGCTGCTAAGACGCCCAGTGCAACTGTCGTCTATTACAGTAACCAGCAAATTTTCGACGACATTCTGCAACATATTGACACCGCATTACACATTCCCGACATACTTCAATATCCTGTCGATGAATGACAGCTGGTGACACCTTTCCTCGCCAAATTGAATCGAGAAGTACTCTTCCAGCCAAATAGCTACTTTGAACTGCCACAATACGGTTGCAATGTCTACACATGTTCAGGCTTCGCAGTTCTGTCACTCCGGTACATTACTATTATCAACTGAATTTTCGACCAGTCTGCGTTTAGTTGACTAATGTTAAAACACTGTAAAGAAATAAACTACGTGAATTCACGGAAAATTCCTGAAAATAACGTGCAGCAAAATTGCCGGTAGGTGTCCGTCTTTTAACGAAATTTCCGTTATTAACAGTTCCTATTTTTAGCACGTCTTTTGCAAAAAAAGATCGTGCTTATGTTACCGGTTTGTCCGCCCGTCCGTCCGTCCGTCCATCTGTCGGTCTGTCTGTACCCACGCTATCTCTGCAACTATTAGTCCGATTTAAAAAATTCTTTTTGCATTGGGAAGCTTGAAATATGCGAATGATGATCCTTCATTTCGTTTTTTTTACAATGTTCAATTTTGCCGCTAGAGGGCGTAAATGCAGATGATGTCGAATTCAAAAATACGTTTAATTCCACATATTTGCTTCTAAACATCCGCTTGAAAAAATTATTTTATCTTTCGATTCCATTTATGTCGAAGAATATTTTAGATATAGTTACTTTTTCAAATTACGCATAGATTTTCCGCTAGGGGGCGCAAAAGTAAATTACATTTTTCCCGATAACTCTTCTTCTAAAACTCTGATTTGAAAAATATTTGCTTCAGCGGATGGACCTCGTGATGGAAAATCTTTTGCATATAATTTCAAATTTTTGGTAAAGAATACTTTAGACACCAGGGGACGTAAGTGTTAATTTTTGCTTCTGATGTATTTGTCATAAAATCCGAGCTTCTAAAATATCGATTGAAAAAATTATTTCGTAGACTGTTGCCACTCACATAGGTAAACCTTTTTTGGAATATTTTCTTCTTAAAATATTACACAGTTTCTCCGCCAGGGGCCGTAGATGCATATTTTATTTTTGTCAATATCTCTACTTCTAAGAGTCCGATTTGAAAAATTCTTCCTTTGTTAGATAGTGTTTTCAGTGTGACAGGTTTTTCATATAATTTAAAAATTTTCAAGTAATTCATAGACTTTCCACTATGGGCGTAGAGGTAAATTGTGTTTTCCCCTATATCTCTATTTTTAATCTCCGATTTGAAAAATTCTTTCTGAACCGGATACAGCTCATGATGGGAAATCGTATGCACATAATATCTAATTTTTGTAAAAAAAAATAGTTTGGCCGCCAGGCGGCGTAAACCTTAATTTCCGCTTCTGATGTATTTGCAGCACAATATGAGCCTCCAAAATCTCGATTGAAAACAAAGTCGTTTGTTGACCGATACTACTCATGCCGACAAACGTTTTAGGAACATTTTCTTCTTGAAATAATGCATGGTTTCTACGACAGGGGGCGTAGATGTATATCTGATTTTTGTCAATATATCTACTTCTAGGAGACCGATTTGAAAAAATCCTTCTTTGTTGGATGGTGTTTCCGATGCGAAATGTTTTTCCTATGAATTCAAAATTTTCAAGTAAATCATAGACTTTCCGCTAGGGGGCACACAGGTAACTTGCGTGTTCTGCCTTATTTCTGCTTCTAAAACTCTGATTTGGAAAATTCTTCCTGTATCGCATACAAGACCGGATGGAAAACATTTTTCACATAATTTCTAATGTTTGGTAAAGAATGGCTTGGCCACCAGGGGGCATAAGTGTCAATTTCTGCTTCTGATGTATTTGTAGCAAAATCGGGGCTCCTAAAAACTCGACTAAATTTTTTTATCTTGTACCGATACCGCTCATATGGAAAAACCTTTTGAAATACTTTCTTCCTAAAATAATGCATGGTTTTCCCACCAGGAGACGTAAAGTCACATCTTATTTTTGTCGATATCTCTGTTTCTAAGAGTCCGATTTGAAAAATTATTTCTATGTTGGAGAGCGTTTCCGGTGCGAAATGTTTCTCATATAAATTCATGTTTTTCTTAACGCACAAGTCTGCAACCATAGGGCGTAAGCTCACGATTCCGTTTGCAGCAATATCTGAGGAATTAAAAACCCTATTCAAAAACGTCTTTCTTTCGTCTGATACTATTGTTTTTATACCGGTTCCATTGACTTTGAATAGCATTGATGAATTTAATCTACTTCAGAGCGGATTCAAAAGACGTGCTTATTACACCTGAAAATTCGGTGTCATCTGTTTTGTTTTGTTTTTCTTTTATCTTACCTATTTTGACAGATTTTCCGTAGTCAGTAATTCCATTTATTCCGTTTATTTCAGAAAAGTCCGTTAAGCTGTTTTTCGTACTTATGCAGAAATTTTCTATTGTCAACTGAATTTTCGACCAATCCGCGTTTAGTTGACTAATGTTAAAAACTGTAAAGAAACAAATGATCTGAATTCGCGAAAAATTCCTGAAAATAACGTGCAGCAAAGTTGTCGGTATAGGTGTCCGTCTTTTAACGAAATTTTCGTTTTTAAAAATTCCTGTTTTTTGTTGGGGTTTTTTTTTTTTTTTTGTTATCTTACGTATTTTGACAGATTTTCCGTAGTCAGTAATTCCGTTTATTTCAGAAAAGCCCGTTAAGGTTTTTTCCGTATTCATACAAAAAATTTCAAAATCGAAGACCCTGAATTTTTCAGCCTTTATACCGTATATAATCACGTCGTCTCGGTGGAATTTGTTGCAAGCTTGTTTGGGTTGGTTCAACAGAAACCGTGCGGTTTAACTGCTGAGAAGTTGCAGTCATATTCAACAAAAAAGTAACTGCGATGATATAAAAAAATTCTGTCATTACTGCGAGTAAATTAGTCATTTTACTTTGTGTTGCAGCTTATTATTTTCTGAATAGGTTTGAAATACTTTTTATTTTCTGTAGAATGACTTATCACAAATTAAGTACTTTTTTTCACCGTGATTTTTCGAAGCAGCAGAATGCTTTAGAACTTGAGATATTTTTAAACAATGACTTTCAATTATCTTTAAGAAAAGGTGAGATGTACTATTTTATAGTATTATTTCACAAAACTCCTAAATATTATTTTTACTCTTGATAGCTATTATAGACTGATATATAGACATCATACAATCACCTGTACAATAATTCATCAGTACCCGATTTCTTTCGCTAGTACAATATACAATAGCTGGAGCGCAAAATGGAGGAGAGGGGAAGGAATATTGTGTGCCACAATAACCAAAATGTCATGCAATATACTATCCACAATATCCGATCATGCTACAGAACTTTAAAATCAGATCTTTCGATGAACGATTGAAATTTAACAGTTTATCAAACTTCAAGCATCACCATGAAAAACTCCTATTACCGAAAATTTTTCGTCATATTTATACATAAAAAGTCAGAACAAAATTGTTTCGTTAATATACGAAAGGAATTGCGGAAAAATTTCTGAAAATTCTGAAACTTCCGGTAATACATCTCGAAAACGGCAATTTACCATCCATATAAGAAAGGTATTGTGGAATGGTTTCTGAAAATTCAGAATTTTCCGTTAACACATCTTAAAAAGGGCAATTTACTGTCAATATAAGAAAAAAAAATGCGTCAGTGCTTTTGAAAATTCAGAATTCTCCGTTAACACATCTTAAAAACGGCAATTTACCGTCAATATAAGAAAAGAATTGCGTCAAGGTTACTGAAAATTCATACTTTTCCGTTAACACATCTTAAAAACGGCAATTTACCGTCAATGAAAGAAAGGAATTGCGTCGAGGTTTCTGAAAATTCAGAATTTTCCTGGCGTACGAAAAATCCGTGAAATTCAAGTTTCTTTCCGTCATTTCACAGAAGAGGTTGTATCAGGAATACGCTGTGTTATTTCACGAAAGGAATCAAGGGCTCGTAAATTTCAGAAAAGTGTTTACAGTGCAGGAATTAATGCACACACACGCATATATCACAATAAAGGAGGATGTTGATATATGTGTATGTGTGTGTGCGGCAGCAGTAACTGATCTGGAAATTGTAGTAGACATTACAAAATTTGGAAGATTATTTTTGCTTGCTTGTTTCGGAGTTTGACGACAGCCATGATCAAGTCTGAGTCATAAAAGCAGTTCCCCGCCCCTAATTTAGGGGGACTGGTTCCAGGGAAGGGACAAAGCCAGCGCTATCAACCAAACGCACCATCCACACCTCATCCGAAACTGAAGACGAACGGTCAAAATACATGTACTGTACAATATATCACATGAGTCGGGCACCATCGGCTGCTTTGGTAGATTGTTTCTCATCGTTGCCCGAGTTTCATGGCCAGTTTCAAGTCGAAATTCCAAAAGGAGGGCTTGTTAGAAGTAAAAATATTTAACATGATCTTTGTACGGCAGCCAGAGGGACAGCTGAGAATGCGTGTATGAAATTGAATAGGAGTTCGTGCGCTTACATTGACGCCTGCTTGAAAACATTTCTGTCACGAATGTATGGTGAGAAGAAAAACAACTTACCTTATATAAGCATTGCTATTCCATCGGTGATCATAGTTTTCCCTGAGAGTGAATGTAAGTCGCTCTCCCGATGCATGCATAGCTTCACTACCAGTCACGAGTTTGGTAAATTATTTTACTGATAGTTCGGAAAGAATTATGCAGTGTGTGTTCGTCATTTTCATTACATTCCTTCCAAATCGGGAAATTCATGTCAGCAGCTAGAGCTACGGAAAGAGATTTTTTTCCTTTCCTCTCCCATGCCTCGTAGAGCTTCCTCCCATAAAGAGGGTTCACGCGGAACTGCCTGTATTCCAAGGGGGCTTCAGTGCTGCATGTCAGCAAAGTTACATTATATTTATTCTAGAGGCTCGGGTACAACACAGGGTAGATAGGTCACAGAATATATGATGCGAACTGACATAATAGCGTGTGCCAGACTACAGCGATTCAGGAAATGCACAGAGGAGGGATGGGGACGCGGGAAAGAGGAAAGATACCTTATTTGTAGTGGGAAGGGGAGGGAGAAGATGACGACGCAGGAAAGGAACAGAAAACCTTATTTGTAGCGGATATATCCCTGGTCCGATGGTTTAACATGTCATCCAACGCCTGGGTCAGTTTTCAGTGGTACAATGTAATTCGGTCTACTTGGGATCTATCCTGGGACCATCTGATATGAGGGCGGCTGCTCTAACCAGTAGGCCACTCACGGCTCGATGGAAAGAGACGGTGTAGGTAAATTGCGGCTGAATAATCCCCTTTAATCCTTAGACGTTTTAGTTCATTCCAACCCCACGATGAAATCGTTGTCCTCTTTCCTCCTTTTTCCCCTCCTTCAGACGGTGCGCTTGAAATGGTGAAATTTTTACTATATTTTTCAAAATATTAATTTTCGGCTTAGCAGCGGTTGACTCCAAAACATAAACGAAATTATCTATATTTAACTTTCCTCAAAAGCATAATAAAGTATGCATATTCATGTTTTGTATAAGCGATGACAGTGTTACTTCATCTCTCTCTCTCTCTCTCTCTCTTTTTCTCCACTATCGGTAAGGCAACATTTTTTTATTTCTCTCATAGCAACTATTGTGAAAACACAAATTTGTCCGTGACGATCTCGAATCCGCGACCCCCTCACTCCGGAGTAAGTTGCTCTCCCAACTAAACTACATGGACGGAATGTATCGCTGCATATTTGTCTCTTGGTACGTACTTTACTTCTGCAGTACGTCACACTACATAAACAAATATTTAATTTGGAAATATTAGTTGATTTTTGCAACTATAAAGATGTAGGCTATTCACACTCCGGAGTAAGTTGCTCTCCCTACTAAGCTAATATATATATATTTGAGAAAATGGTGACTTGTCAAACTCAAATTATCAATTTAGCTCAAAAAATTGACAATGTGTTTTGCTATTAAAAAATATACATAACATATCGCGTTTCTGGTTCATCAAATGATAAAAGGATGTTTGCTGAACATGCAGTTTTACATTTGAAGTCGATCGGTCCAATAGTTTTTGAAATATCATGCCAAACATTCTCGAAAAAGCAGTTTCGAGAAAAACGCATTTAAAGTTTCAAGTACAGTTTACGGTGGCATATCGAGCACGTACAGTATTTTTCTGTTAATCTGCTATACCAGGGCAATACAGAGTTCCTTCCTCTACTTTGTAGAACTCTTTTAGAGACATTTTCTCGCTTCTACGCCTTGTACGAGCCCCTTTTGTAGCCTCGAGTCTGCGTCTCGACGATCTCTGCAGATGCTGTTGGTCCCGCGCATTAGCAAATATCTTCGTTTGCTCGCCAATAACGAATGATTCCTATCGTTGTCATCATTTTCAGGAAAAACCTTCATTAAAAATGCTTGCTGTTACATAAGCTGCCATTTCGATGGTTTTTGAGCCACAGTGAAGATGTTTGGGCGTGAACCGCCAAACAGTAGAATTGAAACTTTCGTTGGTGTTTTGAGTGTCACCACACAAACACTTTTCTAGAAACTCTCTTGATGACAAATCGTTGTAAATCGGCTTTATAGCATTTTCGACATCTTTATGAAGTGGCGGTTCGTGATTGAATTCGTCCAGAGTTTTC
This sequence comes from Macrothele yani, assembly GCA_039090855.1. NCBI lineage: Eukaryota > Metazoa > Arthropoda > Arachnida > Araneae > Macrothelidae > Macrothele > Macrothele yani. Next base: position 131,729,532 of record CM077002.1, read on the forward strand.
ACAGCATCGATTTTGCGACAGTTGCACCGACTCTGTGACCTCACTGCACAATAATAGATTATAACTTGGCCAATTTTGCGAACTTCGACTTGAAATTTGGTACACATATTCTTAAGACCTGGAATAATAAAATAAAGTAAAAAAAAAATCGATTTTTTTTCACAAAAAATATGGGAATCCCTCCTTAAGGAAGAAGTGAGAAGACATTTGAGTAACTTTTTTTTTTTACCCAGTTGCATGATGTTCTTTTCAGGGAGTCTATCCCTTACCAATCCCGTTTTAGGTCATAGAACAGGGAATATGACACATGTTTATTTTCACTGCTGCTGAGATGAGAGGGAGTAAAAATAAGTTATTTTACCGTAGCTTTCGTAAAACACCGTCGCTATGTGAACACTTCTTTTTGGAGGGAGCCAAAGTTTTGGGCACGGCTTAGTTTAAGCACAGTACATCGGCCTCTTAAAGTGTTAATGTACACAATTTTCAGTAATTTCCCCGAAAAAGAAATTTTGAAGAAAATTGCAACATATTTAGGTTGGATAATGACAGGATCTGTGGAACTGAATTTAGAAATTTTAAAGCAAGGCATTATAGATATTATGGCATGATAAGGTGAGGAACGTCAGTGGAGGGCGATAGTGAAAAAAGATTTCGGCGAGGGTCCTCAGCGGTGAGCGAAACACCTCGATGTTTGTCGGAGGTGTGCACGCATACTGACAGGCTGGCTGGAAGAGGTCAAGTGCAACGTCAGCTGCCAAAGACATCTCACAGAAAAACTCCCTCGCTTCTCCTCTCCTCTTCGAAAACTCGAAAGGTGTCACTGGCAATGATTAATGGCAGCCTTTGTCTGCTTTCCCCTTCATTAAATACTTGTTTAGATTTTTAAACCCACCTTTTCCTTTTGCTTGTTAGTGGCGGGGGCCAAGGGAAATGAAAGACACCGATCGATTCCCCATGCAAAACTGCTTCTTAATACAAGACCTCCCTTCTCAAAAACGAAAATGATTCCGAAGAAAAAGAAAAAAAAAGGAGGAAAAGTATTTGGAAGTGCCACTCTGAAATTTGAAAGAGATCACAACACGCTGGCCTCTAAAATATGATAAGTTTATTTTCATATATTATGAAAGTTTTGAGAGGAAGTTAATAAAAAAAAAGTTGGAAACTTGAGATGGAATTATGATGACACAAGTTGAGCCTTCGTAAGCCGACTTAAATATAACGCCTGTCAATTCACTTGGTTGGCGTAATTGTGCGGTTATCATGGGATAGTTTTTCGTTGACTGCTGGTGAGATATTCCAAGAACGCCTGCTTTTTAATGCGATGAACTGTCAAACTTTTGCTCCCCCACTAATAACCTTTGCGCGCGGTATGATCTCTTCAATGGCCTGAACGATTGCTTGTAGCTACGCAAACACTATTTTAAACGTAATAAGGTGCTGTAAGCATTGCATTGTTGAGATAGGATAAAAATAGCAACAATGAATGAATGAAATACTTGATTACACCATTGTACAATACAAATTTGGAAGATACGAATCCGTTTATTGGTGTAAATATGACATGGATGTTAAGTCAGATAATATCCGAATACTTGAAACTTTCGTCGTCCTGGTGCAGGAATTGAATCCGCGTCTCCCGGATAGCGCCAGAGTATGCTAACTACTACACCACCCAGAACAACCAAGTTTCAAGGTTCCTCAAGATTCGCTATATATGAATGCCTGTTGCTACGACTAGCGAATCCTGTGATGGTTATATTCAAATTAATCGGAAACTTTAAACTTGGGAGTTCTGGGTGGTGAACTGGGTAGCGTATCTAGCGCTATTCGGGAGACGCGGGTTCGATTCCCGTTCCAGGATGACGTAGTTTTCAAGTTTTCCGGTATCACCCGACTTAATATCCATGTCATGTTTACCCCAGTAAACGGATTCACGTCTTCCAAAAATAGCAACGTTTACCACAATTAAATGGATTCACATCTTTCAAAAATACCCAGTCAGGCAAGTAACTAGGACTGTACAGCTCTAACTGCGACTGTGAATCAAGGTGAATACTTGCCTGACTGGGACAACTCAAGGATTACGGCGTCAGCAAGTAACAGGCGTTCATTACTTTTATCTGAAAGCTTACATATAATTAAATTTGGTAATTCATGCTGTAATATAGATATTCCTAGTTTTGTTCCACGCCCCCTGTAAGCTATTCATCAAATCCTTGTTTCACACAGCAGAAGTATACCTTCCGTCATAATTTTTCTTGCACTTGGGGATTTCCACTGCCACGTTTGGCAACGAGGACTTATCTGACTATTGCATCATGGAATTGTTTCTCAGTGTATTTATTGCTTGCTAGCTCTGTATAATGTGGCACTAAATCTGATGATGAGGCCTAAGGTGGCATCGAAAGATCTTTCTTTAAATATTTTAACCTACCTGTGTTTTAATTATGAATAAAGCATTTTTAACTTTGCAATTTGAACCTGGTGAGTTTGACATATCGTACTTAGACAGCTGAATTCTACTTCCTCATACTACACTATCTACCAACAAGTAATTAGACATCCCTGCAATCAACGATATCTACGGTCCTAATACACGTCACGGCAGCCGCCGTTAAATATCGTGTGGGAAACAACAAAGCAACCAGTCGCATGCAAGATGCCACGCAGTTCGGAGCTCTCTGATTTCGAGAAAGTGTAATCATCGGGTATCACAGAAATGGCCGATCCATACGTGACATATCCAGCGAGTTGAAGTACCCAAAATCGACAGTGGCCTACGTGATTGGCAAGTGGAAGATGAGAGGTGACTGTCGGAATGTGCCCCGACCTGGCAGACCCACAAAACTGGGAGTTAGAGACCGACGGGTGCTGGCCAGAGAAATTCGGAAGAACCGCACCAAATCGATGGGACACAACCGCGAGGATTTTCAACAGGCATCCGGGAGTGTTCTTTCGATGAATACCATCCGTAAGGAAGCCGATCTGCTCGGTTATCATGGACGTGCTGCCGCTCACAAGCCTTTGATCACCAAGTCCAATAGCGCTGCTCGACTAACTTGGTGCAAAGAACGTCGACAGTGGACCGTTGAACAGTGGAAACAGGTTCTCTGGAGCAATGAATCGAGGTTCACCCTCTACCGTTCGGATGGCAGGGTCTGGGTTTGGCGTCTGCCTAGAGAACGCCTCCTGCCGGAATATATTGTGCCAACTGTGAAGTTCGGCGGCGATGGAATTAGGCTATGGGGGTGTTTCTCCTGGTATGGCACGGGACCTTTACCTTAGTCGCAATTCCTGGTAGACTCAACGCCGAGACCTGCTGCACCATTTTGGATGACCATACGTTGTGGCAGTTTTACGGGGTGGACCCATGTTACTTTCAGGATGACAATGCCACCTGTCATGTTGCGAGGTCCACCATGGCTTGGTATGGTGACAATGGGATTAATCGAATGGACTGGCCTGCGCAGAGCCCGGACCATAACCCTATCGAGCACCTCTGGGACGAGTTGAAGCGTCGACGTAAGGGGTGCCACCACCGTCCGAAATCGGTGAAGGAACTGACCTGTCTTCTCCAAGCCGAGTGGAAGAAAATACCGCTAGCCGTCTTACAACGCCTGGTTGAGAGTATGCCCCGGAGGGTCGCAGCTGTAATCGCCGCTCGTGGAGGCTCCACCAACTATTGAAGTTGAATAAACTTCGTTTTCCTTTGCTATCACAGATGTCCAATTACTTGTTGGTAGATAGTGTACGTAATACGAAATACGTTTACTCTTCAGACGATATACGATTAGATTGAGACAGACCAATAAAGTTCTGTTACATCTAAATCTATTCTTAACCGAAAGGATTTCATTCACTGATTTCGTTTCGCAAGTTCAGACTCAGAGGAAAGTACATGCTCTAAAGGAACTTACACTTCGCATTAGAATCTAAGGTAAACATAGATGGATACGTACGCATCAGTAAGCTGTTCTCTGAGATTCAAAGATTAGCTCCTCAAAGAAAGCTCATATTCTAAATAAAAATTAAAACTGACGGAGTTAGATTTTACCTACAGTTGATATGTCAAACGTCTCCATTTACAGCGATCCTGGCACACAACTCGAGCTTCACAGCCATTACACATCTCACACAATGCTCTTTGTCCTTCATATTCTCATTATCTTTTTCTCATGCAGACATTCAAGAATCTAGTTCTCCCATCCATAATTTCCTTCGCCGTTCTCTATCTTCCTTTCCTGCCACTTGGGTTCAATAAATTCTCTCAGTAAGCATCTCTAAACACACTTCATAAAATCTGTTTCCACCTAACAAGTAACAGATGAATTCACATTCACATATGCAACATATCTTCATTCCTCACATGATCAGAACGTGTCTTGCCCCCCCCCCCTACATACACACCACCACAACCCCCGTACTTGACGAATCGCTCCCTCATACAAACGACTCCTAAGTTATTTCTGCAATACCCAGATTTTACTGCCGTGCATCAGTATAAAAAAAGTACGCTTTCATGCAGAGCGATCTGGGACCTTTTACAGAATTCATCAGTCCTATGAAGTTCTTTTAAACCAGCTATGACTTGCATAGGTGAATTCTCGCCTGGGCTATCTTTATACCATTTAGACAGATCTTGCATTTAGTACAAAGAGATCCTAGCATAAAAACCATAACTTTAGTTATTCCCTTATTTATATTCAGTTTTAATTTAATACAAACTGCGTACCTCTGGCAACTCACATACTCTTAATTTTCCCTTTTCTGTCTACCAATAGGACTATGTCACTAGCAGACTGCTTTCTCGACACTTAGGAATTACCCAGACAACAACCAGTGTTGTCTATTTTGTCATCACTCGTGCATGCAGTAACAGCCATGGTAACATATAGGAGATATTATGATATATTATTGTGTGCTATACAATTAAAAACAGAAATTACAAGGTGTTATTAATTAAAAGGTTTCAAGAACACTGTTCTCATAATTGTGTGACAGAATCTGATTAATTTCATTGTTTTTTACCCTGACAGGAAATTCTTTAACCTGAGAATTTCTGGTCAAATCCAAAGTTCCAGAAAACTCACAGAGTTAAGGAGGCAGTCAATATGATCTTTTGCAGACAGACTTACCTAAAATATCAAAGAAACCTCTAGAGAAATAATGATTGGCTTAACTTGCGGCATGATATGACCCTTTTACTTTCCAATGTACCTGCATTAGATCGATGAGCTTTAGAACTTACTCCATTGCGACAGCCGTATCCAAAGTACGAAAAATCAAATTTATTCATACCGACATTAGTAGTGAAGGTTTTATTCGTGTTACGACGCCCCATAAGATCGAATTCGTTCACAGTAGCTATGTGATGATGAATCCGTTCCTTGCCGTGAGGTGTAGTGTCAAATTTATTTAACATAGTACTACATACCGATGTTGTTGATTGGAGGTTTATCGACCACCGTCAGCAACTCAATGGGCTATAAGCAGTCGCCCGTCCCTAATTTAGGGTCACTGGTTCCAGGGAAGGGAGAGAGCCAGTGCCGTAAGACAAACACAACATTTATGCCTCACAGGGATTCGAACCCGGACCCCGTTTGGACGAATGATCAGAGGCCATCGCTTAGACCATTATGACCACCTACCTAATAAGTTGTAGGACCCTTTTAGCCAGCAAAACAGCGGCCACTCGGCAAGGCATCGATTCGCTGAGGTGGCGATAGGTATTCTGGGGTATCTGGTACCATACTTTCAACAGCAGGTCCTCCAGTTCCCTTACATTTCGGGGGGGGGTGATTTAGCGTGGATCCGCGCTTTTCCAAGTCGTCCCACAAATGTTCCTTTAGGTTCATGTCAGGTAAATTTGGAGGCCAGGACATTAGCAGAAAGTCACCAGCATTGTTCCTCGAACCACTCCTTGACGATTCTGGCAGTGTGGCATGGCGCATTATCCTTTTGGTAATTGCCATCACCAGTAGAAAACACTGTTGCCATGAATGGGAGAACTTAGTTTGCATCGTTGTTCAGATACCTGACAGCCGTCAGGAATTGTACCATCGGGACAATGGGGCCTAAAGTGTCCCAAGAGAACATCACCCGTTGCATAACACCGCCGCCGCCAGCCTGTTTCCGTCCAAAAATGCATCCAGGTGCCATAGCCTCAGTTGGTAATCGGCTTATCCGCGTTTGGCCATCTACGTGATGCACCAGCAATCTTGATTCGTCAGACCAGGCCACTTTCTTCCAATCATCCACGGTCCAATCTCGATTATCTTGAGCCCATTTCATGCGTTGTTGGCGATGACGTGCATTGAGCATGGAAGCTCATGCGCAGAAGGCTGCGATGAACTGTGTGTTGTGACACATTGCCCTGATCACCACTGTTGTAGCTGCGAGTGGTGATTTGTCGCATTGTGGCCCTGCGGTTTGCTGTGAAAAATGTGCGACTGTCTCTGCTACCCTCTGGCATCAATGAGCTGCAGACGACACATGGCCGGACGACGTTTCCTCATTTGGTCATATGTGCACAACTTTTGATACGTACTCACTACACCGGCACGTGAGCAACCCACATGTCGAGCCGTTTCCGAGATCGTAGTTCCGAGGCGCCATGCGATCGCAATTTGTCTTTGATCAAACTCCGATAAGTCGGCAGCTTTTCTCATTCTGACTCCGAACAGTCTACTAACCGAAAGCTGGTCCTCGGGTTGCTGTATATACTGCTCTGTGGACTTCACTTGCGCCACCGTTCGGTCTCCAGGCGCTGCCATGTCTCTAGTCTGGGGGATGATCATAATGGAATGGCTCAACGGTGGAAGTCTTTTCTTAAAAGATGCTGAGGCGATTAAATACTAAGTATCCTTAAATGCAGAATTAACTTTTACGGTATAACATGATCTTCAAGAAATTATTCACGAGTCTAATAGATCCTACAAAAACTGCAATATGCTTTCCCGCATAAATCCCAAATTGCCAGTTGCATGCGATAAGCATTGGTATAGTGGATAATTTTAAATGTATTTTGTCGAAAAGAATATGTCATTTGGAATAAAAATAAATTTTGAAGCGTTCGTAAGATTCTGTATGCATGAATTCTCAAAGGTTTCATCAGTTGCCTGTTAAGAATCGGAACTACTGATCTTTCTTTCATGAAGTATAAATTTTTCAAGTTCCTTTTAAACAGTTGAAAAATTTTCTTGGTTTCCTTTTAAACATTTAAACATTAACACTTCTTAAAGGTTTCACCAGTTGCCTGTTAAGAATCGGAACTACTGATCTTTCTTTAATGAAGTATAAATTTTCCTAGTTCCTTTTAAACATTTGGCGTCAGACGAACTAAAATTATGATTAAATAAATAGTTTACTTCTTCAGTAAGATACGTGTTTTCGTCCGTGATAGAAGAATGAACTATTTTAGTGCAAGCCGCACAGGTTCCAGTCAGTTCCAAATTATTTTCTTTCAAAGTTCCTAAAAGTTTGAAGAGATAAGTAAAAGAAAGAATCTCCTATACCACAGCAAACAAGTTTGTAAAATCGTGCAATGCATTGATTATAATACGCTTTCCAACATACCAGAAATCATTACTCAAGTTGTCACTCAAGTTATGAGAATAATATTTGTGAAATAAATCTCGGTCCTGTGTCCTGACCTTTGATCCCATTTGGATGATATTCAACAGAACCAGTTCGGTGTACCTCCGAAATAACATGGTAAAGTTTCGTCGCAATCGAAGCATTTTTACGTAAGTTATGATGCATAAGGGCTATGGAATAGATCCCGCTCCTGTGTCCTAACGTTTGACCCCATTTCGCCCATTTTCAATACAATTTGTCCCCAGGCAAGCACCTACAACATACTAACATTTCATCCAAATCGAAGCATTTTTACGTACGTTATGACGCAAAATGGCGATGGAAGTGATTCCATTTCTATGTCCTGACCTTTGACCCCATTTCGCCCATTTTCAAAAGGGTTTGTCGCCACATGGTCCCCTACTACATACTAAAATTTCATCGAAATCGAACCTTTTTTACGTTAGTTATGACGCATAACAGCAGTGGAATGGATCCCGCTCCTATGTCCTGACCTTTAACCCCATTTCGTTCACTTTAAATAGGGTTCCTTTCCAGGTGATCCCCTACCAGATACTAAAATTTCATCGAAATCGAACGATTGTTACGCACACAACGCATGACGTAATGAGACAGATGGCGTGACCGCGCGCCAACATTCTCAAACGCGAGATTGTGACGTCATAAGATTTCTAAGCATTGGCAAAATTAATGGAACAACGCCATGACACTGAAAACGTACGGTTGGAAAGCGTAAAAAAGATGAAACCATTTTGATACAGATTATAAATAAAATCATGAATTTAAGTGCACATTAAATTTCTCCAAAGGAAAGGAAAAATCGTAAAATTTTAAAACTTAATGAACATTTTAAACAGAAAAACTCAATGCAAAACAAATTTTCTTTCGAAAACATTTAAGAATTTCATTGGGTTTTTTTTTCAATGCAAAATATGATTTTCACTAGCTTGTCAAATTTAGGGCAGTAAATCTACCTTGCTTCAGTACTGAAACTGAGTCTCGAAGAAACACATAAATTATTGGTGCAAAAAGAAGGAAATTGGGTTCCACATGCTTTGCGGGAAAGAGACCTTGAACGTCGAAAAATCATTTGCGAATTGCTGCTTCAAAGGCAGAAAAGAAAGGGTTTTTTGCACCGTATTACTACTGCCGACGAGAAATGGATATGGTACGATAACCCTAAACGGCAGAAAACATGGGTGAAACCAGGTGAACCAGGTCCTTCAACGCCAAAACGCAATATCCATGGTTCAAAGGTAATGCTGTGTATCTGGTGGGACCAGAAGGGTGTGATCCACTATGAACTGCTGAAACCGTCAGAAACTATTACTGGTGATCGGTATCGAACCCAATTAATGCGTTTAAAACGAGCTCTCACGCAAAAACGGCCGGAATGGGAGAATAGACACAACAAAGTCATCTTACAGCATGACAACGCAAGACCACATGTTTCTCGACCTGTGAAAAAGTACTTAGAAGGTTCCGACTGAGAAGTTCTACCCCACCCGCCATATTCGCCAGATATTGCGCCATCGGATTACCATTTGTTCCGGTCGATGCAGTCAGCACTTTCTGGAGAGCGGTTTAGTTCTTATGAAGACATCAAAAATTGGCTGGACAACTGGATCTCTTCCAAGGAACCAGAATTCTTCCTTCTGGGCATACGTTCACTGCCCGAAAGATGGGGTAAAGTTGTAGCTTCAGAGGGAGCATACTTCGATTAATATTAAAATATTGTTTCTGTTTTTAGAGTAATAATTTCTAGGAATGGCGATGTTGTCATTTATTACTAAAATCATTTTTGGTTTTCTACGAATCGTACAGCAACGTAGGCATATTCTTCCTCTGTTTCGCAAATTTCCTATCATGAGCGAAATTAAAGCAAGTTTTCTAAGAGCATCTTGAAAAATATGTTTAATGTACAACAAAGACTGATTTACCATTTATTACATTTGTTAAGTGAAGATTTCCTGATTTAATATAAAATCAATTTCTAATGTGATGAAGTTTCTGTAATTACGAAACTTTCAAAATATTTTATGACTTTCTTCTTTTTTTTTTTTTTTTTTTTTTTTTTTTGCTTTAAGTGGAAAAAAAAAAAACATGTTTCGTCTTTTAGAATTAGAAGCATGACGCCTAAAACATTTTCACATAAAATTTGAACATTTGGGCAACGGTGTACTTAAAATTATTAAACGACCGAAATTCGAAAATCATATTTCCAACATACTTTCAAAAGCATAAACGAACTTACCAGATATGCGCCGTGATTTCCATCTGAATGGGTTTATACGTAACTTTAACACCAGATCAGGAGCTTTCCTTTTTATCTCATTTCCTTTTATTGATTGCTCATTTAAAAGTCTATTCATGCTACGGATAAAGGTCTTTCAATTACAAAACAAAACAAATACAATATTATGCCATATTAACTCCAGTTTATACTTGAAACCAGAATTAAATCCTAAAATAATTAGCCTTTTAGCTAAACCTGTTTAAACGGAGTGATGTGATAAAATATTTTTAACGAACTTCTTTCATTACTTCGGCACTCTATTCATCTTTCAGTTTGCAGGTAACGTATCTACGCTCCCGTAATATGGACAAGACGTCCGGTGAATTATGTTTTTCAATTAATATACGCCGATTGACTTGCAAGAATAGGGCTTCAAGACATCCCACCTAGTATGGCGGCAACAGATCAATCGACGGATTCCAGTTCGTAACGTTCACTATAAAGGCTGGTGGAGGAGTTACAGTGATCTAGATTCTGTTTTCATGGCAAACATTGGGATCTTTAATACCTACGGAACGGCATTTGGATTCCACGAGGTATTTTGACATCATTTTTTGACCAGACACACCCATAGATGTGCATAGCGTTTCTTGATAGGGAGAGATATTTCCAGCAGTACAATGTTACATTACACATGGCTCCGATCTTCACACAGTGTTTTCAGAAGCCCGATAGTGATTTCAAAGTGCTAAAACGGCCTCCACAGTCCCCAGATCGTAACCCAATTGAACACCAGTGGAATGAGATTGAGAGAGTCATTCGTAACAGAGATCATCCTCTAAAGATCACGCGGCAAATGACAGACACCATCATATCCGCTTGGTTGACATACATACCTGTTGGACGATATCAGCACGTCGTTGAATCGTACATCAAATCGTAGCTGCTATGAAGGACAAGAGGAGCAACACTATTAGAAGATGTTCCTAAAAATTTGCTACTTCATCTAATACTGTTTACAAATAGATTACTACACTATCATATCGTACGGAAACAGACTAAAGAAAACCTTAACGCTGATAGCATCCTACCACATACCTCACATTTTACGCAGTGATGAATGATTTTAATTAGGGTGTTTGTCTTTGACCGCTACCAGTTTTGCTTCATAAGCTTTTTTGGGAGTTCAGTTATGAAGTTTAGTCCAGAAAGTGAAACCGTGCGAGAGATAAATGAAACTTACGTAAGAGATTGAGAGTTACAACTGAAATGTTTGTCACAATATGAAAAATGTGGGTAGCACATTGAGTAAATCTCGTGGAGAACTGGCGTTATACACAAATAAGGAGTATGAAGCAAACCGGGAAGCAATATTTCTGAAGCAAATATCGCCCAAATTAAGACAGCGGATGAAATGAAATGAAAGGTGAATTTCATGGAAGAAGATTTGCGACAAGTTCAACAGCTTTTCTGTAAGCTGATAATGTTCGAGAGAGTGACTGACGTGGCCGTTGACTAATTATCACTGCGACCTTTGAAGAGAACAGTTTCTGTAACCTTTAACCCCTTAACGACCATAACTATAAATTCTAGTATCTTTCAAAGCACCATAACGCCCGAAACTGCCTGTTGTTTCACTTCTTTGTTTAGCAACAACAATGGTGACTGACGGTGACTCCTGCTGGTCTCTCATAGGTCCTGCAAATTTAAAGAACAGGTAAGGGTGGGGAATGTGAGTCACTCTAGATAGGCGTTTTCGTTTTTGTACGTACGGGCGTTTTGGGCGTTATGGTCGCTAAAGGATTAAAGGAAAATTACTATGACCTTTGCAAGAACCAGGAGCTGCAAGGGAAAACAAATATTCGAATCTTCTTGGGAATCACGCTCAAAAATGAGAAAAAGTTCATGTATGATCCCTGAATATTTTTTAAAACAAAAAGTAGATGACGCTCCTTCAAGTGTATGTCGATTTTCCCCAGTAACTTCTGAAACTTAATTATCTCATTACCTATCATACACAAGTACACATCTTCAATTTCACGATATAATTTTTTTTTTTTTTTTTTTTTGGAGATTAACGACCACCGTGTATACGGAGGATGTTCACACATTTTTAGAACGTTTTTCATAAGAAATTACAGAAAATAAAAGAAGTTCAAGGAACTGAAACTGGCAACAGCGTGTTATAGATGAACACGAAAAAAACATCTGCTGCAGTTAAATATCGTCTGCTAAGAAAATGGCGCACGTAAATAAGCTGTGGATAGAAGGTTATGGTTTTGCTCCTTTATGAAGAGAAATATTCGTATTCTGTAATTAAAAAAATCATGGAATCAGCATTTCTAAAAGTAAAATAAGCAATACTTTTAATAGTACAGGGAGAAATCGTCAAGCATTGCTTTTAACAGGAAAGAGACCACCAAACGAATATCCAAACAAGGCACGTATTTTTACGACTATTTCAAAAGTAGTCTTAAAATAAAATCCACCGACCCAAAAAGCAATCGCTAAGCCATTAGAAATCTCGTATCAACTCTAAATCAGGTAATAAACAAAGATTTGAATCTGAAAAAAAAAAAAAACAAAAAAAAAACATAATGTTCAATGCTTTTTGCCTACGCACGTAGCTGAGCGCCGTACACGGTGTAGACATCGTTATGAAAATCACTTAGCCGGAGACTATAACAAAAAATGTCGATTTGCTATCGGAAAAGGACAGAAAATGACTTACAAACTTGGTTGCAAGGATCAAAAGAAAGTTTCAATAAAGAATTCAGGATTATTGCTGGTTTCTGGTACAATAGGAGATTAAAGTTAAAAAAAAGATGAAAAGAACGTTAAAATCAACTCTACATATTACCAAAAAAAAAAAAAAAAGGTTTTAATTCCTATATTTAAAGAGGAAATACCATTTCTTTATCCACAGAGCCTTCAAAGAGTAGAACTCCATTAGATAAGGCTACCAGTCATACATCCAAATCTACCTCTCTATTTCTTGAAAACTTAGAAAAGGAGGCGGGTATCAAGTCTATATCTTTTGCTCATATTCCTTTCAAAGTTCCCTGATGTGTCATCAATGGACTATTGTGCCTTCGGACTGCTAAAAAGAGCGCTTTCTAAACGCAGACATGAAACAATGGTTGGACGATGGAAAGGAGTAGATTAAAATATCACTACCAATTTTAAGAAATGCCCTGTTATCTTGGAAATCTAGTTGTAAGTTGATATCTAGAGAAAGTGCTATCAGATAGAACATTTAAGAAAGAAATAATTTTATTTTAAACATTAATTATATTGCTGGAAAAGAGTTCTAAAAATGTATAAGCATCCTCTGTAGTTTAATCTATGATCATCCTCTGTGTAACGACAACCACCTATGAACAGTCGCCCGTCCCTAATTTGAGGCCACTGGTTCCAGAGATGACAGAGCCACAGCTATTGGACAAGTGCACTATACATGCCTCACCTGGGACTCGAACCCGGGCCTATCTCAAACGAATGGTCAGAGTTCAGCGCCTAAGTTCACTCGGCCACCGGGGTGGCCAATATCTTTGCTTCTAAAAGATACAGTTAAAACTTTTCTCTTTGCTTTGTGTGCCTGTTTGTTCGGCCTTTCTATCTCTAAAATATATCGCATCTGTCTTTTTCTTTCTATCTCTAGAAATCGGACAGCAAAAATTCTTTTGCATCTGATACACAGGTAAATATGGTTAGTATTTTCCACAAGTTTTCTGGCTTTTTCTGGAACAGAGCGTTCTCGTCCAGTTAGGCAAATCTCTATTTCACTTAGACGGCTTGGAAAAAATTCTTTTGGTATCATGTAAATGCAAACAAGGACATGATCTTGCAATTTTCCCAGACGTAAAATTCTTCTGTGAGGTTTGAGTAATATACTAAAGCTGAAAATAATGCGATATTGTCTCTCTATGAGGGCTGTGTCGCCGATGTATTGTAATTTACAAAAAAGATTCTTTGGAAACGCATAGAAAATTTTAAATTAGCAAGTCTTTTGTTTGAAACAAGTGAAGTCTGATTTTCCGTCGCAGCACTAGATGAGAATTTTTAAACTTTGTCGCAAACGTAATTTATTCTTATATCAATTATTATAGGTCACTATGATTAATTTCGCTGAAAAGGTTTAACTTATTGTTTACATCAAACAGTTTCTCAAAAGCCTTTGAAATCAAGAATTACAATGTTGCAGATATGTAGTCTCATCTCCGGAGTGTAAAATTAAATTTTATCTAAAGCTGGTGTGAGCCGCCCCGGTGGCGCAGCGGTCTAAAGCGTTGGCCTCTGATCATTCGTCCGTAAGGGATCCGGGTTCGACTCCCCGTGAGGCATGAATGTTGTGTTTGTCTTACTGCACTGGCTCTCTCCCTTCCCTGGAACCAGTGATCCTAAATTAGGGACGGGAGACTGCTTATAGCCCATTGAGTTTCTCACGGTGGTCGTTAAACCTCCAATCAAAAAAAAAAAAAAAACTAGTGTGAATAATAATTTCGAAAAACTTTAGATTTCATTGCACGAGTTTTTTTCTTTGATTGGAGGTTCAACGACCACCGTGAGCAACTCAATGGGCTATAAGCAGTCGCCCGTCCCTAATTTAGGGTTACTGGTTCCAGGGAAGGGAGAGAGCCAGTGCCGTAAGACAAACACAACATCCATGCCTCACCGGGATTCGAATCCGGACCCCTTTCGGACGAATGATCAGAGGCCATCGCTTAGACCACTGCGCCACCGGGGCGGCTCATTGCACGAGTTCAAAGCATTTGAAACGTGAAAGGTACATTTGTGTTATGCAACGAAGAGTATTTTTAATTTTATAAGGTAATTTCAAAAGAAGTAAAAGTGGTCGTTAAAAGTAAACAAGGCAAAATAGCACAATTATTTCCAAACATTTTGTTAGAATTTTTATCAGAGCTATCATTGGACAAAAAGCAGCAGTATCAGGCCTCTGTAAGGTTTAACAGATTGATAACTTATTGAACAACTTAGAGGAAAAGTTTTGGGAGAGAAACTTTTTTTAAATCGATTTTTTAAGTACTAATATCAAAATCTTGGTTTCTACGCTCGTCGTCATTTATGACCAGCAGATTAATGGTCTGTCTGAAACGCACTGAGCTTGTTTTTCTGATAGGAAAGAGTACGATTCCTAAGCGAAATGAGTTTCAACTGACAGTAAGCAAATACAATTTATTGTACACAATCATCGTATTTTTTTCATTTGTTTTTCTTATTTTTCTATATGTTTTGCATCTAAAGGACCACTAAACCTCTCATTAGCTGGAAATAAAACTACTAGCTTAAAATAAGAAACCAAGCAAAGAGTCGGAGAAACTTGCTAAAATCTTAGCGAGAGAAATATTCCACGCGTAAATAATTAGACACGGATGAAAGCACCCGAAATCAAAATCATGTTTAGAAACGCGTGACGCCGCTGAATGCAAAGCCGCTACGCTAGTAAAACGAATACAAAAGCTGCATTGAATACAAAAGCTGCATTAAAGCAAAATTAAACAAAAGCTGCATTAAAGCAAAATTGAATACAAAAGCTGCAATTTGTATTTTCTATGAACTGCGACACGAGAAATGTTCGGTGCCTTCATCATTTTCAAAAATACGTCTCATTTATACACATGGAAGGACCCACTTCTCTGTACTTCAGTGCTTCGCGAAGCCCAAAAATTTCCCTTCATACAAAAGCAAACACTTTAATTTCGTTTTATGGTAATGAATTATGAATTTAAAATATATGTACTATGTGCGTGAAAGTGGATCTTTTAAAAATTTTATTGGCGCATTTTCGTTGCCCGTTAATTCTTCATGAGGTATAATTTATGACTATTAAACTTGTGGTTTAAAGATAGATTGAAAATATCAACGTTCCTCACAATAACATTTTTATTATACATAGATTATTATGTTTTCGTCCTGATGATGCCGAGCCAAACGCTCTGCGAAGCTATAGTCGATGTATAATAAACATTTTATTTCGAGAAACGTTGATATTTTTATTTTTGATTCTTCATGAAGTAAAGAGTAAACTTGCTTTATCAATATAGTTTTCCTGATAATATGCTTAAAGCTCAAATATATATGTATGAACTAAATCATTTTTTATTAAATTCTTTGAAACATATGTACAAGGAAATGAAGGGATTTAAGTTTCAGTCGACCTTGTATTAAATAATTCGACAACGTAGCACACTAATTTTGTTTTTGCAGTTTGTTGTTAATACAGTATTAGAAACAGCAAGATATACGAAAGACACTGGTATGAATATCATAGCCATGGTCTCCATAATAAATCGCAGCAGTATGAGATCCTAGGAAAGAAAAATAAAACTTGACGGGCGTGTTTTGCGTTGTCCAGTACAATGTTTTATTCCTGATTAAAATGCCGCTTAGAGAATAATAACTTCAGATTCTGTTTGAATAGCAGCTTTCTCCCTTGCACAACATTAATATTCCCCGATGGTGGGAAGAACACGGCAACGAAATCGAATAGCGAAGATAATATGCAAATTAACAGCTGACGTGTATGTGGATGCTATCTTTATTAAGTCCTGACCGAGCTCTCATCGTTTGCTTCCGATTAAGCGCTCACATCGTGCAAGGAAGCATACTTTCTAAATTTGACCTCTTCACTCTGTGAGAGATATTTTAAGAAAGGAAGTTGGTTTTCTGTAACCAAAAGACACAGAAATGCTACGTTTATTTTCCTCCTTCAACTGGCTTGCAGGTCCTAATATGCGGTTAATTACGGGTGATCAATGTATCTGCCAGCAGATTCTTGAAGCTGCAGTAGCCTTTTTATTCATCGTTTAGCACGTTTTTAATCAAAACTTTGAAAAACAAATTGCTTTTAACCGATGATTCCTATGAACAGAACTGATGTTGATAATCAAATTTATCCCTTAATGCATTACCGTCTTTTGCACGATCTGAAACACCGATGCATTTTATACAAATTAAAGCCAATTTCGATAATTATTTTAAAAGCCTATTTATTCCTAAAAACGTTGTTCAAATATCATGAAATCAAAAGCATGAGATCTTTCAGACCAGCAATGATGTCCATCCTCAGATGCTTCATTGCATTACAAATGTAGAAGCGTAAAGCGCATGCAAGTGATTTATGTAGCACGAAAATAATTCATCAACAAATTTATCCCATCATTTCAGTACAAGGTATGTACCCTAGTGTGAGGGATTAACCCACAGCTGACGGTTCCTTTTGGTCATTCAACCTAAGGATTCTGGAGCAAACCCATTCAGTTGGGGCCATTTTGCCAATGTCACAACGAACTAGCTGGCACCTCTCTAAGATTCACAGAGGCCCTTGTTGCTGTTCTACACTGAAGAGCAATTGAATTAGAAACAGCTGGCGTTATGCAAATGTGGCGCTGTGGGCGGCCCTGTAAACGGAAACGACATGACGTATGCAGCAATCCGACAATATAAAGAGTGATGCGACGGGAATCAGTAAGAGTCGGACGCAATATAGGTAAAACGAAGGATCTAAGCGCATTTGATCGTGAGCAAATTGTCGGGCCCGACGAATGGGTCACTCCATCTCGGACGTCGTGCAGGCACTGGGATTTTCACGTGCCACTGTGTCACGGGTGCATCGTGAGTACATCGAATCCGGTAAAACCATCCCTGCAAGGGCCAACAGCCGTGGACAACAGCGCGTGGATGAGCGGGGTCTTCGTCAGCTAGCTCGCATTGTAACAGCGGACAGACGGGCCACAGTGCAAGAAATCACTCGGCAATTTAACGCTGGTGCACAAAAACGTGTAAGCAGCCACACCATCCAGAACCATCTCCTCGCTATGGGGTACAGAAGCCATCGTCCCACGAGGGCACCGTTGCTGACCGCACATCACAGGGTGCAAAGATCAGCATGTGCGCGAGAACATCGCCACTGGACCCTAGACATGTGGGGAAAATGTTGCCTGGACTGATGAGCGGATGGCAGGGTACGAGTACGGCGCAAACCACATGAAGCGATGGATCCTTCTTGCCAGCAGGGTACTCTTCAAGCTGGTAGGGATGGCATTCTCGTCTGGGGAATGTTTACGCGGACTGAAATTAGACCCCTGGAACGTGTGACATCGTCCCTCACAGGTCAACGTTACCGGGATATCCTGGACGACCATTTGCTCCCGTTTGTGCGTCTTCAACATCCCACTGGGGAACTCATCCTGCAACAAGACAATGCACCGTGCCATCGTTCCCGAATTGTATCCGAATGGTTGGATGAACACTCCACTGACGTGACCTCGCTTTCTTGGCCAGCTAGGTCACCTGACCTCAATCCTATCGAGCACATCTGGGATGCCATCAAGAGAGATGTTTGAGGCTCTGACCCCCTACATCAAATCTTCGTGGACTGTGGAATCTTGTTCAGGGTCGTGGATCCGTATGGATTCCCAACGCTTCCGGTGTCTTTTCGAGTCCATGACGAGACGAATCGCCGCCGTCATTAGGGCGAAAGGTGGTGCTACATGTTACTAGACAGGTATCTCTAATTCAATTGCTCTTCAGTGTATGTGTCATTGTTGAATGAAGTTTGCATGAAATTCAAACTAAGTATAAATAAGGGAAAAACCAAAGTTATGGTTTTTGAGAGAGGAATTGTTAGCACTGAAGGCAGTATAAGTCTAAATGGCACAGTGATTGGCCAGGTGAAAGTGTTTGTGTATTTAGGAAGCATGTTTGACAGAGAGACCAAATTAGATGGTTAAATTAGTAGGCGAGTGAATTCTTCATTGAAAGTCATAGCTGTTTTAAGAGGTTTTCACAGGAATGATGGGTTTTGAAGAGAGGCCCGCATGGCTGTATATGAAAGTGTAATTATTGCTCCTACTCTGATGTATGGCAGTGAAACCTGGGTACTACAGAAAAAACATAGAAGTCGTCTGTGTGCTGGAGAAATGCGTTACTTACGGGGGATTTGTAGCAAGACACGTTTTGATTATATGAGGAATGAAGATGTGTTGCAGTTGTGTAACGTGAAGCAAAATGTTGTTAGCAAGGTGGAGACTAATATTATTCGGTGGTTTGGCCATGTTGAAAGAATGAGTGATGAGATGCTTGCTAAGAAATTTTTTAGCACAAGTGGCAGGAAGGAAAGGCAGAGGAAGGCCAAGGAGATCATGGGAGGATCAGATTCAGGAGTGTCTGCATGAGAAAAAGACTATGAGTCTGAAGTACAGAATGTCTTGTGTTCGTCGTGTGATGGATACCGATGAAGCCTGAGCTGTATGTCAAGATCGCTGTAAATAGAGAAATTTGATACGGCAGCAGTAAGTAAATAATCAGTTTGCAATTTATTTGGTAGTTTGTATTTCTTTGCGGAGCTAACCTCTGAATCTCAAAGAGCTGCTTAGTGGTATGTATGCATGCATGTATGTATGTATTTCAGTACAAATATGATATAATGCTGATAAAACTACCCAAGCTTAATAATGCAGTTTTGAATGCTTAAACAGTTTCCGCTGCAGCCGTGAATTCTCACCCTGTAACTGAACACAGACAAACAGAAAACAGCGAGTGAATGCTCCGTTGTGAAGAGGGACATCGAATGTACACTGTAAAAAATAAGTGGTGTGAACTCAGGGTAAATTCCTGAAAATAACGCAAATTCCTGAAAATAACGCAAATTCCTGAAAATAACGCAAATTCCTGAAAATAACGTAAATTCCTGAAAATAACGTGCAGCAAGGTTGCCGGTAGATGTCCGTCTTTTGACGAAATTTCTGTTTTCAAAAGTTCCCATTTCTTCAAAGTTCAGTATATTAACAGAATTTCCGTAGTCCGTAATTCTGCTTATTTCAAAAAAGTCCGCTTCTGTTTTTTTTCATATTTATACAGAAATTTCGTAAAATCTTCGATTTTGGGTTTTTCAGCCTACTTATGAATTCTCTCCCTTTGCTACTAGTGGGTTTCGAACAAGCGACCTACCAAACGTGGAACCGCATGTGCTACCAACGAGCCAAAAAGACACGTAATTTTGAAGATGAAAATCCGGTTTTGGACGTAAATGTGACAAGGATGGTAAGTCAGATAATATCCGAAAACTTGAAAATTATCATCGTCCTGGAGCTGGAATCGAATCAGCGTCTCCCAGATAGCACCCGGGTATGCTAACCACGACAACAACCAGAACGACCACGTCTCAAGTTTCCGATCAATTTGAATATAACCATCACAGCATACCCGGGCGTTATCTGGGAGACCCGGATTCGATTCCCGCTCTAGGACGATGATAATTTTTAAGTTTTCGAATATTATCTGACTTACCATCCTTGCCAAATTTACGCCAAAAACCGGATTTTCATCTTCAAAATTTGTATTATATTGCGTAATCCCGTATTTCTTTCAAGACACGCAATGTTCAGGCACGTATAAGGTAGAAAAAGTGCACGATGATAAAATATTTATCTGTTATTAATGTAGGTGAATTAGTCATTTTATTTTCTGTTGGAGCTTATTTTTCTAAACAGGTTTGTAATAATTTTATTTTTTTCTGTAGGAGGACTTATTACAAGTTTCGTATTCTTTCCAGCATGATTTTTAGAAGCAACAGACTGCTTTGAAACTTTTTAAACTGACAATGACTTCCAATTATCTTTAAAAAAATTAGAAAAAGGTGAAACGTATTGATTCATAATATTATTTCACAAAATTCCTAAATATAAAATTTACGCTTGATAGCTATAATAGCCTTTGTCTTAAGGACTTCACTTATAAGTGAACTTTTGGGGAAGAATAAAGAAATCAGCAAACACGATCATCAACGCTAACGAAAACGACAAGAATATAAAAGCTCGCAAAACTTATAGTAATAACTGTATCACTACATATTCTGTGGGTTTCAATAGGTTCAGTTGAGTCCGGTCAAAAAACATTTCTGTTAGCGGCCCTTGTAAAAACACAAATTTGCCGGAGCTCGAATCCGAATCCTTTTGCTCCGGAATCGGATGCTTTCCCAATCCAGCTACACCGACAATTGCTTATCACTGCTACTTGCCGTCTCGACATGTGTGTCATCTCTGTGGTACTATCACACATATCCCCCTTGAGCAAGGGCTGGGATGGGATCGTAGGTTTCCAGACCAGCACGCTTGTAGTAACTCTCTGTTGATCTACCCGAGGTCGTTTGTGTTAATGCCGCGCGTCTTAACGACTAAGTCAGAAAGTCGCAGGAATCAGACTCACGTTCAAGGTAACACTAATTGGGCGACGACGAACGTTTTTCTTTTTTCCATTAATGTGAGTGATTCAGTAATTTTATTTTCTGTTGGAGCTTATTATTCTTTGAATACGTTTGTAATAATTTTATTTTTTTCTTTAGGAGGTCTTATTACAAATTACGCATTTTTTTCTTCGTGATTTTTCGAAGCAACAGGATGATTTGGAGTTTCAGATCTTTTTTTCAGCTGACAATAATTTGCAATTATCTTTAAGAGAAGGCGTAATCTACTGTCTCATAATACACGGTCGAGTTATATTATTGTGACCACCAGCTAATATCCAGAGTAACCGCCGTGTGCAGCGCGGACAGCAGCTGGACGTGCTAGGAGTGACTTAATAAGGTGCTGGAAGGCGTTCACAGGTATGTGGAGCCATGCTGATTGCAGTGCATCTGATAGCTGCTGGAGGGTGCGTGGTGGAGGATCCATACAGTGAACAACACGATCGAAGTGGTCCCACAGATGCTCAATTGTGTTTAAGTCAGGGGAATTAGGGGGTCAGGAAAGTACTTTTAAGTCTTCATCGTGCTCTTCCAATCACTCTCGGATATTTCTAGCTGTGTGACACGTCGCATTGTGGTGCTGGAAGATCCCATCAGTTCCAGGGAAGACAATCAGCCTGTATAGGTGTACGTGGTATGCAAGGATGGATTCATAACGAATTCGGTCCATAGTGCCTTCCACAGGTATGAGTGGGCTCATAGAATGTCACGAAAACATTCCCCATACGATAACGCTGCCCCCACCAGCTTGTGTTCTTCCAGAAATGGTTGAAGAGTGTTTGTTCTCCGAAGTTTCTCGCTCTATACGTCAACGTCCATCCATTCGATGAAGCAGAAAACGTGACTCATCGGAGAAGGCAATCCTTTGCCAATCAGTGGAGGTCCAATTCCGATACTACCGTGCAAATGTAATCCTCTTCTCACGATGCACCTTCGTTAGCATAAGTGCAGTGATCATTCGCGTGCATCAGAGCCCCATACGCAGAAGGGTTGGCTGAACTGTTATTTTAGACACACTTCCGGTAGCCCTCTGGTTCATTCGGCCAGTGATTTGCTGCACTGTAGCGTCTCGGTCGGCCCTCACGCACCTTCGCAGCTGACGTTTACTTCTTACATCAGTGGCAAGTGGTACTTCGCACTTTCCACGTCGCTTAGTGCCATTTCTCCAATCACGATCCACTTTAACCACAGCAGCACCGGAACTGTTCACAAACTGCGCTGTTTCAGAAATACTGCCACATTTGGCCTGAAAGCCGATGATCATCCCTTTTTGCAAATCTGATAAATCGCTCCTTTTATCCATGACAGCAACGAGTGATATGTTTTCAGAATGCCTACAGCACACCTTATATACCCTCCAAGCCAGCTCACAATACAGGCTTTTTTTTCATTGGCTACACGCTGTTGACCCCAAAAGTAGGAGGTGGTCACAATAATGTGACTCGACTGTGTATTATTTCACGAAAACTTCTAAATATAAAATTTACGCTTGATAGCTATGTAACTTTTGTCTTAAGGACTCCAAAGACTGACACATAGACATCGTACAATCACCTGTGCAATAAATTAAGTACCAGGTTTCTTACGGTAACGCAATATACTCGTATAATAAGCTGGTGCACAAAATGGGGAAGAGGAGAAGAAATATCCTGTGTTGCAGTAACCAAAAGTCATGCGATATTATACTATCCACAATATCCGATCTCGGTACAGAACTTCAAAGTCAAATACTTCGACAGACTATTGAAATTTAACAGTTAATCGAACACCTAAGTATTCCTGTGAATCTCTCTCTCCTATTACCGGGAATCTTTCATTATATACATACGGAAAAAAACGAGAACGGAATTTTTCCGTTAATATAAGAAAGGAATTGCGGAAAGGTTTCTGAAAATTCAGGATTTCTCTGGAGTACGAAAAATCTGTGAAATTCAGAGCTTTTTCCGTCATTTCACGGAAAAAGGTTCTGTCAGAAATATGCTTCGTAAATTCACGAAAGAAAGCACGGAAAGTGGCTCTTGAATTTCAGAATTTTTTTTTATAGTGTACAAAGTTTCCTACAGAAAAAGTTATGATTATTCTTTATTGAACAGCTAGCCTTTATTTCTATTTATGTTTATTTGCGTACAGCAGATTAAGAATAAAAGCTGTGGAACAGACTTACACAAACCAATGAAAATGATTGGTGATTCCGACGCGGGTGGTGCGTGTGTGTGTGTGTGTGTGTGTGTGTGTGTGTGTGTGTGAAGGTAAGCGTTCTATCGTTTAAAATGAGATCCATGGAACTCTGTCCCGGTGACGGAGAGGTCTCAACTCAAAACGCGGACTTCTTGCAAATCATCAAACGGACTTCTTGCAAATCATCAAACGGACTTCTTGCAAATCATCAAACGGACTTCTTGCAAATCATCAAACGGACTGCTAGGTCTGGTTTCAGGTCCCAGGTGACCCACCGTTGGTGCGTCACTCCTCGATACTCGCTATGCTCTTTGCCTGAAACGATGGCCCTAAATTAGGAATGACAGGCCCCCAAATAGCTTTACATACTCGCGCGGCATGTTAATCCTGAGACAAAAGAAGCAAAATGCAAAAATATGCATCGATAAATCAAAAGAAAATTAATAATTTAAACTAAAGAAAATTAAATACCTTAATGTATTTAGCTTGCTGTGTTACAAGGATTGCCAGAGGAAATAATTCAATATTTAAAGACGACAGAACGATATTACAGAAAATAACAAAAACCTCATCCACGGGCACCAAAAGATTCAAAAAATAAAACCATTCTTCCGGATTGCAACACGATTGTTTTCAATATTCCTTCTTTGTTCAACAGAATTCTTTCTTCGGAACAACGTTCAACAAATCGTTCCTGACAAAATGGGATGGAACAATTTCGTGATTTCTCACGCATCTTGCAAAAACATACATATATATTCTCCTTAAGAGCAAGGTAAAAGTAAAATAGAAAAGAGAGGGGGCAGGACGTAGAAATGCGTGACATCAGTTTATTACTTAAGCCCTAAGTTTCCACAATTTCTGATTTAAACTTTTTCCTTGCATATAAGACAATTTTTTTTTCTTTTTTAAAGATATTGGTACAGAACTGTGACATTTTAAATAAAGTACGCATAAAAAATAGTGCCGGATATACGAGTAAACTTGACAAAACCTGTCTGAAACGCATTCATATCAAGCATCAATTTCGAAAAAAAAATTCATCATCATTGTTACGAAGGTATATAGGTTCAATTTTATAAGCATAACTTCTATTGGCTATTTAGAAACAAAAACAAAAATGGCTTGCAAAAGATATAAGATTGAAATTTTTTTTTACGATTTAACCACAATACCCATGACTTATGTAGTTGATGTGCTTCAGACCAACATAATCAAAGAAATATGAGCTAGTAAAAAAATATTTCAGTCAGTTCTAAAAATTCAAATTTACCGTGGCTGTTTAAAACGTTAGTAATTCGTGTTAATTACTTTTCAGCCACTGTAAGAAGACTCATCCGAATTTCAGTTTTCGGAGCAATAAAACCATCTGAAAATATCAGAGCAAATAGAAAAAACGCTTCCGAATACGAAAGAGAGAAAAATCGCGAGTTCACGATAAATGACAACGAAAACGACCTAAAAAGGTTTGATGTGTGAAAGCTACGTAAAAACTTTTTGAAGCAGTTCCACAGCAGAGTACACTTTCCAGCATCTTTCCTTGTACTATTAGGGGTATGCAAAATTTTCCGCCGCTTCCACTAGTGGGCGCTGTAGGGATCTAACTGGCCAGCGACCCGTGCTCTCAGTTCGTACATGAAGCCAAGCATGGCAGTCAATAAAGTTCATTTGCGGCACTGTTTGTCATTCATGTTGAGTTTCGGAAAAAACGCGAGTGAAGCATACGGTTCAATATGTCAGGCGCATTGCGAAACAGTTATGGGTGAGCGGGCGTGTCGAGAACGGTTTGCAAGGTTTAAGAAAGGTGGTCTAAACTTGGAAGACAAGCCAGAGCCGCGGATGGCTTAGTGGTTAGTGTTTCAGACTATCGATGCTGGGTCCCCAGGTTCAAGCCTGGGCTGATCTTTCAGAGATGGTGTGATTTACTAACAATCGCTGAATATCCGCCGTGCATCGGACGAGCACGTTAAGTGACGGCCCCCAGGCTGGACCCACTGGTTAAATGGGTATCCTTTCCTATACCCCACCTGAAATTCTCTCACCCCTCTATGTGCAATATCGTACTTGTACGGTGGCGCCATCTACTGTGCTCTAATCTCACTACAAACTGTTCTGTCAAAGTCGCTAGACTTGCTCTCATTCCTTCCGTTTCTGTGTCCTGCCCAAAAGGCGATCTCGCTGTAGGTGGCTGGGACCTAAACTCTCCTCCCTGTGGACGTAAGTCCTACAAGAAAATGACGCTGAGCCCCTTGTTGTTGTTTGTTGTTGGAAGACAAGCCACGTGCAGGTAGACCACAGGAACTCGCACACGAGGAGCTGGAATCGCTGTTGCAAGAGGATGCCACGCAATCGACTACGCAACTGGCGAAACGTTTGAAAGTGGCTCAATCGACGGTGGTTACGGCGTCTACAGGCCTTGGGGAAGATCCATAAGATTGGTAATTGGGTTCCGCATATTTTAACGGAGCGTAACATTGGTCAACAATTAGGTATCTGCATGTCGTTGCTGAAGAGGTTTCGAGGGAAGAATTTCTTGTGGAAGGTTGTCAGCGGGGCTGAAAAATGGGTCTATTGCGACAACCCCGTACCCAAGCGATCCTGGGTCGATCCAGGCCAACCATCAACATCCTCTGCCGAACAGGATTTCCACAGAGGAAAGGTGCTGTTGCGTGTGTGTGTGGTGGGATATGCATCGAGTGCTGTACTTCGAACTGTTGAAACCGGGCGAAACAATCACTGCACAACGATATAGCGATCCGTTGATGAAACTGAAAGCCACAATCGAGAAAAAACGCCCATGGACAGGTAAAGGACGTCGCCCGGTCATCCTGTTACACGATAACCCCAGACCACATGACGGTTCCACCACGAAATAAACCCTTGAACAGTTACACTGGGAGGTTTTACCGCATCCGGCTTCAACCCCGGACATTGCACCCTCAGACTTTCATCTGTTTCGCTCTATGCAACATTCCCTAGCCCAACAGCTGCTCACCACAGTTCCAGAGATGGAAAATTTCGTCACTGCGTTCTTCAGCTCAAAACCCGAGTCCTTCTATCACAGGTGCATTCATTTGTTACCTGAACATTGGCAAAAGGTCATTGATGCTAACGGCCAATATTTCATTGAATAAATGTGTACTGGTTTCCTGATTGTTCCTGTCACCTTTCTCCTTAAAACGGCGGAAACTTTAGTATACCCCTAATAGATAATGAATAATTTTTGAGATTCGACTCAGAACCATTTTCATGATTATATGTATATATTTAAATTTCTAAATTGAATTTGAAATTTTAGAAGTACTTACTGACTATATGTTTAAGTGCATGCATCTATGAATATGTATATACTGTATATAATGTACATGTGCGTACATACATAAAAAGCCTTTGGACATTACCAAATGTACGAAAAAGTATCACTGAAGATGTAAGGAAATTCAACTGTGAACTAGTGAGGAAAGCAATTGAAAACAACCAAAGCCAAAGGGACATCTGAGTAAGGGAAGAAAACAGATTATAGCACTGAAAAAAGAATATGGTTCTGTAACAAGAAATAGAGGGGAAATTCTGACAAGGGTGAAAGATTTCTACTCAAAACTATATGAAAGAGATGATACATGTACTCCAGACATTACAAAAGTTAACAGAGTTCTTCCAGTCCTCCCAGCAAAAGTTACAGATGCAATCAAGAACATGAAACGGAGAAAAGCTCCAGGAAAAGATGGAATTACTGTAGACATCATACAAGAAGCAAGTGGAGAAATTGAAACAGTACTCGCCCAAGTTTTCACTCGATGCCTTAATGAAGGAAAGATTCCTGAGGATTGGAACACCGCTACAATGATCCTGCTACATAAGAAAGGTGACATTGAGGATATCTGGAACTACAGACGTATCAGCCTCCTATCAGTGGTTAAAAAACTTCACTCAAGTTCTTTCACACCGCTTGAAGGTGACAATGGACATGGCTCAATCGAGAGAACAAGCTGGATTCAGGAGTGGCTACAGCATGATAGATCATATCCACGTACTGAGAGAACTAATTGAAAGAGCGAGGGAATATGAACTTCCATTGTGCATGGCTTTTATCGATTATGAAAAAGCCTTTGATTCGGTGAAACCATCAGCAGTTGCAATGGCTCTGAAATCCTGCGGTATTGAAGATGCATACATTAATATTATTAATAACATCTATGAAAATGCAAGTGCAAAGATTCGGCTGTTTGAAAATACAACACACATAAAAATTGGAAAAGGAGTGAGACAAGGTGACACCATATCTTCGAAGCTCTTTAATGTCACATTGGAAAATGTCTTTCAATCACTGAACTGGGAAAACAAAGGGATAAAGATTAATGGAGATTATCTAACCCACCTTCGTTTTGCTGATGACATAGTCATTTTTGCAACTACCCCATCAGAGCTACAGAGTATGATCCAGGAACTTGCTGACAAGAGTAAAGAAGTGGGATTAAAAATGAACTTTCAGAAGACAAAAGTGATGTACAATGCTTTTACAAGAAATGAAGATTTATCGATTGATGGGGAAAAGCTGGAGATAACCAATACCTACATTTATCTTGGACAGCAGATATAAAGTGAGGGTCACATTGATGAAGAAATTAATCGGCTTATAAAACTTGCCTGGAGAGCGTTTGGAAGAGACCGTATAGTTTTCAAGAGCAATATGCCATTAGTCTCAAAAGAAAAGGGTTTGATCAATGCATCCTTCCAGTGCTTACGTATGGTGCAGAGACGTGGACCTTAACTAAAAGAGACATACAAAGACTACAGACAACTCAAAGAAGCATGGAGAGGTGCATGCTTGGTGTAACCAGGAGAGATAAGAAGAGCAACTCGTGGATCCGAAAAATGACGAGAGTGGAAGGCATCATGACCAGAGTAAAATCCCTGAATTGACAATGGGCTAGACATATTGCCAGAAGGACAGACCATCGGTGGACAGCTGAAATTTTAGACTGGATTCCAAGGGACAAGAAAAGACCCAGAGAAAGACCACATAGGAGATGGGCGGATGAAATTCGAAAGTATGTAGGATTAACATGAAAGAGACCGGCACAAGAAAGACCGTTGTGGAAGAAGCTTGGAGAGATCCTCGTCTAGCAGTGGATTGATAATGGTTGAAAATGATGATGATGATGATGATGATGATTAGAAAAAATAAGGAAATTTCACTCTTTATGGAGTTTAATTCATTTACAGCTGTAGTTTTAATTTAATTGACTAACTGAGTAATTGTACAACGTTCTTGAATAGCTACGTTGCACATAAATTACATTTTGTAAACATACACCGAAGAACCATTACTTTATGTCCAACTACCTGATAAGCTGTAGGAACCCCTTTAGCTCGCAAAACAGCGGCCACTCGGCGAGGCATCGATTCGATGAGATGGTGCCATAATTTCAACAGCAGGTCCTTCAGTTCCCGTACATTTCTAGATGGTGGTGATTTAGCGCGAAACCGCTTTTCCAAGTCGAGCCACAAATGTTCGATTGGGTTCATGTCAGGTGAATTTGGAGATTAACAGAAAGTCACCAGCATGTTCCTCGAACCACTCCTGGACGATTCTGGCAGTGTGGCATGGCGCATTATCGTGTTGGTAATGGCCATCACCAGCAGGGAACACAGTTGCCATGAATGGGTGAACTTGGTCCACAATGATGTTCAGATACCTGACAGCTGTCAGGGATTGTGCTATTAGGATAATGGGGCATAAAGTGTCCCAAGAAAACCAACGCGCATAGCATAACACCTCCCCGCCGGCATGCTTCCGCCGAACAGTGCATCCAGGTGCCATAACCTCCGTTGGTAGTCCGCGTATCCGCGCTCGGTCGTCTACGTGATCCACCAGGAACCTTGATTCGTCAGACCAGGCCACTTTCTTCCAATCATCCACGGTCCAATCTCGATAATCTTGGGCCCATTTCACGCGTTGTTGGCGATGACTTGCAGTGAGCATGGGGACCCGGCTGGGTCTTCGGCTACGCAGGCCCGTGCGCAGAAAGCTGCGATGAACTGTGTGCTGTGATACATTGCCCTGATCGCCACTGTTGTAGCTGCGAGTGGTGATTTGTCGCACTGCGGCTCTGCGGTCGCTGTGAACAATGCGCGACAGTCTCCGCTCCCCTCCGGCATAAGTGAGCTACGGACGACACACAGCTTGACGACGTTTCCTCGTTTGGCCATCTGTGCACCACTTTTCATACGTACTCACTACACCGGCACGTGAACAACCCACAAGCCGTGCAGTTTCCGAGATCGTAGTTCCGAGGCGCCGTGCGATCACAATTTATCCTTTACCAATCTCCAATAAATCGGCAGCTTTTCCCATTCTGACTCCGAACACTCTACTAACGGAAAGCAGGTCCTCGGGTTGTATATATACTGTTCTGTAAACTTCACATGCGCCACCGTTCGGTGTCCAGGCGCGCTCATTTCTCTAGGCTAGGGGTGGTCAAAATGCAATCGCTCATCTGTGTATATGCAGATGGCCGGAGATAAGAGTCAGCTTGAGAAAACAGACTTACTTCATTTTTTATAACTTATTTCTTCACCCACTGAAAGGTCAAATCCAGTGATACATCGTAACTCTCAGCTCTATGCGCCGAATTCGTTCCATTCGCTGACACATAACTCAACAAATTATGTAACAATGTTTAGCAGCTTCAATGTTTAACTCCTACTCGTGATCTTTACAACTAAACGTACAGAGATCTTGACAACTCTGCATCTGTTCTTAATAAGGTCTGCTTAACCAATCTCTATTATCGACTACATTCAATGTTTTCGTTTTACCGTGTTGTGGCCAACTGTTAGCTTGCCAAATAGAAAAAAGCTCTTCGGAGAAGTATTGTGTCATTCAGTGAGAACCGGGAAGTAACTATTAATATATTTACATAAGAAAACAGAAATTTAAGAAAGAAAGTTATTTGTAGGTATGCGTCTCACCTTACAAAATTAGCCAATTTTAAAAGAGAACGATAAGATCCAATTGCAGTATGTCATAGCAGCTGCAAAAAACCTCAATAAGACTATGTAGTGTGGTAACATGCGCTAAACTTCTTTTATCAACTATACAACGTCAATTTTTCTGGGAAAGAAGGACAAATAGTGAAAACTGCAAAATTTAACTATCCGTTTTTGCCCAACTGGAAGTAGAGTGCGACACAAAAGGATCAGGAGCTTAGAAAATGTTATCAAAGTACTAAGAGAAACGTCAATGAAAACAGGTGGATTAGCCTAATTAATAATGCAGAGGTTAGAACTGAGCTGCGTTATCCTCCTGTAAAAGAAAAAAAAGTTAAAGAGACTATACTTAGGTGGTTTGTTTCGCATGAAATATTAAAGGATGTCTAAACGCATGCTAAATTCTGTGGTGCCAGACTTCTGACCGAAACGCAAACTTGGTGAGTTAAAAATGTGAAATAAGCGGTTAGATATCGAAAAAGCAGTATGTTTGATGTAGAAAGGGAAAGTTGCCTACAAACCAGCATTATGCCTTTTTAAGTAATCTATGCCTATAACAGGCAAAACAAGAAATATGACACCGAATTTTCGACTACAGTGAGAACGTTTTTCGAATTCTTTCCAACACGAATAAGATAATTTAAATTTATTCATAGCCAATACAACCCATTGCAAAAAAATCAACCGTACTTCTATGATTAATAAAACATCTAGAAACGAACTTTGCCTACTAGTGGTTGAAAAGGTATGTAACGAAAATTAACGAATTGTGCTCAATTTTTTGACGTAGGACTACGTTTAACTCCGCAGATAGTATGGGACGACTTACGGCCGGCCGCCTATGCCAAAAATAGATCTTAATTGAAATCATTAGAGCGTTAAAAATACGAGTCGCACACTAATCATGTTAGCATATTCGTAAACAGCATGGAGTCCAATTCGTGTACTGCGCAATACGTCGGGCGCGCGACGCTCCCCTCGCTCTGTGTGAGCCGGGAGATGATGCAATTTTTCTGGGTGTGCCGCCGCATTTGGCTCAGTCTATCTCAGCAAACATGAGCGCAACACGACTGTGCGTGGTATCGTTTTAAAGCTCTCGACGAGATCTATTCAAATATACGAAGAAAATTTCGCCGCGGTTTGAACTTAACATTTAAAAAAATATTTTCTTGTGAACCAGTGAACGCTTTTGACAATATCGCGGTTTATCTGGACAACCGTGAATGCAAAACGACTGTGCGTGGTATCGTGTTAAAGCTCTCGACGAGATATGTCCAAATATATAAATAACATATCGCAGTGGTTTAAACTAAAATTTTTAAAAATTGTTTTCGAGTGAACGGGTTAACATTTTCGACAATGCCGCGGAATTCGCAGACTGAACGCAAGCAAAAATTGAGAAAATCAAAACGAGAGGCAAGAGCAAGTGGTGAGGAATGTAAAAAGCCCAAGAAGATAGAGCACCACTTTGGGTAATTCGTGTATCGATCTGCTTTGTGTCCGCACTGTATCCAGCATTATTTGTAAAAATTATATAAGCTACTTTTCATATCATAGACCTGTGTTGGCTATAACAAATTATACAAACGCTTCGAAATCATACTCGACTAGCTCATTTCAACTTTCCGATCTGCGAGTCGTAGTCCTACGTTCCAGACCGACGGCTTAATCAAAACTGAGCATACATGTATTTTTTTTTTCTTAGCTGAAGGAACATATTAGAGGCAAAGCGATTTTTATGTCAAACAGAAAAACAAATATAAAGAAAAACGTGGTCTAACTTTACGCCTCCTAACGGAAGAATTTTGAACAATGGAAAAGTAGAAAATATATGAAAGGTATTTTTCACAATAAAAGCTATGTTAAGGGAAAAAAAAACTTTAAATATGTCTCTTAGAAGCACAGATAGCGAGAAAAACGTTTTGGCATTTCAGCCCCTAGCGGGTAAATCGTTCCTTATTTAAAAAAAAAATATTTCCCATCTTTACTGTAACGAATGGAATACAATAAAAAAAAAAAAACTTCAAAATTATTTTTAGAAGAGGAGATGCAGCATCAAATAGTAGCAGACACCAGCACCACCTAGCGCCAGAACTCTGAACTACAAAACCTCTTGAGTAAAGGCAAAGTTTTTCACAAAGTAAACGGTATACGGCATTCGAATTTTTTTTTCAAATCCGACTTTTAAAAGCAGAAACACTAACAGAAACCTATTAAACATTTGCGCCCCTAGCGGGAAAATTGTGCGCTATTTTTGACAGTAAATGTGCACAAAATATTTTAGCGGTTTCTCGGATCTGACTGGAAAAGGATTTTTCCAATTCGGTTTTTAGACGCGCAGATGTTGCTCCTAATATGCTGAAAACGGAAACATGAAATGATGCCCTCTAGTGGCACACTTATGCTTTAACAAAAATTTTAAATTATTTACAAAATATTTTTGCAGCTGAAATGCTCTCCGACAAAGAAAAAAAGATTCAAATCGATCTGCTAAAAGTAGAGATATCGACTAAAATAAGATATTTGGAGGAAAAATCATGCATTATTTTCAGCACAAGGTATTCTCAAAAAGATTATCGTGGTAGTGGTATCTAAAGGCGAAATAATTTAAATGAGGAACAAAAATATACACCTACGTTCCTAGTAGCTAAGCCATTCTTTGCAAAAATTTGAAATTATATACGGGACATTTTCCCACTGAGGGCGCCTTTACGCTTCCTAGCGGAAAAACTACACATTACTTGAAAAGAAATGGCTTAGCTACTAGGAACGTAGGTGTATATTTTTTTCCTCATTTAAATTATTTCGCCTTTAGATACCACTACCACGATAATCTTTTTGAGAATACCTTGTGCTGAAAATAATGCATGATTTTTCCTCCAAATATCTTATTTTAGTCGATATCTCTACTTTTAGCAGATCGATTTGAATCTTTTTTTCTTTGTCGGAGAGCATTTCAGCTGCAAAAATATTTTGTAAATAATTTAAAATTTTTGTTAAAGCATAAGTGTGCCACTAGAGGGCATCATTTCATGTTTCCGTTTTCAGCATATTAGGAGCAACATCTGCGCGTCTAAAAACCGAATTGGAAAAATCCTTTTCCAGTCAGATCCGAGAAACCGCTAAAATATTTTGTGCACATTTACTGTCAAAAATAGCGCACAATTTTCCCGCTAGGGGAGCTCCAAGTAGTCTTTGTTATAAATGGTATCAAATGGAAGAAAAAATAGTTTCAATCGGATGTTGTTATGCATCGCATGGAAACCGGTAAGCAAGGATCGTTGTTCTCATATTTCACGCTTCCCAATGCAAAAAGAATTTTTTAAATCGAATTAACAGTTGCAGAGGTATGGCGTCTACAGACGCACGGACGGACGGAGTGGAAACATAAGCACGATCTTTTTTTTACAAAGGAAGTGCTGAAAAAAAACATATTTTTTTTGCGCAGGTGTATAAGATGATTATCGCTCTTAGTGTAACAAGTTAGTAAAATCATGCAATGCATTGGTTATGATACGATTTCCAACATACCATAAATCACTACTCAAGTTATGAGGATAAAGGCTGTGGAATTAATCTCGCTCCTGTGCCCTGACCTTTGACCCCATTTCGATGATATTAAGCAGAATGGGTTCAGTATACCTCCGGAATAACATACTCAAGTTTTGTCGCAACAGGAACATTTTTAGTCAAGTTATGAGGATAATGGATGTGGAATACATCTCGCTCTTGTGCCCTGACCTTTGACCCTATTTCAATTATATTCAACAGAACTGGTGCAGCATACCACCGGAAGAACATGATAAAGTTTTGTTACAATCGAAGCATTTTTACGTAAGTTATGACGCATAAGAACGATGGAATGGATCCCGCTCTTGTGTCTTGATCTTTGAACCCATTTCGTTCATTTTCAATAGGGTTTGTCCCCAGGTTGATCCCTTCTACATACTAAACTTTCATTGAAATCGAATCATGTTTACGCGAGTTATCGTGCGGAAAGACAGGCGGACAAAGCTGGAGCATATACGCTTCTTCAACCTACGGTTGGAAAGCGTAAAAAATAGCAATTTAGTAATGATCACATAACGATTATTAAAATCCCAAAATGGCGGTGGTTATCTGCTCTTTGAGAGGCTGAAAGGTAAAGAAATATCAGGTCATCCCAAAAATACTGTCTTTTTTTCAATGTGTGGAGAAAAGAAAGAAAATCCTACCTGGAACAGATTTTTAATCTATATAATAAATGCTTCCGGTAGTTACAACCTTCTCCCATCGACCGACAAGGTTTTGAATCCGAGACTTGCAGAATTCCATGGGTGTTGTTGCAAAAAAGGCAGAAAGGGTTCGCCGTACCTCCTCCACATTTCGAAGTGTATTCCCATCAAGATGGTTTTGCAGGCTGCGAAAGATATAGTTGTCGGATGGGGCGATGTCAGGGGAATATGCTGAATGCAGAAGTTTTTCCCATCCGAAGTCCTGCAACGTGACACTGGTCATTTTCGCTGTGTGTGGTTTTGCGTTGTCCTTCTGCAGCAGCACGCCTTTACGATTCACGAGTGCTGGACGTTTATCCTGAAAAGCAGTGCGTAGACGCTGCAGCTGCTGAGAGTATACTTCCCCTGTAATGGTTTTGTTCGGTGATAGCAGCTCGTAATGGATTATGCCTTGAATATCCCACCACACAGACATCAAAACCTTTTGTGGGAAACGTCCTGGTTTCGCCACTGCTGCAGGCACATTCCCTTGGGAAGCCACTGCCATTTACGCTTAATGTTGCGATAAACAATCCATTTTTCATCGCCCGTGACAATGCTGTGCAAAAACGGCTCCCTTGTTTTCACGGGAGATCAAAGAAATGCAAATGTCTACGCGCTGTTGTAGAGTGAGATCATGGGGCCCCCACGTATCCAGTTTCAACACATAATCGAGATCCTTCGGATGCCGGTGAACAGTGGAATGAGTTCAATAAACAAATGTGGCCAATTCATCGACTGTTTCATGCGAATTTCTCGCAACAGTAGCTTTCAGAACGTAGTTATCCAGCTCAACAGGAAGTCCGGGTCGCTGCATATCCTTGAGGCTGGTGTCCCCCATTCAAATTTCTGGAACCAGCGTTGATATTTCCTGACTTCCAGGATACCCGGCCCATGTATGGCGTTGATGTTTCGTGTTGCTACCGTTGCTGAATGTCGATGGTGGAACTCATACATCATAATGTGCCCAATGTGGTCTTCTGACACTGCCATTTCCTATGCTGTTTAAGTACACAACGACTGCACCTAGAACTCTCGTAGGCGGTCTCAAGTGACTTGAAGGTCTGCTCGCGTGATCCCTCTTATACTCACCGTGGTCGACGTCATAGTCTGGGCACCAGGGAACTCACTACTGTTGGGCTTGCGCAAAACGACATTACTTCTGGGATGGCCTAATAGTATCAAAAGAAGTCGCAGCCCCCTTTGTGGCCGAGTGTTGCGAGGCGTTTGCTTCTAATCATTCGTTCAGTATTGGTCTGGACGAATGATTAGTGAAATGATTAGTTTGAATCCCGTGTGAGGTATGGATGGTGTGTTTATCTTACGTCATTAGCTTTCTCATCTTCCTGGAACAAGAGTCTCTAAATTAGGGATGGGCGACTGCTTATAGTCCATTGGGTGTCTCACGGTAGCCATTTAAACCGTATGAAAAAGAAGTCGCAAATAAGGTAGAGTGTCTGTCTGCAAACATGATGTCCCTGTTTGCAAAGGTTGTATTGCGAAAATGGAAAACCCACTTAAGTCTGATAAAACAGATACACGTGTCTTCCTCATACCTTTGACAATGTTTCAAGTTCATGATTTACTTAATACAATCGCTGGTATTAAAAGTACATAACACACTTCTTTGGACTATACCAAAGATGTGCGTGACAAAATCTTTCCCAAGTGGAGAATACCTTCCATAGAAGAAATGAACATTAAACATTGTGTTAAAAAGTATTCTTCTGTAACTGAACAAATATCTCCGTCGCCTTGAACTTTTCCATCATTTTCGCCCACATTCTGGATCATTTTAGAACATCTAAGTTATGTACGAGTATCTTATAAAGTTTAACCTTTTGACAGCTGTCCTTTAAATGATTATTAACAAAGCAGTTAGCTAATGTTCGTAAAGTACTTCGAAAACAGGTACAAAGCATCAACAAAGAGACTTGTGTATAATTGTAACTTCTTCCTTCATTTGTTTTTGGAGTTTAAAGGATATATAGACACACACATACACACACACACACACACACACACACTATATGACTTTTTGTCAACATATGCACACACACTATATTGACAAAAGTCACCGGACACCTACAGGAGAAACACAACATAGC
Source organism: Macrothele yani (assembly GCA_039090855.1). NCBI lineage: Eukaryota > Metazoa > Arthropoda > Arachnida > Araneae > Macrothelidae > Macrothele > Macrothele yani. Next base: position 131,766,162 of record CM077002.1, read on the forward strand.
ATTTAATGACATACATTAGTACAATGTAGGTCCACCTTTGGCGTTAATGTAGGAACTGCGAGACATGCTTTCGACTAGGTTTTGGAACACATTCAGTACATAATGCTGATGCTAACTGTTGCTTAGTAGTAGGCCTTAGTTCCAAACTTCTTATGCGGCGCTCTAATTCATCCTATAGGTGCTCTATGTGATTAAGATCAGGGCTCTGTGCTGGCCAGTCAACAAACGATACGGAATTATTGTCAAACCACGCATAACAGTCCTTGCTTTATGGCTCGGTGCATAATCCTGCTAATAACAACAAGGCTCGGTTCCATAGTATTGCCACAGAGTTGGTAGGGCATATTTGTCCAGAATATCGAGGTAGACGTGCTGGTTAACAGGTTTGTCTACGATAACCAAGGGGCCGGGATAATACCACGAAAAACACCCACACACGAGTACACAGACAGCTCCAAACTTGACCGTAGGAGCAGTACACTGTAAAAATTCCATGCCCAAACCCGGCCATTAGACTGATAGATCGTATATCTGAATTCATAAGCCCATAGGACCCGTTTCCATTGACCTATGGTCCACGATAAATGTTCTTTACACCAGGCTAAACGACGAGTAGCATTCCGAGTGGAGTTGTAAGGCTTATGAGCAGCCGCATGACCACGGTAACCCATAGTATGAAGTTCTCTGCGAATGGTAAGCGTGCATACCAAGGTCCCAGCATTTTTACTCACCTGTACACTGATGTCTTGTGCAGTACTCCGTCGATTAGCTGTAACGACTCTCCTGAGGCTTCGACGTCCTCTATCACTGATTATCTTTGTTCTGCCGGTACGTTTTCCTGCTTCAGGCACGCTATGTGTCTTCCACATATTCAGTACATCCAAAACAGTTGACCTGGGTATGTTTAAACGCCTCTCGGTTTCTCTTATGGACAACCCACTAATATAACAGCCAACAATCTTTCCTTTCTCAAAGTCAGTTCAGCGACATTTTCACTCAACCTCACAGTGCGATATGATCGCGGTCAGCTGCAGGCTTGTTTTTGTACCGTTTGCAGCTGTACCGCGCATCTTAGCAACGCAGCGAATCAGTTCATTTGCTTTTGAAGTGGTGTGTGGTGACATTTTTCAATATGGTGTTTATATCAATCAGGCTTTAATCTCTTTTTCAATGTCAGCAGTCCACAGTCTATTCGCAGTCTTTCCACATCTCAACAAAACTTCACTCTCTGTATCTTCCACGTCGTCATTTAATGTTGCTCAGGGTCACTCACTGTCAGCGTTGGAAAAAAAGAACAAGCTGTTCGGGGAAGTAATGTGCCGTTCAGTTAGAAAATGTTTAAACAAGAAATGACAAAATTTCATACGAAAACAGAAACTCAAAAGGAAGGTTAAATAGAGATAGATAGACGTCACAATCTCTTCTTGCCAAAAAACGGTTTCTTCACATCGGCATCTTTCAAGTAGTTCTCTTACTCCTGAATCAAGAAATGACCCACGGCTGCATATATATTTTGTCTCTGTACTGCTGTTGGACTTGTGGTGAGTATAATGTTTTAATGCTTTAACGTTGTGCTTCGCTGACTATTTGTCGTAACTGTCACCTTAGCGAAAAAACGAAGTGTGGGCAGAGCTCGTTTGAATGAAACCAACTTATTTAAAAAAATCAAGTCATCTTCATTTTCTTGCAACTTGTCGAAGTAACACAACTGTAGAAACTTCACAACATGCGACAGCAATTTATCCTGTTTACAGATGATCTTTGTCTCGTACTAACAAGGTACCATACGATCCTATTTCAAGCAAAAAAATACCTTACATTCAGGCTACTACAGACTACTGCGCACATCTGGGCACTCAGTGTAGCTTTTTATTTATCGCTGATTAAATTTCGGCCGTTCCAAAAAGATATAAAGAAATTTCCGTAGGATCTGACGAGTGATTCAGAACGAAATACAGAATGTCCCACTCGCTACCGAACCCGGCATTTCTTTAATAATATTAACACCAGTGAAGACATTGCAACGAAATTTGAAGTGGACTTACCTCATTTTGTGCGAAATGTGATGACATCACAACATGTGTTGGAAATAGCCACCATTTGCGTCCAGACAGCATTCAACCCGGCGCTGTCCGACAGCTAAGCGGAATGCTCCTTAGTGGCAGACACATTCCTAAGAAGTGTGGCGCCACTAAGGAGCTTCCCGCCAGCCAGCCGGACGCGCCTCTCTGCTGCTTTGTTATGCCACTTCGCTTAGCGTGTCTACACAATACGGTTGTTGATACTGAATGCTCGTGCTTGCGGCTGTGCGCGTGCGCGTGAAAATGCTTCGGTATACTCTGGAGGAGCGAGTGTTTATTGTTCGCACTTACTGGGAAACAGGATCAATAAAGTCTTATCAACAGCAATTCTTGTAGAGGTTTGCAGGTTGACATCCGCCGAGGAAGTCCACCATTTGGGCATTATCGAAGAAATTGGAAACCAAGGGGACTTTATTAGACGACCATGCAGCACATCACACACCAGTATGGCCGAAATTCAGTCCTTCTTCGGCGACCGCGTCATTTCTAAAGGGTCTGTGGCCACCGCTCTCGCCCGATCTGACGCCTCCTGATTACTTTTAATGGGGATATCAAAAAGGGATGGTTTACGAAAAGAAACCGCGAACCGTAGATGCCTTGAAAGCAAACATCACCACCGAAATTCAGGCAGTGACGGCGGACGTACTGGCAAGAACTTTCCACAATATGGTGCGCAGGGTTCAATGCCGTCTCGACGCAAATGGTGGCCACTTCCAGCACATGTTGTGATGTCATCACATTTCGAACGAAATGAGGTAAGTCCACTTCAAATTGCGTTGCAATATCTTCATTGGTGTTAATAGTATTAAAGAAATGCCGGGTTCGGTAGCGAGTGTGACACCCTGTATAACGGAAAAGAAATATAATTTACATAAAAACAGAAACTCAAAGTAAAAGGGTTAAATTTGAAATATACTTCTTAGATTGCAGTGAAACCTCACGTTCTCTGAAGCAGAACATTGTTAATTACTAACCCTTCCTCCAGAACTAAAAAGATTGCAAAATAAAAAAAAACTGCAAACATGCTAAAATTGCTTCATAAAGAAAACATCTGTAAAATTGTTTTTAACTGCTTATAACTCCTCATAATACTGAAATAATAATGTGTTCAAAGAACTCTTGCTCCGGCCATAACAAAGATGGAAGAACACAACTGCAAGATGAGCATCGTAAGAACACGCAGTCCTGGAAAGAACATTTTGTAACTTTGCTCAGCGGTGATTTGGCGAGGGGAGGGGGGGGGAAAGTGTAACGACTAGCAACCTTATTCGTCACACAACACCGGTTATGGCTAAGTGATGTGTCTTTAATACCATAGGAGAAAACGACGAGAGGAAGCCACTGAACCATAATAGCATCCGAGTACCAGAATATTCTAAAAACGAGAGGAACTGTGGATATCACTTTCATATGACGTAAACGGTGATTTGGATTTCTCCAACGCTTTCTTATGGCTTTGGTTTCGCTTCATGTCATGCTAAGTCTGGTATTTTTCGAGCGTATACCTCAATCTTGTCATCCAAACCTCACGTAGGAGGATCGTCACGTGCTGAAGGGAAACATCATTGCATCAAAGCGAACGGCTAACGCCCAAAAACAAAATGAAAAGAAAACTAGTGTTCTATGACCTTCTAAGTTGAATGATTTGTGCTTGGAGTTTTGTAGAAAGGAATTAGGGTTTGCTATTTTCTATGCATTTCTACCTTACTTACATGGAAAAGTACAACGTCACGAATGAAATTCTGAAATATCTCTACGAAAGAATTTAACCTCTAAAGATTTTACCACATGTGTAAGAAACAGTGAAATGTTTACATTATTTTACGTTTATGGCTTCAGGAGGAAAGAGTAGTAAAATTCGAGTTGTTTCACTATGTTCCAGAAATATTTGAAGATTAGAATATTCCAAAATGACGCTGATTCATTGTCCAGAGACTCGCAGCATGATGGGCATAGTTTCAACTTCGACACATTTTAATGCCACCAAGACAGAACTTTTATTTTAAAAAGAAAATGTGAAGTACGTGGGTTGTACCGAAAGTAATGCAAAAGTGGGCATAACTTTTTTATTAACTGACAGAGGTCGTTCAAATTGCACATGTTGGTAGAGTAACTCTTCCTCTAAACCAGGGGTCGGCAAACTACGGCTCGTGGGTCAAATCAGGCCCGCCGCCTCTTTCTGTACGGCCCGCGAGTTCCAAGAATGGATTTTACATTTTCAAATTCTTTAAAATTTCAAAGTCTTTAAAATGTCAAAGTACGCGCTATAACGGAACGGCCGACTGCCAAGTTGAGGATTTGCGGGATACTACCGCATGTGGCGTTCCTATAGCTTCGCATTCGGTGGCCTCTGCTGTGACGCCACGCAGTTGTAATTCGGCAGCGTTTCCAGTGCCACGTGTATCGCTGTTCTGTGACATTTTGTTCTCGTTTGATTAGACTTGCATATCCATCATGTCACTGTCAGAACCAGAAAATAAGAAAAAAATGGACTTCGAATGTCGTGCTTTTAAGGCAGAGTCGAGTGTAATTTTTTTGTTACCAAATTAGATGACAAAGCCCTGTGTTTATTTTGAAATGACACTATAGCTGTATTAAAGGAGTACAATATACTGCAGGTCGTAATTACCAGACTAAGCACTCGACACAATATTCAAAACTCACAGGAAAGCAACGATCAGAAAAATTGGAAACTTTAAAACGGAATATTTCATCACAACGCGATTTATTCACGAAAATGATAAAATGAAAATGAGACTGCTACTAAAGTCAGTTTACGAGTAGATCATTTGTTAGCCAAGGAAGGAAAGCCTTTTACTGATGGTGAGTTAATTAAATCATGTTTCATTGTAGCAGCAGAAGAAATGTGTCCAGGAAAAATGCATTTATAATCTATCAACCTTTTAGCGAGAACACAATGTCCTCGAAGAGTTGAGGACATTGGGAGCAACATTAACAGCCAATTAAAGAACAAGGCAAATGATTTCGAGTAGTTTTCCGTAGCTCTTGATGAATCGACAGACGTTACTGATACTTCTCAGTTGCTGCTGTTTATTCGAGGAGACAATGCCGAGTTTGAAGTGAATGAAGAATTAGCTTTTATGAATAGTCTGCGTGGAACAAGCACAGGCGAGAAAACGTTGACAAAGTGCAATCCGAAATGGAATCAGCTAAAATGTGTCACAGCTGATGGTGGTAAAAACATGTGTGGAACAGGGAAAGTGCTTAGTTCGAAAAATTTACGAGGCTTATGAAAACGCAAGAATGTTCAAAGCCTATTGATATTCATTGTATTATTCACCAGCAGGTACTTTGTGGGAAATATCTGAATGTATTATGCGTTCTTGATCCAGTTGTGTCAGCAGTGAACTTCATTCGCTTTCGTGGACTTAACCATCGTCAGTTCCGTGATTTTTTTTTTATCAGAAATGGAAGCTGAATATTCTGACTTCCCTTACCATACAGCAGTTTGATGGCTGAGTTTGTTGGCTCAGCTGAAAGTTTTATTGAGATTTTTTGAACTCACAGGGGCGATTGAAATTTTTCTCAACGAGAAAAACCGCCCTCGACCACTATTATCGAACACAGAATCGCTTTGGAAATTAGCTTTTGCTGCAGATATAATGGATTCAACTTAAAACTACAAGGCAAAACAGTGCTCATATGTAAAACTTATACTGCGGTAAAATCATTTCGACGACAACTGGCGTTGATTGAGTCACAAATCATGTCAAGCTACTTTGCGCATTTCCCATGTTGTCAAAAATTAAAAGAAGTGAAATCTCCATTTACATACAAATTTGCGGCGGATATATTTCATGAGCTCAAACTACAGTTCCAGCAGCGTTTTCCAGATGTCGATGCAAGTGCAGAAGATATTTCCATATTTCAAAATCCATTCGACTGTATAGTTGAAGAGCTTCCACCTAACCGGATTGATTAATGTGTAAAGTGATAACATGCTGAAAGGCAAATTTCAAGAGAAGAATCTAACAGAATTCTATAAATGTCTTCCAAGCGATGAATATAGACAGTTAAGATCATAGGCCCGAGGATTTATATCTATATTTGGCAGCACCTACATGTGTGAAAAGACATTTTCAAAGATGAAATACGTAAAATCACAATACAGGTCATCATCAACAGATGAGCATTTGCAATCAGTTTTGATGATAGGGAGTACTAATTTTGAATCCCAATTTGGTGAAATGTTATCCCACCAAAAAGCAATTCCGTTCTTCTCATTAATAGAGCTGCATTTCAAACAATTGTAGTCGTTTTTTAGTCTTCTTATTATCATTACGTTTTTTTTTTAGTCTATTGATTATTATTATTATTATTATTATTTAGTATTGTTAATATTATTATTACCTTATTTTTGGTCTATTATTACGTCCTTTTTTAGTCTACTTATTATTATTATCTGTTATTTAAGTAGGCCTACCTACTTAAATAACAAGGGAAAAAAAAACTACCTACATAAATATCCTCAAGTTTGCCTCTTGGCCCGCAGAGTCTAAAATATTTACTGTTTGGCCCCTTACAAAAAACGTTTGCCAATACAAAGGTACTACTCAACATAGTCCCTATCACAACCGATGAATTTGCGCCATCGTTGAACCCAACTCTCGAATCCTCTTTGAAAATATTCAGGTGTGAACTGTTGTACCCACTTTTTTCACAGCAACTTTCACCTCGTCTGTGTCATCAATTCGTTGTCCCCTGAGACTAAAGATAAACTAAAGATACGCCCACGTTTCATCCCCTGTCACCAGATCGAAACAGAGCGTGTCTTCACTGGCTTCAAACGCTTCCAGCAGATTAGAGCAGACTTCCACCTTTCTCTCCTTCAAATCGAGTGTCAGCTGTCGAGGCACCCCACTTTGCACACACTTTCCGATACCCTAAGTCTTCCACCATCTTCTGTATGGCATTATGGCCACAGTCCAGTTATGCAACAAGCTCACGCATTGTGACTCGTCTCTCCGGGCGAATCAATTCATCCACTCGCTGATGATTCGTGTCAGTGGTCACAGATGATGGTCACTCACTGCGTGGTTTGTCTTCAATAATGGTTTCCCCTTCTTTAAACTTCTTCATCCATCTGTGCAAATTGCTCTTGTCAGTGGTGTCATCTCCGTAAATATTCTGTAGCCTTCTGTGGATGTCGGGCAGCCTGCATCTTTCCTTCGTCAAGAACTCAGTGACTGCACGTTGCTTCTGCTGGGAATCCATTATTTACCTGCAATGAAGAAGAACGATTATTATGGAGGAAGAGTTACACTACCAACACGTGCAATCTGAAGCAATCTGAACGAACTCTGTCAGTTAATAAAAAAGTTATGCCCGCTTTTGCATTACTTTCGGTACAACCATCGTATATCTCTAAATCAATCTTTTTTTGAGTTTCGTTTGTTTGTTTTTTTGTAAATTATATTGCTTCTCCACTGTATTTTTTTCTGAACGGCACGTTAAATCCTCTATTTGGGGATCGGGGATTATCTTGCTTATATTGAAGTGAAGAGGAGGAAAAGTACTATTTACATTTGTAACAGAAGTATGTTGTCAGGTCTAAAGTTCAAGTGAGGAAGGAATTTCTACGAGAAATGCCCCTTCTGTTCACAGTACAGCGCCTCTTTTTCTTTAGAGCAGGAGGACAACATGACAAAATGAAATAAGATCAGCGATCCACATGAAAAAGAAAAGTAAAAAAAATACACGTGTTTAAAATGAACATCGGTTATTTCAGAGAGGTTTCAAATTCTAAAACTTAATTTTCGGAAAAAGGAACGATGCAGTTAACATGAATTTACGTCATAAAGAAAGAAATCTGAAGTGAGTACCTAATATGCCTTCATTTTTCAATATTCGTTAAAAACATTAATTATATAATTTATCACAGTAGAGCTCGCAGTAGACTTGGGATTCAAGGTCCGTGTATTTACTCAAAGTACTTGGATATTCATTTCACCATTTCGAAAATATATATTTTTATATTTTGGAATTTTCTTTATGGACAATGTCTCATGGGCCATTAGAAAGTATTCCGGGGTTTACGAGTTGGAGACCGGTGAACGTTTGATAAAATTTTGAAACGGGTCGGGCCAGGACAGGCAGGGCTTACCAAATTACGACTTCTTCTTCTGTGCACATGCACTAATTAAATTGTTGGTGTTGTTCATGCTTAAAAGTAGAAAAAGCGTAATCCTAGGTAGAGCGTCACATGGTATCACAGGTGGTTTCATGGGTCATTTTACACTGTTATGAAAATTTTAGAATGAGCAAATGGATGAAGGACGTTTGATGGGTTTCTGCTCATTTTTATGGACAGGTGGAAACATTGCGTTTAATACTAACCATTTCAAACATGGCTTCTCCATGTCACCCACGTAAGAAAAATAAACACCGTGAGCAACTCAATGGGCTACAAGCAGTCGCCCGTCCCTAATTTAGGGTCACTGGTTCCAGGGAAGGGAGAGAACCAGTGCCGAAACACAAACACAACATCCATGCCTCACCGGGATTCGAACCCGGACCCCGTTCGGACGAATGATCAGAGGCCATCGCTTAGACCACTACGGGGGCTGCTGTTCATTCTTTCCACGCTTTGATGGAGGTGCGCATACTTCCATATGGTCCGTTAGATTTTTGGTTCAATAATCTTTTATTACACTGTCGACATCTTTCTTTGTAATTATGCACTTTCCACATTTTGAACAACAAGTAAGACCAAACAACACAGAATTACTCACCGGTTCCTTAATGAGACGAAACAATTTCCAGCATTCACTCTTACCCTTGTGATTTTCAACAAGCACGTATTTGTTGGCCTCGACGCCTTTCTCAACCTCCTTAATATTAAATCCATCCATATTAACAAATAAGGAGTTAATTTAGACATGGCATGTCATGGGAACGGGATGTTAGCACATGAATCGAAAACCTCTGAATTCTCAATGTAAAAGATGCGATGTGAAAAGTAACTGTTAATCATACAATGAACTTCGCACGGAGAGGGTGAATCAGCTATGAAGCAGGCAAATGGCGTTTGCCTCTACCTTGCCCTGGACAATCGCACTGTAAAAGAACGCAAAGGATTTTCTTTTTTTTTACGATATGGAGCCGGTGTGTTGTCTGACGTCGGTCAGTGGAAATCTTCGTTGCTTTAAGAAAGAGGCTACAGTATTTTTGCATGGAAAATCAGTATTCACTCCGTGGGCACCAGTCTCGACTACAGAATTCCAGAACGCGCATTTTTCTTTGGAACATATTTTTCTTTTTTAAAAATAAAACGGGAATAAAACCGGTGTCAAAATCGGGTCAGGAACACTTCGACCCGACCCGTTGGACCAGCAAAAAATTGTTATTCCGTTGACCCGTGACCCGTTTCTATCTCTGATCCATGCCACATCAGGAGCGACAGCCAGGACCAGCTCGAACGACTAGTCAAAATCCTACGCCTCTGATTTTTTGGCCATCGTAGCGGCCATAGAATTGCCATACACAACAAACGCCACTTTGTCCGACAAGGTAAAAAATCAAGAAAGAACCCTGGTACTCTTTGTAGATAATTTATGCTATTCATCTATCGCATGCCGAGATCTTTATGGGTGTGAAATAAAGCGACTGATTCGAGAGTATACATTTATTTATGTATAACACACTGCATTTATTCGTTTAATCCACGACAACACCGAGCCGCAGTCCAGTACAGACTAAGTGGAATTAAATCATAACAATAAGGTTTACTAATTCCTGATATTAAACAGTACCTAGGTAGGTAAATTAATTAATGTTATTGTCGCAAAACCAATGAAAGGAGATACACTATATTGACAAAAGTCACCGGACACCTAGAAAAGAAGCACAACATAGCATTTATTGACATACATTAGTACGGTGTCGCTCCACCATTGGCCTTAATGCATGCACTGACCCTACGAGACGTGCCTTCGACAAGGTTTTGGAACACGGCGATAGGTATGCACTTCCATTCAGTACATAATTCTGCCGCTAAAAGTTTCTTAGTAGTAGGGTCTGGTTTCAAACTTCCCATGCGGTGCTCTAATTCATCCCATAGCTGCTCTATGGGATTAAGATCAGGGCTTTGTTCAGGCCAGTCCACACACGACACGGAATTACCGACAAACCACGCCGTAACAGTCCTTGCTATACGGCTCGATGCATTATCCTGCTGGTACCAACAAGGCTCGGTTCCGTAGTATTGCCGCAGAGTTGGTAAGGCATAATTGTCCAGAATATCGAGGTAAACATGCTGGTTAATAGGTTTGTCCACGATAACCATTGGGCCTGGACCATACCAAGAAAAATACTCCCACACGAGTACACTGCCAGCTCCAGACTTGACCGTAGGAACAGTACACTGTGGTAAACAGCGATCCCCCAGCTGCCCCCATACCCACACACGGCCATCAGACTGATGGTTCGTGTATCTGGATTTATCAGTCCATAGGACCCGTTTCCATTGATCTACGGTCCACGATAAATGTTCTTTACGCCATGCTGAACGACGAGTAGCATTCGGAGTGGAGATGAAACGCTTATGAACTGCCACACGACCACGGTAACCCATGGAATGAGGTTCTCTGCGAATGGTAGGTGTACATACCAAAGTTCCAGCATTTTTACTCATTTGTAGACTGTGGTCTTGTGCAGTACTCCGTAGATTAGATGTAACGACTCTCCTGAGGCTTCGACGTCCTTTATCACTGTTTTCCGTTGCTGTACCGGTACGTTTTGCTGCTTCAGGAAAGCCTTGTGACTTCCACTTATTCAGGACACCGAAAACAGTTGATTTGGGTATGTTTAAACGCCTCTCGGTTTCTTTTATGGGCAACCCACTAATATAGCACCTAACAATCTTTCCGTTCTCAAAGTCAGTTCTCTCCCGCCTCGACATTTTCACTCTACCTCACAGAGCGATATGATCGCGGTCAGCTGCAGGTTTATTTTTATACCGTTTGTAGCTATACCGAGCATCTTAGCAACGCAGCGGATCCGTTCATTTGTTTTTGAAGGGTTGTCAGGTGACCTTTGTTAATATTTTAGATTAAGGGAGTCTATAGGAGCTATAGCCTTGGGGCCCACCACGACCGAGGGCTCTGGAGGCATGCCTAGAAAAATAACAGATAGATAGGTAAAGAGAGAGATGTTTATAAAATACTGTAGTTTTACCTTTGTCTCGTATGATTTTCACTTGGTTTGAGACGCTTATGAACTTCCACACGACCACGGTAACCCATGGAATGAACATCAAACAAAGGTCTTTGCTCTTCCACGTTTATAAGTGAGTCACGGAAAAATTCTCATTGGCCGCCACCGGGAATCGAACCACGGGTCTTCCAGTTACGCGCCGGATATGCTTCCGCTACACCATAGCGGCCTCGAATTCCTCCAGACTCACACTCGCTAACTGCCAAGCAAATTTGGCAGGTTGCTTCTTAGAGCCCCGCACAATTCTGGGGATTCACCAAAGATGGTAAGCAGCAACTGAAGAAATAATTAGAAGGCGAATGAATAATTAATACAGACATTTGACGTGGACCAGGAACATCAAACAAAGGTCTTCGCTCTTTCCACGTTTATAAGTGAGTCACGGAAAAATTCTCATTGGCCGCCACCGGGAATCGAACCACGGGTCTTCCAGTTACGCGCCGGATATGCTTCCACTACACCATGGAATGAAGTTCTTTGCGAATGGTAGGTGTACATACCAAGGTTCCAGCATTTTTACTCATTTGTAGACTGAGGTCTTGTGCAGTACTCCGTCGATTAGCTGTAACGATTCTCCTGAGGCTTCGACGTCCTCTATCATTGTTTTTCTTTGCTCTGCAGGTACGTTTTGCTGCTTCAGAAACGCCATGTGTCTTCCACTTATTCAGTACATCCAAAACAGTTGACTTGGGTATGTTTAAACACCTCTCGGTTTCTCTACCCACTAATATAGCACCTAACAATCTTTCCGTTCTCAAAGTCAGTTCTCTCCCGCCACGACATTTCCTCACAGTGCGATATGATCGCGGTTAGCAGCAGGTTTGTTTTTATACCATTTGTAGCTATACCGGGTATCTTAGCAACGCAGCGGATCCGTTCATTTGGTTTTGAAGGGGTGTCCGGTGACTTTTGTCAATATACTGTAAGTGAGTCAGCGCCGGATTAACGGGGGTCTATAGGGGCTATAGCCGTGGGGCCCACCACGACCAAGGGCACTGGAGGCATGTCTGGAAAAATAACACATAGATAGGTAAAGAGAGAGATGTTTATAAAATAGTTTTACCTTTGTCTCGTATGGTTTTCACTTGGTTTGAGACAGAAACTGGAAACAGATTTTAAGGCCGTTGCTCACCAAGAGTAAAAGTTTCATGTTGCTGTGTTTACAGCGGAATCGGCAACAGAGTTTCAACTGTTTCACGTAATCTACACACACTTCCCTATTTGCACTCGGAACCATAAATAATGAAAGTCTCCTGTGGCTTCACATTATATAACAAAAAAGATGCATTGGGAAAAGTATACAATTCTAAATCCTTACAAAATCAAAGACAAAATCTAGGAATCCTAAGCTTTTAACTCATATTCTTCTGAGAACAAAGAGAAATACAGTGACTTATTATGAAGACAGCAGATAATTTATTAGTTTGAAGAATGTACTACGTAAGAATTATCACAAGCATGTTGCCACAGTTTCGTGTTTTAACGGACTTCATAATGATTCCCCTTTATACGCTCGTAATTCTTTGAGGGCCCACACAGATGTCTTAGCCTTGGAGCCCACTCAAATGTTTTTTGCCTTATGACCCACTAAGGCCTTAATCCGGCCCTGATGCGAGTCATTAAAGTAAATATTTACTAAACTATAGTGGCGGCATTAGTAAGTATTTCGACAGCTTAATTTTTTAAAAAACAATATTTAATGTTATTATCATTATATATTATTCGGATTTAGACGAACGTAAGAAACCACCCTGACACCAACGCAACGTGATCTAGCTAGGAAAATCCATCTGTACATGCACAAGCTAAAATCTGACTAAGCTTACTAGGGGAATCGGTAACTTTTAATCTATAATATCTACAGGTCACACCCCATCGTCCTATACGTCATTTTAAAGCTCTGATCAATAGCAGGTAGCCCCCCTCCCGGGAAGAGTTAAAGGAAGCTAAACGTATACGGGATGCTTCCGTTACCCATTTTCGTTACATCGAAATTTTTTACTTGTGATTTACCTTTCTACTATCAGAAAGATTAATATCATCAAAAGTTGCACAACACTTAGTTATTGCTTTGGCGTGGAAACGAGCTGAAAAAAAAACAGTGTCTTCACCTATCAGAAAACTTATAAAAAACTTGTAAAAATTAATTTTTCATTCACATGTTCTGAAAAGCTAACAGCTACCATGAAAAACTGCTGTTAAAGATTGTATCATCTACTCCTATATCAAATAAATACTACAAGGATCACTTTGAACTTAGGGTATGGTTCAGTGGGATAAAGATTTCGTTCGATACTTTACATTTTCTTTCCGGATAAAACTATCATCTTGATATCATTCCACCCAATATCGACAATTTTTCCCAACATTCTTAAGACACAAATTTGCAATGTAAAGTACGTAATGATGGGATGTGCGTTTGTCTTCAAACTTTCTTCCATCGAATTGAAACAAATCCGGTTGCGGTTACACGCCTTTCTTGTTCAAAATTCTTTTTAGCTCTGCGGCTTACTGAATCGCGCCGCGTCCTCTGTTCTTAAATCTAGTAAAAGTAATGCGCTGAACGGTCACGTACAACTGATTTTCCGCATTGTTAAATCGGATTTCATCGTCATGAATGAAGAAACAAAGGGTGGAAAATGCGAAGCGGCTTTTGAAAAACACCGCGGCAAAACACTCGCTGGAGCTTCTTTATTCCAGCGCCAGGCTGAAAGCCATCGAAACATAATAAGTAGTAAGGGTGAATTTTATCAATACGTTTAAATTCCGTAATGCGTAAACAAGAGTGGTCGATATATGGATGTTTATGAGACCTACTTTTCCAACATTTATTGCTCTTTTTTTTTCCTTTGACAATGCTGCAGTAAAAGTGCTTCACTTTCTCTAATGAAATTCAGATTTATAGGAATCAAATTTTTTGTACTGAATTGAGATGTCTAAAGAGAAAGTATTTTTAGCCATAATTTTTTTCAAAAATAATTACCTGAAGGGTAATTATTTTTGACCAAAATTAGACAACTATCTACGTAGTACAGTGACGGACAATGAAATTTGGGCACCTTGAAGAAAACATGCTACAACCGCGAAAACTTTACAAATAGCTAGAGTTGCATGCTCGTCTGCAAATGATCCACGTTTGATGTGATTGCGCATGACCGCACACCCTGTGGTGGCGCTGCCAGCACGAACCGGCAGTTTTATAAACCGGCGTGTAGTCGATGCCCCGTGAAAGCGAAAAGCACCGGCCAATGCAAGCAAGAGTACAGAGTGACGAGAATGCCGGGTAAATGTGCCAGAGACGTCGATTTACGCAACTTACGAACTTTGAAAGAAGCCTGATTGTCTGGCTGAAAACCGCAGGGTGGTCGGCGCTCCGTAAAGCCCGCCACGTGGATCGTTCTGATCATACCGTCCGACTGTGATGGGAGCAGTGAACACGTGATGGCGACGGCACTGCCACACTGCGGAGCGGCTCCGGACTGACTAGGTTTCAAAATCGCTTTATTCTAATTTATCATAAGAAAACATAAGAGGGAGACGTACAGTATTGGGCATCTCACTGGGAAATAATACAAAGCTGTTAAAAACATGATGGTATATACACTGCAATGACAATGGGGATGAATAACAAATGCTGCAAGCAAAGCTTATTGAATAAAAAATTGCAGAAGTGACAAAGAGAAACACATCGTGTCACATGACATTGGCTGGGCATGATTTACAGGATAACACAGGCGAAACAATAGTACACAATTAAAAAAAGAACAGCACAAACACCGCCGTGAAGGTAAAACATTACATACATGAGATAAAAACACAGCGTGCACAATTGTGCAAGTTATTTAACGAGGGCACCAAAGCAACATAATACAGGCGGGGTGAAAGTAAGTAATGTACACGAGTAAGCATGAAAATACACTGAGATGGCATTAGCATTCACAATTCAACGGTAGTGTGGATTGCACGAGTCGTAGAGTGGAGGAGGGCCACCAGGGTGCCAAGGAACTCAGCAAAGGAGGTGTAGAATGCCCTAGGGTTCTGATAGGTGTAGCAGTCCAGAATCAATCGCAAACCATGGAGCGGCCGGCGCCCAGGTAGCATAGAAGGTGGCTTCTCGACGACTGGAAGAAGCCGACTGGTACTCCAGGCGGAGTCGAGAAAGCAATCGATCTTGAAAATGGCACAAAAGTGCTGCGCTGGCCTGGTGTAAAGAGACCGGCGAGGAAATGCTGCGGAGTTGTTGAAGGTATACGTAAATAACGTGTTTAACCAGCACGAAAAGATAGGCACATACTGAAGGAAGAGTTGTAGGTGGATGAGCCCGCAGAAGAAGATGTCTGTAGGCAGTAAACGGAAAATCTTGAGAACAAGAGCGACTGGCAATCCGGAAAGCCTGGTGGAGGAGAGGCATCAGGATGGGACAGTAAAGGTAGACGTGAGAAACGTCTGCCTCCTGTGCGCAGAAGGAGCAGAGAGGGGAGGAGAGAAGAGACATGCGAAAGAGAAAATACGGAACAGGGAGGCGATTATGCAAAAAGAGCCAGTGGGTATTAATTTCAAGAGGGGCAGATAAGGGTGAGCGGGCAGCTGCCCAGACAAGAGGAAGAGAAGCAGGGGGAACCTCCAGAATAGAAAGCGGTGAAGGGGTGGCAAGGTGCACTAGAAAACGATAAAGAGATTTAGAGGAGAGAGAGGAGAGAGGAAGAACCGAGTTTGTGAGTCGGAGGAAAAACGGCAGCGGAAGAGGGGCAGAAAAGACAGAGACGAGACCGGTGGGGGAGACAAGATCAGGGAAAAGCGAAAGAAGTAGTGCCACCGGTAGAGACGATCGATAAATCGTGCCTCCACTACACAGGCAGATGTAGCAGTTCCTGTGTGCCCAAGAACCATTTCCCGACGTCTGCGATCCCAGTGCCCCTCACTTGTGCTGCCATTAACACCGGAACATCGCCGGCTCCGTGAGCAGAGTGGTGCCAGGCCAGAGCGACGTGGAACCCCACAGACTAGCGAGGTGTGGTGTTTAGCGATGAGTGCCGCTTCGTTTTGCGGACAGATGATCATCGTGTCCGTGTGTGAAGGTCCCCGGGCAACGTGACAATCCCAAATTCGCTATCGAGCTCCACACCTTCCCCACTGCAGGCATTATGGTTTGGGGAGCCATTGCCTACGACAGCCGATCATCTCTAGTAGTAGTACGCGGATCATTGACGAGCCAGCGGTATGTGGATGAGATCCTACGGCCCCATATGCTCCAATTCCTGGCCAGGATTCCAGGTGCACTATACGAGCAGGATAATGCCCTCCCGCAAACTGCTCGGGTTTCCCAGGACTTCCTACGCCATTTACAGACACTTCCATGGCCTGCCCGCTCCTCGGACATGTCCCCTATCAATATGTGTGGGACCAGTTGAAACGCCAGCTGCCGCCGTGCCACACTATCTGGGATTTGGAGCACATCGTCCAACATGTGTGGGCCAGTCTGCCGCAGGCGTCTGTTCGTGTCCATGCCGGATCAAATATCATAAGACTCTAGTAAAGTAAAATAACTCAAAATTGAAAAATAATAGCGAATATAACAACTTCCGATAGCACATAACTAGAACCAGCTGGTATTTTTTCTTATTTGGCTTTAATTCATTTTTTGTTACCTCAAGTTAAATCGAGCTATATTTAAAAATCTAAATCCTGTAATGTTTTAAGTGAATTCTGTATTGCCCACTATCGTGTTGTCCAACTTGAGAACACCACCCGCGTTGTCTGCCTTTTTTTTGTCGTGTTGTCTACCTTGAGAAACCGACCCGTGTTGCCTACTTTTATTGTTGTGTTATATACCTTGAGAAAGCCACCCGTGTTGTCTTCCCTTTCTTGTCGTGTTGTCTACATTTAGAAAGCTACCTGGGTTGTCTACCTTTTTGGGCGTGTTTTCTACCTTAAGAAAGCCACACGTGTTGTCTACCTTGCACAAGCGACCCGTGTTGTCTACCTTTTTTATCGTGTTATCTACCTTGAGAAAGCCACCCGTGTTGTCTACTTGAGAAAGCGACCCGTGTTGTCTATTTTTGTTGTGTTATCTACCTTGAGAAAGCTACCCGTGTTGTCTACTTGAGAAAGCGACCCGTGTTGTCCATTTTTGTTGTGTTATCTACCATTTTTTGTTGTGCTGTCTACCTTTCTGTCATGTTGTCTTGGCAAAGCCACCCGTGTTGTCAACCTTTTTTGTCGTGTTGTCTACCTTGAGAAAGCCATCTGTGTTGCTTACCTTGAAGAAAGCCACCAAAGGTTGTGTAATTTTCTGTCGTATTGTCTATCTTGAGAAAGCCATCCACGCTGTCTACCTTTTTGTCGTGTTGTCTACCCAGAGAAAGCTACCCGTGCTCTGTCTACCGTTTTGTTGTCTGCCTTGGGTAATCTACCCGTGATGTCAACCTTTTATGTCGTGTTGTCTACCTTGCACAAGCGACCCGTGTTTTCTACCTTTTTTATCGTGTTACCTACCTTGAGAAAGTCACTCGTGTTGTCTACCTTGAGAAAGCGAACCGTGTTGCCTAATTTTGTTGTGTTATCTACCGTTTTTTGTCGTGCTGCTACCCTTTTTTGTCGTGTTGTCTACCTTGAGAAAGCCATCCGTGTTGCTTACCTTGAAAAAAGGAACCAAAGGTTGTCTACCTTTTTGTCGAGTTGTCTACCCTAAGAAAGCTACCTGTGCTCTGTCTACCGTTTTGTTGTCTACCTTGGGAAAGCTACCAATGTTGTCTGCCTTGAGAAAGCTACCTGTGCTCTGTCTACCGTTTTGTTGACTACCTTGGGAAAGCTACCAATGTTGTCTGCCTTGAGAAAGCTACCCGTGTTGTATACCTTGAGAAAGCCACCCATTGCCAAATGTTTGGCCTTTATGTATACTGTTAACTTACACCACTAAACGGATTTATGTCGGCCCAGTGTCCGAGTGGTCAGAGTGCTGGCTGCTGACCAATCGTCTGAGCTGAGCACGGGATCAAGCCTCAACTATGACATGAGTGGTGTTTTTGTCTGATGGCCCTTGATCTAACCCTTCCCCGGGACCAGTGGACCCTAATTAGGGATAAGCGCCTGCTCAAAGTTCCTCATGGTGGACGTTTGACTCCTAATTAAAAGCAAAGGATATGTTGTACTGTCTTGTCTCATCAGTAAGAATAACAGAATTCAGATGATTTAATGATCTTTATTTGTTGATTTTTAACGTGAAACGAAATACAAGTAATCTACTGAAAACTAATATTTTGAGGTAAATTGGTCGTATTGATACAATGGATGATAAAATCCCAACTAAAATGTTGTTGTTTTTTTAGACAGTTGAAATCATTCGTAATAAAACATACGACCGACGACGAAGAATGTCACGCGAGAATGATACTTGTAGTGTCTTAAACGCTTGGTAATGCGTATCAAGTGCAAAAGATAAACATACTTCCACTGCATTAGAAACTTTTATTTCAGTACCATGGTGGGTATCCTTTTAGCCCAATTTACAGCACGTGCGCGACTTGGCATAGATTCAGCATGGTGTTGGATTGCTTTTACGTCTACAGCATACCAGGCGTTCACCAGACAGTTTTTAATTGGCTCGGATTTGACAAAAGAGATCTTTTCTCCCGGATCTGTTTTTCTAACATGTCCCATACATTCTCAATGGGGTTCACATCCGAGTTTTCTGGTGACCCGAGGAGATGGTGGAAGTCGCTGTCATGCACTCTGAAACACTGCTGAACACATCTTGCGCGATGGACAGCACCACTGTGGTCAATGAAATAGCCTTTACAGCACCACTGTAGTCCATGAAACGGCCATCACAACACCACTGTAATCCATGAAACAGACTTCACAGCACCACTGTAGTCCATGAAACAGTCTTCACATCACCACTGTTGTCCATTGAAACGGCATTCACCGCACCACTGTAGTCCATGAAACAGCCTTCACCTGCTGGATAAAAAATCAACATCGCACGATGGACTTCATCGGCAACAATGTTTAGATAATGGTCAGACATCTGACTTTCCAGCAATATTAGGGGCCCGTTCTGTACTAACAGAATTTGCCTCACACCATGACATCACCTCCAGAACCTGGACTTGTGTTTACAAGGCAAGCTGAGCCTATTGCTTCATGGAGATCCTGCCAAACGTTCTGCCTACCGACGATATAGAAACAAGTGTACCGCGACTCGTCAGACCACGTGACTTTCTCCCAGTTTTCCAGAGTCCAGTCACGGTGCTCTTGATACCACTATAAACGAACTTTACGGTTCTTCGCAGAAATCACTAGTTTCCACTTAGGTATGCTATTGCCAATAATATCCTTTTCAATTCCCTGCACAAACATATGGATCGGGAACAGCTTCATTAAATGCTTCAGTAAATTGCGCACACAGGAAGTCTTATTTCTCCGTACAAGCCTTCTCAGACGACGGCGATCTAGTTCCTTACAGATTGTCATAGACCCACAGTTACGCCTCTTTAATAAGCAATGTGGGTTATTTTTCCTCTAAAGAAAGACCCGCGATATCTCTCCTTTTGAGAAACCAGACAGTTCTGGTGTTTTCGAAAGAAATCTTTGCTTCAGTCAGACGGGCACCCACAATATGCCCTTTACGGAACTCTGAAAGATCCTTTGTTTTTCTCATTGGGATGATTACTTACAAGCAGCAGGATTAAACACAGTAGTTGCATGGATCACTTTGTCACACACGTGACCTTGTACTTTGCATATACGCTGCGTAAGTGACGTTTACCTATATTTGCATAAAGGTTTCTAATTCAGTGGCCGCTGTGAGTAGTATGTTAAGCGTGCAACGAATGGGTATGGATGAACTAAAAAACTGGTGTGTTAGGCGTATAAGGGACTGAACTTGATCTGTATAACAATATCGCGGTTCACCGAGAAATTTTATCCATCGGCATTACTTAAAATTCGGAAAACGACTTTTTTATTTTGAGGAAGGCTTCTCATATGACATGTGTTGGAACTTGGACTTAGATGCAGCCCATCACCCTAGCGATTGTTTGTTGATAGTGCGTGACGTCAGAGCCGCAACCGCGGTGCGCTGGCAGATTTGTTTCTTGTTCGCTGTGTCGTGGGTAGTAGGAGATGAAGTCGAAGAAAAAAGTAGCGGAATGGGAGAATGTAGAACTGAATAATGATTATTACGTGATTTTATTGGATTCAAGGTTTATGTTGGAGTGAGTGTATCCTCGTGTATAATATGAGTAATATATAGTAATAAATGTGAAAAAACACCTAGAAATTCCATCCTTGTCGCCACTTATTTCCGTCGGAGTGACTGGTGAAAAAGGTTAGATTTGCTGACTAGATGTATACACAAAACACAGAACTTTGTACTGGAAAAATAAAAATTCGAAACAACATGTTCATAATTATTTTTGTACCAAACCAACGAATCAGAAGAGAAAGCACTGTTAAGTTAAAATAGCATGCTTGAAGAGAGAATATTTTTGAGCGAAATTACATTAAGGGGCAATCTTTAGAGTAAATCTTCACAACGAGATGTTCTGGGAGCAAGCAGTATTTTTCAGGATAAAATGTCAAAGGTGTATGTATATTTTAGAAGAAAATGGCATGTTACTAGAAACAAAACCGACATGTGAAAGGAAATAAGTATGTTCCGACCAAAATGTCAGATCGAAAGAGCAAACATTCTTCGACAAGAATGAAATATCTGGGGAAATAGTATTTTTCATTGACTCATGCTATCGATAAATAAAGTACTAAAACAGCATTTCGAAAAATTCCAACCATGCTTTAGAAAAATGAACTGAGGTAGTACCTAGTTTCTGTTTCTTTCATAAATAACCACATCTGTATTTAAAAAGCCGAAGTTAAAATTTTGGGCGTGATACAATTTTAACGATTTTATTTGAAATCCTAAAATATATGTTGGTTGGGGGAGGGGGTCATTCCTTAAAAAACTGGGTTTGCATCCTCGTCACCTAGATTAGAATCATTTTCCATTCCTAACATAAACTTTTTGTTCATTAGTTTAAATCTGTATTCGGGGAGAAAAGCCTCATCTATAATTGGCCACTCGTTCATAACGTTATTTCTTGGAGGAATTAATAGTAAGAAGAATTTGACAAAATTATAAATTAAGACTTCTTTGTAGTTTGAGGAACATTATTGAAAGTGAAAAATTATTACACCCATCCAATCGAAAACAAGTTAGTAAAATCATGTAATGCATTGATTATAATACGCTTTACAAAATACTAGAAATCGCGCGCAGACAAACCCTCCTCTCTAACCTGACTGTTAATTTGTTAAGTATACCTCTGTAACAACATACTAAAGTTTTGTTGCAATCGAAACATTTTTACGTTAGTTATGACGCATAAAGGCAATGGAATGGATCCTGCTCCTATGTCCTGACCTTTGACCCCATTTCGTCGTTTTCAATAGGGTTTATCCTCAGGTTGTCTACAACCACATACTAAAATTTTATTGAAATCAAACCATTTTTACACAGGTTATCGTGCGGACAGACAGACGGACAAAGCTGGAGCATATACGCTCCTTCAACCTACATTTGAAAAGTGTAAACAAATTAGTAAAATCATGCAATGCATTGATTATGATACCCTTTCCAACATATCAAAAATCATTACTCAGGTTATGAGGATAATGGCTGCGGAATAAATTTCGCTCCTGTGTACTGACCTTTGACCCCATTTCCATGATATTGAACAGAATCGGTTCCGTATACCTCCGGAACAACATACTAAAGTTTTGTCGCAATCAAAGCATTTGTAGTTGAGTTATGAAAATAATAGCTGTGGAATAAGTCTCGCTCCGGTGTCCTGACCTTTGACCCCATTTTGATTATATTCAACAGAAAAGGTTCAGCATACTTCCAGAACAACATACTAAAGTTGTGTCGCAATCGAAACATTTTTACGTAAGTTATGATGCATAAGGGCCATGGAATGGATCCCACTCGTATGTTCTGACCCTTGACCCTATTTCGTCCATTTTCAATAGGGTTCGTCTCCAGGTTGTCCCCTACCACATCTAAACTTTCATCGAAATCGAACCTTTTTTACGCAAGTCATGACGCATAAGGGCTATGGAATGGATCCCGCTCCTATGTCCTCATCTTTGACCCCATTTCGTCTATTTTCAATAGGGTTCATCCCCAGGTGGTCCCGTGCCATATTTACGTGAGTTATGACGCATAAGGGCAACGGAATGGATCCCGCTCCTATGTAGTGACCTTTGACCCCACTTCACCCATATTCAATAGGGTTCGTACCCAGTGGACAGACGGACAGACGGACAAAGCTGGAACATATACGCTTGTTCAGGCTGGAAAGCGTAAAAAAGGAAAATCTTTGACGTGAATAGTAAAAAAAAGTTTTAACGCTTTCTTCTTAAAAATGGCTAACCTAAAGACTACCGTGCTATTCAACCGTGACCAAAAAGATTAAGCAATATTTTTATATGCTTTTTGTTGTTATTTTCATGAGGAAAAAACAAGCTTTTTTGTAATTTGTGCCTTTAAAAATGAAAAATCGAGGGTACACTGGTACTCTTTGAGGATAATTTATTCTATGCATTTCTCGCATGCCAAGATCTTTGTGGGTGTGAAACATAAAACGAGTCATTTCAGACTATACATTCATTTACGTACAACACATTGCATTTTTTCGCCTCACTCATGACCACAGCGAGCCACATTCCGGTACATACTAAGTGGAATTAAATCATAACAACAAACAATCAGGTTTACTAATTTCTGACGTTGAGCGGTACTTAGGGAGGTGGATTAATGAATGTTATTGTCGTAAAACCAATGAAAGACTAGGACAAGCCGCCAACGGTAACCGATAACTCGGGTACAGTTGGCGAATTTTGAGCGAAGCTATTGCAAAATCTAAGCTCATTAAGGCGTCTATTATAACAAATTCTAAAAAACGAACGCGTAAAATTTATAACTTCCAGAACAAAAGTACGAAACATTCTTAAAAAGAAATGCCTAAAATTTATCATGAACTACTTTCCTTCACGCCTTCACGTTGGTTGTAATCAGGTTGCATGTAAACAAAGCGGAAAGACGCACTAAGATCGGGAACCACGTTTTTCATTTTGTATCGCGAAAGACAGACAGACACACTCACATACACAAACTTCCTTTTATTATTATAGATTAAGCACATGTTGAGCTAACAAACTGATTCTTTCCATTTTTTCGTTTTTTCAATTCAAACGATTTTTTTAATTAATGTTAGTGAGCCGTGTTTCGTGAAACGGTTCAAGTAAAAGGCCATCTAGTTTTAATTGAAATTCCTCAAAGTCACGCAATTTTAGGAATCGGCAGGCCTCAAAACCTGACCATGGACGATGTCCAATCGCATGTCAAAAATCACGGTGATCGGATGTGTCATCTCGTACCTATGCCCGAACAACTAACAGTCCTGAGTCTCGTATATAGAGCAGATGTTTTCAATTATTATTAAAATTGGTCAGTTTTTTCATGGTCATTATTTTTATACGACACGACCAATCACCATGATACCAATCCCATGTCATTCACCATGTCTTTCCCTTTCTCTGTGCAAGTGTCACCGCGATCGGCTGAAGATCTTTGGAGGAGATAGGTAACAAACGATCCCTTCTTAAAACCTGGAAAACCGCCTAAAAATACAAGTTTTTGGACTATTGTTCCTCAATGACATGGAATTCCGGGAATCGGAAGCCGTCAAAACCTGACCTTGGACGATGTCCAATCGCATACAAAAAAACACAGTGATCGGATGTGTCGTCTCGTACCTATGCCCGAAGAACTAATTGTCTTGAGCCTCGTAAAGAGAGCTCCGCTCAATTATATGTGAGTCATAAAAGTAAATATTTACTAAACCATGGCTGCAGCAATAGTAAGTGTGTCGAATGTTTAGTTTTTAAAAAAAAATAGTTATTATTCAGATTTAGATGAACATAAGAAACGATCCTGACACTGATGAAATATGATGTAGCTACCAAAGTCCATCAAGTTAAAATCCGACCTCAAGATGGAAAGAAAAATTGAAACGCAAGTGTGTTAGTGATGCAAATTGGTAACATTTGGTCTAGGATATCTATAGGTTATCACCCCCCCCCCATCGTGTTACATATAATTTTAAAGCTCTCGTCAATAGCATGAAACCCATTCTCCCATCGTGGATGTCGAGAGGAAGTCAAATTTTGCTACGATGCACTGTTTCGAGGTATTTGAGAAAATGAACCTAGGTGGCTCACCGACTACTTCCGTTAACCATTTTCGTTGCATTGAAATTGTACTTTGGATTAACTTTACTAACGTGAGTAAAGATGCATAACATCAAAAGGAAAGAAAGTTCACGAGCAGTGGTGGCCACAAGCCGGCGGCATGTAGTTGCCATTTTCTATACACTTTTAGTGTAATAATATAAGATGGCACTGTACAGTAAATGCTAACATAAAATGCGCGATACAGTGTTTCGAAAGAATTGGGAGGTGATGTAATTCACAACGCGATTTTCTGAGGGTACTCGATCTTTTTTTTTTTTTTTTTTTTTTGTCGATTGAAGGTTTAACGACCCCCGTGAACAACGCGATGGGCAATAAGCAGTCGCCCGTCCCTAATTTAGGGCCACTGGTTCCAGGGAAGGAAGAAAGCCAGTGCCGTAAGACAAACACAACATCCATGCCTCTCCGGGCGATTCGAACCCAGACCCATCTCGGACGAATGATCAGAAGTCATCGCTTAGACCACTGCGCAACAGGGACGGCTTCAATCATTTCCAAGTTCCATTGTGGTTGTAATAACGAATCTCCGACATCTTTTGGCAGTATAAAAACAACAATGCAAAGAATAGATATTATTTGCTGGAATTCAATGCAGTGGTTTATTACGACAATTAGTAACTGTAAATATGATACAAATTTTGAAGATGACAATCCGTTTTTTGGCGTAAATGTGACAAGGATGGTAAGTCAGATAATATCCGAAAACTTGAAAATTTTCATCGTCCTGGAGCGGGACTCGAACCCGCGTCTCCCAGAAAACGCCTAGGTATGCTAACCACTACACCACCCTTTTTTTCATATTTCTTTCATGTAAATATGATGCTTTTATCAATAATTGTATTTCTAGCGGAAGAAAAAAACCACGCAGTACAGAATGGTTGGAATCTAAAGCGATTTTCCACCATCTTTGGAGGTATTCATAATCGCTTGTGATACTATTGAAGAGTGTTTCTGATATTATGAAGAGCTACCTAAAGCGACATTTTCAGGAGATGATAAAACCTTTCACAACCAAATAATAACATTGTTGGAGCAAATTGCAGTGAACTTACAAGAGACTGGTTTGAAATTACTAGCCGCCCCCGCCCCGGCGCCTCAGTGGTCTAAGTGCTGTCTTCTGACCGTTCGTCCGGGATGGGTTCGAATCACGGTGAGGAATGGATGTTGTGTTTGTCTTACGGCACTGGTTCTCTCTCTTTCCTGGAACCAGTGTCCCTAAACTGTTAAAAATGTGATGGTAGGTTGCACCAAAAAGTGGTACTACACTAGCTGCACCACTTTCTGAGAAAAGATACAATATTCTGTAATGCAAACAAAACCAGTAACATGCGCCATAATGCGATGCAATCTTTACAACATGGTGCAAAGTTGCATCATGTTGTTGGGTTTTGTTTGCGCCACACAATAGTGTATCTTTTGTCAGAAAGTGGTGCAGCTAGTGTAGTACCACTGTTCGGTGCAACCTACCACAAACTTTTTAACAGTGTAATTTGGGACGGGTCTTCTTTACGTTTCGGAATTTAAAAACCCCTTTGAGTTTTTGTACTTTTCTAGATGTTGGTATTGAATTTTTGTGAGCCTGAATGTGAAATTCAGGGGCACGGGGGTTTCGTTAAACCTTCAATAGAAAAAGAATTAACAGGATACAAAGCATAAGCATTACACGCATAGGATTTATTGAATGTCCCTCGTACATAAAGTGACACAATGGAATTCTAATAATTTCCCTTCTTTCTATTATTAAATTATTTCGAACGTTTAAGTAACCGAATAAAAGAGAATGAGTTCATAAGTACTAAGACAAAGTAACAAGAAAAGCCCTGTTTTCTTGTTATGGCATGAACCCTCTAAAAACTAACTGTTCCCCTAAATTTTACATTCAGATTCACAAAAATTCAATACCAACAGCTAGGAAAGTACAAAAACTTAAAGTGGTTTTTAAACTTCGAAAAGTAAAAAAAAAAAAAAAAAGCAGTTCATTATTACATTTTTTTTAATCAAACCAAAAAAAAAAAAAATTCTTTCGTTTCCTACCCTTTAGCAGTTGCGATTAATATTTATGTATCTGGATTTCCTGTCTTACATTGCGATGTTTCGACTAGAATTATTCAAACACGTTACCTGATTTCGATATATTTCTTAAATAATGATCGAATCAATTCATGTGATAGAAAAATTGTTACAAACATTGTTTCGGCATAAGTGCTTCGTTAAATAAATAGATGTAAAGATTTGCAAAAAAAAAAAAAAAAAAGAAAGAAAAGCATAAGGGTTTCAATGCATAAATAGATGTAAAAATTCGTAAAAGCACCCTAACCGTAAAAGAATCTAAATTTTTAACAGTGTAGGGCCATTCATCGAAAAGAACCAATTCATGCTGCTTCTCAACAGGGTTCACGTTTTGCTGACAGAATGACTTTTGTTGACCTGCGTGTGCCCATGGTGTATCAGATCTGACTTTTTTTTTATTTATTTGCAGAAATAGATTTGCTGTATCCAAAAAAAAAAAATTTTCCTTCCTGTGGTCCACTACAACGAAATTTATCACCGTTGAAGGAAGACATCCATAACAACCATAATTAAAGTTTCACAACATTTTGTTCCGGGAGTAATAGATTCATGTATAATCTTAAATATAATGTTCGATTCCAATTTATTTGAAATATTTCTCAATTGGTCGGCATTTCGTAAATATTAACGAACACTTCACTTAAAATTCAATCAAATATCTAATTTCATTAGATATTTGATAAAAGGGCTAAAGTAATTTTCCGAATGGCCGAGTGAATAAAGGGCGAAAGTGTCTGACTAGTCATCAGGGCTCTAGTCCCCTTAAGGGTGGAGCGCCTCTCTTGGTGTCCCACCTCCTTGCAACTAGTAACCTTTAATTTGAAACGGACAGCTGCTCTATAGCCCTTGGAGTTTGTCACGGACAAGTGGTTTATAGCCCTAAGAGTTACTCATGGTGGTCGCTAATGCACCCATGTACAAAAACATGACTTAATAACAAGAATTATAGTGTCCCAGAACCGCCTGATAACTCCGCAAGTATTCTGATTCACGAAACTGAAGGTATTAGCCTGTAGTCCGACAACTTTAAAGAAAATAATTCTTCAAAAAATATTTGTGGATAGAAAATCCGAAAAATCCATGAAACTTAAATTTTTTGAAGACTGTAGGTACAATTTTAAAACATTATAGGATTTTAATGACCTGAGAAGGATTCCTTTCAGCTACCGTTTCTGTTATTTTTATTATAGAGTATGGGGAACGAAATTAAATATTTCTAAATAAAATTTGTCTTCTCATTTTTGAAGCAAAGTTCTCTGCAACTTAATAAGATAATGAACAAATGCTACTCAGAGACATTTATGCTGCAATGACAATGTACTAGTATCTATACCTACAATCTTGAAACTATTTACAGGTCCGAATACGAGGCAAACTGAGGACGAAAACACTTAATCTCGATTTCTGCTATAGTGCTCCTTGTTGTATCTTCAGATGAGAACAACACAATTAATTTAGTCGCCTACTAACCTTCCTTTATTTTTACAATGCAGTACTTTATGTATACCTGCATTCCATTTTCTTTATTTTCTTTATTTCATGATACATGCCACGTTGTTTGACAATTTGATGCTACGTGACATTATGTCATATTAATATCTGATATCTATATTATGTCACGTAACACTCTATTTAAACTTATTCCTTCTTCTGTATCTGATGATGGGTTCTAGGAAACCCGAAAGTTCTTATATTTGTATATACAATAAAATCTTTAAATTCAGCCAACGAATTTAAATTTGTATTGTGAGTGACTCTTGTTATTAAGATCGTGCATTGAAGGCAACTACCTCGATTACTTTGGACTATTTCTGCACGAATTTGAATTCTCCTAAGAACAAAATGTAATTGAAAGATTTGAATATAATTTTTCGCTTTGCAATTGAATCGCCATTTTCCATTTGTACGCTTAGCGCAGACTTGCTATATTTTACAGCATGATGGCTGTTACTCTTTCCTTTTTAGTAGTAGTAGTACTACTAGTATTTATTACGAAAACTTCATTGCACTTCAAAAACGTTTTTACACAAAACTTTAGTGAATCTGGAATGTCACAGTGCTGTAATTAGATGAAAAAAACCACACAGATACATGTGTGTGTATCTGTGTTGTTAATTTTTTTCATCTACTTTCAAATGGATGTTGGCAATAGCTGATTGCACGCTTTAGTTTCATTTGCTGATGTTTACCTTAGCTAGCAGTAAAACCTCAAAATGAATTTAGCTTGGACTGAAATTACTGCAATACTGCGTAGTTTAAAATATATTTTACTAAAAGCCACATTGTTAATTCCTATGCACGTACTCAAGGTAATAATTGAAAAGTAATGGGATCAGAGCACGAAGTAAATTTACACAATCAAAGAACCTCTTTTTTTTTTCTCGGGTTTTGGCAACCTCATAAGCAGCCAGGATTATGGAGATTCGCTAGCTCCTGTTTGAGGACCACAGGTCCCAGGGCGTGGAGTGGGCCAGCGCTGGACCCGAGGTCCGTACCGCATGCGCCATTTCCATCAACGCAATTTAAAATTAACGGCGTTAACAATTTCATGATAGCCGCCCCAGATGGCCGAGTGGTCAGCAGCCCGCGGTTCTTACCACTAAACCGCAAGGGCCGCAATCGTGAGATTGTCAGCGCCACCACTCGACCAGGACTCATTTTGAGTTGCGTTGATAGAAACGGTGGCTATATTGGGTTGTCGGAATGACGTATTTTGGCACCCGATGGCGGTTGGGCGATTTGGGAAGTACTAGAGGCATGCGCAGCTCTGTTATCGCTATGGCATTCGACAGGTGCCAGTTCTAGCTGCAGTCTAAAAGGAATAGTGAGCGATTTGGTTGATTTCCGGAGATTTGACATCAAGTTGAAGATGGAAGACCAAACTGTGCATTTTCGCCATATTTTACTGTTTTACTTCCGTAAAAAGAAGAACGCGCGTCAAGCTTGTGAAGGTTGCGTTAAGTGTACGGTGATAATGTTCTACAAGAACGTCAGTGCCAATGGTGTTTCGCAAAATTCCGTGCTGGTGTTTTTGACCTCAACGATGCTCCTCGGTCCGGGATGCCCACCGAGGTTGATGACGACCAAATCAAGGCATTGATCGAGTCAAACCCACGTTACACGACACGAGATATTGCAGTCACATTGCACATCCATCATTCAAGCGTTCATGACCACCTGGAGAAGCTGGGATACGTAAGCAAGCTCGATGTGTGGGTTCCTCATGAAATCAAAGAAGCTCAATTGACGGCGCGTATAAACATCTGCGGTATGCTCATTAAACGTGAGGAAAAGGATCCTCTTTTGAAGCGACTGATAACTGGTGACGAAAAGTGGATTGTGTACAACAATGTGCTGCGCAAATGGTCTTGGTCCCGACGTGCTGCTTCGCCTCAAACGACATCCAAAGCAGACATTCATCAGCGGAAGGTTTTGGTCTCAGTGTGGTGGGATTTTAAAGGTGTCGTGTTTTTCGAACTCCTACTACGGAACCAAACAATCAATTCGAATGTGCACTGTCAGCAATTGGACAGTTTGAACGAGTCCACCATCCAGAAACGTTCAGAGCTCGTTCATCGTAAAGGTGTTGTGTTCCATCACGACAACGCGAGACCACACACACAAGTTTGATCACCCGCCAAAAATTATTGGAGCTTGGGTGGGATGTGTTGCCACACCCAGCATACTCGCCTGACCTTGCGCCGTCAGACTTCCACTTTTTTCGCTCTCTTCAACAGTCCTTGCGTGGTATAACGATCAATTCAAATGAGGCTGTAAATCAGCACCTTGTATAGTTTTTCGCCACGAAAGACAGGTTCTTCTATGAACGTGGCATTCTGCAGCTCACTGAAAGATGGCAAAAGGTTATCGAACAAAACGGGTATTATATCATTGATTGATCTTTGTTCTTTCTATCAATAAATGACCTTTGCAAAACATGGCTAAAATATGTCATGACTTTTCCGACAACCTAATAATATTTTCTCAAGTTTACTTAGCTACTAGTGCAGAGGTTATTCTTTTCCATAACGAGCTCTTGTTAGAAACCTACATAGTCTTCAATCTCATAACAGAATGATATTCCTTAATGTCACTGAGCTGAAGAAAAGAATGAGTAAGGTAATCAGCAAAGTGCGCCTTGTGAAGTACCTTTAAATAACCTCCCTTTTGAGTTTTTGTTTTCTTATGTAAATTTAGTTACTTTTTGGTTAAACGTAATCTCACTGAATGGCACATTACTTCGCTTAATAGATTTTACAATTTTGCAGCTCTAACTGTACGTAAGTCAGAGTAACATAAAATGATTAGATTGAATATATAGAATGAGAAGAGTTGAAAGAATAGAGTGAATTGGTGGATAAGCATTGAAATAAAATCTGTTGAGATACACATGATCCACGAACAAACGTTATTGTTACAAGATTGATGTGTGTGTCTAATCCAGTATGATTTTATTTTGATAAGGGACTATCCCGAAATTAGAAGTGTTTACAGAAAAAAATGTTGGAATAACGTTAGAGAAGTCTGATTCCTTCTTCCCAGTAGTTTGGTTATTTATTCACACAGTTTGATTTTTTTGTGAAACGAAGCAATTTAGAAACAGTAGCCAATTAGTTAGCTAATAAGATAACCATTTAAAATTAAAGTTAAAAGAGTTTAAAAGTCTACAGTGTTAAAATTTAAGCTAATAGAGTTTAAAAGTCTATAGTCTTAAAATTAAAGCTAAGATAGTTTAAAAGTTTATAGTCTTCAAATTAAAGCTAATAGAGTTTAAAAGTTGATAGTCTTAAAATTAAAGCTAAGACAGTTTCAAAGTTGATGGTCTTAAAATTAAAGCTAAGACAGTTTAAAAGTTGATAGTTTTAAAATTAAAGCTAAGACAGTTTCAAAGTTGATAGTCTTAAAATTAAAGCTAAGACAGTTTCAAAGTTGATAGTCTTAAAATTAAAGCTAAGGCAGTTTAAAAGTTGATAGTCTTAAAATTAAAGCTAAGACAGTTTAAAAGTTGATAGTCTTAAAATTAAAGCTAAGACAGTTTAAACGTTGAATGTGTTAAAATTAAAGCTAAGACAGTTTAAAAGTTGATAGTCTTAAAATTAAAGCTAAGACAGTTTAAAAGTTGATAGTCTTAAAATTAAAGCTAAGACAGTTTAAAAGTTGATAGTCTTGCTGAGCAAAGACTATAGATTTTCTCTGTCTTTTTTTTTTCATCTACGATGTGTGCTAGATAACACATTAGGAGCCAAACTCGAATAAGATTTCAATCAAATATCCGGTAATGAAAGATAGAGCGAGTTACAGAAATAGATGGTACAAGCTGCAAAAACACCGTA
This sequence comes from Macrothele yani, assembly GCA_039090855.1. Taxonomy (NCBI): domain Eukaryota; kingdom Metazoa; phylum Arthropoda; class Arachnida; order Araneae; family Macrothelidae; genus Macrothele; species Macrothele yani. The sequence goes on from CM077002.1 coordinate 131,798,194, forward strand.
GCCGCATGTAAAGACCATTACTCTGGAAAACTGCATAAACGCCTCAGGAAAAATTAAACATGAAACAGTGTGCGTAGCTTCATTTGCTCTTTAAAGCACACCAGTAAAATGTAGTCACTCATTCCGTCAATAAAATACACCACCATGTTTTTAAATTAAACACAGTCACTCTACAAAAGCTTTGTCAATGAGATGTTATTTTTCAGCGTTTATATATTTAAATTGGCAGCGGTGAATGTGAGAATTGAAAGACATTTAAAATAAAACTGATAACTTAGACATCAAAATTTAAAAATAAGTAAAAATCTCAGATGTTTGAACTCACATCATTTCAATGCACTATCTTAAAACTAAAGCTAAGAGAGTTTGAAAGTCTATGACGTCCCTGTTTTTAATAAACTAAGAAACAACAACAGAATCACTTTGAAAATACGAGTTAGAAGGAAAAACAAGAGGTGAACCCCAGATGAAGGTATACAGAGACAAGATAGAAGTGAAAAATTATGCGCTCACTAGGAACATTTCTCATTAAGAGATTTGAAAATCTTGACGTGTGAACTAGATAGAATTCAAATTAACTGGTGAAAAATGACGTCCCTAATTTTTTGGCAGTTGACATGTCTTAGTCTTATGTTTTGATTACGTGTAAATAAATCTTCGTTATCGAATGTCATAAAATTTGGGAGATTTTCCAGAGCTCCATATGCGTGATGTTTTATAATTGGTATGTTTGTAAAAAGGTAAAGATGTTGTTCTTATTTTAACCTATTGATACGTTTCGTGACTATCAAAACACTGCAGAGCAACGTGAACAAGAACAGCAATTTTCACACCTTGAAGCAAAATTTAATAATCATGTAAAAGCTACTGATTTTCTTTCACTCTTAGATTCGGAATCTAGAATATCTAAGCAACCTCTGCGTGACGATGTAAAACTAGGAAATCGCTCTAAACTGCAGATTTATTAAAATCTCACTTTCAAAAACAGTCTGAATTTATTCGGATAAATTCTCATTATTCGAACAAGCAAAAATTTCAAATTTCATGATTACGTATTTTGCCATTTCATACTGACAAAATAATTAGGAAAATTTTGTGCACATAAAAAAGTTGTTTATGCGTCTGGTCGGCTGTTCTTTTTTTTTTTCAGTCTACTCTGACTTCTCACAGATTTTTTTCTTTGCGTACTCCCCGTCTTGATTTCGTCTAGATATTTCAGCTTTAAACCGTTCCTCGAAATCTTTATCTGAACCAATGGTTCCCACAGTTTTTCATTTCACGGACGAGTAAAATTTTTAAAGAAAATAAGAAAAGCTGGGAACCGACGTACGGTTGCCAACTTTTTATTTTTCCAAGCGAAAGCATAAAAAAAGAGAAAGCTTCCAACACCAATATTTCATACAAAATGGGCGTTTTAAGACCAATAAACTGGGAAGCTCTTAATATCAGCATAACGGACGATAGCACATTGCGTGCAATTGTTTTCTCAATGGGAGTTTCTTGATTTGAGAACTTTGCACTTGGCAACGCATTGTGACACTTGATTGTTCAATTTGTTCGAGTACTTAGTTTTTATCGAAGTCACTGTCAAAAATCCAGCTTTGCGTATAAATTCGTATTTAGACGAAAACATAAGCAACACTTCTAAATTATTTTCGCTCAGTTCGGAATATACTAGGCAAACACATACAACTTTAATGAAGTTTTTTTTAACAAGTATTTACAAACACTAATTCCATGAGAGTTAGGTTGTATCTTTGTCAATTAATATTTTAACCCCTTGACTAGCTGGAACGTATTAACTCGGGGTTAGCAAATGGGCTTAAATAAACTGTGACGTGCCTGCCCCGCAGGACGCACATGAGATAAAGGCAGATAGCAGTGAGAGCACATGTCCGCGTAGCTCAGTTGGGAGAGCGACTTACTCCGGAGTGAGGGGACCCCAGGTTCGATTCCCGGCGTGGACAAACTTGTACGTTATATTGTCGCCCGAACTTCAAGGATGACCTGCCTTCTAGGTTTCTCGCAATGGTGGGATGTTCTTCGCACACCCTGCGATAGGGAAAATGGGAATCCCTTCTTCATTGCTTCGAAAAAATAAATCAGTGTGATGTTACGTTCCACACGCCCAAACTGTGTGCGATTTCTCAAATGAACGTTCTTCATCGGATGACTGCCTACATCGACACATGGTCCAGTGGGCCATGCCCCCAGTGCTCTTTCGGGGGTGGGGGTGACGTGCCTGCCCCGCAGGACGCATATGAGATAAAGGCAGAAAGCAGTGAGAGCACATGTCATTGTAGTATGGTGGATAGCACTCGCAGCTCCGGAGCCGAGAGTTGTCGGTCCGAACTCCACCCCTGGCATAAAAATGATGGAGAAATTTACTTCGTCATAAAACTCAAACGCATACATTCGCTGTCTAAGCAGTGAGCTGACCGTGACTAGAACGAGTGAACCTGAGCATGAGAAAGTGTTGATTATACCTTAGCTTCGTTATTCAAATTGATCATTTAGGGGAATAATTAATACTAATCTTTTCCCACTGATTACCTACAAAAAGAGCTATGACAATGTTTTCGAACCTAAAAAACGAGGGAGATGTTTTTGTCACGTGATTATTTGCAATGCTGTTCCTATAAGGGTAACTACCCTTTATCCATCATGCTTTGGGTCACGCATTAGATAACAGAGGACAATTACCAGGTTTGCCGCCCCGGTGGCGCAGTGTTCTAAGCGCTGACTTCTGACCATTAGTCCGAGATTGGTCTGGGTTCGAATTCCAGTGAGACATGGATGTTGTGTTTGTCTTACGGCACTGATTCTCTGCCTTCTCTGGAGCCAGTGGCCTTGGACGGGCAACTGCTTGTAGCCCATCGAGTTGCTCACGGTGATCGTTAAACCACCAATAAAAAAAAATAGGTTTATGTTGAAATGAGAAACCCTCGGGGTTTCTCAGAAATACAAATTAGCAAATAAATAAAATAGCAAATAAATTAGCAAATAAAAATATCATTATTACAAATTAGCCAATAAAATTAATTGAAACGGAAATATAATGCCTAAAAAAAGGAGCTGATTTAATATAGCATCATATAAAAAAAAATCACAACCTTTATCGTGTTTAGTAGCAGTTAACACTTCGTGACGAGCCTTTATTTAGGAACCCGTGGTCTGAAGTAGTATTTACCGTTCTTTAGGCCTCGGACAGAACCAATATGAACTTTTTCCGAAAACGTTTAGAACTTAAGGAATATGAAACTAATATGGTCAAAAGAATTGAGCATTGACCATTTGCCTCGAAACACTACTTTCATATAATGATGATCGCAAGAATAAATCTCGTTTTTAACCTTTTTTCATGACCGTATTTTTGGCTTAAATAAAATTAATTATTAATCTATTCATTTCTGTTTTCGTTTGCTAACTTCTGAATTGCAAATCAATTACCATTTCTCGAAGTTTGGGAAAACTTCCTGGAAGACATCGGGCAGTCCGTTCGTCTGCAGTTTTACATGCCTTCTGTTCACGCATAAAATGGTGCACACAAAATATTACTCTTTTTTCTCACTTGTGAAGGGATACAGAGAGTTGACTTGAACACTCTATCTTCTCCAGAAGGCCCAAGATAGGGGTAAGGCTAATGTACTGGGGAATGAATACCCCGCGTATTTCTTAGAGAAGGGGAAAAAAACAGGGAGATGCTCTTTGGCGTTCGAGGTGGGAATAAGAGGCAACAAAAAGAGAAATATTTCGCCTGAAGGGGAAGAGAACAATAATTATTATTTCAGAACCGAGATAGAAGATCTGGGCAGAAGTTAGGTAAAAGTGGAAATAGCGAAACTTGGCAGTTCTGTAGTCAGGAAAAAGTCATAACGTGCGAGTGGAAAGAGAACAATATGCAAACAGCAAAAGGAGTACATATACTATTTATATAGACATCAGGACAAGCTAATTCGTGATCGCACCCACATACTGCAATGAATAAAAATATCCATTACAGAAGAGCATGTTCTCATTTATCTGGTATTTCATTGGTTTCATCATCGCGGTTAGAACAGCTAAAATTCCGGAACTATTCTGTTATCGCACAACGAAAGTCCTGACGAATCCACAATATAAAAGGAAGGAAATCCTGTAAAACACCCTGTAACAAGGGATTTGTCATCCAGTTTTTGGAAAAAAGTAAATGATTTCACTCACGATGTATAGAATTCACAGAGGCAATGATTCCGTGGTATTCATTCTATTTGAATCAAATTTTTGCCGTCAAGGTGGCGCAGTGGTCTAAGTTCTGGCTTCGGATCATTCATCCGAGTTGGGGCCCGGCTTCGAATCCCAGTAAGAAATGGATGTTGTGCTTGAATTACGGCACTGGCTCTCTCCTTTCCCTGGAGTCAGTGACCTTAAATTAGGGACGGGCGACTGCTTATAGCCCATTGAGTTACTCGCGATGGTCGTTAAACCTCCAAACAAATCAAATTTTGGAACGTCGCCCAGGTGGCGCAGTGGTCTAAGCGAGGGCTTCTGACTATTCGTCCGAAAGGGGTCCGGGTTCGAATCCCGTTGAGGCATGGATGTTGTGTTTGTGTTCCGACACTAGCTCTCTCCCTTCCCTGGAACCAGTGACCCTAAATTAGAGACGGGCGACTGCTTCTAGCCCGTTGAGTTGCTCACGGTGGTCGTTAAACTTTCAATCAAAAAAAAATTTTTTTGGAGCAGATTCTGCGAGTTAAAAATATTATTTAGTTATATTTCAGTCCGCATGTCCTAAAAACCTAAACAATAAATTATGCATATTTTATGTAGGCTTTATCTGTTTCAATATCCTGAAACACAGTTTTTGAAACCAACTGTTATCTAAAAAATTACGCCACCTACGAATATTCCTCTATTTTGTCATCGAAATAATATACAAGTAAGAAGGTTCCGAATAAAATAGTTACTGAACAATTTTTAAGCAGTTCACAATTTTTAAGCAGTTCACAATTTTCACGAATGAACAGAATATTTTAGCTCCGTAAAAATCTATCTGAAATATTCAAAATTAACAACTGTTAAAGATCAAATTATACATTAAAAAAAATCAAGGTTTCGAAAGATGACTGTCATTCTATCTTGCCATAACTTTTCTTTTAGTTTCTTTCGCTAAAACTGGAAAGAACGGTATAAATACTTGTACCAATAAACAAGTTAAAGTTCTTGCGCACCCGCATAGCAATTTTTCGAAATTTAGCAGAACCCATTTTTCTAGAGAAAATAAGCTCACAAGTTCATCTCCAATATTCTGTGTATTTAAAATTCAACTCGTGTATAGGAAACCAAAGTGATTTAAATAGTTCCCTTCGATATCATCAAATTGCGACCTAAATGTCAGCTAGCATTTCGAATTTTTAATTACTGAGATATTAATTATTACAAAGCAATAACATTTTAAATAAATTTCTCGAACTGGATTGAGCAGCGCATTAACTAAAAGAAAAAATTTGAAATATTTTGATTCTGAATTTGAATGAAAACTTCGCACTCTTGGATGAAGTTTTTTAAGATGTTTAGCAAAATACGTTGTATTCTTTTTCTTAATGTCGGGAAAGGGTGTTTCAACTCAGTGGACATGTATATCGAGTTTTGTAGAAATATGACGGATTTTCTAATGAATTTACAGCTGACGACGCACTTATATCTCTAAAAAAATTAGTGAAGAAATTATTTATGTGAAAATGCGAGGGCTGCCCCAGTGGTGCAATGGTCTAAGCGCTGGCTTATAATCATTCGTTCAAGATGGGTCCGGGTTCGAGTCCCGTGAGGCATGGATGTTCTGTTTATCTTACTTCCCTGGTTTTCTCTCTTCCTCGGAACCAGTGGCCCTAAATTAAGGACTTGCGACTGCTTATAGCCCATTGAGGTGCTCACGGTGGTCGTTAAAACTCCATTAATAAAAACAAACCGCGAGCAGTTCCTTATTCTCTTTCGTACAAAACCATATCAATATTATTTGTGTATTCTATTTTTCCTACTTAGGAAAATTATAATTTTTATTGCAAATTGATCGCCATATGTAGCCGAAACAATAAATTTGTTACATTACTGTAAAACAACAATTGAAAAAAAACAAGAATTTATTTCAGTTTCTACGTGTTTTTCTTGTTGTTATTGTTGTTTTCCAAAAGTATGAACTATCTTGCATAGTTTTTGAATGTTTAACCTGCTATCTATCTTCCTATTGATATGAGTTATTGTCAGTAGTGAGTGGGTTCAGCATATATGTATTTTTACAAAACTTAGTTTGAAAGTAGTTGATCCACTAGCCATTGACTATCTAAGGATGCTTTTGAAACTATGAACATTTTTATTGGACAGTGACAGTGAAATTCAAAACCCATGAAGAGCAAGCAGCACATGGATAAGTTTCTCATACGTAAAACTGTTCGGAAACAGCTAAATCTTCCTCAGTTTAAGTAGATGAACTTTGTAAACGTTCGAGTAAAATCTTGTCTGGTGTAATAGGAATTTTGAAAGCGGCATATGCCACGTTTGCTAAAAATGAACCCGATATGAGAGCTCGTATTTGTAAGCGCGACATACAACTTCGGGGAGGCATGACAGGTGCTGCCAGCTCTTACAGTCTTGCCCATGATGGTACCTTCAAAACATACACAGAGCTGACATCGACAGAGTAAAAGGGACAGAATTAACGAGTGCATGGTTGTCAATCAGACTGACTACCCTTTTGTTCACAGCATCAAAAGTTTGCAGTTAGATGCGTCTTTACAAAAATAAAGCAATACTCCAGCAGGGATTTTGAAATCACGCAACGTATTCAAGAGAAAAATGCCAGCTAACTAGAAAGTTTAGTTTTCTGGAACAGGTTTCTTAGTGAAAGAAATGCAGTTGTTTTTATGACAAAGTCGAAATCAAAATCAAAACCAAAAATAGGGATAACAATTCATGTTGTCAATGGGCAGTTTCCGTGACAAAGCGGGAAAATATTGTCCTTTTTTATTTAAAACAGGTAATGGAGTTTTACAAGAAATAAATCCGTTTTCTTTTCTGAAATTACCGCTGCGAAAAGTAGCCCCAATACAGTAATTCAAGAACAAAATGATGTGAACACGAGTTTTTAGCGATTTTAGCTTTCGCGAGGTTGGTAAGGATTGTCGTATCTCTTTATTATTTACATTATAAGCAGTCTCAGTTCCAGATTTCAAGAAGAAAGCAATGTGTAAGCGAGTATTTATCTTACGTAGCTATTCCTAAGAGATCCTATACTTAAAGTGTTTTTTCTTAAGGAATTAACAAGGAAAGATTATAATTTTCATTTGTCAAGTTACCGAATATCGATCCTTCTTCAGAAAAATGTATACAGGGTAAGTATTGTTACCTCACTGGTAACACCAACAATTCTGCTAATTTATTGTTATTCCATATCTTTGCAACTTTCAATCCACCTTCCATTTTTCTTCTGAAATAGTGCGTATTGATTTATCAGAATTTCTGAAGAATCCTAATTTGTGGTCTGTATTTTGCGCAAGTCGTCTAATTCAAGCTTTTTCAATAATCGTTATTGCTACCATGGACGCTAACATGGGGGTGCGACAAGAAGAGGCACTTGCCCTCCAATGGAAATCTCACCATGCCATTTCTGTTCATAGAAATTACTACAAAGACTTTCGTAATAAGCCTAATTCTGATTGCTAATTTTAGTGTTGAACGTCTGGATGCATCAATAAATATAGAAAAAAAAAGGGGGGGGGGAATCCACAGTAGAAAGTAATAAAATTGATTTTTTTTTTTTTTTTTTTTTTTTTTTTTTGCATCGATCATCGGAGCACAGCGTACAATATGGACGAGGAGGAGGAGGAGACTATGGACAGTATGGAGGAGCATGAAATGCGAAGGAATGAAAAATATATCATCCCTCTGCAGCAGTCATTCCTGCTGCATAAGATCTGCCGAAGTTTTTCCAGAACATTGTTTTGAGGGTATTGTTTCCTTCAAGATGACTAACTGAGTCATCGCTGGGGATTCGTGTCGCATGGGAGACAAGTAACCAAAAGATGCAAGCTTCAAAAGAACAGAGAAATTTTCTTATTGTCTTAATAGGCTATCTAATTTCATTTATCCATCTCTTTTACGTAGCTTTGGGGTCTTCTGGCTTTCAATTAAATTTATATGTTGTATTGTCGAGGTACAAATGGTTAGATAACAAGAAGCCGCCTTAGAAATTTCCATATTGTGTTTACGTACGTTTTTTTATAGCTACAGTTACCGTCCTAAAAATGAAGTCATGGGAGATCGTGATTGCTGCTTTATGTTCCACCAATATTGTCTTTATCTGTTAATCTGTGTCTTTCACGTAGCTGTGTGTGTGTGAGTGTGTGCAAAAGGGCATTTTGTTTAACCTTAGTTAAATAATTTTGCTCTTTGACATGTAAATTCTAGTGCCAATCTACTCAATTTTTTATCTTCTGCAGTTCTCAAGTAGTCTTTTAAGCATGACGGTATCTAGGGGGGAAAGGGAGTGCTGTTTGTCTTCCCCCTCTAGACGGAAAAATAATTTTGCTCTTTGACATGTAAATTCTAGTGCCAATCTACTCAATTTTTTATCTTCTGCAGTTCTCAAGTAGTCTTTTAAGCATGACGGTATCTAGGGGGAAAGGGAGTGCTGTTTGTCTTCCCCCTCTAGACAGAAAAATAATTTTGCTCTTTGACATGTAAATTCTAGTGCCAATCTACTCAATTTTTTATCTTCTGCAGTTCTCAAGTAGTCTTTTAAGCATGACGGTATCTAGGGGGAAAGGGAGTGCTGTTTGTCTTCCCCATCTAGACAGAAAATTCAAATACTCTAATCTTTTAGTTTCCATAGTTTATGAAAGTTACTTTGACATTTGATTGTAAGCATAAGCGTTTTATTTTACTTCTTGATTTATTTAAACTCCTTTTTAAAGCAACATTAAGAAGAAATATCACAAGCGATGGATACCTTCCCTTTAACCGGCTGGAACGAATTAACTCGGGGTTAGCAAAATGGGATGAAATCAGTTCGAACGAATATATTTGTTGTCTAAGAAGCGGGCCGAACGCGGCCTGAATGAGTGAGCCTGCACATACAAAAGCGTTTCGTTCCTCCTGAGTTTTGTTTTTAAAAGTGATAATTAAGAGGATGATTGACACTAATCCTTTCTGACTGATTTCTTGCTGAAAGAACTATAACAATGTCGACGAACCTAAGAAAGGAGAGAGATGTTTCTGTCGCTTGTTTCTACCTAGTGCTTGCCCTTTCGCATTATGCCTTGAGTTATGAAGAAGAGAGAATAAAAGAGTACATAATGGAGCAGAGAATAAATAATTATAGACTGGAGCAAGGAATATAGGGCTACAGGATGGAATAGAGAAACAAGAACTGAAAGCAGGAATGGATCATCATGAAACTGTGCAGCTATGTGAACATTTCTGTCTGAAAAGCTCAGATTTTGGTTTAGTTATATCTTCCGCTTAAAGCGTAAAAAGAAACTTCAACACCTCTCAAGATGACTTAAGCAGGAAAACTTGCAGTTTGATAATTTTCGGCATCACGGAAGCAGGACTGTTGCTGATGTGGTCATGGTAGGGAGCACACATGTTTTGTAAAAAAAAAAGGTGCCCCCACCACCCACCCCCGAAATTCGGAAGAACATAATTAATGACACTGCAAAACAGTGAAAAATGAAAATAGAAAAAGAAAGGGGGAAGGGCGGAGTGCTGATGAAATTCGGAATGGGTTTTATAAAACTCCTAGGAAGTGAACTGCCCAAAGAGAAGTATTTACTGACAGTCAAAAATTAGTTGAGTGTTATGGGAAAACATGCACTTATTTTCATGTGTGGACAAACACAGCTTAGTACAGATGCATTGCTTTAGACTAGTGGTCTCAAACTCCGACCTTTGGAAGGGCCACTTTCCAGATTTGAAGCAAGTTAGGGGGCCGCATGAATATTAATAAATTTCTTATGAATAAATATCAACTTTACAAAAGTACTCCAATGGATTGATACTAGAATGGAATATTATTTCTAATCACCGGTAAAATGTGAAAACAAATGCTTCATTAATCACTGGAAACAATCACTTTTACGTAACAAATAATTTCACTTAAATCTTAAAACAATCACCCTTTACCAACTGAACACGGTACAGAAAATATTACATGCTCTGGAAGAAACTTGAGCTCGCTTCTCTGTCACTAACTAATCGATATTTGAAATAATGTTTGAACATGCTACTTTTAAAAGTGAGCATTCCATTCAAGACATTTCACTTGGTTCATTCTTGAAAACAAATGTTCACATGAGTATGTTGTTCCAAACATAGATAGAACCCGTAAAGCTAGGTTATGAATGTTTACGTACTTGTGCTTTGAAACTAACTGGTATCTCTGTTAGATTGCAACTGTCGAATTTCTCTTTTAGGAAAGAATCACACTGAAAGTCTAATAATTTAAGCTGAAGTTCTTCAGGTGCATTGTCAACATTATAGGAAAATGGAGACTTGAATATATTGAAAATATTTTCCATGTCTTTGAAACATTCAAGCCGTCTGATGAAATCCTCTTTTAACATAGCTATCTTAGTAGCAAATTCACAAAAATGGATTTCTTTTTCTTCAGCTGAAGCTTTTAAAGTGAGAAAGTGAGCAGGTTTTCCTGCACTGAGCTGAGCTTCCCAAAGCTGAAGTTTTCTCAGAAATGCGTAATAATATCAGTGACTAGCTTATTTTGGCCTTACAGTTTGATATTCAAATCGTTTAAGTATCCAGTAATATCTGCGCTGAATGCTAGATCTTGAAACAATTTTGGTTCAACCAAAAGCTAGACGGGGGTCTTTACCTTTACTTTCAAGGAACATCTTTATTTCATCTCTCAAATCCTAAAAATCTATTACTTATGAAGAGGATGGCTTTGCTAAGCATTACTAAGTTTATAATATATTTAATATATTATAATATACTCGAAAAAAGGTGATTAGTTTTTATTTTTTGTAATCATTCATACGGGCCGCAAAACAGTTGGCACCGGGCCGCGAGTTTAAGACCACTGCTTTAGATAAAAGAAAGACGTTTCCAAACCTAGCTTACAAACATTTGCAAACGACAAACCTTTCATTTGGATCATTTTTATCGCTTTTGACATCAAAAGCGTTATAAAAATAATTTAAATATGAAAATAATTTGATATACGTACAACATATACTAGTTAAATATAAAACCGTCTTTGCAAGTTCTAGGAAATGTGGCTGATGCACATAATGGCTCAAATACTTTAATTAAATGCTATATACATAAGATAAAAACATTAGTACTTTCGAACTACTTTAGTCCATCATCAGATGTAGTACAAAGATATGAAGACCGGCACGGTATATATATGTGCAAGAACATGTTACGTGGGGAATCGTAGGAAAATGTTAATTACGTGACCAAGTGACGTAAACAGTGGTAACCATGGTACAATATATAACTTTATAATAAGTTTCTCCAGGTAGAAGGTATGTCATAAGGCACATAGTCATTGCAACAGTTGTCTCGGTGTTTCAATATTAAGATGCTTTCGGTCATAAGAACTAGTGATTTAGACCTTGGGGTTGCAATAATTTTTGCGTTGTCCCAATCTGGAATATGAGTTCCATTATAGGCATTACGTGATAAGGCAGTATTTTGTTGTGCAGTCTGTACGTTATATTTGTGTTTTCGTAGACGGCACTTGAGATTTCTAACTGCAGATCCTATGTAACTTGAGGAACATTGACCTGTATTATCAAGAAGTGGAATATAATATATACTCCATTTCTGATATATTTAGCATTTAGAGGCGATCACGTAAATCAAAGTTGAAACTTCGTCGTACTAAATTCACGAAACTTTTTGTTTTTACTGGAATTTCTGAAATTATACTTTAGTGAAGTACATTAACGAAATAAAATATTCTAGCTGCAATGTTTAAAAAAATATCACGGTTTGTACAGAACTTCCCTCTTCCGGGTTTTGAAACTAACAGGATCCTGAGTATTAATTACTTTTGGGACGCTCGTGACTGACTGCCACGGAAAGGACCTCAGGTTCGATCCCAGGCAGGTACGAACGCTTGATCCACTAAATATCTACCGTGCGTCGGATGGGCACGTTAAGCCGTCGGACCCCGGGCACTGGCCCCCGGTAATAAATAAGGACGTCTTCCTCCCTCTTTCTACTTCGCTTCCGTGTCACTTTCCTATCGGGCACTCTAGCCCAAATCTCCTAGTTTCATATTTCTAAGGGTTGTTTAAGACCTGGGGTCAGACACTCCTTCCTAAAATCCTCTACATATGATCTGATCTATTAGTTACTCTCCAGTTAAGAAAAAATTAACTTCAGAGTTATTTTGCTTGAAGATATTTGTTATGACGGGATCTATCTCCTCTATACCTTTTAGTTGTTCTTTTTTACTTAATTTTCACAACGTATGAATAACTTAGTGCATTTACTATCACCAAAAATTCTGAAAGCCAGATATATATACGCCATAAAATGGAATTCTTTAGATCTTCTGCCGCATCAACCACACCTGACAATTTGAAGCCACGTGACATTGTATCACATATTAATATCTGATGTCTATATCATGTCACGTAACATTCTATTTAAACGTATTCCTTCTTCTGTTTATGTATCTGACGATGGGTTCTACGGAAACCTGAAAGTTCTAATACATGTATATACAATAAAATCTTTAAATTCAGCCCATGAATTTGAATTTGTATTGTGATGTGATTTTACCTCGATTACTTTTTACTACTTCTGCACGAATTTAAATATTTTAATACCTTTTTGGAAGGAAACTGGTAATTGAGAGAAAAATGTTCAGAAAGATTGAACGTTACCAACGGAATGGCAACACCTGTTCTATTGACATTTTCCGGACGATGAGTTGGTACACAATTTTGAAAATTAAAATCCTTTCCAGTATATCGCGTGAAAAAAGCCCGTGTAAATGAGTTCTTAATTTTGTCGAGTGCGATATTGTTGGGGCCATGGTCTTCTACTAGCACTACTTTTCGTGTGACAACAATGTGAAAAATAATTGCCTACCTCTTCCACTCCGTCCGACGAATCGCAGGTCGTTAAACTTGGCCACCTGATTCTTCATGACTGCCGTCGCGTTGCGAAGTTCGCCGCAGAAGTTCTCGTCGTTTCCAGCTCGAATTGTGACAATGGTCCCGTCGTTGACGTCCCCCAAGGAGACCAATTTGAATGCCACAGGAAGAGTCTTATTCGATCGCCAATGCGCTGGAAGTACGGTGCACACAAAGTTCGGACTCCCAGTTCTTACAAGCTCTCCCGGGTGTTCTCCGAGGACTTCGCTAAGCGTTCTCTCGACGGGCATGAGGAAGTCAGTCATGCCGTCCGCGCTCGATTCGTTCACCGCCACGGCGGACACATGCATGGGGGTTGGAGACACGTGGTGGCACGGACTCGGAACTTGCAGTTCCCAGGTTGTTAGGCTGTGCTTTGTTTTTTGTTTTTGTCGCAGCCACGAAAAATAAGATCTCAGCGGGTTCTCCGAAGCGTTGATGACCCCACGAGAGGTTTTGACGGAGGCCAGTGGACGTTGTCGCCGGCGACACCTGGTGAGGAACAGGCTCCGCGGACGGCGTAACGACGCCAACCGATTCTCATGTCAACAGAGATGACGAACACGCTCCTCGCCTTCGCCGATTCCTCTGCGTCGTCTGCTCAAGTATCACTCCGCAGGAGAAAGTGTCGTTACCCCGGCGCCGCGAGAAAGAGTTCCCAAATTGTGTGCTAATATTCCCCCATGATGCTTTCAACGTTTTGTCTTGCATGCATTGTTTTGTGAGCTTCCAGCAAAATAATGATCTCTTCTGTAAGTTATTTCAAACTATTGCGTGCAATTAAATTTATTGGCATTAAAAAAAAAAAAAACGTAAACGACAGAATGAAACGAAAACGAGAACTAATTCAAATCACCAAAGTTGCTTTTTTTTTATTCATATCAACTGATCGTTAAAGGAAGTTGATAAAAGTTGTGAAAGACGATGTGAATAAAATTCCAGATAATAAAACCCAAAAATTAGTTGAAAGCAATTTAATATCCCATTTCTCAAAATTTACTAAAAAAAATTATATGGAACTTCTGTTTTCGTTTTCATATATTCTCAAAATTATTTTTATTAGTAATGCAGTTTAAAAACTTTGCTTTTATTTCGTTTCCAATACTGACTTTCAGCTCTCCTAAAATATTTTAAAAATCCGTTTTACTCCTGTGACAAAAAACTGTTAACTAAAATATGAACTTTTTCCGCGTCTAAATAGTTTCTTAAAGAGGCTTGAATTTTGTTTACTCTAAAATTAAATTTACAGTTATTTTAGTATCTTGAATATGTTTGAAGAAAATATTGTAAATCAAGTACAACATAAAAAATGTACTCGTAGACTCTGTTTATTTCAAAAGTTACCCATGCATAAGTTTGAGTTCTTATGCAACATGCATTATCCGGACAGATCCCGTCTTCCATTGTGCATTTGTACAGGGGCTAAAATATAATGGGGGGGAAAAAGAATAATTAAACTGATGTGTTGCAAAAAATACATATATAATAATGAAAGGAAACATTTCTGAGTAAGCAAGTGGTCGCATAAATGTTGATTGCTTCCGAAATGCTTTTACCTATTTTGTTGAGTGATTAATCCTTGCTAACAAACACTAGCCGTTCTTAGATTTCTTACGACTTTTTTAAATGCATAGGTAAAATCCTGATAGTTAAAAACAGTAAGAAGTGAAGTTATGTGATTTATATTGTATTTTTAGTAAGATTTCGACGACAGCATTGAGAAGTATGTAATAAAACAGCAACAGCGACATTTTCCGAAATCAAATGTCAAACTGATAATGTTGTGGGGGTGGGAGGAGACTAATTTAAATTAAAGTTGACAGATGCAAATTTATATTTAAATTTCAGCACTTTCCCTCAGAATAATAAAAGAGGAAAATAAATTTATGAAGTGACGTTACAACGATTCACCTAAAATACAATGCCCTCACTCCGACCTACTGACAGCATAAAAAAAAAAATTACCTAAAGGACACACACACCGAGCAACACTCAACAGGAAGATACAGATTAATTTTGAAAGAGAAATTTCCGAGAAAAAATTTCTGACTTTTTCTCAACTTTTTTTTTTTCTAAGATGACGTATATATATATCCATCTCCTGCATAGGTCAAGAGAAATGAGAGATTACTTAGGGAAAAAACCGATTGCGCATTTTCTCATATAGAAAATGCGTTGGACTGTTGTCAGTCCTGAATGAAAATTCACATAAATTGGACAGATTTATGTGTTTCCAGGACTGAGCAACAGGACAATAATGACATTTTAAGCGCTGAGGAGCATGTCGTAAAATTTTCTCTGGGGAAAATAAAATTTCCTAGTCGGGAAAAATAAAATGGCGAACAGAAGATGGTGACTCATCCCAAAACACGTGGTGACTCAGCCCAAAACACGTGGCTCACAAAATGACAACGTGGTGAAAATGAAATGGCGGACAAAGGATTCACAATTCCCTGGTCAGGAAAAGAAATGGTGCTGGTCAAGCAATCTGCTCGAATTAATCACTGTCGGTATTGTCCTTCCCATCTCCTCCTTACCACACCCAACCGTAACCGTAGATGACCATGTGGTGATCCAAGATGGCGTCGGAGAGGACACGTGGTCATCTATGGTTACGGTTGCCGTGGAGAGCACGTGGGCAGCAGTGAGCGGGGCCGTGGTGGAGGTCTGTGGGCAGCAGTGGACGGGGCCGTGAGGCACCGTGGGGCACATCCTTTGTGACAGAACCGGCATTTCCCTCTACTGGCGTGCCCAAGGGAATAAGGTTAGGGTGTGTACTCCCCCACCCGAAAAATAAAAGTTTGGAACCTTTCGATACTTCAAAACCCAGATTTTAAAAGGCAAATTTTGTAATATCTAGAATTGTTTTTATGTCGCTTGGCAACAATTGAACCTGTTTTCCTGTTTTCTCCATCCAGACATGGAAGCGGCAAGGAGCCAAGGACCAGCCAGAATGTTTCATTGCAATGAAAAGCCAATAAATGGGTATACTGAAAGTTTCTGTGGAGAAGAGGCAATGCCAAATTTGAGTTCCATGATTCATTTTTCAGATTACTTTAAAGCATGCTGAAAAATACAAGGAGTTTTGGTCAAAATACCAAAAACCACATCGAAATAAAACCAACTCTGTAACATAAACACAGAAAACCCAGAAGACTATTACAGGACTTCAATTTGTGCACCATTTTTAGACATGTTTATTAGTGCTTTGGAAAATATATTTCTCGCACACAAACCGGTTTTATCAGGAGTCCAGTCACTTTTCCCAAAAAAATCCCAATGTGCCACCAACTTCTCAAGATACTGATGGTTTTAAAACTTTAACTGAATTTTATACAGGTGACATGAATGGCTCGCAAGAATAACTAATCGCAGAATTGAAACTGTGGTACCGCAGGGTTGCCCCGCAAAGAAAAGGAGCACTGGCCAAAAGATGAATTAAAACTGAGCTACAAAGTGGTGTTACCCAATATAAAAACATTGTTTCACATGCTAGGTGAAACAATGTTTTTATATTCGGTAACACGTTTTTATACACTATCTACCAACAAGTAATTGGACACCTGTGATAGCAAAGGAAAACGAAGTTTATTCACCTTCAATAGTTGGTGGAGCCTCCACGAGCGTCGATAACAGCTGCGACCCTCCGAGGCATACTCTCAACCTGGCGTTGTACGACGGCTAGCGGTATTTTCTTCCACTCGGATTGGAGAAGACAGGTCAGTTCTTTCACCGATTTCGGACGGTGGAAGCACTCCTTAAGCCGACGCTCCAACTCGTCCCAGAAGTGCTCGATAGGGTTAAGGTCCGGGCTCTGCGCAGGCCAGTCCATTCGATTAACCCCATTGTCACCATACCAAGTCATGGTGGACCTCGCAACATGATAGGTAGCATTGTCATCCTGAAAGTAACATGGGTCCACCCCGTAAAACTGCCACAACGTAGGAAGCGCTTGGTCATCCAAAATGGTGCAGTAGGTCTCGGCGGTGAGTATACCAGGAATTGCGACCAAGGGTCCCGTGCCATACCAGGAGAAACACCCCCATAGCCTAATTCAACCGCCGCCGAACTTCACAGTTGGCACAATACATTCCGGCAGGAGGCGTTCTCCAGGTAGACGCCAAACCCAGACCCTGCCATCCGAACGGTAGAGGGTGAACCTTGATTCGTTGCTCCGGAGAACCTGCTTCCACTGTTCAACGGTCCACTCTCGACGTTCTTTGCACCACGTTAGCCGAACAGCGCTATTGAAATTGGTGATCAAAAGCTTGTTGGCGGCAGCACGTCCATGATAACCGAGTAGATGGGCTTCCTTACGGATGGTATTCATCGAAAGAACGCTCCCGGATGCCTGTTGAAACTCCTCGCGGATGTGGCCCATCGATTTGGTGCGGTTCTTCCGAATTTCTCTGACCATCACTCGTCGGTCTCTAAGTCCCAGTTTTGTGGGTCTGCCGTGTCGGGGCACATTCCGACAGTCACCTCTCATCTTCCACTTGCCAATCAGGTAGGCCACTGTCGATTTTGGATACTTCAACTCGCTGGATATGTCACGTATGGATCGGCCATTTCTGTGATACCCGACGATTACACCTTTCTCGAAATCAGAGAGCTCCGAACAGCGTGGCATCTTGCGTGCGACTGGTTGCGTTGTTGTTTCCCACACGATATTTAACGGCGGCGGCCGTGACGTGTATCAGGACTGCAGATATCGTCGATTGCAGGGATGTCCAATTACTTGTTGGTAGATAGTGTATTAGGTAACACAGCAAAAACAATTACAGTACTACAAGTGAAAATTTCAGATAGTGAGCGTTCAGTTTCAACACTGCGCCTCTTAAAACGTAATACTTATCAGAACTGAAACTCAATGGTTAGCTTTACCTCCAAGGCCGTAACCAGGAATTTTTTTCCGAGGGAGGGGGATGCTAAAATTTTTTATCGGTGAGGTATTCGTTTCTTTTGATGAATGAATGGAAACTAAAAATGTTTAGTTTACAATTCAAAAAGCTATACCAACCCTTCCCTCCCCCACCCATTTTATGGGATTAGTAATTTTAAAATTTTCCTCATAAATTTGCGTTACTTGTAAAACTTCCGCCTATAAATTTGGAATAAGCATAGATCAAACACAACGGGAAGTAATTCCTTTAGATAACTGTTTGTAATGACTTAAAAATTATGTTAAACCAATGTTTTGATGCAAGCAATAACAATTACAGTATGTATCGTTAGAAAGCTTTAAATTTTAATGCGAACATTAAAACATTTAGCATAGGTATAATACAATTTGTACAAATCAGCAAATTCAAGAAATGTTCATATTAAGAAGAACAATTTCAATCACCTTAGCGCGCCTTCAAGATTTAACAAACCGATTTAAAATTTCGTCCGGTTTCACCTCAGTATTGCAATGGGTTGCTAAAAGTCCTAATCTACTCAGTCTGTTTTCTCCCATTGAGTTTCTTAAATATGATTTCAGTCGTCTAAGTGTTGAAAATGTCCTTTCTGGCGTAGCTGTGGAAATCAGAATTATAGCAAGAATCTGTAACAACGTGTGTGAGTTGGGGAAAAAATTTGAGTCGCATTGTAAAAGGGACCTCCATTGCGTTACCAGGTCTTGAATTAACGCCTATGTTGATCCATTTGTTTCGCCAAACGGACTCTGAGAGTACTGCTCTCTGGAAGTACAGTATGTTTCATAAAATCCTTTGCAAGTCGTTAGCTGTTTTTCTCAGTTTATCGTAAAATGACGAGGTAGAAATATTTGAAGCGCTATGACTAATGTCTTGTGAGTGTCGAATCAATCGTTCATTTGTGTTCGCACGTGGTTAACAAATGGCACGAAAAGATTTTTCCGGAAATATTCTTCTGGAGTTTCTGACGAAATATTCCCTCTTTGAATCATGTTGAATGTAACTCTTGGCATTGTGATAACTCCATCAACTTATGTGATCAATTTTGACGCTGCATTAAAAATAACATTGAATTTATCGATGGCGTTACTTCTTAAATGGTCGAGGGAAGTTACCACGAAATCAATATGTTCCAGTGATGTCGTCAAATCGCAGTCAACAATTAGAAGAATTTTCGACAGCGGTAATTGCCACGAAAATACAAGGTCAAGTGTGCAAAGTGTGACTACAAACTGGCCTTGGGGTAATAGCACTTAATAGCTGATGAGCTTTTTGGGAGCATTTGCGATTTTTTTATACCTTGTCGTTTGAGAACTTCGTTATTTTTTGAAGATGAGCTAAAAAATTTTCCAACAGACTGAATTGTGCCTATCATCATCATCATCATTGTCAACCATTATCAATCCACTGCTGGACAAGGTCTCCCGAAGTTTCCTCCACAACAGTCTGTCTTGTGCCAGTCTCCTCCATGTCACTCCCGCATACTTTCCAATTTCATTCACCCATCTCCCATGTGGTCTTCTTCTGGGTCTTTTCCTGTCCCTTGGAATCCAATCTAAAATTTCGGCTGTCCATCGATGGTCTGTCCTTCTGGCAGTATGTCCAGCCCATTTCCATTTCAGGGATTTAACTCTGATCATGATGTCTTCTACTCTTGTCATTTTTCGGACCCACGAGTTCCTCTTCTTATCTCTCCTGGTTATACCAAGCATGCACCTCTCCATGCTACTTCGAGTTGTCTGCAGCCTTTGTATGTCTCTTTTAGTTAAGGTCCACGTCTCTGCACCATACGTAAGCACTGGAAGGATGCATTGATCAAACACTTTTCTTTTAAGACACAATGGCATATTGCTCTTGAAAATTATGCTGTTTCTTCCAAAAGCTCTCCAGGCAAGTTTTGTACGCCGATAAATTTCTTCATCAATGTGACCCTCACTTGATATCTGCTGTTCAAGATAAACGTACGTGTCTGTTATCTCCAGCTTTTCTCCATCAATCGATAAATCTTCATTTCGTGTAAAAAAAAAGCATTGAATATCACTTTTGACTTCTGAAATTTCATTTTTAATCCCACTTCTTTACTCTTGTCAGCAAGTTCTTGGATCATACTCTGCAGCTCTGATGGGGTAGTTGCAAAAATGACGGCCATGTTTAGTTCGCATTCATCGAGAGTACACACCGAAAGCTGAAGAAGTTTTTGATGAACTAGCAAAAATTCTAGAAAGCTGGAAATACGACTCAAGTAATAGTAAGTAAAAGTAACATAAGAGGTGAATCAAATCAAAAAATTTTTGTCGAAATAAATGTCGTCAAGGTCGTCTATTGTACAATGAAAAAAAAAGCGGCATTACACAAATGAAGAATGTTTCACTAGAAGAAAATTTTTTATTTCCTTCTAGAATTACTTGTATCTTTCAACCATTTAACAGTAAGTAGTGTAGCATTTTTTTCTGTACCGATGAATAGCAAAATATAAATGAACAACCATTATGTGGTTTTAACGATGTAGGTAATAAGAATGTTAATAATTTCCAGCAAATATTTATTTGAATACTTTTGTTCGGATGTTGCATACATTTTTAAAATGCACTCATTTAGTTGTATGAAATAATATTTCATAACTCCCTCCCTCCCCGAAAAACATTTCTGGTCACATCATCGAGATGAGGTATCTGTTTTTAGTCACACTATCAAGGGTGTGATGTAGAAGAGGTTGCTATATTTCCACAGGGTTAGTTTCAAATCATTATGGGTTGTGGAAAGTGTGAGGTACTATTGATCCATATTACATTTCATTATGGTAGTGGACAAGGATGAAGATATCAACTGATACAAAAAGAAACAACCCTGGCTCATTTCTGGTAAAACAAGGGACATTTAAGGAAGGCATTAGGGATTCACCAGAAAGCAGAGCAGGAATAAGGTGGAGAGGGGTCTAAAGGGGCTATAGCCTAAGGGTCCAGGAGGCATGCCGCTACACCACAAATAATACATAACTTACACACACACACACACACACACACACACACACAGAGAGAGAGAGAGAAAGAAAGGTTTATAAAATAGTTTTAGTTTCGTCTCGCATGATTTCCACTTGATCACAAGCAGAGGCTGGAAGACGAACAGATTTCAAGGCATTGATTCACTAAGGGTAAAGGTTTCTAGTAGTTGTGTAAAGCGGGATCGGAATTTTCACTACTACCTTCCACCCAAAACCTCCTTACTTGCACTTGGAACCGTTAATGGTTAAAGCTCTCTGTGACTTCACATTGCATAACAAAAAGTGTACAGTGCTAAATCACTAGAAAATCCGAGACAAAATCTAGGAATCTTAAGCTTTTAACTCAAGAGAGCAATGGAAAATACCGTAACATGTTGCGAAAACTCTGCAGAAAATTTATTAGTTTAAAGAATGCACAAAGTACTGATTATCACAAACATATTGTCACAGTTTTGTGTTTCAATAGGCTTGATACCCCAATCGTACGTCTTTTGGGAGGCCCATTCAGATGTATTAACGAAATTTCTCATTGTGACAGATTTTTAACCTGGCCCTGTTAGAAAGGAGCCATTTCGGCAATACATCCTTCTAGTTTTAACGTATGAGATAAATATGAATGCATGATAATCGACAGAAATGTAAGGGAACCAGTGAGAGTCAAAATGATTGTACTGGTCAAAGATAAGTTTCTCTAAATGACATGAAAAGTAGGGGACTTGGAAAACACCGAAGAGTAAAATATAAACATATGGATAACACAAAAGGATAAAGTGAAAGACGGACCAGCTCACAACTAGTTAAGAAAACTGAAGTGAGCAAATCATTCAGGGTGAGATTTTTAGGTTTGTAATTTGTTTTGTTAGGAATTCAACTAACTCCACAAGCATAAGAGACGATAAAGAATCGCAGGTTCCTAATTTAGGGCCATTGTTTCCAAGAAAGGGAAAGAATCAGCATCGCAGGACAAACACGCTAGCCACGGCTGCCCATCTTGGATGATTAGCCAAAAGTTCGCATTACTGACCAAAATCTCACCGGGATAGCATCCGCATTTATGATTCTAAGTCGAAAGCAGCATTTAACACCATGTCACGCAAAATAAATGACTTGAGTAAAATGTACATATCATTTCAACTTCCCATTTCTGTGCGCCATAAAAGCAAGTTAGAAAGCTGCAATACTTTTAACATATTTCAGTTCATGTGGACATCTATAAGACAATACATTTCATAAGGAATTCTTATGTATGAGAAAAACAGCTTGGGAAACATTCACAAACACCTATGGGTATTGCATAGAGATGGCAATGTCATGCGAGTGCTGTTGGTTATTGCGTTAAGTAAAGAGATGCAATACCAAGTAAGAGAAGTACTGCATTCTCCCTAGGAAATTTCGCTCTGAAAGTCCACCAGTGGCGCACCTTGGATTTCTTCGTGGGGTAGCCCAAATTATTGAAAATGCAAAAAAGGAAAAAAAAAACCCGGAGTGAACATCTTCCTAAGTACTTGGAAGCAATAAAAATATCTCCGTCTTATTAAAGACCGTTTCCAATTGCTCGTAACATATACAGTATATTTAAAAACATACTGTATACGAATATATTGTGACGACCCCCCCTCGCAAGTTTAATTGGCGAGAGGCGTGGCTAATGAATGGTAATTGAAACTTGATTGGGGGTTTAATTAACAGAGAGTTATAATTTAAACACTTGCGAGGGGCGGTACATAAAGAAAAGATCTTCTAGCACTTTGAATTTAAGTGGCGAGTTGCAGGTGTATGCAACGAGAACAAAGAACCCATGAACGGAAATGGGACAGGTCAGAGTTTAAAAGCTTTTTCCCATAGCTCAAAAGTTGTTTAAACGGCAAGCGCTTCTGAAGCTTTTGTCTGTGCCGCGCGCGAAACAATGGGAAAGCTTTTGGATTTGAAGCGTTTCCTAATAAATATGCCGCAGTTTCAAATGGTGGAATTCACCGCTTACCACCTCTTGGAGACGGGAGATTGTTGTTGAGTAGCAGAATCCGTTTGATAGCCGAGAGAAATAGGACGGGGATTTTCCTCGCGCTCGAAATCTGTTGCCGCCTGCTGCCGCTCTAGAAAATCTGAGCATAAGGAAAACCAGGTAAAAACATAAGCTGAGGAATAACCAGCACTAGTTTTGCCTGGGAACTTTCATCACCTCGCCGGACCACCGATACCTGCCGTAAAGGTGCCATTTCAGGTGACCTACAGAGAGAGAGAGAGAAAAGAATCACGGAATCGCCTCGCTCAAAATCCAGAAAGAGAGAGAGAAAAGGAACTCCTGGCTTCGAAGGAAGGGCTGAAGAGGATACCCTCACCCCTGCAGGCAGAGAAAACCCGAGGCTAATCGTTGCCTCTGATTGTGTTTGTTCGGAGAAATCTCGTGTGTGTTTCTGAGTGCTCACCTCCAGCGACGGAGGAACGACGCCGTTTTGGCCAAAGCATGGAAAGAGAAGTGATGGAAGTTAAGATCAACTTACCCGTGTGTGAGTGAGTGTATTTGTGTTTGTCGGTATCATCCGTACTGGGGATACTAGAAATTACGTAAGTACTTTATCAGTATTTTCTTTGCGGCCCATTGTGAACGAACAGACTTTTCGTTAAGACATATTTTCTGAAACACCGAAGAGGGCCAGAGCTGACCGGAAACTATAGCTTTTACTATTACATGAAGTATCCAGTGTAAATTATGCCTGTATCCATTAAATCCCAGTTTAAATTGTTATACTGTGCCTCCATTGGTTTATTGGTGTACTGTAAGGCTAATTGGCCAACGAGGTATATTTGCGGATCCAGCGATCGGATCGCAGTCCGGAAATATTTTGGCATCGTGTTTATCCGGGGCCCGAAGATGTAACAATATTTAAAAATAAGCATCCAATAACAAAGAGAAAAGTATCAAGTGATACCTCATAGGAATTGCCCGGGGCGGACCTGGTGGCGCAGAGGTCTAAGCGCTGGCTTATGCCCATTCGTCCGTGAGAGGGTCCGAGTTCAAATGCCGATAAGGCGTGGATGTTGCGTTTGTCTTACGGCACTAGCTCTCTCCGTTCCCTGGGAACAGTGTCCATAAATTAAGGATGGGTGACTACTTATAGCCCATTGAGTTGCTCATGGTAGTCGTTAAACCTCCACAGTCCAAACGAGTGTTGAATGGATGCATGACATCAATCCAGAAAAGTGTTTCAAAAAGTATCCACAAGATGTGAATGCTGTCGAACGCAGTATCTGCAGAAGATGGACACATATTTTTGCGCAGCTGTAGAAACAAACGGTGAAGTCTAGTTTATTTGAATGGCTTGACACTAAACATTCTGCAAAATAATTATTTGCACAATGATTTACTTTTAAGGTTTGACTGAACCTTACTTTAACTTGTCACTTTGTAACTTAACTTTTACTTTAAATAAAAGCTTAACTTAGCTTGGTGTCTGAAATGTCTCTTTTCCGGATTATTCCAAATTGTTCGTTGCAGCTCAAAGCTTAATTAAGCATGGATTATTCTCTATGCAAACCTTTCAAAATAACGTCCAGGGAATTTATGAAGCAGTATTTACGAATAACCAAATCCACATTTCTTCCATAATCCAGCGCGTCAGGAATTTGAAAATCTTACTTCGTTCGTAACAAGACAATACGATTGCACATATCAATCAACAGCATTTACTCAGAGCTGTGCTTTTAATAACATCTCTCAGTAGGTAACATTTACAATATCGTTCTCAACATGTACCGCTCTTAACTCTGAATTCTGTCTGTTCATATAATTCGCCCTTACAATCTACACATTGAATATCCTCTGCCTATCTCAACATTGCACTATCATTCCTCTAACATTGCACATCGCTGAGAACAAATACTCAATACCTTTTATTTACGTGTGATTTAATTGCATGGTAAGTTACTAATCCTGGTTAACACGTACACTGAAGTGCAAGAAAAACTGGTAGACACGAGCTTATGCAAAATATATAGCAACGTCACTTATGCGCGTACTCGGTTACGTCCGCCAGTGCGTATATAAAGCGATAGACATCCTTGCCAGCCGTCAGAGCTGTTTTCGGCATGAGAATGACAAGTGATAACGATTTAAGCGATTTTCAACGCGGAGTCATAGTTGGCGCTCGTGAGATGGGCCATAGTATTTCGGAGGTAGAAACGAAGTTCGAATTTTCACGGACGACCATTGCAAGGGTGTACCGTGACTACAAGAATTCCGGCAAAACTTCTAAAATACGATACCAGTGTGGCCGTAAAAAGACATTGGGTCAACGTGACCATCGTCGGCTGTCAAGAATCGTTTCACGCGATAGGCGTGCAACACTCTCGCAGATATCAGCGTAATTCAATGCTGGAGCCTCAACAAGCATCAGCGTCCTGACTGTGCAACGTACCCTGCACGATATGGGCTTTGGGAGCCGACGCCCAACTCCAGTCCCCTTGATGGGTGCACGGCACAGAGCTATGCGCCTCGCTTGGGCACGGCAACACCGCCACTGGACACTTGATGACAGGAAACAAGTAGCCTGTTCTGACGAGTCGCGTTTCCAACTGTATCAGGCAGATGGAAGGATTCGTATGTGGCGCAAACCCCATGAAGCCATGGATCCCGCCTATGGGGGGTCCGTAATAGTATGGGCTGTGTTTAGCTGGACTTCACTGGGACCCCTGGTACGTCTACAAACGTCTGTGACCGGCCAACGCTATGTGCGCATCATTTCTGACGAGGTACACCCGTTCATGTCATGCATTCATAGTGATGGGTTGGGCCTGTTCCAACAGGTCGATGCACCTCCATACAAGTGTCGGGACGCCAAATCATGGTTAGAGGAGCATTCATCTGAGTTTGGGGTTTTGCCATTCCCACCCAAGTCCCCAGATCTGAACGTGATAGAATACATTTGGGAAGCTACGCAACGCGCTATCGAACACAGGAATCCGAGATCTCGGAATACACCCGAATTGTGGAACGCTCTGCAGGAAATATGGTTTGCATTGCCTACAGCATATTTCCAGAAGCTAGTGGAGTCCATGCCTCGTCGTATGTCGGCAGTTCTGTGCTCCCGTGGGGGACCTACCAAGTATTAGACTGGTGTACCAGTTTTTCTGGCACTTCAGTGTATATACGACATCACTTACCTGAGGCATCAATCGCCAAGAGGCATTACTAGTTTACACACTCATCGTCAAAAAAGTAGTTGCACCCAGAAGGAAGCAACCGACAGGAATGACACTTGGTGGGTAGGTTTGATATCGTGAGACATGCAAATGATTCAACCACACGCTGGGCCGCGCATGTGACGCAAGTAAGGAGGTGTCGTAGCGCAGTGCCGGACCGACTGTATAAGGCCGTCTCGTTGCGCGTGCTTGCCATTCTGAATCGTGCTGTTGTGTAGGTTGCATTCTTTGCAAGTGAAGTATGCCTCGGAGAAAAGATCGGAAGCAATTCGAGCAGTTGGAGGAGTTCGAGAGGGGCCGAATCGTCTGGCTCCGGAAAGTGAGAGGGTCTTATCGCCGTATTGCGTATTGCTCGTCATACTGGTCGTGCGGATATCACCATAACACGCTGCCGGCGGCAGTGGATAGAACAAGTCACGCAGCAGCGATAGGAAAGGTCTGGGAGACCTAGACGAACCACGGAGAGAAGGGACCGTCGGGGTGTCCAACATGCGCAGAGTGATCCAACAGCCACCATTGAGGATATTCAGCGAGCAGTGGTGCCCTCCATGCATCGTCCGATTAGTGCCAGCACCATTGGCAGACGGCTGCATGACGTAGGATTACACGCACGGAGGCCATTGCGACGACTGCCCTTAACAACAGTGCATCTTCGCCAAAAACTGCAATGGTGTCGTACCAGACTATCATGAAACCACGCAGAATGGCAGCGGGTGATCTTCAGTGATTAGTTCCGCTTTTGTTTTGAAGGAGACGACCAACGAATCAGTGTGTGGAGGCAACGTGGTCAGCGCCAAGATGAATGGTTTGCTGTCGAGCGTCACGCGTTCAGAAGGCCTGGTGTCATGGTGTGGGTGCAATTGCCTACGATGCCAGGTCACATTTGGTGTTCATTTCAGGCACTTTGACAGCCCAACGATACGTTAATGAGGTCCTGCAACCAGTGTCCCTACCTTTACTGAACGCTCACTTCGGTGCGATTTTCCAACAGGACAACGCTCGTCCGCATACTACTGCTGTCTCGAGAGCTTGCCTTTAAGACACTGACACTCTGCCATAGCCAGCCGCATCGCCAGACCTATAACCGACTTAAAATGTGTGTGGATGCTATTGGACGTGACACCATTAGGATCCTGTACAACTCCACGCCGAGACGTCTAGCATGCTGTGTAAGCAAACATGGCTGCCCGACGCCATAGTGCGAGATACTACTTATTGGCGTGTGGCTCAATAAATATTGCCCCTATCTGTCTCAATGTTTAATCATTTATTGTTCCTGGTAACCTTTACCTTGCTATTGCAGAATAGCACTGCAATCTGACACGTCCTTCTGGGTGCAATTATTTTTTTGACGATGAGTGTACATACTAGGGTCACGCAGAACGTAAGTACCGTTTAAACATAAAACAAAAACAAAATATATTGATAACTAATTTTTAATATGCGATGAATTCTACATGCTTTAGTCTGCTTTTCAACGTATTCCCCGTGGATCTTGAGGCATTTGTCATATCGTGGCACAACTTCTGGATACTCTGCTCATAGAAGTCCGACGCCTGGGTTTTGAGCCACCGCTGATCCGTTGTCTTCAGGTCATCGTCAGACGAAAGATGTGTTTGCATTGTAGGGACTCCTGTTTCGATTCAGGTATGGTGTGAGAGACCCACGTCTCATCACTCGTCACTATATGGTTTAAAAAGATATTTGCCTTCTTCCGCGTAGCTCCCCGAAAATTCCAAAGCAAATCCCCAAAGATTTTCCGTCAACATCTTTGGCACCCATCGCGCACATACTTAGTGGTATCCTCGTGAGTCATGGGTGATGTGTTTGTCTTACGGCACTGGCTCTCTCCCTTCCCTGGAACAGGCGACCCTAAATTAAAGACGGAGGACTGCTTATAGCCCATTGTGTTACTCACGGTGGTTGTTAAACCTCCAATCAAAAAAAAAAAAAAAAAAAAAAAACAGTTTGTGGTACTGAAGTTTAATCTGAAATGAGTTCGAAACTTCAGGTAAATACTCCAAAAGATCAAAAATTGCGAAACGTCGGTTCTCCCTAATGCTTTCATTCACTATATACACCAAACCTTCCGTGACCAGAAAAGGACTATCACTGCGCAATTCGTCATGAACGCTCTGTCGTCCTTCATTAAACATTCAAGCCCACTTTCGCGCAATTCCTGCACTCATTACATTTTGTCCGAATTTCACCAATTTGCTGATGAATTTCACTTGATCTGACATTTCTTGCTTTTAGAAACCTTATCTCAGTCCGAACTTCGCAGTTGGCGAGCCGTTCTATTAACTTAGACATTGTTCACGCACACCACAAACCTTTAACATAAGAACAACCTCACCAAATGACGTCAGGGCGGGGCTAATGGATGAGACAACACAAACGCGCATGCGCGACTCTGAAGCAAAGCCTTGCGCGAGAGTGATGCGCGAACAGTATTTATTTCTCGATGGACCTCGTACATGAGTGGCTTTCAAAATACACGACTCTCAGTTGCAAGAAAGGGCGACTGCTGATGAAACCAGAGGAAGAAGTCCAATAGGTTAAGATCCGGCGATCTAGTGGACCATGTGACAGGACCACCACGGCCAAGCCATCGACCGGGATATTTCGTATTCAGCCACTAGCGAACATTTGCAGCGTAATGCGCCGGTGCTCCATCATGCTGGAACCATAGATTGATGAGAACAGCCAATGATACGTTTTCCAGTAAGTCCGGCAGAACATCACGTAGGAACACCACGTAGTTGGCAGATGTGGCACGTTCGGGAAGAAGATATGGTCCCACTACGATATCGACCACAAAACCACACCAGATATTAACACCCTACCGGACCTGGTGAGCGTGTTCACGTGTTGCGTGCGGATTGTCCAATGCCCAAACATGACTATTATGGGTGTTGCAGATACCCTGCAGTGGAAACCTTGCTTCATCAGTCCACAAGATCCGGCGGATGAAACTACTGTAGTATCGGCAGCATGTTGCTGTAGCAGCCACTCACAGTATGCCTGTCTTCGAGGATAATCCTGTGGTAATAGGCCTTGCACCAGTGTGATGTGATATGGATGCAGGTCTTCGTCGTGTAGAACGGCAAGTACGGTACTTTGGTGCACACCGAACTGTCACGCGATCGCACGGCGGCCGGTTGTTGGCTCCTCCTCTATGAACTATAGTATGGCGTCCTCGAGGGATGGACTCCGTACTAGAGTTCAATGAGTGTGACAGTGGCGCTGGACCCTCCGTGTCCAGCGCCACTGTCTACACTAAACGTGGGGTGACATTGACTGTGTTGCGCATTCGAGCGTCAAGCCGCTGTATGACCTGGGCGTCCTGGTGCCGTCGTGCTTGGTATAGTTCGCTGTATGCCCTTGCTGCACGCAATGCTGAACCATGGTATTCCCCCAGTAGGGGATACATGTTACCATACTCTCTCAAACTGTACGACATATCGCTACCAACACTACTGTCAAATGTACCAACGCAGTATGAGCTTACCTGCTACCGTCGCCAACCCTTTTTATCCCTACCTGCCGTATCACGCAGGCGTACAACTGATAGTTTCACGCCACCACGTCCATCGAATTTGCAAACCCATCCCGTGCCACATTTTGAAATGTTGATTGCCTTTTTTTTCCCTTTATTTTATTTTAATTGGAGGTTTAGCAACCACCGTGAGCAACTCCGTGGGCAATAAGTAGTTGCCCGTCCTGAATTTAGGACCACTGGTTCCAGGGAAGGGAGAGAGTCAGTGCCGTAGGACAAGCACATCATCCATGATTCACCGGGATTCGAACCCGGACACCTTCCGGACAAATGATCAGAAGCCATCGCCTTAGTCCACTGCGCCACCGGGGCGGCATCATTGAATTGTGATACGTGCGTCTGTATAACTATCCACGTCGCTCTTCAACGAGCATGTGCGTTACCGGATGTGACGTCACGAAACTTCCGGCGCGGATATCTCCGGAATGCGACGTGCGATCGGACAACGGACAAAAGTTTTAGGTTTATTGTGAGGTCGATTTTGATCACCCTGTATATACATATATAATCATTATTGTCAACCATTATCAATTCACTGCTGGATGAAAGACTCCCCGAGTTTCTTCTATAGCTATCTGTCTTATATCATTCTCCCTCATGTGACCCCAGCATGCTTTCGAATTTCATCCACCCATCTTTCACGTGGCTTCTTTTGGATCCTTTCCTGTCAGATCAGATTAGATCATACATAGAGGATTTTAGGAAGGGAGTGTCTGACCCCAGATCTTAAACAACCCTTAGAAATAGGAAGCTAGGATATTTGGGCTACGGTGCCCGATAGGAAAGTGGCACGGAAGCGAAGTACAAAGGGGGAGGAAGACGCCCTTATTTATTACCGGGGGTCAGTACCCGGATCCCGGCGGCTTAACGTGCCCATGCGACACGCGGTGGATATTTAATGGTTAGAGCGTTTGCACCTGCTGGGATGGAAACTGAGGTCTTCTCCGTGACAGTCACGAACGCTGACCACTAGGCCACCCATGGCCCGTTTTTTCCTATTCCTTGGCATCCAGTCCCAAATTTCGATTGTCTATCGGTGGTCCGTTTTTCTGGCAATATGTCCAGCCCATTTCTAATTCAGGGATTTTACTCTGATCATGATGTCTTCAACTGTTGTCATTCATATATCAACGAGTTCTTCTTATCTCTCCTGCTTACTCGAAGCATGCATCTCTCCATGCTTCTTTCAGTTAGCTGCAGCCTTTGTATGCCTTTCTCAGTTAACGTCCATGTCTCAGCTCCTCAAGAGAGAACTGGAAGGATACACTTATTAAACACTCTTCTTTTTAAGACATAATTGCATATTGCTCTTGAAAATTGTACGGTTTCTACCAAAAGCTCTCCAATCAAGTCTTATACGCGGATTAATTGCTTCATCAATTGACTCTCGCTTGAATATACTATATAAATACAGTTCTTTCTAAAATGTTCAGCCAAACTTTAGGAATTTGTTCTGCCGCAGATTCTGATAGGGAAAGAAGTCACATATACACTGTGGAATCAGAATAATTTGACCATCCCCGGATTTACAGTGTACCCGCCCAGATGCGTCACAGAATGCATGTGACAAGGTCGAATACACGGAGGTATAAGCGTCCCTCCTGGACAGATGAGCCATATTGCGTCACGTGAAAACATGAACAGAGGTAGTGATTTGATGGACGTTCAAAAAGGAGTGATCATCGGCTACCGCACCAAGGGTGGAAGAATCTCAGAAACAGCTCTCTTCGGGGGCTGTTCGCGAGTTACTGTAGTAAGGGTGTACCAAGAATGGACCGTTGGCACACCGAGTACCTCCCGACGCTATAACTGTGGAGACCCAAAGGCCATCGAACCCGACAGAGGAGAACGTCCCCTCCGTCGACTGGTAAAGGGCAATCGACGTGCAACTGTGCAGCGATTGACCACGCAAATGAACGCTGAGACACCGAGGTAACCTATCCTCGATAACAATAGAGCGAACCCTTTTAGGCCAGGGTCTCCGCAGTTGACGCTGTGTTAAAGCGCCCATGTTAACCCAGGTTCATCGGCAACGACGCCTGCAGTTTGCATGGGACTACCGTCATTGGACAGTGGAAGAGTGGGGAAAAGGTTGCCTTCTCTGACGAATCGAGGTTTCTACTCCACAGAAGTGACGAGCGGTGGCGGACACGGCGTCAGACACACGAGAACCAACACCCAGACAAGCTTCTCGGTCAAGTGCAAGCCGGCAGTGTCAGTGTGCAGGTTTGGGGGATGTTTAGGGGATGACCCATCCAGTGGTACCAGCGTTCCCTGGTATGACCTGGAAACGCTGGTATCACTGGATGGGTCCCTGAACCCTAATGGTTACCTGATCATCTTCGCTGATCACATGCATCCCTTCATTTTGGACATTTACTCTGGTGGTGATGGTGTCTACCTACAGGACAACGCGCCCTGCCATATCGCTAAGGGGGTGCGAGACTGCTTCAAGAACACGACAGCGATGTCTCCGTTCTCCCTTGGACAGCGAAATCACCCGACCTCAATCCCATTGAGCGCTTGTGGGACTATTTGAATCGACAGGTTTGACGTGCCGACCCACACCCACGTCATCCCCGGGACCTCCGTGCTCTGCTGCAGTCCAAATAGGCACGTGCGCCTCGAGCAACCTACCAGGGCCTCATGACGTCCATGACACGTCGTCTCGCCTTTGTCATTCGTGCAAAAGGTTGTTTCTTCCCATTATTAGGTAGGTGCTCATATTTTTCTGATACGATTGATAGGGCCGAAAACACTTTCCTACAAAGATGCAACACGTGTTAAAACTGCAAGTCATTCACACAGAGAAGGTCACAATATTGTATTGAGTTAGTACTGTAGGTAAGACATAATGGAGGGAAAATACCGCTACATCACTACAAATGTCCGAAATGTACTCCGTGAGTAGACCAACTGCTTCGGCTGTGCTCTACCGTACACTTTTCAGCCACCCCGGTGGCGCCGTGGTCTAAGTGCTGGCTTATGACCATTCGTCAGAGATGAGTCCATGTTCGAATCCCATGAGGCGCATGTATGTTGTTTTTGTCTTACGGTGTTGGCGTTCTCTCTTTCCTGGAACCAATGGCCCTACGTTAGGGACGGGCGAATTCTTATAGCTCATTGAGTTGCTCACGGTAGTCGTTAAACGTCCAATCAAAAAAAAATTCCCGGAGTATCCACGATTCTTTGGCGAATTGCCTGTTCGTTATGCACCGATGTAACATAAATACGTGTCATGAGATGTCGCCTTACAAAGAAATCCCGTGGATCCCCAACCTGTTTAACAGGTAGGACAGGTACAGATTGGACAGGCAGTCCCTACTTATCCAACGGCCAGGATGGGTACGATAGATATGTCTGACAGTTCAACGAAAATCCTGTATTCTTCCAGTATGCATGAACCACATGCACCGGTGTGTTACTAATGGCACCTCTTTCAACAACTACAGTAGCTCCTCCTCTAAGAAATGTTGATACCACTGGTCGTTTAGCGTCGGTAGCAAGAAAAGTGGACAGATAAGCATCAGTCGATTTGGCGTTAGCAAAACGAAGTAAGCGCCGCCCCGGTGGCGCAGTGGTCTAAGGCGTTGGCCTCTGATCATTCGTCCGTAAGGGGTCCGGGTTCGAATCCCGGTCAGGCATGGATGTTGTGTTTGTCTTACGGCACTGGCTCTCTCCCTTCCCTGGAACCAGTGACCCTAAATTAGGGACGGGCGACTGCTTATAGCCCATTGAGTTGCTCACGGTGGTCGTTAAACCTCCAATAAAAAAAAACAAAAAAAAAAAAAACGAAGTAAGCGTGATTACGGTTATAGAAATCCAAGCGACAATAACAGCCACGCTACTCTTTCACGTGCACGTAAAGTTGTCTAATATAAATTACGCTTAGCGAAACGACTGATGGTTCACTTTAAGTAGCTTGTCGTACACTGAAGACGGGTGATTTTTTTATTTCATGTCAATCGGCGCTGGACATGCAGATGATGTTAATTTCCGCCGCCCCGGTGGCGCAGTGGTCTAAGGCGTTGGCCTCTGATCATTCGTCCGTAAGGGGTCCGGGTTCGAATCCCGGTCAGGCATGGATGTTGTGTTTGTCTTATGGCACTGGCTCTCTCCCTTCCCTGGAACCAGTGACCCTAAATTAGGGACGGGCGACTGCTTATAGCCCATTGAGTTGCTCACGGTGGTCGTTAAACCTCCAATCAAAAAAAAAAAAAAAAAAATGTTAATTTCCATGAGCAGCGTGCAGTCTAACGTACAAAGGGAAGGCAATTTGCTTTTTGCCGTATTTCACACTCCTACAATTTGCAATATTTTCTTTGTTGAAAAGTGTTTCCGACCCTAACTATGTCTCTGGGGCTTTTGATTCATCATAATCGAGGGTAGAACAAGTTTCCAAATTTAGGACTAACATCCAAACATTTCAGAAATAAATATATATTTTATTGTTGTTGTTTTGTTTAGTAGTTTAGGTAGAAGAACTGACCATTGTTGGACAAATGAAATATTAAACCAGATACCAAGAGGCATGGAAAGACTTCTAACTTCACCACGTGGGATATGGGAGGATGGAATTCAAAAGTATGCCGGAAGTGACATGGAAGAGAATGGAGCAAGACAGAAACTTGTTGAAGAGATTCGGGGAGACCTTCATCCGGTAATGGAATGAGAATGGTTGATGTTAACGATGAAATTTATGTATACAGAGAGACAGAGAATTCCTTTAAGATATCTTCATACTGAAGATTTTTACCTATTTGTTAACAACGATAGCTGTGTGTAAAATTTACCCCTAAGTTGCTCTCATGAAGACCCAAATAACAGCTGACACATAAGCACACCGGACAAAAAATTACAGAATGCTTATTTTATTGGTTAATATGGGGTTACATCACCACGAGCTCGAAGCACAGCCTTGATTTTCTTTGGCATGCTGTCAATATGGGAGCGGATGGCATTAATGTCTAGTTTACCCCTCGCCATGAACAACAGGTCCCGCAGATCAGTCAAATTGGGAGGGTGTTGTTATCTCTTCTTAACGGCCCGTTCGAGCATGTCCCAAATTTTCTCTATAACAGTTAGATCAGGCGAATTGGCGGGCCAGGTGAGATGTGGGACGTCGACCTCATGTTCTGGAAACCAATCCTACACAGCGGCAGTTTGGTAGCATCTTGGAGGAACTGGACATATGGCAACATCTCGTTATCCAACAGTTTCACGTAGTCCACCGCTTTCATGCCATTAGACACGTGAACTAAGGGACCCACCCCAGCACTGGATATGTACCCCTAAAACTGGCACTTCCACCCCCTTCTGTACAGCCCTTTCCACACACTCTGCGTTGAAGGCTTCTCCGGCCTTCCGCATGATCCTGCATCGACCATTATTGGAATACAGGCAGAACCTAGATTCGTCCGACCAGATGATGCGTCGCCACTGTTCTGTGGTCCAATGTCGGTGTTCCCTCGTCCATTCCAGCCGCTTTTTCTTGTGTATGGCAGACAGCTTGGGGCGTACCCTAGCTACACGACTGAATATTCCTACACCATGCAGTTCTCGTCGAAACGTTCGTTCGGAAACCGGCTGCTTGGGTCCCGCATTGTACTCTTGCAGCAATTCCTGCCTGGTTTGGAACAGTTTTGCGGTTGATAATCGCCCCCACACGTCGACGATCACGGTTGCTCATGATGGTTTTTCTGCCGCAGCTGCTCCGACGGGAGTTGCCTCTGACCGACTCCTTCTACGCTAAATGAACACCTCTGACTGTGGACTTGGACACGCCAAGGAACTATGCCACCTCCCTAAGCGAATGACCATGTCCACGACCAAAGACGACAGCTCCTTTTTGCCACTCTGTTACGTCACCTTTTCTACCCATGGTACTACCTGTAAGCAACAATAAAACTGATTAGGCATGCACATCTTACAAGGCTGAAAAAGTAACAAGTAACATACAATACTTTCCATTCCATTCTATGCACGCATTTTTCTCTGCCTGACCAGTTTCCAACGGATGACAACATTCCGCAATTTTTTGTCCGGGGTGCTTATATTCGTCGCTGTGTGGTTAACTGAGAGATTTATTGTGCTTATCCGTTTTAGCAACATTTTGTCTCCGAATTGAAGAAATATAGATATACAGTATATATATACACACACACACACACACACAAGTAATTCAATCAGTTCAGCACTCTCAATCAATATGTACAACAACAATTTTAAGAAATAAATACACAACCTGGTAGTCAGCCACCGGGTAACACTCATCACGGAAAGACATATCCGGTAGCTGACCCCTAAGTCAGACAGATTTCATGCGTATGAGAAATTTTCCATCTAAACACAAGTGTTGGGGAAGTGCTGGCCACCAGCTGGCAGTGATGGGCCACTGCTGGCTGAAATCTGCCGCTCACGTCCGGTAGCGGTCCGCTGGAGACAGCGCCATCAGTTGGCAGCCATTGATGGCCCTGCAGCATTGCCGTGAATTGCGGGCCTCCAAGCAAGTGCCACTAGTGGCCCGTAGCTGGCAACAGATGAAACCCCAACACCAGGTGGAAGCAACGGGACTGCGCATGCGCAGAAGCAACACGTGCTGTGTCTTTCGTGGTACCAGTTAGTTGAAGTCGGCGCTATCGCCATCAT
Source organism: Macrothele yani (assembly GCA_039090855.1). NCBI lineage: Eukaryota > Metazoa > Arthropoda > Arachnida > Araneae > Macrothelidae > Macrothele > Macrothele yani. The sequence continues at coordinate 131,834,662 of CM077002.1, forward strand.
GTTATTTTAGTGGATGTTAAGAAAAAAAACATGTAGAGAGGCGAATTAATTTCCTAATGAAATGCCACGTCGACGAAGATATCAGATTAAGCCATGAAATACTAGATTATTGCCATGAAATACACCCACTCCATTCCCATGAATAACAAGAAATAATTTCTGTGTAATCTTTCGTTTTAACATGCATTAAACGGCTTGAAACAACAGTCCTGGAAAAACATTAAAAAAACGTGTGTTGGAAGAAAAACAAATTATACGCGTACAAAATTTATGAATTATTTGGGGGAAAAAAAGTATCGCTATGTGGATGTAATGTACTCATCCATGGGTTGAATACTTTAAGACTGGAGGAATTCGCTTCTAAAAATAACGCGAAGTAAAATAAAATATTTTTCCTCTTTAAAACAAATGTAGCTTTCGACAGCGGAAAGGAAAGATACAACGTTAAAAATGTAACAGAATGTGACATGAACGGGTAAATGTTATATTAAATCAACAATCGCCTTTCAAGACGACAAGGACAGCAAACAACTTTGGAAAGCGCCTTTAAGTTGGTACACTCCATGAAAATCAGTGAAGTTCCTTTAAGGTAAAAAACTATCGTTACGTTGAAAAAATGAATTTATGAATTATATGAAACTGACATTTATGAAAAATACCTCGCAATATTAGAAAATTAAAGAGAGAGCCATTCGATTACACATTCCGCAGGAAAGAGATTCAGTTTTAAGCTGAGGCGCGGGCGTGGCGAATCAGTCCAGTTGGTAGAGCGGCCGCTTCCCACGCAGACAGTCCTTGGTTCGTTTCCAGCCAGATCCAAACGGGTGTTTTTCCGGTATGTTGAGAAAACTTCCCCAGAGCAGTGCTATAATTCAGAAGTTTCGTAAGGGGCAAAAAAAAGTTGTAGCTTTGGGAAAATGCGGTTGTCCTTGTTCTTTATTTTTTTTATGGCTACTACTGGGAAATTGACGGACAAGGTTCGGCAAGCCATCAGTTACGTCACGTAATTGCCTGCTGCCACTGCCGGAAAACTAGCGGATCACATTAGGCTAGCCATCATTTATGGCACGTGCTTGCAGAGCCGTTGAAGGGCCACTTGTGACAGCTACTGCCTATGATGGATAACTGATGACCCTGTTGTAGCATATGACAACTGCCGACTGTTGGCCAGTCGGCACCCTCAACAGCTGCTGGCCTGAACTGCTGGCCCCTCTGTTGGCCGCCCGGACATTTTATTGACGGTTCGGCAACATAGTGTTGGGCCATTACTGGCAGTGCTGGCCCAGCAAGACTGTTTTTGCTGGGTTAGACTCTTGCCAAAATATTAAAAGTATTTAAAGCATTCAGTCTTTCCAACTGGATGCTTTAATTACCTTTAATATTTTGGCTGGGGTCTTAATTTCGGCTAATCTCGAACGATTAGCCAAAATCACGCGTTCTGATACGGCCACCAGGACAGCCTAATATAAGGACTATGTTTATTTTATTTTCTGTTTTAATGGATTTTTGTGAAACGTCAGTGTTTGTATTTTTAAATTTTGTGTTTATTTCGGTGACTGCTCAGCAGCAAGGTGCTCCAAAGCTTTGGAACAATTCTACCAAACGACAGAATATAAAATGTATTCTATAGCTGGTAAATTTACAAACACCATAATTCTTTTCTCAGGCAGTTAAGAGGGACGACCACCATGAGCATGTGGTTGGTCTATAAGCAATCCTCCGTCCCTAATTTATTTAGGGCCACTGTTTCTAGGGAAGGGACACAGCCAATGCCGTCCAATAATTCGTGCCTCGCCGGGATTCGAACCCAGACCCATCTCGGACGAATGGTTGGAAGCCTGCGCCACCGGGGCGGCATTTATTGTTAAGAAAACTTATATTCATGAACTTATAGTTAGGAGAACGTTTTCTTGGGACTGATATCGATAGAGATATAAGAAAATCTGAGTCGGACCAAACCACGAGAGGCAACCCAAGTTGCCTGACGTGCTGGCTTCTGAGTATTCGTCCGGTTGTGTCCCCGATGCGACATAGGGGGATTTGCGCCACTTTTCACGTTGGTTCTGTCACTTCTGTGAAAATGATTTCCCTAAATTAAGGAAGAAAAAAATATAAAAAAAAAATAAGAAAGATCAAAAGAATGGGAAGATTAAGCCGTCGTTATAACACTTCTGGCTTACCTTTGGCTTCGAAAAAAATGTATTAATCTATTTGAACAGGATTAGCATATAAAGAATATAACCAGACTGAACGGGTGTGTGATGTTCGTAGATTGCAAATATTCAATCTTACTTAACAGGATTGCCATACCTATCGATTAACAAAATATGATCTGACTGCAATGGAATATTGCAGCTACCATCGAGCTTGTATTAGGTGGAGACACCACTGGCTCTGCCGCCATAGGTCACAGCTAATCTGTGGCTTGACGTCACAAGCAGGCAAAAATGAACTAAATTATACCGTTGATAAAACAGTAAGCTTGTGTATCATTGATAAAGATTATTGAATTACTCATTTTATCTGTCTATACGCCTAGAAGCTTTTGTTCAATTGGTTTCAAAGCAACTTCTTTTCTGCGGCTGCGTCGTGCCTGCATATGACGTCACTTGCAGCACAGACGGTGACTTATGGCGGCCAATGCTGCGTGGATAGGAGTGGTGTCTCCACCCAAGAAGGTTAGAAGAAAAGGAGGTGAAGGGACCCGTTTTGAGTGAAGACAAAACAGATCAGCTGTTTCTGTCCTCTCTCTCTCTCTCTCTGAGGTGCTGGGAGTCTGCGCTGTGGGAGTTCGGGAACGTGACGTCACTTCCTGTGACTTAAGCAGTTTTTCTTAGCGCATGCAAACCAAGGATGGAAAGAAGGAATATTTCGGACTACTTATTTCTTAACATTAGGCTTTTGGTTATATTTTAAACATGGTTACTTGCACATGGGCAGTAAGTAACCATGCGCACTATGCACTTCCGCTCAAAAAATCATTATTTTGTTCAATTTTTTAAAGAAATACCAACACATATTTTCCTTTTTTTTCTCAAAATATTTTATTATGGGAATGAATATTTCAGCCTCAATTTTTTCCATGCCTGTATAGGTAGAGTAAGGGTCCGAAAACCCCGTTCAAAATCGCGATTTCCCCATAGAGATATACAGGAGATTCTTAGGTTGGGCGCATTGGCGTAGTCAGCTGATAAAAAGTGACGTCACGCCAGAAGCACAGATAGAGGGGCTGTTGCCAGCTCCTCTTTCTTCTAAACTCCTTGTCTCCACCTAATATAAACTCGATGGCAGCTACTGATAAGAGGAATGTAATTTGTCTAAACTAGAATTTTACTCTTATCAATTACAAAAGTATAGTGTGATTGAAGGTTTAACGACCACCGTGAGCAACTCAATGGGCTATGAGCAGTCGCCCGTCCCTAATTTAGGATCACTGGTTCCAGGGAAGGGAGAGAGCCAGTGCCGTAAGACAAACACAACATCCATACCTCACCGGGATTCGAACCCGGACCCCTTACGGACGAATGATCAGAGGCCATCGCTTAGACCACTGCGCCACCGGACGGCAAGAAAGTATAGTGTGAACTGGGTTATGAAATCTATTGATTAAAAAGTTCAGTTGGATTATCGTACTGATCTATTAAAAAATGCAGTCAAATCAGATTACCTATTCATATATTTATTTAAAAAATGCAGTCAAATCAGAGTATCTATTTATATATCTATTTACTCAAACAAATGTTATAGCTATAGTAGTTCCCTGGGATAAGAAAAACAGAATTAATTCAAAATCAGGACTTATGGAAATATCTAAGCATTTCCTTTAAAATTTCAATTTCGAATTTTCGAGAATACCTAGACGTTTACCATTTTTAGAGAAAATATTTTAAAATGTCAGAGTCGGACCAAGCCATCATCTTCATATCTTTATCCTTTGACACCTGTAGAAACAAGTAAAAAGGTAAAGAAAGGCAGAAAAAGTAGGGCTAAACGTATATATGATTAGCACTAAAATTCTGCTGTTCATTTCCACAGTTTCAAAATGCTTTCTGGGTGTTGCCAGTTTTTCTTTTCTTATTTATTATTACTGAGAAACTGAAATGTTTTTTTTTTTTTTTTGCTTTTTCGCTTCAAGAAAGACCTTTCATGCTGAAATTAAGGATTAAAATTAAATTAATTGTTTACAGAAACAAGAAATTATCTCAAAACTAAGAAAACTAGTAATCTCACCTCACATAAATGCCACTCAAGTAAAGAACCGGAGTAGATTCACCGAGGTAATTCGTTTAAAATATTATTTCATAAAGATGGGAGAGGAGAGGGGTCCTTCTTTAAGACTGTGAGTGGCAATATTCCTTCCGGGGACAGCATGCTTTATCCTCTCCTCTTTATTTTGCTTGATGTGTTATTTAGCAACAAACAAGAACTGAACCATGAAGCAAAAAACAAGACAGCATGCACTATAAATTAAAAAAAATGAATCTTAAAGGGGGGAAGGATAAGCTTCTACAAATATATTCCTTCCACTGAATGCAGCAGATTTTTCTAGGATGCTGGAGCAAAATAAACAAGCGTACATAAAACTTTGCTAATGACAGCGTGGAATATTTTTGAAGCAACTGTACATTTTATCTAAAATAGGTTAAAAACTCCGCAGCACTTTTTTTTTTTCAAGAATGAAATTCGGAGTAATTTAATACGTGTGTTCCCCTTTTATTTCTTTGTAATGTATGCCAATAAAAAGGAACTTGATTCAATAAACTGATATTTAAAGATATGAAATATTCCCTTTGTAAAGCTAATAGCTTAGTATCATTGCACTGAGAAAAACGTATGAAGCACCGGGTGTTTTACTGGGTGGTGACAAAAGAAAGAGACAATAAAGTTAACGTAATTTATTGGAAGAGGAAAAAGGCGTTTACAGGAGTAAGAGTAGACAAAAGGTAACCAATGCATGACATGTTCCACATGATGACCATCCGCTCGCTGTCACGAAGTGGCGAATACGTGCTTCGAAGTGCTGCAATACTGACGGGAAGGTGTTCGACGGGATCCGCGCAGTTTCCTGTTGGATGACACGTCGGAGGTCAGGCAGTGTTCGCGGGTTTTCCTGGTACACCCAGATTTCAGATAGCCCCACATGAAGAAGTCGAGCGGCGTTAAATTGGGCCTGTAAGGAGACCAAGAGAGACCGGCTGAAAAACGTTAGAGGAATCGTCTGGCGATGACCCGTGGACCATACTGTTAGTGAAGCAAATGAAGAACAGCATTTGTAGAGTGTGGCGGTGCTCCGTCCTGTTGAGACGTGCGGTAGTTCTCGTGCGGCTTCGATGTTTTCCCCCGTCCGCGCTGTTCTTTTCTTCCTCGCCATGCTTGCCACGTCATCTGTGACACTGCCGATTCGTTCGAATTTCGCTACCAATTTTGTCAGGAACGCAAGGGAGGGCTTACGACGATTTTTAAACTATATACCCCACTTTCGTAACACCTTTGTGGGGTTTCCGTCCTCCGCATACCAATTTTTCACCAAGGAAACTCTTTCTTCCGTGGTATATCGCTGCATGTCCGAAATCGCGTGTCCACTGTCCCACTACTTCCTCACGAATGCCTGTTGCCAGCTGATCGACATCTCTGACTTACAGCGCCATCTCGTTATTCTTTAACGATTTATTCCACAGGAGAGTTCTCGCTACCCAGTGAAACACCCGGTAATTAACCCTTTAAGCGACCGATATAACTGAACCAAATAACGACCAAATTTTTTTGCATTCCCCAAACAGTTCGCGTAGCCGTCGGGTTTTACGAAAGTTACAGAAAAAAAGCAATTCATTGTTCCCTCTCACCTCAGCAGTACTGGCCGTAAATCTGTTGCAGGTGATATGTGCTCTCTTCTAGTTCTTTATTTTCTGTTCCATGACTCAAGGCATGATGGGAAGAACCAGTCAACCCCCCCCGGCACGGACATCTTGCCACTGTGTAGAAACAATTTATTCAAAATGATTCTCCCTCCTTTCTTAAGCTCGTAGCTAGAGCCCTTTTAGAAGGTCATCCTCCTGAAATAACCACTTTGATTACGAAGCTAAAGAAAAAGCAACGCTTTCTGATCCGCAGGTTCACTTTTTTCAGCCGCGTTAGTCGAATATATTCGTCCGATCTGATTTCGGTCCATTTTTCTAACTCCATGTTAATTCTTTCCGGCCGGTTAAAGACGAAATTTTGTGATGAAAATGCACAGAATGTGACAAAGTTAGTCACGTTTAAAAAGCATAAATCAGCATTTTAAATCAGCGGAAATATTTTCACCTGAAATAATTTAAGTGATGAAATTGTTCTGATTTACATCTTTAAGATTGTAATGATTTACCTCTTCAGGATTGTACTGATTGACGTCTTTAAGATTGTACTGATTTAAGTCTTTGAGATTGTACATTGAGGAAAACGTTTTGTTAATTCAGCAAAAAAAATGTTGAATCAACCCAAAAATTTTGTCGATATGCAGTCAACAAAAATATTTGTTTAATTTACAAATGTATTTTGCTGAAAATTATTGTTGATTCAACAAAATTCATTCTTATCATGTCAAAACGTTTTGTTCATTTAACAAAATGCCTAGATCGATTTTTCGGAATTTGTTTAATCCAACAATGTGTATTGCTATCGTGATAAAACGTTTAGTTGAATTAACAAAATATAGTGAACGAAAAAATTTTGTGTTGCCAACAAAACAATCCCGATAGAATTTGGCTAAAGCAACAAAATAAATCGACAAAGCAGCGCAACAAAACTGTTTCGCTGTTTCAAACAAACTTTTTCCCAGTGTACTGATTTACGTTTGATTTACTATCTACCTGATTTCGTCTGATTTACTGATTACATCAGATTTCCGACTGATTTCGCCTGATTAACTATTTACCTGATTTCGTCTGATTTCCGGCTGATTTCGCCTGATTTACTGATTTCATCTGATTTTCGTCTAATTTACTGATTTCATCTCATTTTCTTCTGATTAACTGATTTCATCTCATTTTCGTCTGATTAACTGATTTCATCTGATTTTCGTCTAATTTACTGATTTCATCTCATTTTCGTCTGATTTACTGATTCCATCTCCTTTTCGTCCGATTTACTGGTGTCATCTGATTCTCCCCTGATTTACTGATTCCATCTGATTTTCGTCTGATTTACTGATGTCATCTGATTTTCGTCTGATTTCTCTGATTTACTGATTTTCGACTTTTTTTATATTTTGCCTGATTTACTGATTTTCGACTTTTTTTTATATTTCTTCTGATATATAGATTTTCGTATTTTTTATATTTCGTCTGCTTTGCTGATTCACCTCTGATTTTCGCCTGATTTGGTCTGAATTCCAGCTGATTTCGTCTGATTTACTGATTTATGTCTGATTTATTGATTTACGTCTGATTACATCTTTATTTACGTCTAATTGTATTTTGTTTCACGTCTTTAAGCGACCAAATTATATTGATTTACGTCGATTTCCACTTCTATTTGATAAAATGATACCAATAATTTTATTCCTTTTTCATTACGACCATATGTTTAAACAAAGCCTTAAGAAATAATTGCGATGAAAAGTGAACGCATGGTGAATTTTGACGGGTTTTTTCTTCAGTACGTTCTTATTGATTTCAATCTATGAAGCGACTGATGCAATGATTATAAATCAGGCACTCATGCAGGCACATTTATTTTCAGCATGATAGTTGATTTAATACCATCTACAGAGAGTGAGTCGAAAGTTTTGCAATATTTGGATCACTTAATGTCTTGATACGTACCTTTACGACGAAAGCTGACTAGCATTCAAAGTATAGGCCATCGTGTTGCACCGTCTTTAACCATCTGCCTGCCAGTTCTTCGATTCTACAGAGGGTGAGTCGAAAGTTTTGCAATGTTTAGATCACTTTATGTCTTGATACGTACCTTTACGACGAAAGCTGACTAGCATTCAAAGTATAGGCCATCGTGTTTCACCGTCTTTAGCCATCTGTGTGCCAGTTCTTCGATTCTACAGAGGGTGAGTCGAAAGTTTTGCAATGTTTAGATCCCTTTATGTCTTGATACGTCTAAGTTAGAGTACCATGAGATAGTATACCAGATTTGGTGGTTCTGAATTGAAAACTGTAGTTTTTAAGAGAATTTTCTATGTGGGGGGGGCTCTGACCCCACGGGCCTTTACCCGTTCCAAAAACGGTCTGTCGTCTAAGTTAGAGTACCATGAGATAGTATACCAAATTTGGTGGTTCTAAATTGAAAACTGTAGATTTTACGAAAAAGTTTTTATTCGGGGAAGGTGGTCTGACCCCCGGGTTCCAACCTCTTCCAAAACCCGTCTAGCGTCTAAGTTAGAGTACCATGAGATAGTATACCAGATTAGGTGGTTCTGAATTGAAAACTGTAGTTTTTAAGAAAATTTTGTATGTGGGGGGCTCTGACCCCCGGGCCTTGACCCGTTCGAAAAACCGTCTATCGTCTAATATTTTTAGTGCCAAAGAAAAACGTAATATTTCTATCCTGTCTGCGTGTCCAAACTTTATAAATTTGATCAGGGAGCAAGACGTTCGAAATCGTACGTTTTCCTGCATTCGTTTTGTATGTAACCAAAATCTGTAAACGCGACGAATTGACGTAGTCGACGAATTGACGTAGTCGACGAATTGACGTAGTCGACGAATTGACGTAGTCGACGAATTGACGCGCGACGAATTGACGCAGGCGACGAATTGACGTAGTCGACGAATTGACGCAGGCGACGAATTGACGTAGTCGACGAATTGACGCACGCGACGAATTGACGTGACACCGTGTATGGGTATGGTGGCAGCCGGGGTAACGCTATTTACCACAGTGTATGGTTCTTACGGTTAGGCTTCGAGGTGACAGTGTACTCGTGTGAGAGTGTTTTTCGTTTTATGGTCTCGGCCCATTGGTTATCGTGGACAAACCTGTTATCCAGCACGTCTACATCGATATTCTGGACAATTATGCCCTACCAACTCTGTGGCAACACTATGGAACCGAGCTTTCTTGGTATCAACCGGGTAATACACCGACCCATAAAGCAAGCACAGCTACGGCGTGGATTGACGATAATTCCGTATCGTGTGTAGACTGATCAGCACAGAGTCCTAATCTTAATCCCATAGAGCAAGTTTGGGATGAATTAGAGCGCCGCATAAGAAGTTTGGAACCAAGGCCTACTACTAAGCAACAGTTTGCGGCAGCAATATGCACTGAATCAGTGCATGCATTATGGCCAAAGGTGGACCTACATCGTACTAATGTATGTCAATAAATGCTATGTTGTGTTTCTCTTCTATGTGTTCGGTGACTTTTGTCAATATAGTGTATTTTCCAAATTTTTCGTTTACTTCGCCATTTTTACTTTGTAAAATAAATCGGATATTTTATTGCGGTTGGAAGTTATGAATCTGGGCTTATTTCTTTTAATTCTTTGATAGATTTTGGGTCGTTGATATGTTTTTTCTCCTAAATAGTAGAACGCTTAAGTGATTATTTTTTTTCGCCATGTGAAATCAATTCGAAAATTTATTTTAGCTTGTAATTTATGAAAGTGTGTTCCGAGTCATTATTTAAATTGTGGGAGCGTTTTTTGCAGTGTTTCAATTTATTTCATTTTAAACAAAACACGTCAGTCGTTTTTTTTTCTGTAGCTTTGTAAAATAAACTCGAATATTTATTTTTGATTGCAAGCCATAAATTCGGGTTTAAAATTTCTCAATTAATTTAATTGCAATTCTTGTACTGCTTAATTTGTTCTAAATCGTAGCACGCTTGATGGATTCCACCCCTTCTTTGGCAAAGGAAGCGGTAATATTTATTTTTCTTTGTAAGGCATGAATCCAATTTGCAGTTTCTCATTTAAGTTTGGAAACATTCATCAGGTTTCACCTATTTTATGACAAATAATAATTATTCCTTCGTTCGGTTTCTTTCAAAACCAGAACGAATATTCCTTTTCTCTTAAATCCTAGATTTTTAGCTCATCACTCCTTACTTTGGAGAAATTTTAGTTCTGCATAATGCTTTTAGATATACATCGTTTCTTGGCTGAACAGTTCATTTTAAAATTTCAACGGGTATTATTTTTTCTTTGCTGTTGATGGTATGATGAGTGAAATAAATTCCATTTAGAAATGGTGAAACTCAATTTGTTCAGGAACACATTCGTTTCATTAGAGCTATATTTCAAGTGAAATCTCTCCACCAGAATAAACAGGAAGTCATTTAGAAGTAGATTCCCTTAAGGAGGCATTCAACAGGTAAATTATTTTCTGAAATTTAGGAAAACAATTCTCTGAACTTTCGGTACCTAATCTGTAGAGAAGAGTACGAAAGTGCGCTGTCTTTGTTTCTTTATCTACTACTCTTGAATGTGTTGAGGAGATAATCCTTATTTTTGCAAACTTCCAGTTCTAGAGATATCGCAACAAACGCGGACAGGAACCTGACAAAATTGAGTCTGAAGGAAATCAAGCAGAAAACATTTTTCACACAGAAATCTGAAAAAATACGTAAGGTTATACGTTTTTCACTTTTATACGTATTTTTTGCGTTAGTTCTGATATTTTACTGTAGTTTCTAAGGCTTGTTTTTAACTAGGTTATACGTAATTTAATTATGAGGGGTTTGTTTTGCGATTGTACGTTGAAATCTGAATTTCATATCATCAAAAATATGCTGTTCTTTGTTTTTTTTATACGTAACCCAGTATATTACAATTTTACGAGAATTGAGACAGCGTTGTTGTGTTTCTTCATGCCACAGTAAAAACTTTGATCCAATCAGAGAAGAAGTGTACGTTGTTTTCTTTCGGTTTCGATAAAAAATTGGTTTCGTATTTCATCAATCCCACACATACACAATCGTATTAGAATAATATGACCACCCCCGGTATCACATTGCATCCCACCCAGGCGCGGCATACAGTGCATGTGATAAGCTCGACCACACGGATATGAAAGCGGCCGTCCAGGACAGATGAGCCATAGTGCATTAAGTGAGCACAGTGGGCAGAGGTAGTTATTTGACGGACGTTCAAAAAAGGAATGATCATCGGCTACCGCGCCAAGGACGGAAGCATCTCAGATACAGCAGACTTCGTGGGCTGTTCGTGAAGTGCTGTAGTAAGGGTGTACCAAGAATGGACCTATGCCACACCGAGTACTTCCCGACGTCATAACTGTGGAGTCCCAAAAGCCATCGACCCCAGAGAAGAACGTCGCCTCCGTTGACTGGTAAAGGGCAATTAACCACGCAAATGAACCCTGGCGCACCCAGGTATGTGTCCCCGATAACAGTAGAGCGAACCCTGTTACGCATTGTTCTCTGGAGTCGACGCTGCATCAAGGCGCCCATGTTAACCTAGGTCCATCGGCAAGGATGCCTGCAATTCTCATGGGACTACCGTTGTTGGACAGTGGAAGAGTGGGAAAAGGTTGCCTTCTCCGACGAATCGAGGTTTATACTCTACAGAAGTAACAGACGGTGGGGGATATGACGTCATACGCACGAGAACCAAAACTCGGACACGCTGGTCGGTCGAGTACAGGCAGATGGTGGCAGTGTGCATGTCTGGGGGATGTTTTCCTGTTATGTCCTAGGACCGCAGGTGCCACTGGATTTGTCCCTGAACGCCAATGGTTACCTGTCCATCCTCGCTAACCACATGTATCCCTTCATGTTGGTCGTTTACCCTAGTGGTGATGGTGTATACCAACAGAATAATCCGCTGTGCCAGGTCGCTAAGGGGGTGCGTGACTGGTTCCAGAAACAACGATGTCTCCATTCTCCCTTGACCGGCGAAATCTCCCGACCTCAATCCCATAGAGCACTTGTGGGACTATTTGGATCGACAGGTTTGACGTGTCGATGCACAACCACGTTATCTCCGCGACCTCTGTGCTCTGCTGCAGTCCGAATGGGCACGTGTACCTCGGGCAACCTTCCAGGGCCTCATTGCGTCCACGCCACGTCGTCTCGCCGCTATCATCCGGGTCAAGGGTGTTTATTCCCATTATTAGGTAGGTGGTGATACTATTCTGAGATGACCGTGTATGCGCTATTTAAAAATTAATAAATTCCTGGGACTTTCTGAAATAATAAAAATTAATAAATTCCTGAGACTTTCTGAAATAATAAAAATTAATAAATTCCTGGGACTTTCTAATTAATAAATTCGTAACTTTCTGGCTCCACCATTTCGTGGTGTAGTAGGATAGAATCATAAATGTATCACCAATATTCAACATCCGGGTCGCAAATGGATGCACTCAGGAGCCACAGAAAAAAAGAAAGCTGTTAATTCAGGAAGTCCATACGCAAACACTGGTCTCAAATTTTTAGTTCTGAAGATTTAACAGAATCAGGATTTTTATAGACAGATAGAGTCGTCAAAAGAGCATTTTGATTTTTCATAGGCTTTATGATTTTTGCAATGCGATGAAATATGTTATAATTTGCAACGCTTTTGTTTTCTTTCGGCCCCGATTACTCTTTAAATAAACCATAATTAAGGAATACCTTATATACTTTAGAGCATACATTTTAGAATAGTATTTAACATTTTGACAATCTTGAACACAATGACCCTTTTTTCAATTCAAAAAGATGCTTTTCAGATACATTTTCCACAAATACAGATCTTAAGAAGCTAAAAAACACAGCTCAAAGGAAGTGTTACAACTCTCGAATATCTGACACACAAGAATTGGTCAATAAGTAACTTCCGTTTAACTTTGCTGACGGATTAGGGATATATAAATCGTTGTCTCTCAACGTCTTTACACTCTCCTTCCTGGAGGACGTTGTTTGGCGCAGGGGTTTGAATAAAAAGGCAATCTGTTGAAGAAAAAATTCATGTAAAGTTTATGACACACCTGGAAACGTGTCTCACTCGGAGATACACGCGGTTATTAGGTTTCACTCGATACGGAAAACGCCTGCAGCTAATATCCGTTGCCAACGGCAAGAAGACTGTAGTCCTCAATTCATGAACTTTCAGAGCGTGTCTCTGGAGAGCATTCATGGATCGTGACGGATTCTTACGGGGTCATAACCTCTATCATTTAATTTCAAGCAGGATAGATGGGATTCATATCGGGCGACAGGGCGAACCACTCCATCCATGTTATTGTGGCTTCCTGGAGATACACATACATCAACCTCGCAGGGATTCGGTCGTTGTCATGCAGTGGGTTGAGACAATTGTCGCTGTTCAAATGTAGTGCTTCAAAGCTAGCACGAGAATGTTCGCCTGATGCTGCTAAGTGGTAAATTTGCGTTGGATGGGAGTGATCATCGTGTAGTGTTTATAGTCCTGGACGCAAAATATGCATGAATAGTTTATTTTTATCTAGTCCAAGATTTATTATTCCAATCCGTTTTTCACATACAGGGATACCGTGCACCGTGAATGTCAGGTGGAAGAACGCATTTACATCACCGCGAAGGAATATCGTTTTTCTGATAAAGTGGAAAATACACTGAAAATATTAGTCATATTTAAATTACCTGTAACAAAAAGAATTTCTCTCGCACTGTTTCTGAAACAGAGAGACGGTTGGACTGAAACAATATCACAAGATTTTGGCATGGTTAAAATATCGGTGCACCAATTTTGAAGAATTTAAAAAATTCGCTCTCAATAATTTAAATATTATGTACTAGTTTTATCTGATAAATAGCTCATAGAATTCTGAGGACCAGGGCAAACATTAAAATTTTTTTAAAGTGTCTGTAGCTGCTAAAGGTACTGCACTCGGCGTAGATTATATGAAGTATGCAATATTTTCATAAGAAATTTGTGGAAAATTCCCTCTCCTTTTTAGCACGTCTTTTGTAAAAAAAAGATGGTGCTTATGTTACCGGTTTGTCCGTTCGTCCGTCCGTCCGTCCGTCTGTACCGACGACATCTCTGCAACTATTAGTCCGATTTGAAAAATTCGTTTTGCATTGGGAAGCTTGAAATATGCAAATGATGATGCTCTATTTCGTTTTTTGTTTTGTTTTACGATGTACAATTTCGCCGCTAGAGGACGTAAATGCAGATGATGTCGAATTCAAAAATACGTTTTATTCCACATATTTGCTTCGAAACATCCGATTGAAATATTTTTTTATCTTCCGATTCCATTTATGTCGAAGCGTATTTTAGATATAGTTACTTCTTCAAATTACGCATACATTTTCCGCTAGGGGGCGTAAAAGTAAATTAAAATTTTCCCAAAAACTCTTCTTCTAAAACTCCAATTTGAAAAATATTTTCTTCAGCGGATTCACCTCCTGATGGAAACTCTTTTGCATATAATTTCAAATTTTTGCTAAAGAATACTTTGGCCACCAGGGGCATAGGTGTTGATATTTGTCTCTGATGTATATGGCATAAAATCTGAGCTTCTACAATATCGATTGAAAAATTATTTCAGTCCACGAAATAATTTTTTGACTGATGCCCCTCACATCGATAAACCTTTTCGGAATATTTCCTTCTTAATATATTCCACAGTTTCTCCGCCAGCGGGCGTAGACGTAAATCTTATTTTTGTTAATATCACTACTTCTAGGAGTCCGATTTAAAAAATTCCTCCTTTGTGGGATAGTGTTTTTAGAGTGACATGTTTTTCATAAAATTTCAAAACTTTCAAGTGATTCATAGACTTTCCGCTAGGGGGCGTAGAGGTAAATTGCGTTTCCCCCTATATCTCTGCTTCTAAATCTCCGATTTGAAAATTTCTTTCGGCACCGGATATACCTCTTGATGGGAAATCGTTTGCACATAATTTCTTATTTTTGTAAAAAAAATGGTTTGGCCACCAGGGGCGTAAACCTTAATTTCCGCTTCTGATGTATTTGCAGCAAAATATGAGCTTCTAAATTCTCGATTGCAAAAACTTCATTTGTAGGCCGATACACTCATGTCGACAAACCTTTTAAGAACATTTTCTTCTTGAAATAATGCATGGTTTCTACGCCAGGGGCGTAGATGTATATCTTATTTTTGTCAATATCTCTACTTCTAGTAGTCCGATTTGAAAAAATCCTTCTTTGTTGGATAGTATTTTCGATGCGAAATGTTTTTTTCTATGAATTCAAAATTTTCCAGTAAATCATAGACTTTCCGCTAGGGGGCACAAAGGCAAATTGCGTTTTCTGCGTTATTTCTGCTTCTAAAACTCCGATTTAAGAAATTCTTCCTCTATCGCATACAAGACCTGATGGAAAATATTCTTTACATATGTCTAATGTTTGGTAAAGAATGGTTTGACCATCAGGGGGCATAAGTGTCAAATTCTGCTTCTAATGTATTTGTAGCAAAATCTGGGCTCCTGAAAACTCGACAAAATTTGTTTTTTCTTGAACCGATACCGCTCATATGGAAAAAACCTTTTGAGAATACTTTCTTCCTAAAATAATGCATGGTGTTTCCACCAAGGGACGTAAAGTCACATCTTATTTTTGTCGATATCTCTGTTTCTAAGAGTCCGATTTGAAACATTCTTTCTGAGATGGAGAGCGTTTCCGGTGCGAAATGTTTCTCATGTAAATTCATGTTTTTCTTGACACACAAGTCTGCAACCACAGGACGTAAGCTCACGATTCCGTTTACAGCAATATCTGAGGGATTAGAAACCCGATTGAAAAACTTCTTTCTTCCGTCAGATACACTGCCGGACAATTGCTAAGGACGGATGACAATAGCAACGATAGCAACCATAAAATGGAAGGCAGGAAAATGTGGAAATTAGCATAAGTGCGGGATACAGTAAGACGTGTTGTGCGTATGCAAATTTTGGATTGCCGAACTTGTTCGTGACGTCATAGCGCTGATAAGAGATATAAAGGATTTGACGCGTATTGACCGTTGTTGTTCAAAGGCAAAGTTGAAAGGGAAAGAATCAATTGACGAACTTGCAATTTGCAGTATGTCTTCCCGACATCACCTAGATGATTTTACGCGTGGCCGTATTATTTGCAAGATTGAAGAAGGACGAAAAATAACAGATATTGCCAGGTAGTTCGACGTCAGCCACAATGTTGTTTCAAGGCTTTGGAAATCATTTGAAACAAATGGAGAGTGTTACAAACGTCACGGGGGAGGTCGTGTTCGCAGTACGACACCTGCAGAAGATCGGTACATAGTGCTATCAACAAAAAGACACCGGCGCAGCATGGCTAGTGAGGTAGCAAATCAGTTTATGGCTGCTACTGGCAAGCGGATCTCCCGAAAAACTGTCGCCAGACGTTTGCATGAAGGAGGACTATACGCCCGCCGTCCTGTTGTGTGCATCCCATTGTCCAGACGTCACCGTACCGCCCGTTTGCAATGGTGCCATCAACATCGCAATTGGACTGATAACGACTGGTCTGCTGTCCTCTTCTCAGATGAGAGTAGGTACAGTCTATCGTCTGATTGTCGACGGCAACTGATCTGGCGTGATAGTGGTACTGCATATTGTCCAACAAACATACAGGAAAGGGACCGATATCCGACATGTAGTGTCATGGTATGGGCTGGCATCATGATCAATGGCCGTACGTCCCTCTATGTGCTTCCAACTGGGACTATGACTGGCCAACGATACATTAATGATGTTCTGCTACCTCATGTTCGCATGTTCCGTGGTGCTGTCGGTGATAGATTCATTTTCATGGGCGACAACGCAACATGTCATCGAACAGTCGCTGTCCAGGAGTGTCTTGAGAGCGAGGATATTCAACGCCTCGTATGGCCAGCACTTTCTCCAGATCTGAATCCCATTGAAAATGTGTGGGATGCTTTGGGGAGGAGTCTTGCTGGTCGCCAATGCCCTCCAATAAACAAGGACACCCTCATCCGTGTACTGACAGAGGAATGGGATAAATTACCACAACAGCTGCTTGATAATGTTGTGCAAAGCATGACACGACGTGTGGAATCTTGCATCGCCCTCCATGGTGGTAATATCCCGTATTGACATCTTACGCCGGAACGCCTGCGGACGGTAATTGCATTTTTTTAACGTTTACGTATTCTGCACAAAATGTCCTGTTTGTCCCTTGAACACGTTCCAAAGCCTTCTGGATTTCAGAGCACAATAAATTGTCTTTCTTGTAATGTCCTGGCATTCTGACATTATTTTATTTCACTTGGCATCCAACCACACTTACTTTTTTATGCGCTATATAGCCGTTTACGATCCGTCCTTAGCAATTGTCCAGCAGTGTACTATTGTTTTCCATACCAGTTCCATTGACTTTGAATAGCTTTGATAAATTTAATTTGCGTCAGAACGGATTCAAAAAACGTGCTGATTACACCCGAAAATTCGTTGTCATCTTTCTTGTTTGTTAATCTTTTGAAAAATCAAACATGGATTTCCATTGAAGAATTTCTCCATTTTTCTCTTTTTCACGTCAGTGTGTTAGGTTTTATCTGTAGACGGCAGAAAATCTTGTTCAATTTTTCGAGAAGTTTTGTAAATTTCTCATGAACCAAAGTCTGGGATATTTCTTTCATCCTTTTTCCGTGGGCAAATAATAATATTTTTTGTCAATTCCTTTTAAAACTTGATACATTTATCATAGATCAAACAAGGAAATTGTTCTTTGCTACTTAGAATAAGAGTTCTTATGGACCTTTTTCAGGATTTAGGGAATTTACTTAAACTAATCTTGGCAAAATCCACTAAATCCTGAAAAAGGTCATCTTGTTTTATTCTCATGTACAAGTTCCGCTCTGATTCCTTACATAAATGTTGTGTTTTGTTGCCATAACAACGAAAACCGGTCTGCGAAATCCTGCTGTGACGTCATCTCATCCAATTCATTCTGACATGGCGTTAGAGCTGCGTTGCGCCGTACGATCAAAATCGTTTCAATAACTACTTAGAAACACGGAGAGCAAAACGTTACATCACGAATATTCGTTTTATTTTGTCGCTTGCACATGACCTTTTGAGGAACAAATACATTCATATGCTAACTAAAACCGGTGTGCGAAATCCTGCAGTGACGTCATCTCATCCAATTCATTCTGACATGGCGTTAGGACTGCGTCACGCCGTACGATCAAAATCGTTTCAATAACTACTTAGAAACACTGAGAGCAACACGTTATTTCACGAATATTCGTTTTATTTTGTCGCTTGCAGACCTTTGTGGAACAAATACATTGATTTACTAGGAATTAAACCCTGTATTTCATTTTACTTCTTTTGTAACTACTTACTGGGAGGAACGGCGGTCGATAAATACGCTGAATTAAGGCACAAGTATAATCTAGCAACTTTTTGTTTGTTTTTGTTTGTTTGTTTATTTTTTAACTACAACTCACTCACTGCGGAACAAAATATTTAAGTAATTTGACCTAATTCTAACACATATTTTTCCGCATTTGTTTATTTATGTGTGTATTAACTCACTGTAGATACTTTTGACTTAATAGTATATAAAGCTTTTTAATTTAATTAAAACGACTGACATTAATAGCACGAAACATATTAGCTAACCAATGTCTACAGCTGTTACGTCACACGTTGACACAATTTCTTCTGGGAAGCAATTTTCAGTCACTGAGTACCTGCCCCAAAACACAAAAAAGTAAGAGTGACGTCACAAATATCCATGTCCCAGCAGTTACTAATGGTGATGGAGTGCATTATACAACATAAACAGCGCACATTCACCAAAAGTATCGTTATCAAGCAGTTGTTGAATTAATTCAACATCATTCTGTTTAACTGAAAAAGCCACAGTTGAATCTTGAGTCTTCAACTGTCTTCCACTTCTTTTCGACTTTCTTGAAAGTTTTGAAGCATCTGTACATTTCCTACTGTCCTTTTACGGTTTCACTAAAAATTTGACATTGGTTCAGGGATCAAATATTTTCCCCTTTTTTGGTGAAAGTTAAGAAAACACGTCAATAGAATGCTTAATGCTGCTCCCATAAAAGGAAATGTATCCAAACGACTGCTTTTGCAAATCCAGCAGACTCATGTATGGGTTTGGGGGAACTCTTCAAATGAAATTCTTGCACCTGTACCTCATTCTACACATACAGTAGATTCCAGGTAATTGGGCCATCAGTTAATCCGGGGCTACGGTTTATTTGGAGCAGTTCTTGAAAAACATCCCAAATTACCTCTTTGGGATAAAGCTTCGCATAATTGGGGCAGCCACTTGATTAGACCAAAGTGTTCTAGCCCGATTAACCGTTAGTGTTAAGAGCCGTAATTAACCGGAATGCACTGTAATTCACAAAGATTTCGATAAAACATTCAAATCAAGGTACACGTATTCTATGTTTAATGATCATCATTAACAACCATTCTCAATCCACTGCTGGACGAAGGTTTCCCCAAGTCCCTAACACAAATCTCTTTTTTCAGCAATTCTATCACTGTTTTCAGCAATTCTATCATTTCAATCCACTGCTGAACGACAGTTTCTTAAAGTCTGTAACACAAATCTCAGTTTTCAGAAATTCTATCACTGTTTTCAGCAATTTCATCATTTCAATCCACTGCTCGATGAAGGTTTTCCCAAGTCCCTAACACAAATCTCTGTTTTCAGACATTCTATCACTGTTTTCAGCAATTTCATCATTTCAATCCACTGCTGGACGAAGGTTTCCCAAAGTCCCTAACACAAATCTCAGTTTTCAGAAATTCTATCACTGTTTTCATCAATTCTATCATTTCAATCCACTGCTCGATGAAGGTTTTCCCAAGTCCCTAATGCCGCCCCGGTGGCGCAGTGGTCTAAGGCGTTGGCCTCTGATCATTCGTCCGTAAGGGGTCCGGGTTCGAATCCCGGTCAGGCATGGATGTTGTGTTTGTCTTACGGCACTGGCTCTCTCCCTTCCCTGGAGCCAATGACCCTAAATTAGGGACGGGCGACTGCTTATAGCCCATTGAGTTGCTCACGGTGGTCGCGTTAAACCTCCAACCAAAAAAAAAAAAAAAAAAAGTCCCTAATACAAATCTCTGTTTTCAGACATTCTATCACTGTTTTCAGCAATTCCATCATTCCAATCCAATGCTGGACGAAGGTTTCCCCAAGTCCCTAACACAAATCTCTGTTTTTAGCAATTCTTCTTTATGTCACCTGCGCATGCTTTCGAATTACAGCCAGCCATCGTCAGTTGTGCAAAAATGATCAGTTCTTCTAGTGCGTTTTCCAGCTATTGTCACTTCAGGAGCTTTTATCATGATGTCCTTAACACTTGTCAATGTCCTGATTGACTTACTTTTTCTATCTTATTGGTTTCAACAAGCATGCATCTCCACACACAGAACACATGCTGAAACTTTCACACATAGACCTCAGGTATAGTAGAACTCCTCCACATACAGAAACCTCACATATACATCTCCTCCACACATAGAAACCTCACATATCCATCTCCTCCACACATAGAAACCTTACACATCCATTCCTTCACACATAGAAACCTCACATATCCATCTCCTCCACACATAGAAACCTCACATATCCATCGCCTCCACACATAGAAACCTTACATATCCATCGCCTCCACACATAGAAACCTCACATATACATCTACTCCATACATAGAAACCTCGCATACACATCTGATCCACACATAGAGTACATGTAAGAACACAGACAGAAGATGCAGACACGCAGCCTCTGTATATGTTCTTTAGCCCTTTATCCGGCTGAAACAAATTAACTCAGGGTAAACAAAATGGGCTGAAATCAGCTCCAAAGAACATATTCCCAGTGTAAAAATTGGGCCAAACGCGACTGGAACGAGTGAACCTGCGCATCAGAAAGTGTTGCTTTCCCTTTGTTTTGGTATTTAAAGTGACCATTTAGCAGGATGATTGGATATCTGCTAAAACGTTTGTTATTAAAGTGATCATTTAGGAGGAAGATTGAATATCTCCTAAAAAGGCTGTAACAAATGGCAAAAACCCTAAACAAGAAAGATGACACCGAAATTTCGGGTGTAATAAGCACGTCTTTTGAATCCGTTCTGCCGCAAATTAAATTTATCAAAGATATTCAAGGTCAATGGAATCGGTATGGAAAACAATAGTACCTGACGGAAGAAAGACTTTTTCAATCGTGTCTTTAATTCCTCAGATATTGCTGTAAACGGAATCGTGAGCTTACGAATTCTTAGAAACAAAGTTATCGACAGAAATAAGATGTGACTTTACGTCCGTTGGTGGGAAAACCATGCATTATTTTAGGAAGAAAGTATTCACAAAAGGTTTATCCATATGAGCGGTATCAGTCCAAGAAAAAAAATTTTAGTCGAGTTTTCAGGAGCCCAGATTTTGCTACAAATACATCAGAAGTAGAAATTAACACATATGACCCCTGGTGGCCAAACCATTCTTTACCAAACATTAGAAATTATGTGAAAAATATTTTTCGTCAGGTCTTGTATGCGATATAGGAAGAATTTTTCAAATCGGAGTTTTAGGAGCAGAAAACGCAATTTAACATTGTGCGCCCTAGCGGAAAGTCTATGATTTACTTGAAAAATTCGAATTTATAGGGAAAACATTTCGCATCGGAAACACTGTCCAACAAAGAAGGAATTTTTCAAATCGAACTTTAGAAAGTACAGATATTATCAAAAATAAGATATACATCTACGCCCCTGGCGTAGAAACCATGCATTATTTCAAGAAGAAAATGTTCCTAAAATGTTTGTCGACATGAGTAGTATCGATCCACAAACGACTTTTTTTCAATCGAGATTTTAGAATCTCATATTTTGCTGCAAATACATCAGAAGCGGAAATTAAGACTTACGCCACCTGGTGGAAAAAACATTTTTTACAAAAATTTGAAATTACGTGCAAACGATTTCCCATCAAGAGCTGTATCCGGTGCAGAAAGAATTTTTCAGATCGGAGATTTAGAAGCAGAGATATAGAGGAAAACGCAATTTACCTTTACGCCCCTAGCGGAAAGTCTATGAATTACTTGAAAATTTTGAAATTATATGAAAAACATGTCACACGGAAAACGCTATCCAACAAAGAAGGTATTTTTCAAATCGGACTCCTAGAAGTCGAGATATTGACAAAAATAAGATATACATCTCCTCCTCCTGCCGGAGAAACTGTGGAATATTTTAGGAAGAAAATATTCCGAAAAGGTTTATCGATGTGAGGGGCATCATTCCACGAAATAATTTTTTCAATCGATATTTTAGAAGCTCAGATTTTATGGCAAATACATCAGAAGCGAAAATTAACACTTACACCTCCTGGTGGCCAAAGTATTCTTTACCAAAAATTCGAAATTATATACAAAAGATTGTGCATCAGGAGATGTATCCGCTGAAAAAAAATTTCAATTTGGAGTTTTAGAAGAAGAGTTATCGGGAAAAAATGCAATTTACTTTTACGCCCCCTAGCGGAAAATCTATGCGTAATTTGAAAAAGAAACTATATCCAAAATACTCTTCGACATAAATGGAATCGAAAGATAAAAGATTTTTTCAATCGGATGTTTAGAAGCAAATATGTGGAATAAAACGTGTTTTTGAATTCGACATCATCTGCATTTACGCCCTCTAGCGGCGAAATTGTACATCGTAAAAAAAACGAGACAAAGGATCATCATTCGCATATTTCAAGCTTTCGAATGCAAAAAAAAATTTTTAAATCGGACTGATAGTTGCAGAGGTACCGTGGGTACAGGCGGACGGACTGACAAACCGATAACATAAGCACGATCTTTTTTTACAAAAGACGTGCTAAAAATGAAAGAAAAGGTGATTGAGTTCCTTGTTTCTACCCAGTGGCATGATGTCAGTGTCAGAGGGACAAGTCCTTCTACATCATGCCTTCTGTCATAAAGCAGAGAATAAAGGATTATTTAGAAGAGAGAGATTATTACTTGTTATATGTTTATAGTTGGTACTACTGAGATGGCCGCCCCGGTGGCGCAGTGGTCTAAGGCGTTGGCCTATAATCATTCGTCCGAAGGGGTCCGGGTTCGAATCCCGGTGAGGCATGGATGTTGTGTTTGTCTTACGGCACTGGCTCTCTCCCTTCCCTGGAACCAGTGACCCTAAATTAGGGACGGGCGACTGCTTATAGCCCATTGAGTTGCTCACGGTGGTCGTTAAACCTCAAAAAAAAAAAAAAAAAAAAACCTACTGAGATGAGGTGGCGGAAGGAATTGTTTTTTCCGTAGCTTTCGCAAAACCCTGCTGCCATGTGAATATTTCTTTTGAGGGACCGAAACAATTTGGATCCCCTTTTAGTTCAGGCACGTTGACAGCTTAAAAGGTTAGCTAAGGTTCATGTTCCACAAGTGAGAGCTGGAAAGATGCATTGATTACACATTTTTCTTTTAAGACATAATTGAGATTTGCTCTTGAAAATGAACCTGTTTTTTCCAAATGTTCTCTAGATAAGTTTTACACGCGTAATAATTTTTTCTACACTGTGGCCTTTGCTTCATATCCACCGTCAAAGGTACAATTTCAGTTATGGAGCAGAAAAAACATTATGTTGGGGAGGGGGGGGATAACGAACACCTTAAGTAACTCAATAGGCTATAAGCAGCTCCTCGTCCCTAATTGTGGGCCACTGGTTCCAGGGAAGTGAGAGAGTCAGTTCCGTAAGAGACAAACACGACAACCATGGATCACCGCGATTCGAACCCTGACCCATCTCGGACGAGCGGCCAGAAGCGAGCTTTTAAATCACTACGCTACCCCGGCCATGTTACAAAAAATATCATCAGTTATTTTTAAATTTAACTGAGACGTCCCGGTGGCCCAGTGGTCTAAGCGCTGGCTTCTGATCCTTCTTCCGAGTTGGGTCTGTGTTTGAATCGCGGTGAGACATGAATGTTGTGTTCGTCTTGCGGCACTGCCTCTCTCCCTTCCCTGGAACCAGTGGCCCTAAATAAGGAACGGGTGAGTGTTCATATCCCACTGAGTTGCTCACGGTGGTCGTTAAACTCCCAACCAAAAAAAAAATTTGGCTGATCAGAATGGAAATCATCAGTTTTTGTAAAAGCATTGCGCGTCGAGCAAATTTTTTTTTTTTTAACAGGAACTGACAACTAAACTTGAAAGGTTTTTTCTTTGGGAGTTAAACAACCACCGTGAGCAACTCAATGAGTTATGAGTAGTCGCCCGTCCCTAATTTAGGGGAACTCGTTACAGAGAATGGAGAGAGCTAGTGCTGCAGGACAAGCACAACATCCCTGCCTTGCCGGGATTACAATCTGGAGCCACTTGAACAAGCGGTCAGAAGTGAGTGCTCAGACCCCTGTGCCACTGGGGGTCATGTACGTCAAAACTATTGTAGTCATGTTTGGAGGGGAAATGAAGGGCTCATAACGAGCATAGTGATTAACGGGGAACTATCAGGAAAACTGAATAGCCGCCCACTGTGGCGCAGTGGTTTAAGCGCTGGCTTATGACCACTTGACCGAAAAGCGTCCAGGTTCGAATCACGGTGAGGCATGGATGTTCTGTTTGTCTTACGGCATTGGCCCTCTCCCCATTCCCTGGGACCAGTGGCCCTGAATAAAGGACGGGCGACTGCTCATAGCCCATGAAGTTGCTCACGGTGGTCGTTAAACCTTCAACCCCCCCCCCCAAAGAATAAGGGAAGACCTTGGATGAGATGAGGGGATACCACACAGTCGAGTCACATTATTGTGACTACCTCCTACTTTTGACGTCAACAGCGTGTAGCCAATGAAAGAAAGCACGTGTCATGAGTTGGCTTCAAGGCTGTATAAGGTGTGCTGTAGGCATTCTGAAAATATTTCACTCGTTGCTGTCATGGATGAAAGGATCGATTTATCAGATTTGTAAAAAAGGATGATTATCGGCTTTCGGGACAAGAGTGGCAGTATTTCTGAAACAGCGCAGTTTGTGAACTGTTCGCGTGCTGCTGTGGTTAAAATGTATCATGATTGGAGAAATGGCACCATTGCCAATACGCTACGTAGAAACTGAAGAGCACCACGTGCCATTGATGTGAGAGGTGAACGTCAGCTTCGAAGGTGCGTGAGGGCAGATCGACACGCTACAGTGGAGCAACTCACTGGCCGAATGAACCAGGGGGCTACAGGAAGTGTGTCTAAAACGACAGTTCAGCGAACCCTGCTGCGTATGGGGCGCAGATGCAGACGGATGGTCACTGCACCAATGCTGACGAAGGTGCATCGGCAGAAAACGCTTACATTTGCACGTCAGTATCGGAATTGGACCTCCGCTGATTGGCAAAGGATGGCCTTCTTCGATTAATCACGTTTTCTGCTTCATCGAACGGATGGACGTTGGCGTATAAAGCAAGAAACATCGGAGGACAAACATTTTTCAACAATTGCTGGAAACACAAGCTGGTGGGGGCATCGTTATGGTCTGGGTAATGTTTTCGTGGCATTCCCTGAGTCCACTCATACTTGTGGAAGGCACAATGGGCCGAATTCGTTATGAATCCATCCTTGCAGACCACGTACACCCATACATGCTGATTGTCTTCCCTGGGACAGATGGGATCTTCCAGAACGACAATGCGGCGTGTCACAAAGCTAGAAATGTCCGAGAGTGGTTGGAAGAGCACGATGAAGATTTCAAAGTACTTTCCTGGCCCCCTAACTTCTCAGACTTAAACCCAATTGAGCATCTGTGGGACCACCTCGATCGTGTTGTTCGCTCTATGGATCCGCCACCATGTATCCTCCAGCAGCTGTCAGATGCACTGCAGTCAGCATGACTCCAGATACCTGTGAATACCTCCCATCATCTTATTGAGTCATTCCCAGCTCGTCTAGCTGCTGTCCGCGCTGCACACAGCGGTTACTCTGGATATTAGCTGGTGGTCGCAATAATGCGATTCGACCGTGTATAAACGAGGATGAAAAGTAAAAAATTCCAGAGGTGAGGTTACGAAATGCAGAATTCAGTGAATATAAAAAAATCCGTAGTAGATTCCTCTTCTAGTTTAGAGAACAGTGATGCTGTGGGAGAAGACCTTATAAGTGAAACTGTTAATGTTATAATTTTAAAGATTCAAGTAAATTTGATTTTTCAAAATGTATATTTTCTGTCTTGCACGGTGCTCATTCGCAAATCGCACGTGGTACGAATAACACTCGATGTTCTCAATAATAAGTAGCTTGCTAGCGTCTTTTAAAAACCGGTCCAAGAGCTAATTTTACGCATTTACTGAAAGAAGACGTTAGACAGATTAATGCAGATAAAGATATCCTGCCTTTATTGAGACCGCGACTTCAGCCGAATAAAAAAAAGAAAAAGGAAAAAGCATATTTAGGAGCTGTGCCCAATCTACTTTTAAATTCATTGCATGTTGTGTGTGTGTGTGTGTGTCAACTGACAATCTGCATTGCAGTCTGTCGCTCTTAATCCATTAGCTGTTTTTGTGGTCTTAAAGGAGAACAGCACCGAAAGAATGGAACTCAGGTCATTGGATTCTAAAACAGCGAAAATATATAGGTACTGCCGGTTAAACATCTAAAGTAAACATAATTTAAAAGGGTGAGAATTAAATACATTCACAACGCTTTTCCGTTATGAGCTGGCTATGAATGCGATAATGACTCCGAACTATGCTGCCAAACAAAACTGCAAATTAATTAACATTCGATCGGTAAAAAAGGAAAGAAGGCTTTTCTTTCATACTTATGTGTGTCGAAAGATTATGAGAAAGTCAATCTTTAATTATCTTTGGAGTTCCCTTTTTCAAAAGCCTGCCAATACACTGGGTTAAGTGTTTATGTCGTGTGGATTATGTGGCTAAATGATTCCTTTCCGGTAACGTCTGTTATGCGCCAGGTAATTGGGAGATATCGTGCTGCTTCGTTTAGCATCTTTTCGTTTTTACCTTACGAAATATTTCGGATTACTCCTTCTCTTACAAAGCGATGATTCTGCAAAGAAATATGTACTTTTGCGCATATTATGTAGACAAAACAGACTTAAATTATGCAGCGGAGGCGCTTGTTATATTAAGCAACTTCAAATAATCTTTCATGCGTGAGTTTGTGACTGGCATATCATTAAACGGCGCGCTTGCGTTCCGTGGAAGTAAATAACTAAATGAAATTTTCCTCTTTTCATAAAGAAGTTTTAAACCAACGTACAGGAGTTATCGAAATAAAACGGGATTTTCCATTTACCTGTGAAGCATATATACATTATATTGACAAAAGTCACCGGACACCTAGAAGAAAAATACAACACAGCATTTATTGACATATATTAGTACGGCCTCTCCTTGACAAATGTCAACCCCGCCTTCTCGTGGTGCATCCTGTTCCCACTAAAGGGACTCTGACGACCGCCAATAGCGGTATAACTATACCATCGGGATTAGAGGAAATTCTATCCCACACTCACCAACCCGCTTGGCCAGCGTGGTGAGTTATGGCCAAACCCCTCCAAAATGATTCCACAACTTAAATCTTGGCCCTCAGTCTCCGGCAGCTGGAATGTACCTGGCCAAGGCAGCGGCCAGTGCGACATGAAGGCAGAGGGTGCTAAGAATCCCCGGAGGACCGAACTAGGCTGCCATCTGATGCTGACCTTGGCTACGTACAACGGACGCTCCCTATCTTCTGATTCAAGGCTTCTTGAATTGGAAGAGGAACTACAAAGGATCAAGTGGGACATCGTCGGGCTAAGTGAGGTAAGGAGAAAAGGAGAAGATCTCATCGAACTGAAAAGTGGACATCTCTTCTACTATCGTGGGACAGATACTGGCAGAACTAGTGGTGTTGGATTTATAATAAACAAGAAACTGAAGGATAAAGTTGTAGAAGTTGAAAGTTCCTCTGACAGAGCTGCACGACTTGTTATCCAACTCTCGAAAAGATACCAGGCTCAGATTATTCAAACTTATGCACCCACCACAAGTCATCCTGAAGAAGAAATTAAAGAATTTTATGAGGAAATTTGTCATCTTAATAATAAAGGTAAGCAGCACTTGAAAATAATTATGGGAGATTTCAATGCAAAAATAGGGCAACGGCAACAGAATGAAACTTCAGTAGGTAAATTCGGTCATGGCAACAGAAACCAGCGTGGAAATACTCTCGTTGAGTTTGCAGAGGCAGAAGGGTTTTTCATCTTGAACTCCTTCTTCAAGAAAAAGCCACACAGGAAATGGACATGGAGACATCCAAATGGGACGACAAGTGAAATTGATTTTATTATGTGTAACAAAAAATTCGTCATAGAAGACTGCAGTGTGCTGAACAAGTTCAACACAGGTAGTGACCATAGATTGGTGAGATGTAAGATGCACCTCAACACCAAACTTGAACGTGGCAAGCTCATAAGACAAACAAAATCTATTGACATAACCAACCTTAAAAAACACCATAATACCTTCAAGTTGGAACTGAAGAACAGGTTCTCTGCTTTTGAAGGCCTAACATCGGAAGAAGTAGACATCTCTGAAGTTAACAGAAAAGTAACCAAAGCTCTTATGGAAACAGCAACAAAATTAGCTGGGTCTAAGAACAAGTTGCATGTAAACAAATTATCAGGAAAAACGAAAATGTTGATGCAAAAAAAAGAAGAGAGATGAGGACAACTAAAGAAGATGTGACTTCCAAAGTGGAATATATACAGCTATGCAAGACAGTAAGAAAAAGTATCACTGAAGACGTAAGAAAATTCAACTGTGAACTAGTGAGGAAAGCAATTGAAAACAACCAAAGCCTAAAGATAGCAAAGGGACATCTCAGTAAGGGAAGAAAACAGATTATGGCACTGAGAAAAGAAGATGGTTCTGTAACAAGAAATAGAGGCGAAATTTTGACAAGAGTGAAAGATTTCTACTCCAAATTATATGAAAGGGATGATACATGCACTCCAGACATCATGAAAGATACCAGTACCAGAGTTCCTCCAGTCCTTCCAGCAGAAGTTGCACATGCAATCAAGAACATGAAGCGGGGAAAAGCTCCAGGAGAAGATGGAATTACTGTAGACATCATACAAGAAGCAAGTGGAGAAATTGAAACAGTACTCGCCCAAATTTTCACTCGATGCCTTAATGAAGGAAAGATTCCTGAGGATTGGAACACCGCTACAATGATCCTGCTACATAAGAAAGGTGACATTGAGGATCTCGGAAACTACAGACCTATCAGCCTCCTATCAGTAGTTTATAAAATCTTCACTAAAGTTCTTTCACACCGCTTAAAGGTAACACTGGACATGGCTCAACCGAGAGAACAAGCTGGATTCAGGAGTGGCTACAGCACAATAGATCATATCCACGTACTGAGAGAACTAATTGAAAGAGCGAGGGAATATGAACTTCCATTGTGCATGGCTTTTATCGATTATGAAAAAGCCTTTGATTCGGTGAAACCATCAGCAGTTACAATGGCTCTGAAAACCTGCGGTATTGAAGAGGCATACATTAATATTATTAATAACATCTATGAAAATGCAAGTGCAAAGATTCGGCTGTTTGAAAATACAACACACATAAAAATTGGAAAGGGAGTGAGACAAGGTGACACCATATCTCCGAAACTCTTTAATGCCACATTGGAGGGGTGTTTTTCAGTCGCTGAGCTGGGAAAACAAAGGGATAAAGATTAATGGAGATTATCTAACCCACCTTCGTTTTGCTGATGACGTAGTCATTTTTGCAACTACCCCATCAGAGCTGCAGAGTATGATCCAGGAACTTGCTGACAAGAGTAAAGAAGTGGGATTAAAAATGAACTTTCAGAAGACAAAAGTGATGTTCAATGCTTTTACAAGAAATGAAGATTTATTGATTGATGGAGAAAAGCTGGAGATAACAGACACGTACGTTTATCTTGGACAGCAGATATCAAGTGAGGGTCACATTGATGAAGAAATTAATCGGCGTACAAAACTTGCCTGGAGAGCTTTTGGAAGAAACAGCATAATTTTCAAGAGCAATATGCCATTATGTCTTAAAAGAAAAGTGTTTGATCAATGCATTCTTCCAGTGCTTACGTATGGTGCAGAGACGTGGACCTTAACTAAAAGAGATATACAAAGACTGCAGACAACTCAAAGAAGCATGGAGAGGTGCATGCTTGGTGTAACCAGGAGAGATAAGAAGAGGAACTCGTGGATCCGAAAAATGACAAGAGTGGAAGACATCATGATCAGAGTTAAATCCCTGAAATGGCAATGGGCTGGACATACTGCCAGAAGGACAGATCATCGATGGACAGCCGAAATTTTAGATTGGATTCCAAGGGACAGGAAAAGACCCAGAAGAAGACCACGTGTGAGATGGGTGGATGAAATTCGAAAGTATGCAGGGGTGACATGGAGGAGACTGGCACAAGACAGACCGTTGTGGAGGGAAACTTGGGGAGACCTTCGTCCAGCAGTGGATTGATAATGGTTGACAATGATGATGATGATGATGATTAGTACGGTGTCGATTACTCCCAATGCTGAACTTGGCATTTACTATCGCCCAATGTTCCATTACAGCAGATCTTACATTTGATGCATATCGGACTCTTCTGCTACAGAACTATCCCCCAGTCAAGCTCCCATCAGTCTGTGCCTATATTTTTATTTTAGCGAAGCATGTAATCTACGTGTTTCATCAACGCTGCAGATATTTGACTACTCCTCTGACTGTGCATGAAGCTTCTACGGCATTATTATGCCATTTCCGCGACCGTCTGACATCTCGACTTCGGCTAGAGTATTCTGTTGCAGTTACTCAGCGTCGGGAGAGCCAGTTCCTTGCCACCTGGTCACCGGCTGCCTCATGGTTTACCAGCTCGCCAGCGTCATTGTACCTGACGGTCGGCAGATTTGGTATTTGACCTTTTTGAATCAGAAATGCATATGTAAATATCAACAATCTGTTTTCAAGATCTTTGCACAGCTTGGAAATTTACCGCATGGGTTTTTTTTTTATAAAGGGCTGTACGTGTTTGCACAGCAAATTGTTTTTTGTGACACTCATCTTGTATTTTTTTTTTCTTACATTGACGTTCAAGTTAGTTCGTCTTTAGTTTACATTTTGAGTATAAATATTGCAGTTAGTCATTAGCATAGTGCTGTATAAACATAGAAATTGTTTCTGCAGTGTAGTTTTTTGTAATTTTGCTCTATTTTGTTTCCCGAACATGTTTGCACTGTGCTGTATAATTGTACATAGTTTTCAAAATATTGCGGATCAAGTAATCCATCTTATTTGCATCAGAATGTCCAAGTTTAGTTATTTCCTGTTATTAAACATTCCAATGATTTGTCTGATAATCAGTTTTTAAATTGCATAGTACTGTACATCCTTGTAAATATGTTGTGTTAAAACTCACTGTCATATCGTACCTTCTTTCAAGAGACATGTTGACTAATGATTCTTACTGTATTTATTTTTGCACAAGTTAGTCAATTGCATGGTGTTGTACTCATGAGTAATATATTTTGAAAAACATTTTACCTATTTTGTTCTTTTGTGTGAGGTAATGCTTGGTACTATCATTCTTCTATTACTACATATGGATAGTGAGAATATGTTAAAGCTTTATTCATCGTGTGTTTTCTTATTATACTTACATTTTCAATCTGGTCAACAGAATAGTGTTACATTTCTGTATATGGTCCGATTTTGATTTGTAACATGTTGACACTGTGCTGTATATCTGTACATTGTTTTTGAATATTGCCGAACAGGTAATATATTATATTTACACCAAGAAGTCCAAGTTTGTTCTTCTCCTGATATTCATCATTTCATTGATTTGTCTTATGATCAGTTTGTCAATTGCTTTGTACTGTACATTCTTGTAACTATGATGTGTTACACCTTACTGTCTTATTGTATTTTTTTTTTTCAAGAGAAATGTTGTCTCCTGAAGCTCTCAATATTTTCTTGAACAAGTTTGTTAATCGCACAGCAATGCACTTATGAGCAATAAGTTTTTTGTTAAATGCCCAGACATGCTTGTCGCTGTTCATTTATCACGAGCTGTAATTTTTCTCCATTTTTCAACTTGTGCACTATGCTGTATATTTTTATATAGGTTTTAGTAGTTTAACGATCTTTGATCGTATTTTATTTGTATTTAGACGTCCTTATTAGTTCGTCTCCTGATTTCTACCTTGAATAAAGATATTTTGAAACCACCTTTGGTCTTAATGCATGCACTGACCCTTCGAGACATGCTTTCGACAAAGTTTTGGAACACAGCGATTGGGCTTCCATTTACTACATAGTGCTGCCGCTAACTGCTGCTTAATAGTAGGTCTTGTTTCCAAACTTCTTATGCGGCGCTCTAATTCATCCCATATGTGCTCTATGGGATTACGATCAGGGTTCTGTGCTAGCCAGTACACACACGATGCGGAATTATCGTCAAACCACAGCGTAACAGTCTTTGTTTTTTGGCTCGGTGCATTATCCTTCGGGTACCAACAAAGCTCAGTTCCATAGTATTGCTACAGAGTTGGTAGGGCATAATTGTCCAGAATATCGAGGTAAACGTGCTGGTTAACAGGTTTGTCCACGACAACCAATAGGCCGGGACCACACCACGAAAAATACCCCCACAAGAATACACTGCCGGCTCCAAACTTGACTATAGGAACAGTACACTGTGGTAACTAGTGTTCCCGCGGCTGCCGCCATACCCACACACGACCATCAGACTGACGGATGGTGTATCTGGATTTATCGATCCATAGGACTCGTTTCCATTGATCTAAGGTCCACGATAAATGTTCATGTTCTTTACACCATGCTAAACCACGAGTAGCATTCCGAATGGAAATGAAAGGCTTATGAGCAGCCGCACGACCACGGTAACCCATGGAATGAAGTTCCCTGCGAATGGTACGTGAACATACCGAGGTTCCAGCATTTTTGCTCACCTGTACACTGAGGACTTGTACAGTACTCCGTCGATTACCTGTAACGACTCTCCTGAGGCTTCGACGTCCTCTATCACTGATTTTCTTTGGGCTGCCGGTACGTTTTTGCTGTTTCAGGCAAGCCATGTGTCTTCCACTTATTCAGTGCATCCAAAACAATTCATCTTGGGTATGATCAAACGCCTCTCGGCTTCTCTTACGGACAACCCACTAATATAACACCCAATAATCTTTCTTTTCTCAAAGTCAGTTTTCTTCCGCCCCGACATTTTCACTCAAATTCACAGTGAGATATGATGGCGGTCAGCTGCGGGCTTGTTTTTATATCGTTTGCAGCTGTACCGCGCTTCTTAACAACGCGGCGGATCCGTTCGTTTACTTTTGAAGTGGTGTCCAGTGACTTTTGTCAATATAATGCATATCGATTCAGCTGTGCGGAAAATAGGGTAACTAAAGAGCGTCGCAGTTTTTTTATTTTTAAAGCAACGTTTTATATATTCAATTATCGGTACATTTAACGTCTACTAGAGTTTCGCACATGGAACCGTGATCCCGCTTCCACACAACTACGGCGTGTTCATTTTTACTCATTTCATGTGTCACGTGTCACGTTGGTGGTTATGGGTTTTGATGAATGTTTTCCAAGCACTGACAAAAATATGGTGATGAAGATGAATTACTCACCAGGAAAAGACGGTTTCAATCAAAGTGGGGAAATGGGAAAATGCGAGTGTTTCCGTCCGCGAATTGTTCGGCTACTTCTAAATCACCCAGAGATCTGAAAATTGGTATGCTGATATGTCTTAACGTCTGTATGCCCAGAAAATTCCGAAAATCAAAATGGCGGCTTTTAAACACGGCTTTCGAACACTACCTGCTTGATGTTTTTCGTTAATTGTTCGACCACTTCTAAATTATCTGCAGATCTGAAAATTGGTATGCTGATATGTCTTAAGGCCCGTATACCTAGAAAAGTCCGAAAACCAAAAAAAAATCAAAATAATGGAAACATTGGCTGCTTGAATTTTATGCGAATTGTTTGACCACTTCTAAATGACCTAGTGATGTGAAAATTGGAATATTGATAAGTCTTAAGGTCCGGATACCTAGGAATGTCCGAAAACCAAAAAAATCAAAATAATGGAAACATTGTCTGCTTGAATTTTATGCGAATTGTTTGACCACTTCTAAATGACCTAGTGATGTGAAAATTGGAATATTGATAAGTCTTAAGGTTCTTGATACCTAGGAATGTCCGAAAACCAAAAAAATCAATATTACGGCTTTGGAACATTGCCAGCTTGAATTTTTCGCGAATTGTTCGTCCACTTCTAAAATGATCTGCAGATCTGAAAATTGGCGTATTGGTTGGTCCTAAGGTCCGGATGCCTAGAAATAACCGGGAAAAAAATGGCGGCTTTGGAACATTGTTTGAATTCTTCGCGAATTGTTTGACCACTTCTAATTGACCTAAAGATCTGAAAATTGATGTGCTTATTGATTGGTCTTAAGGTCCGGATACCTAGAAATGTCTGAAAGCCAAAAAAAAAAATGGCGGCTTTTAAACACGACTTTGGAACACTCCGTGCCTGATGTTTTTCGCGAATCATTCAAACATTTCTAAATTACCTAGAGATCTGTAAATGGTTATACTGATATCTCTTAAGGTGCGGCTACCTAGAAAAGTTCGAAATTAAACAAAAAACAGAAAAGAAAAGCAGAAACATTGTATGCTCGAATTTTACGCGAATTGTTCGCCCACTTCTAAATGATATAGAGATCTGAAAATTGGCATGTTGATAGGTCTTAAGGTCCGGGTACCTAGAAACGTCGAAAAGCCAAAAACATTAAAAGGGTAGCTTTGGAATACTCTCTGCTTGAATTGTTCTACCACTTCTATACCTAGAAAAGTTTGAAAACCGAAAAATTCAAAAGGTGGCTTAGCTTTACTGTTCAAAACCCTTATAGGTTTAAAGATAATTATGCCAGAAACGTTGAAATGCTGAGAAAATTCCATGAAATTTTGATTTAGTGTTAAAAGACGCCAAAGCCTGCTCTGTTTTACGTCAAACCGTAGGCATTAACGTCATGACCCTGTTCTTAATCGTGAGACATTTAAGCACCTTAAATTACTTTTCTTTCCCAAAATTGCTTTTCCTTTTCTTTAATTTCAAGGTAAAAAACAAACAAACGATTTTATAGATTCACCGTTAGCAGAACGGGCATGACTGATAATAGTCTTCATATATTAAAGGGCAGTTACTACAGGCAACAGCGGGAGTTCACCACAGAATACACCTTGATAACAATACGCAGACCAGAAGTATCGCGTCCGATCAAGTGGGTCCCAGAAACTGCGAATTCCTACAAATGGAGCAGGTAACTACGCATTAGGGACCAGTCACCGAAAACTAATCATGGGTAAAGGCAGCGATGTAAGAGAGTTTACCCGTGGCCAGATAGTGGCTGTTAGGAAGGCCGGCAACTGCTGATTTGTTGGGATTTCAACGTCAGACCGTCACTTGTGCATATCAAACTTCCAACCAATGGAAGAAATGTGGCAGTAAACGTGCAATTGATTATCGAGGTGAACACAGACAGTACCGCTCCGTTACAAGAAGTGGCGTGGCTACAGCGGAGTAGATAACGTCAAAATTTAATGAGGGAGCGTCAAGGAGCATATGCACACACATTTTTTAGGAGCATATGCACACACATTTCTTCCCATGGGAAAAATAGGTAACGGCAGTCGTGGTCCCCGTCATGTGCAGAGTTGGGGACCCGCCCGTTACATAATTGGAATCTTCCCGAACCTGACCTGGACAAATCTGCTTTGAACTATTGATTCGAATATATCATCATCATCATCATCATTGTCAATCATTATCAATCCACTGCTCGATGAAGGTCTCCCCAAGTTTCTTCAACAACAGACTGTCTTGGGCCAGTCTCTTCCATCCACCCATCTCATACGTGGTCTTCTTCTGGGTCCTTTCCTGTCCCTTGGAATCCAGTCTAAAATTTCGGTAG
This sequence comes from Macrothele yani, assembly GCA_039090855.1. Taxonomy (NCBI): domain Eukaryota; kingdom Metazoa; phylum Arthropoda; class Arachnida; order Araneae; family Macrothelidae; genus Macrothele; species Macrothele yani. The sequence continues at coordinate 131,870,591 of CM077002.1, forward strand.
TTTATCGGTGGTCCATTCTCCTGAAAATATGTCCAGCCCATTGCCATTTCAGGGATTTTACTCTGATCATGATGTCTTCCACTCTTGTCATTTTACTTATCCACGAGTTGCTCTTTTTTTATCTTTCTTGGTTACACAAAGCATGCATCTCTCCATAAACTTTCAGTTGTCTGCAATCGTTGTGTGTCTTTTTTAGTTAAGGTTCGTGTTTCTACTCCGTACGTAAGTACTGGAAGGATGCATAGGTTAAACACTTTTCTTTTAAGAGATAATGGCACATAATGCCTTTAAAAATTGTACTGTTTCTTCCAAAAGCTCTTCAAGCAAGTTTCTTACGCCAATTAATTTCCTCATCAATGTGACCCTTTATTGATATCTGCTGCCCAAGATAAATGTAGGAATTTGTTATCTCGAGCTTTCCCACATCAATTGATAAATCTTCATTCCTTGTAAAAGCATTGTACATCAGTTTTGTCTTCTGAAATTCATTTTTAATCCCATTCCTTTACCCTTCTCGGCAAGTTCCTGCATCATACTCTGCAGCTCTGAAGTATTATTTCAAAGACCTCTGAAGGTTTCTTTGAAATTGTTCTTTTTTTTTTTCCTTTTGAAAAACAAAACGGAAATAAAACCGGGTCGAAATCGGGTCAGGAATACCTTGACCGGACCCGTTTAGCCGCCAAGAAATTGTCGACCGAGTGACTTGTTGACCCGCTGACCCGTTGACAAATTTCCATCGCTGGTCATGTCCCCTTGTTGACTGCAAGGCATAGAGCTTCAGTTTGCGAAGGCCTATTGCAAGTGGAGGGTGGTGGACTGGAAACATGTCCCCTGGTCTGATAGATCATGGTTTCAACTCTATCACACCGGTGAGAGAGTTGAAACCATGATCCATTGCTTCGTGTGGTTTGCTTCGTGATCCATTGCTTCGGTCCATTGCTTCGTGTGGTTTGAGCTTGTTGCGCAAACCACACGAAGCAATGGACCGTGTTTTACAATTTGGAATCATTCAGGTAGGTTGAGGCGATTTAAGAGTTTGCGGTCCATTTACGTGATTCATTATGGCTCCTCGTACTGCTCGAAACCTCCGTCACAGGCACAAAGGATGTAAACTAGAGATGAGCTGGGGCTGGCTCAGGATTCATTAAGAGACGAAATCCCCGGGCCCGAGCCGGGCCCGGGCTTGCCGTTACACATGTTAAATTTCATTACTGAATTCTTTATATACATTGAAGTGCCAGAAAAACTGGTACAGACGAGCTTATGCAAAATACATGGCAACGTCACCTACGCGCGTACTCGGTTGCGTCCGCCAGTGCGTATATAAAACCATAGACATCCTTGTCAGCTGTCAGAGCTGTTTTCATCATGAGAATGGCAAGTAATAACGATTTAATCGATTTTCAACGCGATGTCATAGTTGGCACTCGTGAGATGGGCCATAGTATTTCGGAGGTAGAAACGCAGTTCGGATTTTCACGGACGACCATTGCAAGGGTATACCGTGACTACAAGAATTCCGGCAAAACCTCCAACCTACGATGCCAGTGTGGCCGTAAAAAGACATTGGGGGAACGTGACCATCGTCGGCTGTCAAGAATCGTTTCACGCGATAGGCGTGCAACACTCTAGCAGGTATCATCGGAATTCAATGCTGGAGCCTCAACAAGCATCAGCGTCCGGACTGTGCAACGTACCCTGCACGATATGGGCTTGGGAGCCGACGCCCAAGTCGAGTTCCCTTGATGGGTGCAGGACACAGAGCTATGCGCCTCGCTTGGGCACCACAACACCGCCACTGGACACTTGATGACTGGAAACAAGTAGCCTGGTCTGACGAGTCGCGTTTCCAACTGTAGCGGGCAGATGGAAGGATTTGTGTGTGGCGCAAACCCCATGAAGCCATGTATCCCGCCTATTAACAAGGAACTATACCGAATGGTGGGGGTCCGTAATGGTATGGGGTGTATTTAGCTGGACTTCACTGGGAACCCTGGTACGTCTACAAACGTCTGTGACCGGCCAACGCTATGTGCGCATCCTTTCTGACGAGGTGTACCCGTTCATGTCCTGCATTCATGCTGATGGGTTGGGCCTGTTCCAACAGGACAATGCATCTTTACACAAGTGTCGCCACGCCCCCTGAGTTTGGGGTGTTGTCATACGTATCCAAGTCCCCAGATTTGAACGTGATAGAACACATTTGGGATGCCATGCAACGCGCTATCGAACACAGGAATCCGAGACCTCGGAATACACCCGAATTGCGAAACGCTCTGCAGGAAGTATGGTGTGCATTGCCTACAGCATATTTCCAGAAGCTAGTGGAGTCCATGCCCCATCGTATTTCGGCAGTCCTGAGCTCCCGTGGGGGATCTACCAAGTATTAAACTGGTGTACCAGTTTTTCTGGCAGTTCAGTGTATATCCTTCATTGTTTATAAGTAACCATCACGAAAAACTGTAGTTAAAAAATAATTCCCTGGATATTATTGTTATAAAGTGGTTACCAAAAATTAAAGAATTTCTAGTGTAAAGTACATGGGTGGTGCCACTTCTAGATCTGTAGCTTGATTTCTCCAGCAATGATTTTTTTTCCGGAAAAAAATCAGCAGGCTTATTTAGAGATTTGTAAGATGAGTTTGAAATTCATGATCCTTATCCAGATGAAATTTGAAAGTACGTGGAATTGCGCATGGGAGAAACACACTTTGAAGCTGTGGGTTTGTTATCCTGGTGGAAGAATTCTCAATTTTCTAAGCTAGCTGCCATTGCGAGAAGTGTACTATGTATACCAGCCAGTAGTTCTGCTAGCGAGAGAGTGTTTAATGCAGCAGGTCAAGTTTTAGAGGAAAGAAGATCAAAGTAAAGCACTGCAGCATTAGATGCGATTCCTTTTTGAGGAGTTTCGAGAGGCTTAAAAACGGTGAGCATATTATTCTATTATTCATACACAGAATAATATCGTGGTTATTACACTATTATGTGCAGAGCTTTATTAATGTTATAAAATGCAGAATTATCTAGAATGCTCATACTTTTTTTCTTTTGGAAATTTTCTTACGTGCTTCTTATATATTCTACTACATCACTGTAAACTAACTTTACCAGTTAGCATATGCGTAAATTATATTGCAAAGTTTAGCATTTAAGCGTCACTATTTAAAACACGTGCAACTGTATGTAAATATTATATGTTTTGTAATGCAATTTATTCAAAATAAAGGTAAACTTAGAAATCCAAAAGAAATAACGAATGTGAACATTTTGTGTTTCTAAAAGATTTTCTTATCTTCAGCTTTTGGCAAAATCGCTGATTCCCCTGGTATAGACGAACGGCATGTTCATCGATTATTTATTTATTTTCTAGTCCACATTTTACAACACTTGCTTTTATGCATAGTGTTTCGAAGAACATATTAATACACTGCTGGCCACCCAAAATGCAACACCAAGAAGGAAGCATCCGATTGGCCTGAAATTCGCAGCATGCGTCGCCCGCGAGAGGACATGCAAAGGATTAGCATTGCAGGGCATATGCAGATCATGTGCGCCCGGCACGCCACCGAGAAGCACTCTAAGAAGGGTGCATAGAAGGCGGGGTGTAAGTAGTGGAAGAGCGTTGTGCTACCGGACCTGTGTGTGAGAAGCTTCCTGATGCCTCGTCGCAGAATACGGCAGTCATTCCAGCACGCTTCGGAGTTCGACAGAGGACGACTAGTGGCTTATCGTGACAGCGGTTTATCGTACCGAGACATCGGCGCCCGTGTGGGACGACATCCAGCCACAGTGAGGCGAGTATGGATTCGGTGGGCGCAAGACGGACGGCCGGACCGACGTGAGCGATTGCCGCAGCCGCGGCACACCACCGAACAAGAGGACCGGCGTGTTGTGCGGCGGGCATCGACGGCTCGCACTGCTACATTACCAACGTTAGCGCAGGAATTAGGGTGTGTTGCGCAACAACCTGTGTCAGCACGTACCGTTCGACGTTGTCTGCAGGAGCAGGGACTTGCCGCACGGCGCCCATTGCTCCGATTACCATTGACGTTACACCACCGTCGAGTGTGGCGGCAGTGGACCGTTGAACGCCGCACCTGGACTACGGAATGGTACGACATTGTCTTCTCCAACGAATCCCGCTTCTTCCTGCAACCCCACGATGGTCGGATCCGCGTGTGGCGGCACCGCGGCGAGAGACTGTATGATACCGGTCCGTCGCAATTGGATATGACACCCGCACACCTCTGGTACGTATCGCAGGTACACTCAACAGCCACCGCTACATCTCCGACGTTTTGGAGCCTGTAGTCCTCTCTTACATGCAGGATCTGCCAGCGGCAACGTTTCAACAAGACAATGAGCGCCCGTACGTGGCACGCATCGTGCAACAATTCTTCACGGCCCACCAGGTGTCACCGCTGCCGTGGACCGCCTGTTCTCCCGATATGTTGCCTATCGAACACGTCTGGGCGCTGATCGGCAACCGAGTGACCCGGCAAGCACTACCCGCGACTACGCTTGATGAACTGTGGCAGTGTGTGGAAGCAGCCTAGACCGACATGCCCCAAGCCGGCATCCAAAGCCTCTTTCTTTCGATGCCGCGGCGTCTATCGGCCGTTATTGCCAGCCATGGGGGCCACACGAACTATTGACGTCTGCGTGTTCCGCAAGTCGCACGGGCCTGTAAGCTCAATTGTTTCATCTTTGTATCTGTTGTTATGTGTCTAGTAAATATGGCTTTGCTATCTCGTGTCCTTCTTGGTGTTGCATTTTGGGTGGCCAGCAATGTATTATAAAGTGGATTAACTGAAGTAAACTTTTTAAACTAATGATTTTTAAACTAATCCTTGATTGGGCCATAGTTTTGGCCTGCGCATAATGCAAGCCTTGGTAAGCAAAATTTTCTGAGAAACTGGGCCCGGGCTTAACAAACACATGCAATAAAAGAAAGCGGGCTTGGCCCGGGCTCCAGGCCTTTGGACCCGGGCGAGTTTGGGCTCCTAAAATTGAGTCCGAACTCATCTCTAATGTAAACATCCATGCAGAACATCTTTGAGAGACGTTCAACAAGTTCCAAGCCTGACCTTGAAAGTAGTAGTTGGCGGATGACGCAAGTATTGCAAAGTATTGTATCATCTTTCTGTTATGTAACACCCACGCCACGTCTCTGTGTCAGCATTTGAGACGCGCCACAGTACATTGAAGTCTATAAGGTGAAAATGGATGAGCGACAGATGTAATTGCGGAACAGAGCAGCGATTCAATTTTGACGACGGAAGATGAAACGCCACACAATATTCATGAACGTATGTACGTCGATGGTGCACCTTTATATGCCACAGTCAAAAGATGGGCTGCTCTCTTTACACGCAGAAGAGACTCGTTGGAAGACGACCTTCGCAAGGGACACTCTGGGGAAGTGTCTACAAGTGAAATATGCGAGAAAGTGGAGGACCTGGTGATGTCGAACCATCGAATCCGTGTCGTACAGATTGCTGAGGAACTGAAGTTAAGAACCGGCAGTGTTTGGACCATTTTGCATGAGATGTTAAGGATGTCAAAGGTCTGTGCCAGAGGGGTTCCTCCAATGTTGACACCTGAGATAAAGAATGATCGTGCTGAAGCAAGTCGGGTTCAACTTGACTGCACTAACCGCTATCCAGATGACGAACAGAATCCCTGCGTACACCCATGGAGTCTGTTCGTAACGAATCTCTTTCCGCACCATGACGTCATCTTTCAACAGTAAAACGCCACACGGAATACTTCCCCAGTAGAACCAATCGGCTTCATGATAATTCAAGTAAGCCATTCGAATGGTCCCACTCGATCGCCATACCTTAACCCCATTCAGAATTTGTGGGACGAATTGGAAAGATCTGTTCGATCCCTCCAACCATCACCGCATCTTACACTGTATTATACTCGAACAGCAGTAATATTATGGTCATTTATCTAACTGTGTTTCGGACTATTTTTCGTTGAAATAACTACTTGCACTAGACGTCTTATTAACTCCACTAAACAGCTGAAAATGTATTTATGCATCCTATACCAGCTGGATTAAATGACGTTCAGGAGCGAGGAATTGCAGTGATCCGGCATAGCTGCGTTTCATTTAATCGCACAAATGTTCCATGAAATTCAAATCTGGGTAATTTGACTGTCAGAAAAGCACACGAAATGTTTGCCCATAACCGCTGGACAGTTCCTGCATAAAGAGCGCCTTGTGACGTGGGCCGTTGTCTTCCTGAAAGAGTCCGATGCTATCCCAATACACTTCAACATGTAGGGCAGCATATGGTGCACAACAGTCTGTAATTGCCATCTTCGTGGGGAGGGTTGTTTAACGGGAATGAAGGGACCAGTGTATGTCCATGAGAACAATCCCCAAACCATAAAACCCCCGCAGCTGGCATGTTTTTGTCCAACCATGTGGTCTGGTTGTATCTGTTCATCCGCGCGGCGTCGAATAGCAACCCATCTATCGTCATAGCGGAACATAAATCGAGACGCATCAGAGCCAATAGCTCTTTTCCAGCTTTCAATCCAGTCAGGAAGATTCCGTGACTACTACCAACGTAACAATCGATGACAGTTAGTCAGTGTGGTATAATGAAATGTCAATCCACTTATTACGTCCATCCGCAAGAACTGTCTCGATTTGCAGTCTGCTAATAATTGAGAAACTTTGAGCCGTCTGTTTTCCCGGAAAGTATGCAAATCGACGTTCACGTCGACTGTGAGCTAATAGTGGTCTCCACTTTCGGCACGTTGGGAGAATGTGCATTTTTATTCGGCATTTCCCACCACTCCTCAATCTTTTACTCGAACCTTTTCAGTAACACCTCAAACTTTTATTGGGATATTTCGCACCACACTTCAAACTTTTATTCGGACCTTCCCTGCCACTCCTCAACCCTTTTACTCGGAACTTTTCAGAAAAAAACCTCAAACGTTTATTGGGGTATTTCCCGTCACACCCTCAAACTTTTATTCAGATATTTCGCACCACACTTCAAACTTTTAGTCGGACCTTTCCCACCCCACCTCAACCTTTTATTCGGACCTTCCCTGCCACTCCTCAACTCTTTTACTTGGAATTTTCCGTAACATCTCAAACATTTATTCGGATATTTGCCGTCACACCCTCAAACTTTTGTTCAGATATTTCGCACTACACTTCAAACTTTTATTCGGACTTTTCCCACCACACCTCAACCTTTTATTCGGACCTTCCCTGCCACTCCTCAACCCCTTTACTCGAAACTTTTCCGCCACACCTCAAACATTTCTTCGGATATTTTCTGTCACACCCTCAAACTTTTATTCAGATATTTCTCGCTGTCCCTCAAACATTTGTTCAGAATTTTGCGGCCACACCTTAAACTTTTATTCGGACCGTTTCCGCCACACCTAAAAAAACCTGCAATGACTGCGTAACTTGCGTTGGCGACCTTCTTCCTCGTGCTGATTATCATTCCCTGTTCAAACTCCGACATATCCTTTCCTTTCGCCATTGCACGGGCTTCTTATTGGAGAATTGAGACACCGTGCCCGTACCCTCTATATACATTGTGCACTGTGGACAGGGCGGTGACGTTGATACTACTTGTTGTGCGACGCATCTACTCATGCAGATAAAGGTGTTCATAATGATTTGGTCCACAACAGTATATTTAGCAACAGCCTTCCCATTTTTCTAAGAGGAAGAGTTCCAATTATTTATTCCCCAGTCTTAAGATACATGTGGGCAATAAAAGCATTAATTTTTATGATATTACAGCCTCATACTGGAATATGTTCTGTTGGTATAGCAGAATACCTTAACACAGAGTCTGAGAGAAGAAAACTAAAACGAAAATGAAAAGTGAAAAGGTAATTGATTGCCTACTAACGTCCTCCATTTTGTTTTCCATTGCAAACTTCCCTGCTACTGAGATATTATTGTATCTGTCATAACGTACTATTTAACACCATAAGTTCATCCTTCTTTAGGTATTTCCCACGGTTACAGAAATCGGTCATCTTCCTCACGTCATATATGGCAAAACCATCTAAGTATCTGTAATAAAAAAAATGGCTCTGTCTGTGTGTCTCTTTCTGTCCTCTGCAGAGAAACTTACCGAGGGAAGAGGTTTAAAGTGTGGTATAAACTTCCAGAAGAATCTAAGTGTGCGCATCTTGAGTGTCCTTTTTCTTTAGTTCAAATTTTGAAAATTTCAGTTATTTTTCAGGTTATGTCCGCGATAACTAACATTTAAACAGATGCCACCGATGGATGGTGTGTGTTGAGTGTGTATTGTGTGTGTGTGTGTGTCAGTGTATGTGTATTTCTCTATAAGGTGAAGTCTTCATAATTGTGGAGTTTTGTTGGCTTAAGAATTTCAGTAGAAAGGCAGTTTTTCTGAATGCAATGGTCCCTGTGCGGTGACGTGAGAACCTCGTGTTTTGAACTGTGCGCCTATCCGGAGATTTCGTCTCCTGTTCAACGCATTCTGTGTTTTGATGTTCGATTCTAAATGTGAAATATCTGGTGTAAAATAAGTGAATGAGCAGCCTCGGTGGCCGAATACTCTGAGGAGAATATTCTAAGAAAGAAATGGTACAAGATGAAGCATGCCTGACGTGCTTCTCCGATGCCTGTCGCTTCCTCCGAACCAGTGACCCCAAATCAGAGACGTGTGACCTCCGATACCCCTGACGACCGCTCATAATGGTCGTTAAACCCCCAAACAAACAAAACAAGGATGACACCGAATTTTCGGGTGTAATAAGCACGTCTTTTGAATCCGTTCTGACGCAAATTAAATTTACCAAAGTTATTCACAGTCAATGGCACCGGTATGGAAAACAATAGATCTGACGAAAGAAAGAAGATTTTCAATAGGGTTTTTAATCCCTCAGATATTGCTGTAAACGGAATCGTGAGCTTACGAACTCTTAGAAGCAGAGATTTCGACAAAAATAAGATGTGACTTTACGTCCCCTGGTGGGAAAACCATGCATTATTTTAAGAAGAAAGTATTCTCAAAAGGTTTATCCATATAAACGGTATCGGTCCAAAAAAATTAGTCGAGTTTTCAGGAGCCCAGATTTTGCAACAAATACTTCAGAAACAGAAATTAACACTTATGACCACTGGTGGCCAAACCATTCTTGACCAAACATTAGAAATTATGTGAAAAATATTTTCCATCAGGTCTTGTATGCGACACAGGAAGAATTTTTCAAATCAGAGCTTCAGGAGCAAAAATAACACAGAAAACACAATTCACCTTGGTGCCCCCTAGCAAAAAGTCTATGATATACTTGAAAATTTTGAATTTATAAAAAAAAACATTTCACATCGGAAACACTATCCAACAAAGAAGGAATGTTTTCAATCGTACTCTTAGAAGTAGAGATATTGACAAAAATAAGATATAAATCTACGCCCCCTGGCGTAGAAACAATGCATTTTTTCAAAAAGAAAATTTTCCTAAAAGCTTGGTCGACATGAGGAGTATCGGTCAACAAACGACTTTTTTTTCAATCGAGATTTTAGAAGTTCATATTTTGCTGCAAATAAAACAGAAGCGAAAATTAAGACTTACGCCACCTGGTGGCCAAACCATTTCTTACAAAAATTAGAAATTATGTGCAAACGATTTCCCATCAGGAGCTGTATGTGGTGCAGAAAGAAGTTTTCAAATCGGAGATTTAGAAGCCAAGATACAGGGGAAAACGCAATTTACTTTTACGCCCCCTAGCGGAAAGTCTATGAATTACTTGAAAATTTTGAAATTATATGAATCACATGTCACACTAGAAACACTATCCAACAAAGAAGGAATTTTTCAAATCGGACTCCTGCAAGTACAGATATTGACAAAAAAAAGATATACGTCTACGCCCCCTGGCGTAGAAACCATGCATTATTTTAAGAAGAAAATGTTTCTAAAAGGTTTGTCGACATGACTAGTATTGGTCAACAAAAGACATTTTTTTTAATCGAGAATTTGGAAGCTCATATTTTGCTGCAAATACATCAGAAGCAAAAATTAACACTTACGCCCCCTGGTGGCCAAAGTATTCTTTACCAAAAAATTCGAAATTATATGCGAAAGATTTTCCATCAAAAGATATATCAGCCGAAGAAAAAATTTTCAAATCGGAGTTTTAGAAAACGAGTTATCGGGAAAAATGTAATTTACTTTTACGCCCCCTAGCGGAAAATCTAGGCATAATTTGAAAAAGTAACTATATCTAAAATACTCTTCGACATAAATGGAATCGAAAGATAAAAAAATTCTATCGGATGTTTAGAAGCAAATATGTGGAATAGAACGTATTTTTAAATTCGACATCATCTGCATTTACGCCCTCTAGCGGCGAAATTGTACATCGTAAAACAACTGAAATGAAGGATCATCATTTGGATGTTTCAAGCTTCCGAATGCAAAAAGAATTTTTCAAATCGGACTAATAGTTGCAGAGATATCGTGGGTACAGACGGACGGACGGACGGACAAACCGATAACAGAAGCACGATTTTTTTTTCAAAAGACGTAATAAAAATAGTAAGTGTGCCTTAAAAAAACCGGTTACCTCTTTGGCCAAGATGTCCCGTCAATTGATTGTTAGTACGAGATGGGATTGGGCCACTAATGATGCATTAGTTTTGCGCCCTTTTCTGATGACACTGGCTCTCTCTTCCCTGCCTGAAACCAGTGACCCTGAATTATTGACTGGTTACTGCTTGTAGCCCACCGAGTTGCTCATGCTGGTAGATGTTAACCTAACCCACAAAAAAAATTACAAGAGCTTAATCTCTTTTCGCTTTATATTTAGAAAAATCCGGACAACATACCCGCATATTAGCCAAATCACATTACCAATTTTTTCCTCTTTCCAGCCGTAGGTTGAAGAGGCGTATATGCTCTAGCTTTGTCCGTCTGCCTGTCTATCTGTACACTAACTCGCATAAACATTGTTCGATTTTGATGAAATTTTAATATGTGGTAGAGGACAACTGGGGACGAACCCTTTTAAAATGGACGAAATGGGGTCAAAGGTCAGGACACCGGAGCGGGATCCATTCCATTGCTCTTATGCGTCATAACATACGTAAAAATGCTTCGACTGCGACAAAACTTTATCATGTTGTTCCGGAGATATACTGAACTGGTTCTGTTAAATACAGGGTGTGCCATATAAAAGAGGCCTGAGTATAAAGAACTGTAACGTACCAGGAGATGTGACGTACCTGCCAGAAGGACGCACACGACATAAAGGCAGATAGGAATCAGAATAAAACGTCCGCGTAGCTCAATTGGTAGAGTGACTTATTCCGGAGTGAGGGGATCCGGATTCGAATCCTGGCGTGGACGGAAATGACGGAGAAATTTACTTCGTTATAGAACGGCAACAGTCAGGCATTGTTACTATATAGGGTAAAGAATAGTTGAAATGACAGAAAACAGGAGTAATTTACCTGCGTTTACAACAACTGCTGAAAAGGCTGTCCTCCGACATCAAGACACAGCTGAACACGATGGGACATGTTGATTGTAACGCGCCACAACTCATCGGCAGTAATCTGAGATATGGCATCCGTAATGTTCACTTTTAATTCATCAAGAGTGTGCTGATTAGTTGCGTACACTTTCCCTTTCAATGCTCCCCACAGATAAAAGTCACAGGTGGAGAGATCGGGTGATCTGGGGGGCCATAGTCTCTTCGACACAGTTCTGTCCTCCCCAAACACTTCATGCGCAGCATGTAGACTGTTCCGCGCAGTATGCGCCATCCTGCTGAAAGAAAGCATATGTTCGCTCTTTTTCTGTAAGTGAGGCAACAAATGGGTTGAACAGTTGCTGAACGTAGCGCTGAGAGTTGATGGTGTCAGTGAAAAAGAATGGGCCCACTATCCTCTTCACAGACACAGCACACCAAACGCCTACCTTTTGGTCGTACAGAAGAGTCTACATTGTCCGTCTGGGATTCGTGTCGGTCTAAATCCTGCTGTTTTGCCCATTGACATACCCGGACAGATGAAACTATGCTTCATCTGTCATGTAATAAAGTATTGGGTCCATTTCACCGCTGAAAACGGTCTCCTGAAACCACTTACAATATTGCATCTGTTTTGCATAATCAGTAGTTCTAAGTTCTTGGAGCGCCATAACTTTGTACGGCCGAAAATTCAAATCCACCTTAAGTATGCGTCGGCATGATGTGGCAGATATTCCCGTTGCTGACGATAATCGGAGAATCGACTTCCGAGGGCTTTGTAACGTCATTGTGCACACATCCTTGATATTGTCTTCAGTACGAATGTTCTTGGGTTTGTTTCTTTTCCTGTTGCACACCGTGCTGGTTTCACGAAATTTCCGCACTAACTTCTGTACCACTGATTTAGCCGGTGCTGCACAATGTAGAAATTGTTCTGTAAAGAACTCATTTAAAACCTTGTATGAGTTATTTCTGAAATACTGTTCCACAATAAAAATCTGCTGTTCCGTACTTTAAACCATTTCCGTTGCCTTTGTTCTCTCTTCACTTACGCTTATGACTGCGTACCTACATTGCTCTGGCTGTGACTAACCGCTCCGGAGAATTCCTTTGCAGCTGTACACGCAGAAACCGGTTACAAGTGAAACAAAGCGGTTTTAACTGGAAGCCCGCCTAACAACGTCTGGTCACGGGGCCTCTTTAATATGGCGCACCCGGTATAATCAAAATGGGGTCAAAGGTCAGGGCACAGGAGCGAGATTTATTCCACAACCATTATCCTCATAACTTGACTAAAAATGCTTCTATTGTGACAAAACTTTAGTATTTTGTTCAGGAGGCATACCGAACCAGTTCTAGTGAATATCATCGAAATGGGATCAAAGGTCAGGACATAGGAGCGGGATCCATTCCATCGCTCTTAAGCGTCATAGCTTACGTAAAAATGCTTTGATTGCGACAAAACTTTATCATGTTGCTCAGGATATACACTGAACTGGTTCTGTTTAATATCATCGAAATGGGATCAAAGGTCAGGGCACAGGAGCAAGATTTATTCCACAGCCATTATCCTCATTATTTGAGTAATAACTTGAATAATGATTTCTGGTATGTTAGAAAGCGTTTCATAATCAACGCATTACATGATTTTACTGCCTTGTTGGTTTATACCCGTGCACGACACGCCTTGTGCATTTTCATAGAATTTGCCATCTTACGCAAATGAAATCTTATACGCGCTACCAATCCACAGGAACACAAAGGAAGATGGGAAGAATAGTGTTATTGATAACTTTGAAGAATAGGCAAAGAAAAGAAGTACCTGGATAAGACAACAAACTGAAATAATACCTTTTATTAAAATTTATCGCTATGAATTTGTTACGTTACTGAGAAATTTGATGCATAAGCGCTCATGGCTTCGTTTCTCATTGAATACACGTTTCGTTTCATGAGATTAAAAGTGTTAGCTCTCATGTGTGTGTCAGTTCCCATGAACAGATTTTGCTGGGGTATATACGCTGATAGTAATAAAGGTTATTTTATCGAGGACGTACAGACTCTCCTTTCGTTGCTCGGAAGTATGGAAATTCTCCCTTCCCTGCATTACAATTGCAATCTAATGCACCGATCGGTTGACAAGACTTCTCGGACTAAGCGCTTCTTTGTTGCAGGAGAGAATTTTTATCAAAAGAAAGGATCTCCGTTCTTTAGTAGGATTTTTATCAGAATAAAGGCGTCCTGGTTGCACCGCGGCGAAGTTTACAATCTCATTCCGTTCAGAAAGACTAAGCACTGGAATTCTCCTGCTTAACGTATTTATTAATGGCCGACAGGATATTTATCGCGTTGGCCACATGCCGCGTTTTCCTGAGACCTTTTGAAATCTCTCTCTTTTGTGCAAATGCGCTTTAAGTGAGTGGAGTTTTATCGTCGTAGGAGCCAAGCCAGACGAAGATTGCCGGTCCCGGAGGACGAATAACATTGCATGAGACAGTCGGTGGATAATGAGATATTTACATTCATGGGTTGTCGCCAGGGAACGGTCCTTTGTTGGAAAATTTTTATGGATTATGCGGTTGCCTCGTGGAGCCGCACTCATTGTTCCAAGTGGCAACGGGCGAGGCTTGAGCCTCTTGGTTCGGCTGTTTTCTGCGGCTTTTCTGTATTTAGCTTCAATAGGCTTTGTGGTGTCTTCGTTCTCCTCATTCACAGAGGAAGAGAAAGAAAAATGCTCCTGCGCGATTTAAGTCTCTCAGTTTTAACCAAAAATTACTCGATTTGCATTCATGGCGATATTCTACTGCATTTTTGACCCTGAAATGCACTTCGAATATAAATAGGGGCATTGTTTTAATTCTGCGTTCCTTTTACAACCTCGTTAAAAGCTAACAAGCCATGCGTGAACATATCCCAATACACGAAGGTAAATGATCATCTATTGTTCTCTGTATTGTGTATGCATGAGCGTAATCCGCTTTACGTTCGTTAGTCGGAAAATGCACGTTACAGAATTGTCAGAAAAATTAATTTTTTGTGTTGGTAGTCGTTTTTCTTTCCATTCTTGGTGAGTTATACTTAAATTTCACCGCCTCCTTAAGTACCTTTTTAATACTTTATTACCTTTCTCTTCAACAGTCTCTAACACAGCCATCTTCTATACTCGGCACACGAATTTTTATTTAAGGCAAGTATTGACATTCAACGTAAGAGACAAATAGCCTGTGCTAAACGTGACTTCTTCTTCAGTACTGGCATCAGGTACCACTTACATTCGTGCTTAAAAATACATAGCATGCATCCAGACATAATGACTTATAACATGTAACCTTTTGCCGGTAGTAGACTCGCGTTCACGTTTTCCTATCTTCCTGCTTCGGCATGGATGTTCTTCCAACTGAACTACGCCGACAGATTTATCGTTGCTTCATTATAGGTATTGACATTATAGATTATAGGTTTGGCATTATAGGTTTGACATTATTATAGGTTTGACACATGCGTTACCCCAGTAGCACGTCATCTACGTCATGCCACGTAGTTACAGACTTACACATATAATGCGAAGAAATTTAATGTGATATAATCATATAAATATGTTATACAACTGATGATTGCCACAATAGCCGAATGGTCTGAGGCACTATTTCCTGAAAATTCTTCCGAGACAAGCTCGGGTTTGAGCCCGGCATGAGGTGTGTGTTCCTTATGGCTGTGTCCCTTCCCTGGAACCAGTAGCTTCAATTTGGAGACGGACGACTTCTTATAGCCCTAAGAATTGCCCATAGCGGTTGTTAATGTTGTTGAGAATGTTTTGTGTAGCATATAAAAATATTCTTTTTGTTGTTATGTTCAATTATGATCTTCAGTAGCAAGCTCTAAAAAGCGCGTATTCAAATAGATTGCAGACTGTTATTTCGGATATTTGATAACATGCGACAAAAACGCTTTACTCACTTTAATTTATTTTATCGAAAACGATGATTTCTGATTATGAACGAATCGTAGTTACACATAAAAATGCTTCTGAGTATTATACTGAAGAAACGCAGCGCACGAACACGGAGCACACCCATCACCACCTCTAGCTGGAGGGCCCCCACCGCGCAGCCAGTGACGTCACGTTCATGATCCGTTTCCTAAAGTGTGGCACGCGTACCCCTGGGGGTACAGGTAGAGTTTGTAGGGGGTACGGTGCGAATGAGTGACGAGCAGGTGTTGATTTGCCCACACTTTACAGCGATAACCAGCGCCACGATACGGGCGCGTTATGCGTATCAAGGCCGGCACCTGGTACAGGCACAAGCAGTCTGACTATTGCAGGGCATATACACGCCTGTTAGTTAAAATGTTAATAGAAAAGGTTTGTTATTATTTTATGTTAATGAATAAGCCCCATAGATTTTGACAATTAATATTTTTTTTTTTTTTTTTTTTTTTTTTTTTTGTCCTTAAATTTCAAGAACATAGGTCACTGGTTGAAAGCTGAGTCTTTTAAACCAAAAGAAAGCAGTGTTCGTAAGTAGCAACTAACAAACAGGTTTGGAGGACTACTCAGTGTTACGAAAATTTTAGAAGGGCTACACAGATGTCGAAACTTTGGGAAGCACTGATCTAGAGATAACTTTGGTAATTGCGATGTTTTACAAGAAACAGTAATATAATTACTACTTTTGTGAAACACGTGAGAACAGATGTTTCCTTCCTTTCCTAAGCATTTTTCATTACCAACAAGTTGTAAATTCAGAGAAGCACGCGGAAGAACTGCTTATACAATCCTAAAACATTAGCAGCTGTCATACGATATTATTAAATTTTATGAATGCCGAAGATATTCCAGAAGAAATTACTTTTTTTCATTAGTACAACAAGAATGCCTTATTAACGCATAAAAATTTTCCGCAAACTCAATTTCATATACACGTGCCTATTATTTTAAACAAATTTAAGTACAAGTTAAAGCCTTAAAATTTACAGGAGAAACATAGGGTAGAAAATTTTATTAATAATAAAACTAAATTCATATTGTAAGAACAGCAAATGTTGATTTGGTATACTAAAATATGGAGAAATAGTTACAGAAAGTTACTATTGTAGATACATTTATGGGATTTAGTTGGTCAATTTGGTCATTATTTACATAACCTCACTTAAGAGATTACTGCTATTTTAGCATATAACAATTACAACTTCACGCATGAAACTTTAAACAAGTATGTATTTGCACTAACCGACTGTCACAGTGCTGTTTTAACTCGTTTTTTAATCACCGAAATATATTATAATCAGAAGACTGCAAGGTTCCTTGAGTACTGTAAACATAAATAGAGAAGTACTAGGTAAACAAATCAACAGAAGCGATTTGGTGTCTGATAGAATCCTTTATTTTTCGTGATCTATATATTAATTCCATAAGGTTTTTTTTACTGTAAAACCAGTTGTGAGAGAACGGTGAACGTAAACATATGGTTGAGATATCAAAATAAAGGTCTTACTATGTAGATGTGCCAGTCGGAAAGAAAAATGAGATTGGGGCAACGGTTCGGGCGTTGTGAGGCGGCAAAGTTCCCATGTAAAGTCAATGGGAAAAGCGTGCGGTTGACATCCGATTGCCTGCGGTTGACTCAGGGACTCAGATAGTTCAAAGTCCGAAGTCTCTCTTCTCAGCGAACCGTTGTGCAAAACAACGCTAGCAGCAATTTGTTTGAAATTTCTTATCGGAACAGCGAACACTCGAAGACCTGATTGCGTTGTGCCATTGGACTGTGTGATGTATATATATGTACAATTTAACATTCATTCGATCCAGTTTATTCACGTTGGTAAGACTTTTCCCATTATGTAAAGACGTACATAAACGTTTCATATGAGTTTATTCTTCTCAAAGAAAAAACAAAAACAAAACTTATCGTCGATTCCGACGGGTCTCGTCTCCCGGGAAAAAAAACTATTCGTCGCATCCCGGTGAGGCATGGATGTTGTGTTTGTCTTACGGCACCGGCTCTCTCCTTTCCCTGAAACCATTGACCCTAAATTAGGGACGGGCGACTACTTATAGCCCAAGCGTTGGCTTATGATCATTCGTTCATGAAGGATCCGGGTTCGAATCCCGTGAGGCATGGATGTTGTGTTTGTTTTACGCCACTGGCTCTCTCCCTTTGCCGGAACCACTAACCCTAAATTAGGGACGGGCGACTGCTTATAGCCCATTGAGTTGCTCACGGTGGTCGTCAAACCTTCAGTCACAAAAAAAAAAAAAAAAAAAAAAATCACGAACCTGGACTATTGTCTTTACTGAAGTGATTGAATGAATTTGTCAATCAAATAAAGTGCACATTTGTTATTTCATATCAGTTTATTATTTTCAAAAAAAAAAAAAAAAAAAATTACCGTCGTTTCCAAAGAGTTTCGTCTAGTTTTGCTTAATTAATGATTACTCGGAGTCATCGTGCGATTACATCCAATCTATGTCCTAACCCCTCGCTATATTCATTCTTTTTCGCTTGGGCGAGGAGACCACGCACGCTTTCTCAAATTTTACTCATTCCCCCGAAAATCTCAACGACCTCCCTCTACTTCTCACAGTCGCATTCTGGCCAAAGACGCGTCTTGGAGCCGTTCTCCTCATTGTTTTCCGTAACTACTTCTCAAACACGTGCCTCCAGCATTCGGTCCGAAAACTCTGTCTCTCTCTTTTTAGCACGTCTTTTGTAATAAAAAAGATCGTGCTTATGTTATCGGTTTGTCCGTCCGTCCGACTGTAGGCACGATATCTCTGCAACTAATAGTCCGATTTGAAAAATTGTTTTTGCATTAGGAAGCTTGAAATGTGCGAATGATGATCTTTTTTTTTCTTTTTTTCTACGATGCAAAATTTCGCCGCTAGAGGGCGTAAATGTAGATGATATCTAATTTAGAACGATTCCTAATCCATATATTTGCTTCTAAACATCCAATTGAAAAAATAATTTTACTTTTCGATTCCATTCAAGTTGAAGATTATTTTAGCCATAGTCACTTTTCCAAGTTACGCATATATTCTCAGCTAGGGGCGTAAATGTAGATGATATCGCATTCAAAACGCATTCTAATCAATACCCAGGTAGCACAGCCTGCAATTGAACGTTGGCCCAACACTGAGCCACCGTCTTTTAGGAATATAAGGCGGTGGCTCAGTGTTGGGTTAACGTTATATTACAACGCTGTGCTACCTGGGTATATTTGCTTCTAAACATCCAATTGAAAAAATAATTTTACTTTTCGATTCCATTCAAGTCGAAGATTATTTTAGCCATAGTCACTTTTCCAAGTTACGCATATATTCTCCGCTAGGGGGCGTAAGAGTAAATTGCTTTTCCCCAGATATCTCAGCTTCTAAAACTCCGATTTGAAAAATGTTTCCCTCAGTGGATACAGCTTGTAATGGGAAATATTTTGCATATATTTTCTAATTTCTGGTATAAAATGGTTTGGCTACTAGGGAGCGTAAGCGTTGATTTCTGTTTCTAATGCATTTGCAACAAAATATGAGCTTCTGAAATCTCGATTGAAAACATTCTATCCTAGACCGATACTACTCATGTAGACAAACCTTTATCAAATATTTTCTTCTTAAAATAATGTATGATTTCTCCGCCAGGGGACGTAGATGTATATCTTGTTTTCGTCAATATCTCTGCTTCTAATGACCCGATTTGAAAAATTTCTTCTTTGTTGGGCACAGTTTCTGGTGCGACATGTTTCTGATATAATTTCAAAATTTTCAAATAATTCATTGATTTTCTGCTAGGGGTAGTACAGGTAAATTGCGCTTTTCCCGATATCTCTGCTTCTAAAACTCCGATTTGAAAACTTCTTCCAGCACAGGATAGAGCTTCTGGTGGGAAATTTTTTTATTGTAATTTTTAATTTTTTTATAAAAGATGGTTTGGCCACCAGGGGGTGTAAGCGTTTAATTTCTGCATTAGGTATTTGCAGCAAATTCTCAGCTTCTAAAAGCCCGATTGTAGAAATTCTTTCGTGGACAGGTAGGTACCTCACCTGTTTATAAACATTTAACAATATTTTCCATCTTAAAATAATAGATGTCTATCTTATTTTTGTCAATATCTCTACCTCTAAAAGTCGGATTTGAAACATTCCTTCTTTGTTAGATACCGTATCCGGTGTAAAGTATTTCTCATATAAGTTCAAAATTTTCAAGTAATGCATAGAATTTCCGTTAGGGGGAGTAAAGGTAAATTACGTTTTCCTCAATATCTCTGCTTCTAAAACTCCGATTTGAAAAATTCTTTCTGCACCGGATACAGCTCCTGATAGGAAATTCTCAGCATGTAATTTCTAATATTTGATAAACAATGGTTTGGCCACAAGGGGGCGTAAGTGTTAATTTCCGCGTCTGATGCATCTGTAGTAAAATCTGAGCTCCTAAAAACCCAAGTGAAAAAATTCTTGCATGGACCGATACCGCTCACATCGAAAAACCTTTTGAAAATGCTTTCTTTTTAAAATAATGCATGTTACTCCCCCACCGGGGGTGGTGTGGTATATGCATAATTTATATTGTCAATATCTCTGCTTCTAAGAGCCGAATTTGAAAAATTCTTTTTTTGTTGCAAGACGTTTCCGCTGAGAAATGTTTCTCATATAAATTCAAATTTTTCTTAACGCACAAGTCTACCACCAGAGGGTGTAAGCTGACGTTTCTGCTTACAGCAATATCTGCGGGTTTAAAACTCTGATTGAATTTTTTTTTTTTCGGTCAGATACTATTGTTTTTCATACCGGTTTTATTGATTTTGAATAGCTTTGGTAAATTTAATTCGAATCAGAACGGATTCATAAGACGTGCTCATTACATCCGAAAATTCGGTGTTGTCTTTCTTGTTTTTTTTTTGTTTTTTTGTTGTTTTTTTTGGTGGGGGGAGGGGGGTTGATTGGAGGTTTGGCGACCACCGTGAGTAACTCAATGGGCTATAAGCAGTCGCCCGTCCCTAATTTAGGGTCACTGGTTCCAGGAAAGGGAGAGAGCCAGTGCCGTAAGACAAACACAACATCCATGCCTCACGGGATTCGAACCGGGACCCCTTTCGGACGAATCATCAGGGACCATCTCTTAAACCACTGCGTGACCGGGTAGGTCCCCCTCTCTTCCCATTCGTCTCAATCTCCTCTGCCTAATGCCATCACCCCGTAGGACGGAAGTCCTGCCTAATGAGTCGCTTTAAAATCCTAAAAAAAAGCCTTCTTCTATTGTAGCTATCTACACACCAATGTCCTGTTTGTTGTCCACCTACAGGAAGCCAGCCGATAAACTAATCGTTCACGGTGACTTACTGGCTCTACTAAATCGAACTCAAAAAATACATTCTTAAGAAGTTTCCCACGATTACTTCTAAAACTGCAAAGATTCTTAATTATTTACATATTCATTAAAATTCAACAATCAAAAGATATTTACATTACATTACATTTCATAAAATGACTATTCCCGCTGTCTTACGTCATTATTAGAACCTTAATTACAATTACCACTATTACAGGACTACGCACTAACAGAACACTTAATACTAGTGGAATTGAAAATGTACAAAATAATATGTTTTGATAATTTGTTTAAGAATGCTGAATAATATAACGGAAGCAAATGCTAGCTCATCTGTACAAGAAATAACTATTTAGTTCAAACCGACTGATTCCACAGTCCATTGTCACTATCTGGAAATTCGAAAGGCGCCTACTGTTTCTGAGTCCCATACGAATTATCGTTGCTGACATCATGAAAAGAGTCAATATTTCGATTTGTTTGTAAAGTCGTCAAAGTAATGAGCTGTGTTGGGTGTGCCATTATTTCGAGGGAAGAAAATTGGATCCCTTAAGCTAATGTTAAGCATACACGGTAGCTTACCAAAAACAGTTCAGTTCCCACACTAACCGAGAGTCAACGCCCACACAAATCATATGTAGTTTACTTTAATGCAAAATTATGTTGAGAATTTGGCTGGATATAAGTGTTCACTTTGCTATGCTACTACGGAAATGTTCTTTAAATGTGTGTGTGTGTGTGTGTGTGTGCGTGCGTGTGTATTTGAGGCAGTCGCCCGTCCTTAATTTAAGGCCCCTGATTCCAGAGAAGGAAGAGGGCCAGTGCCCTAAGACAAACACAACATTCATGCCGAAACGGGATTCGTACCTGGACCCATCTCGGACGAATGGTCACAAGTCAGCGCTTTGATCACTGCGCCACCTAGGATGAATCCATTACTGCAGAGATTCATTTTCGTCAACTGGACTGTTTGAAGAATGCTTTGGACAGGGATCATTTCATTCTCCTCAAAACATTTTAGGATACCGTGTAAAAAACGAAATCGTTACGAAATTGAGAAATACTTAAAATATGCTCGGTCGAGTCACAATATTGTAACCACCAGCTAATAACTTATGTGGAGCTATCCTGACTGCAGTGTATCTGACAGATGCTGGAGAGTGCGTGGTGGAAGATCCATAGAGCGAACAACACGATCGACGTGGTCCTACGGATGCTTAATTGGGTTTACGTGTCGGAAATTAGGGGACCAGGAAAGTACGAGGTAGTTTGAAGTCTTCATCGTGCTCTTTCAACCACTCTCGGACATTTCCAGTTGTGTGACACGTCGTATTGCCGTGCTGGAAGATCCTATCCTCCCCAGGAATGACAATCAGTATGTATGGGTGTACGTGGTCTGCAAGGTTGGATTTATTACGAATTTGACCCATAGTGCCTTCCACAGGTATGAGTGGACCCAGGAAATGACAGACAAATATTCCCCCGACAATAACTGCCCCCACCAGCTTGTGTTTTGCCAGAAATGGTTGAAGAGTGTTTTTTCTCCGATGTTTCTTGCCTTATACGCCAAAGTCCATATGTTTGATGAAACAAAAAACGTGACTCATCGGAGAAGGCAATCCTTTGCCAATTGATGGGTCCAATTCCGATACTGCCGTGCAAATGTAAGCCTTCTTTGCCGATGCACCTTCGTTAGCCTAAGTGCAGTGACCATCCGTCTGCATCGGATCCCCATACGCAGCAGGGTTCGCTGAAATGTCGTTTTAGACACACTTCCGGTAGACCCCTGGTTCATTCGGCTAGTGAGTTGCGCCACTGTAGCGTGTCGATCGGTCTCACGCACCTTCGAAGCCGACATTCAACTCTCACATCAATGGCACGTGATGCTCCGCAGTTTCCACTTCCCATATTCGCAATGGTGCCATTTCTCCAATCACGATACACTTTAACCACAGCCGCACGCGAACAGTTCACAAACTATTCAATCCTAGTGAGGCATGCATGTAGTATTTGTTTTTAGGCACTGGCTCGCTCCCTTCCCTGGAACCAGTGGCCTTATATTAGGGATCGGCGACTTCTTATAGCCCATCGAGTTGCTCACGCTGGTCGTTAAACTACCAACCAAAATAAAAACAAGAAAGATGACACCGAATTTTCGGGTGTAATAAGCACGTCTTTTGGATCCGTTCTGACGCAAATTAAATTTATCAAAGCTATTCAAAGGCAATGGAACCGGTATGGAAAGCAATAGTATCTGACGGAAGAAAGAAGTTTTTCAATCGGGTCTTTAATCCCTCAGGTATTGGTGTAAACGGAATCTTGAACTTACGAACTCTTAGAAACAGAGTTATCGACAAAAATAAGATGTGACTTTACGTCCCCTGGTGGGAAAACCATGCATTATATTAGGAAGAAAGTATTCGCAAAAGGTTTGTCCATATGAGCGGTATCGGTTCAAAATAAAGAAATTAGTCGAGTTTTCAGGAGCCCAGATTTTGCTACAAATACATCAGAAGCAGAAATTAACACTTATGACCCCCTGGTGGCCAAACCATTCTTTACAAAACATTAGAAATTATGTGAAAAATATTTTCCATCAGGTCTTGTATGCGATACAGGAAGAATTTTTCAAATCGGACTTTTAGGAGCAGAAAACGCAATTTACCTTTATGCGACCTAGCGGAAAGTCTTTAATGATTTACGTGAAAATTTTGAATTTATAGGAAAAACATTTCGCATCGGAAAAACTTGCGATACAGGAAGAATTTTTCAAATCGGACTTTTAGGAGCAGAAAACGCAATTTACCTTTATGCGACCTAGCGGAAAGTCTTTAATGATTTACGTGAAAATTTTGAATTTATAGGAAAAACATTTCGCATCGGAAAAACTATCTAACAACGAAGGAATTTTTCAAATTGGACTTTTAGCAGTAGGGATATTGACAAAAAAAATAAGATATACATCTACGCCCCCTGGCGTAGAAACCATGCAATATTTCAAGAAGAAAATGTTCCTAAAAGATTTGTCGACATGAGTAGCATCGGTCAACAAAAGACTTTTTTTTCAATCGAGATTTTAGAAGCTCATATTTTGCTGCAAATAAATTAGAAGCGGAAAGTAAGACTTACGCCACCTGGAGGCCTTACCTTTTTTTTTACAGAAATTAGAAATTATGTGCAAACGATTTCCCATCAGGAGCTGTATCCGGTGCGAAAAGAATTTTTCAAATCGGAAGTTTAGAAGCAGAGAAATAGTGGGAAACGCAATTTACCTTTAAGCCCCCTAGCGGAAAGTCTATGAATTACCTGAAAATTTTGGCAGTATATGAAGCACATGTCACAGTGGAAGCACTATCCAACAAAGAAGGAATTTTTCAAATCGAACCCCTAGAAGTAGAGATATTGACAAAAATAAGATATACATCTACGTCCCCTGGCGTAGAAACCATGCACTATTTTTAGAAGAAAATAATCCTAAAAGGTTTTCGACATGAGTAGTATCGGTCTACAAACGAAGTTTTTTTCAATCGAGATTTTAGAAGCTCATATTTACTGCCAATAAATTAGAAGCGGTAATTAAGATTTACGCCCACTGGTAGCCAAACCATTTTTTACCAAAATTAGAAATTATGTGCAACCATTTCCCATCAGGAGCTGTATCCGGTGCAGAATGAATTTTTCAAATCGGAGATTTAGAAGCAGAGATATAGAGAGAAACGCAATTTACCTTTACGCCCCCTAGCGGAAAATCTATGAATTACTTGAAAATTTTGAAAATATATGAAAAAAATGTCACACGGAAAATATTGACCAACAAAGAAGAAATTTTTCAAATCGGACTCCTAGAAGTAGAGATATTGACAAAAATAAGATATACATCTACGCCCTCTGGCGGAGTAACTGTGTGATATTTTAGGAAGAAAATATTCCGAAAAGGTTTATCGATGTGAGTGGCATCAGTAAACGAAAGAATTTTTTCAATCGATATTTTAGAAGCTCAGATTTTATGGCAAATACATCAGAAGCAAGAATTAACACTTACGCCCCCTGGTGGCCAAAGTATTCTTTAGAAAAAATTCGAAATTATATGCAAAAGGTTTTCCATCAGGAGATGTATCCGCTAAAAAAAAACTCAGATCGGAGTTTTAGGAGAAGAGTTATCGGGAAAAATGTAGTTTACCTTTACGCCCCCTAGCAAAAAATCTGTGAGTAATTTGAAAAGGAAACTATATCTAAAACACTCTTCGACATAAATGGAATCGAAAGATAAAAGATTTTTTTTAATCGGATGTTTAGAAGCAAATATGTGGATTAAAACGTAATTTTGAATTCAACATCATCTGCATTTACGTCCTCTAGCGGCAAAATTGTACATCGTAAAAAAAAGGATCATTATTCGCATATTTGAAGCTTCCGAATGCAAAAAGAATTTTTCAAATCGTACTAATAGTTGCAGAGATACCGTGGGTACAGACGGACGGACGGACGGACAAACCGATAACAGAAGCACGATCCTTTTTTTACAAAAGACGTGCTAAAAAAAGGAAAGAAAGGAAAATAAATAAAAGAGACAAGAGGATGACATCTAATTTTCTTTTATAATGCGCACGCCTCTTTAATCCTTTCAAATATGAATAAAATATTTCGACGTTATTTTTACTCAACGGAACCCATTAAAGAAAATACAAGAAAATCAATCGCATTTCTACAATTGATAAAATATCTAGAAATAGTTACCTTCTCTCCACTTACCGATTGAAAAGTCTGTTATGAATTTTAACAAATTGTACTCAAAATATTTCTCCTAGCTGAAGGATATCAGAGACAAAGTGATTTTTATATCAAGCTGTTAGAAGAACATACATAGAGGAAAATTTACCTAACTTTACGCCCACTAGCGGAAGAAGTTTGAAACATGGAAAAATAGAAAATATGTGGAAGGTATTCTTTATAGATGGTTGGTTGGTGGATTTTAATTTCGCAAGGGCAATGTTTGGCCAAAGAGTGCCAATTCTTTATAGAAAAAGCTATGATAAGGAAAAATAATTTTTCAAATACGTCTTTTGGAAGCGCAGATAATGAGAAAAAGGTTTTGACATCTCTGCCCCTATCGGGTAAACTGTGCACTTTAAAAAAATATATATATTTCACATTTTCGTTGTAACGAACGGCATAAAGTAAAAAAAGATTTCTTCGAAAGGATTTTTAGAAGGGGAGATACAGCATCAAGCAGAAATACACATCAACTCCACCTAGCGCCAAAGCTGTAAACTACAAAACTCCATGAGTAGAGGCAAAGTGTTCCACGAAGTAAATAGGATATAGAAGAAAAGTGTTATACGAAGTATATGGCTTTCAAACAAATTTTTTAATCGGACTTATAAAAGCAGATACATTAAAAGAAACCTATAAGACATTTGAGTCCCTATCAGAAAAAGTGTGTATAATTTTTGGCAATAAATTTAAGCAAAATATTTTGGTAGTTAGTAGTGTCTGACTGGAACAGGAGCTTTTCAGTCAGGCTTTCAGACACGCAGATGTTGCTGCTCATATGCTGAAAACGGAAACGTTAGTTTAAACAATCTTAGTGGCACACGTTGCGTTGAGAAAAATTTGAAATCATATTTCTCACCGAAAAGCTCTCCAACGAAGAAAAAAATTTCAAAGCGGACTGTTAAAAGCAGAGATACCGACAAAAACATGATATACAACTACGCTCCCTGGTGGAAAAATTATGCATTATTTTCAGCACAAGCTATTTTCAAAACTTTTGTCGTGGCGAATGGTATCTCACAGCAAAAATAGTTTTTTTAAACGAGCTTCCAGAAACGCAGATATTGCTCCAGATACATCAGAAACGCAAATAAACACTGACGTCCCCTTATGGCCAAACCATTCTTTACAAAAATTTGAAATTATGTGCAGAATATTTTGCACCAGGATATCTATCCGATGCAAAAAGAGTTTTTCAAATCGGACCATTAGAAGCAGAGATATCCTGGAAATCACAATTTAACTTTACGCCCTCTAGCCGAAAAACTATGCGTTACTAAAAAAGAAACTGTACCCATACTAATCTTCGTTATGAATGGTACTGAACGGAAGAATGCTTTTAATCGGGTGTCTAGATGCAATTGTATTGAATAAAATGTATTTTGAAGTGAATATAATCTGCATTTGCGCCATCTAGTAGCGAAGTTGTGCATCGCAGAAAAATCGGAAAGCAAGGATCGTGGTTATCACATTTCAGGCTTCCCAATGCAAAAATAATTTTTCAAATCGAAGTTATAGTTGCAGAGATATGGTGTTTACAGACGGATGGACGAACAAAGTGATAACATAAGCACGATCTTTTCTTTAAAAAAGACGAGCTAAAGAGAAAATTTTAATTATCTATACATAGTTCAAAATAAAGTCCCCGGTAGGCGTCTGTCTGTTTGTTCAGGGTAATCTCGAGAATCGCTGGACGGATTTCATCAGCGTAACGCACTTATGAAAAGCGCGTCATTTTTTGTCAATTGTTTCATCAAGCAGAAAAGCGAAAGGTTTGTTTTTTTATCGAGCTTTAACGACCACTGTGAGAACCTAAATGGGCTATAAGAATTCGTCCGTCTATAATTTGGGACAACTGACTCTAGAGAAAGGGAAGATCCAGGGGCGTATAAGATAAACAGAACATCCATGAACCCGGACCCATCTCGGACGAATGATCAGAAGGCATCGCTTAGACCACTGCGCCACTGGGGCGGCAGCGAAAGGTTTACCTCTGTTTTTCAATCATCTTATCATTCGTGCCATCAGATATATGTATCTTGAATACCACGACTAATGGCGTTATTACATACAGGCACTCAAAAGTTGTTTTTTAGGGGACCCATCGTACATAATTGAAATCATATCTACAAAATCAGTTATTCAGCCATCGAATAACATACACTGAAGAGCAATTGAATTAGAGATACCTGTCTAGTAACGTGTAGCATCACCTTTCGCCCTGATGACGGCGGTGTTTCGTCTCGGCATGGACTTGACAAGATACCGGAAGCGTTGGGAAGCCATACGGATCCACGACCCCTGAACAAGCTCCCACAGTTCACGAAGATTTGATGGAGGCGGATTACAGATTCGAACATCTCTCTCGGTGGCATCCCAGATGTGCTCGATGGGATTGAGTTCAGGTGACCTAACTGGCCAATGAAGCGAGGTCACGTCGGTGGAGCGTTCATCCACCCATTCGGATACAATTCGGGAGCGATGACACGGTGCATTGTCTTGTTGCAGGATGAGGTCCCCAGTGGGATGTTGAAGACGCACAAACGGGAGCAAATGGTCGTCCAGAATATCCCGGTAACGTTGACCTGTGAGGGACGATGTCACACGTACCAGGGGTCCCATTTCAGTCCACGTAAACAGTTCCTAGACGAGAATGCCACCCCCATCAGCTTGAAGAATACCCTGCTGGCAAGAAGGATCCATCGCTTCATGTGGTTTGCGCCGTACTCGTATCCTGCCATCCGCATATAACAACGTGAATCTCGACACATCAGTCCAGGCAACATTTTCCCACATCTCTAGGGTCCAGTGGCGATGTTCCCGCGCCCATATTAATCTTTGCACCCTGTGATGTGCGGTCAGCAGCGGTACCCTCGTGGGACGATGGCTTCTGTACCCCATAGCGAGGAGATGGTTCTGGATGGCGTGGCTACTTACACGTTTTTGTGCACCAGCGTTAAATTGCCGAATGATTTCTTGCACTGTGGTCCGTCTATCCGCTGTTACAATACGAGCTAGCCGACGATAATCCCTCCCATCCACACGCTGTTGTCCACAGCAGTTGGCCCTTGCAGGAATGGTTTTACGGGATTCGATGTACTCACGGTGAACCCGTGACACAGTGGCTCGTGAAAATCCCAGTGTCTGCACGACTTCCGAGATGGAGTGACCCATTCGTTGGTCCCGGCAATTTTCCCAAGATTAAATACGCTTAGATCCTTCGTCTTACCCATACTGCGTCCGACTTTTACTGATTCCCGTCGCATCCCTCCTTATATTGTCGGATCACTGCATACGTCATGTCGTTTCCGTTTACAGGGCCGCCCACAGCGCCACATTTGCATAACGCCAGCTGTCTCTAATTCAATTGCTCTTCAGTGTATTTTGTCACTCCATGCGCTATTTTGCACGATGCAAAAAAAGCTTTAGCGGGAATAGAACCTAGCTGTGCAAACATTGCCTTTTGTTCATTTAGTTGTTTTTTTTTTTCATTTGGTGAGAAAGGTACTCAAATTTCAAAGAACCGTTGTTGTAGATACTATCAGTTGCCAGCAGCTTGAGACAAGCAACGAACTGAATACGTTCTTTAGCGTCCTTACTGGTGTGTATGAAACCAAAGTTCAAATAGCTGTCGTCATACTTCCTATGTTAACTCTTCCCCTCGGATTCCTTCACATCGCTTTTCTTCTACATATTAAGGTACTTGATCTATAACTCCAGTTCACAAACAACAACGTTTCCAGGTAAAAATTCTAACAGAGCCTAAATGCGCAAATGTACAGCTTTTTCAGGAATCAGTCACGGCAACCACGGTGGCGAAGTGGTCTAAGCACTGGCTTTTGACCTTTCGTCCGAAATGGGTCCGGGTTCCAATCCCGCGTGGCATGGATGTTATATTTGTCTAACGGCACTAGCTCCCTCCCGTTCGTCGCCTTAAATCAGGGACGGGGGACTGCTTATAACCCATTGAGTGGCTCACGGTGGTCGTTAAATCCCCAGACAAAACAAAACAAAAAAAAAAAGACGGGGCGATTAGGGCTGATATATCGAAACTACACTTGCTTTGACCGTTCACTTACTGACAATGGGCAGCATTGCGGTGACAGTATACTGTAACTGATAGTGGTTCCTCCTGAATTTTGGTGGCATAGAGCGAAACTTATTCATACAATCACTAAATTCCACAAAATGTCATTGTTGCCGGATTGTTGCTTTCTTTATAAAAATCGAAATAAAAATTAGTTTTTCAAAGTAATCCAGCTCTTCCCTTTAGATAATGTCATGATTCCCTAGGGTGTGGCGATATATAATTTGGGAACCCGTCCTTTAGGCTGCAATCACCCTCTATCGTGAAAGGAAGTGGAGTTGTGATTCACCAAAACAATGATCTCCTCCATACTGCAACAATACCGCCCAAATATTCAAGAACATCGGCTCGAAACTAATGCCGCATCCGCAGTATTCACTGATTCCCACCTTCACCTAGGTATCTTCGGTGTTGTTACAAAACCATAAAATTGAAATTTTCAGCAAGAAGACAACCATTTGTTGTTTTCCACTAAGTCTTTAAACTTTTTTCCGCGCAGCAACTGGAAACTTATTGGCAATAAGGCAACATGTTATTAATTTCAGTGATGCACATACTGCTGATTAGAGCCTTTCAATTAATACGTATTTTCATGTCTTGTGCTCTTTCTGGTTCAAAACGACTAATACATATGGAAAAATCGATACTAACGAGACCCATACAAGTCTACCGTGCCGTCCCGGTGGTGCAGTGGTCTAAGCGATGGCTTCTGATCATTCGTCGGAAGGGGTCCGGGTTCGAATCCCGGTGAGGCATGGATGTTGTGTGTGTCTTACGGAACTGGCTCTCTCTCTTCCCTGGAACCAGTGGCCCTAAATAGAGACGGGCGACTGCTTATAGCCCATTGAGTTGCTCACGGTGGTCGTAAAACCTACAATCAAAAAGAAAAAAAAGTCTACCGTAAAACAAAAGAGGACGCATTTCGTGTCACATCTTTAAAACTGCAAACTCCTTGTCCAGAACAGAATGCAAAAGAAGCTTCTAAAAGTTTATGGTAGAAAAAAATGAGTACACAGTTTGTGCAAACATATTCGAAACCGTAAACTGCTTGTTCAAAACAGAATACTACTCAATGGGCTAAAAGCAGTCGTCCGTCCCTAATTTGGGGCCACTGGTTCCAGGGCAGGGAGAGAGCCCGTGCCGTAAGACAAACATAACATCCATGCCTCACCGGGATTAGAACCCAATCCGGACCCTTTGCGGACGAATGGTCAGAAGCCATTGCTCAGATTACTGTGCCACCGGGGCGGCATAATATTCTTTAAGGCAGTTCCTCCTAAAATCTCTGCTTATATTTCCAATGGTGAAACTTCTTTACATATTTTCTTCGTAATTAGTGTATTAACAAGGATGAAAATTTGCACATCGATAAAACTAACTTTAAGTTATGGCGTGGGATACTTAATGCTTGCTGAAACATAACCATAACTAAGCAATCCAACATTTGTTTGTCTACTGATGTCATCAATGTAATGGTCGCGCCATCTGTTAACAGGTCTGAACATTATTGAAAGAAAAATGATTGATTTTTAATATAATTATGGTTATGTTTTAACAAGTATTAAGTATCCCACGCCATAACTTAAAGTTAGTTTTACCGATGAGCAAATTTTCATCCTTGGGAATACACTAATTGCGAAGAAAATATGTACAGAAGTTTTACCATTGGAAACATAAGGCTGAAATTTTAGGAGGAACCACCTTAAATTAAAGTCTATGGTAACAAAAATAGAAGGACGGGATTTGTTCAGAGGCATTTGAAACTGTGAACTACTTTTCCAGAACAAAATACTAAGCACATCCATAAAAGTCTGTGGTAGGGAGACAGAAGAACGTAATTTTGGCTGACGTATTTGAAATAGACATATTTAAAACTATGAATTGCTGTCCAGAACAAAATACTAAGGATGTCCATAGAAGTCTGTGGTAGAAAGATGGAAGAACTCAATTTGTGCAGATGTATTTGAAACTGTGGAACACTGTCCAGAACATAATACTAAAGACGCTCACGAAAGTATATTTTAGAAGACATCAGGAATTTAATTTGTTCAGACGTCTCCAGAAGAAATTTTTTAACGAAAATAGCACCGATTAACACAATCATCAGCGGAAATCCGCTTAATAATATCAAGGAGATGCTATATTCTCTCCAGCTTTAGAAACTAGCATTTCGTACGCAAACCAAACGGAAACGTATTGTTTCGCAAACAAAATTTCTCTACTTATCACAATAGGTTAGACATAAATATTTAAATCATACTTATCAGTAACATACACGCGCGTTGAAGAACCAGTGGATGCGTTATGGTCAAGGAACGCTACCGTTTCTGAACCATGCTTTAAATTTATTTTGAAGTGACGCGGCAACTTCGTCTTCGTACAATAAAAACAAAAACAGTGCCTTAACGCTTCAATAAAACTTACAGTACAGAAAAAAAGGATATACGGAAGAAAATATCAAAACATCTACTGGCATCCGTAGACAATAGATAAGGATCTTTATGCATAGTGTTCTCTAGTCCTTCTGTTTGAGATGGAGTGGGTTTCAGAAGGAGGTAGTGGTCTAATATTGACCGATGAAGATAAAACGGATGCCATGTTGTGAATCCATCAACCAGTGACATCTCTCGACGTGTGGAACTTAAAGAAATCTGTCTGACCGTGATATGCCGTCACATGAAACTATTTTCAACTCCTTACGAGATTGCGAAGCTAGAAGACTTATTTGAAAATATTTACGGAAGTCTTTGGATTATTTTTATATTTACTTATTCATAAAATTATTTTTACAGGTCCTGACGTTACAAGATCTCTTCGAAGGGTGAGAATTGGTCTTTTACAATTGATTTAACTTTGTTTTCTGAAAATTAAGAAAAATAAATATGAAATTTTGTCTTTTCTTCGTTTCTTTTCTGCTTGTCATTTTATGATGTTTCAAGAGCTTTTTCAAGAATATGAAAATATTTTTTTCTAAAAGAATCTATTAATTATAACACTGATCAACAAAATTCAACACTGTAATTTTTGCTTGGACTTAAAGCTAATATTTCAATTACATATGGTGTAGAGTACACAAAAATGAAAAATATCTCTACCTGGTTCTTATTTTTTTTTAATGGAGGATTTGCTTTCATACGTTACTGCAAGGTAATACATTGTCACAATGCATTATTACAGAATATTCTTTATGGTTGATCCTTCAATAAGATATAAAAAATATATAACAGAGGATTTGTTTTTATACGTTACTAAATTTAATAATATTTTATACGTAATTACAATATATTTGCATACAGTAATTAATTTACATGTTACAATGGGAATTTAAGTGTATTAATATGCTATATTAGCAAAGTTTTCACATACATGCTTTTCCGTTTATACTGATGCTCAGGAGCATCTTTCGTCATGGACCAACAGTAGTCAGCAAGCATCGCTTCATTCCATTGTGAACGATAACAGTTTTCCATGACAGATATCTACTGGTGAAATCGTTCACCATGTTTGCCACTAACTGCTCCCATATTATCAGGGGGAAAAGTCTAGGTGAGAATGAAGGAAATGCAATTTTAAAGATATATGACAACCCAACTTTTAACAAATTTTCACCAGCTTTTGAACTATGCTCTTATAGTTTGCAACTTTAGTATTTCCAAGGAAATTTTGCACAACATCCTTGGATACCAGCCATGCTTCCTTTTTTAGTTTCTGAAGAACACTTTCCTATACCTATGGTAGCATCTACTTCCGGTGTCGTTTGCCTGCATTC
This sequence comes from Macrothele yani, assembly GCA_039090855.1. Lineage (NCBI taxonomy): Eukaryota > Metazoa > Arthropoda > Arachnida > Araneae > Macrothelidae > Macrothele > Macrothele yani. The sequence continues at coordinate 131,904,043 of CM077002.1, forward strand.
GAAAAGCACTTAAAAAGGCAATAAGGTCACAGCGATAAATTAAAACATGAATACCTCCGAAATGATAACCAACTTTACTTTTTCATGATTACTTTCGATATCCCTTAGGGTATGTGTACTTAAACTAGTTACAATTTCCCAGCGAAAAAGTTCATGTTTATCAGTATTATATTAGTTGATTAATCTATTTTTAGTTATTCTATGTTCTGTTCCAAATTAGATATTTGATAGCTGACTTTTTTCGTGGTTCATTTATGATTTAATAAATAGAGTGAAACCTCGTTTATCCGATCTAATTACACCCATGGTACCGTTGGAATATCGGATAATCGAGAACACTAGTTTGTTTGCCAGTCATAACTAAACTGGTGTTCAAAATTAACGTGACAAATGCAAATTCAAGAATATGTCCAAAACGAAACGACCGAAGATTTTTCAGATATATTTTGCAAGGGGAAATGCTAAGCCTACGTAGCTACGCAACACTGTGCTAAGTCCAATGCAAAAATATGCAGATGCGCATCATCTAGCTGACAGACACGCCACCTTGGCTAACGTTGTTCTGAGCGGAGTGCAGCAGTTGAAGCTCCATTTGGACTGTTAGTGGAAGAATGGCTCCGCACTACCACTCAGAAGATTCTTTATGGTGGAGAACAATCGGTAAATTGGAAGAATAGCAATTTGAAGCTGAGGTAGCAAGATGTCTGAATGTGTCGAGGCAAGAGGTCTCCAATCTCTGGAGACAGTTCCAGGAAACCGGAACAATTACTAAAAGATCGGAACAAGGACGCCTACGAGGCACAAGTCAAGAAGACCGGTTTCGAACAACTCGCCGCCATAGGGAGTTTAATAGCTAGCCAACTCTTGCAGCAGCACTCCTTTGCTACGCGAACCGCGATATCGGGGCAAACAGTTTACAGAAGACTCCAAGAGAGAGGCATGTGTACAAGAAGGCCAGAGGTCCATATCCCACTTGGCGCATCGCTCAGAAGGGACCGTATGAATTGGGCCACACAACATCACCACTGGACTCCCGATTAATAAGCCTGTGTTCTCTTCAGTGGCAAGGCGCGATACAGCCTAAGCGCGGATTCTCAACGTGATACATTTACTCTGAGGTTAGAAGCCAAAATCTTCTCATCAGCGTAATTGACTACTAAAGTGATGGAGGACTCCTGGTTTTGGGTGCCATCATGATGGATGGGCGTACGTCGCTGCACGTATTTGCAGGAGGCATCCTGACTGCTGCATGCTACAGAAATGACATCATAGAGCCCTATGTACGGCTTTTCATAGGAGCTGTTGGCCCCCGTTTCTTTTTGTATGCCTGTTCCGATAGAATGCCTGGGGAGTGTGGATATTCACAGGACGGTGTGGCCAACAACATCTCCTGACACCAACCCTATGGAGCATGTGTGAGGTGCCCTAGAAAGAGCAATTGCAACCCGTCAGCCCCGTCACAGAACTCTGCTAGGACTCCTACGCACCTTAGCGGAGGAGTGGTATTTATTGCCCCAAATTCTCATTCACAGTCTTGTATTAATAAACAGCATGAGGGCTCTTTGTACTAGCTGTATCGCTGTCCGGGGTAATCACACTCGTATTAGCCCCTCGAAATTCGCGTCACTTGCTGCATCATGTTTGGACTGGCATGCTGTCATGCGCATGCTTCCTGCTCATGCGGTCGGTGATGGCATTCCCTTGCTGTTGTGTTTTGCTCCGCTATCGATATATCCACATCCGTACCAACTGTAATTAAAGTCTGTCGTGTAGCATACCCGAGTGCTATTTGGGAGACGCGAATTCGATTCCCGCTCCAGGACGACGAAATTTTCAAGTTTTCGGATATTATCTGACTTACCATCCTTGTCATATTTACGAAGAGCCGCGGATGGCTTAGTGGTTAGTGTTTCAGACTATCGATGCTGGGTCCCCAGGTTCAAGCCTGGGCTGATCTTTCAGAGATGGTGTGATTTACTAACAATCGCTGAATATCCGCCGTGCATCGGACGAGCACGTTAAGTGACGGCCCCCAGGCTGGACCCACTGGTTAAATGGGTATCCTTTCCTATACCCCACCTGAAATTCTCTCACCCCTCTATGTGCAATATCGTACTTGTACGGTGGCGCCATCTACTGTACTATAATCTCACTACAAACTGTTCTGTCAAAGTCGCTAGACTTGCTCTCATTCCTTCCGTTTTTGTGTCCTGCCCAAAAGGCGATCTCGCTGTTGGTGGCTGGGACCTAAACTCTACTACCTGTGGACGGAAGTCCTACAAGAAAATGACGCTGACCCCCTTGTCATATTTACACCAAAAAACGGACTGTCATGTTCAAAATTTGTATGTGAACCTAATTATAAGCAAATATTAAGTACAATATACATACGTATTATATATGCAGTACCTCATTCGCGCAGCTTTTGCACTGGTTTAAAAGGAAGTTTTTGTTAGAATAGTATAAGAGACCTACATCGTCTAAACAACCCTTTTTCGTTTGATTGATGCCGTCTTACCAACTACTTAGTAATATTTCGTTTTCGATCTGATGTAAAGATTGGTGCAGACACGGTGAGCTGAAGATAGGTCAGCTTCATCTTACCGCTAGTTTCTGATTGTTTGACGCCCACCTTGTTGAAGAGGAAGACAAGAAATGAGAATGATATGTGACCCGGAAAATTACAGAAGTAAAAATAATAATACCTAACACAGGAGGCGTAGTTTATAAGAGAGTTTTGGATAACCGGGAGTCGGTTAGAGCATCTACTGTTTGTTTTAATTCATTGTTGTTGTTTTTCTTTGGAGGTTTAACCACCGCCGTGAGGAACTCAGTATGCTATAAGCAATCGCTCGTCTCAAATTCAAGATCGCTTGGCTTCAGGGAATGAAGAGAGCTAATTCTATAAGGAAACACTCCACCCATGCCGACTCTAGTTCGAACCTATCTTCGAATGATTATTAGAAGCCAACACCAATTATGCGATGGTATGAGGATCAGAAGATTCGTACCACTCGCAATCGGCGCGGCAAATTATTTGTTTATGATATTACAAGATGTATTTCGAACGTATGTGGGTCCTTCTCCGCGACCACATTTTCATTTATTTATTCAAACCTTCAAAATAGTTAATGTCATCGATTCCTGCACCTTTGATAGTATAGTTTGTACGGTGACAAATTAACAGCAGCAAGTAAATTAAAAAAAAATTCACCTTGTAACACAGCAAAACTGCATGCATGGGACACAGAGTTAGAAACTTTTATTCGATACCAGATTCGACCTGCTTTAGCCCGAATTACAGCACGTATGCGGTTTGGCAGTGATTTCCTGAGGTGTTGGAGTGCGTCTACGTTTACAGCCTACCAGGCGTTCACCAGACTTCTCCTTAAAATACGATGATATTCTCGATAGATTGCATAAATCAAATTCAATGCTAGAGGAATCTCGTAAAGAGGTTGTGGTGAAGAGAACAACAACCCAGGAATCCGAAATTTTAAGTCTGTCTCGGGGTTTGAATGACTTGGAACAGTATATGCGCCATAAAAACTTAGAGATTCATGGTATACCGGAGAATAATGACGAAACTGAAGATGGTGTAAGAGATGTGGTACAGAACATTGCGGGTAAGTTGGGTTTCAGTGAATTTTCAAAAAGTGACATTGAGATCGTACATAGATTGCGTGGTGGAGGATCACGTCCAACCATGCCATTGCTTGTACAATTTAAAACTAGGACAGTCAGGAACACTCTTCTTGGAAATAGCAGAAAAACTTTAAAATTAACTGATGTTATTACTGAATGTTCGGGCAACACTGGGATTTATATAAATGAAAACCTCATTTCTTTTAACAGAGATCTCTTTTGGCATGCCCGCAGCTTTTCCAAGGAACATAGTATTAGGTTCTGTTGGTATAGAAAAGGAAGAATATTTTGTCGCAGAGCTGAGGGCAAGAATGTGGTAGTTGCTAAAAGTAAGGTCGACTTGGACCCTGGTCGAATATAGTGTTTATTTGTTTCTGTAACTACTTTGTTAACTTTTTTAACTACACTTTATATATTGGGACTTTATGAATTGTATTCCGCATATGGTTTCCGTGGGTGATTTCCACGGTTTACTTGCATCGTGTTATCGTCACTTGAGATTTCTGCACATTAATGCTTGTAGCCTATTTGGTAAATTAGATTTACTGCTTGAGTTACTATGTACCCTTGATTATTATATTGATTTTGTTTGTGCATCTGAGACTTGGTTTGATGCAGATATTCCACGTTTATGTGATGTGCAAGGTTTTCGGGTTTTCGCTGCTTCGCGTTCTGGGGCACGGAGGGGAGGGGCGTCACAATTTTTGTTAAACGTTCTATTATTGTTTCATCATGTGATAAATATCATCATCATCATCATCATTGTCAACCATTATCAATCCACTGCTGGACGAAGGTCTCCCCAAGTTTCCTCCACAACGGTCTGTCTTGTGCCAGTCTCCTCCATGTCACTCCCGCATACTTTCGAATTTCATCCACCCATCTCCCATGTGGTCTTCTTCTGGGTCTTTTCCTGTCCCTTGGAATCCAATCTAAAATTTCGGCTGTCCATCGATGGTCTGTTCTTCTGGCAGTATGTCCAGCCCATTGCCATTTCAGGGATTTAACTCTGATCATGATGTCTTCCACTCTTGTCATTTTTCGGATCCACGTGTTCCTCTTCTTATCTCTCCTGGTTACACCAAGCATGCACCTCTCCATGCTGCTTTGAGTTGTCTGCAGCCTTTGTATGTCTCTTTTAGCTAAGGTCCACGTCTCTGCACCATACGTAAGCACTGGAAGGATGCATTGATCAAACACTTTTCTTTTAAGACATAATGGCATATTGCTCTTGAAAATTATGCTGTTTCTTCCAAAAGCTCTCCAGGCAAGTTTTGTACGCCGATTAATTTCTTCACCAATGTGACCCTCACTTGATATCTGCTGTCCAAGATAAACGTACGTGTCTGTTATCTCCAGCTTTTCTCCATCAATCGATAAATCTTCATTTCTTGTAAAAGCATTGTACATCACTTTTGTCTTCTGAAAGTTCATTTTTAATCCCACTTCTTTACTCTTGTCAGCAAGTTCCTGGATCCTACTCTGCAGCTCTGATGGGGTAGTTGCAAAAATGACTATGTCATCAGCAAAACGAAGGTGGGTTAGATAATCTCCATTAATCTTTATCCCTTTGTTTTCCCAGTTCAGTGATTGAAAGACATTTTTCAATGTGGCATTAAAGAGCTTCGGAGATATGGTGTCACCTTGTCTCACTCCTTTTCCAATTTTTATGTGTGTTGTATTTTCAAACAGCCGAATCTTTGCACTTGCATTTTCATAGATGTTATTAATAATATTAATGTATGCATCTTCAATACCGCAGGATTTCAGAGCCATTGCAACTGCTGATGGTTTCACCGAATCAAAGGCTTTTTCATTACCGATAAAAGCCATGCACAATGGAAGTTCATATTCCCTCGCTCTTTCAATTAGTTCTCTCAGTACGTGGATATGATCTATTGTGCTGTAGCCACTCCTGAATCCAGCTTGTTCTCTCGGTTGAGCCATGTCCAGTGTCACCTTCAAGCGGTGTGAAAGAACTTTAGTGAAGATTTTATAAACCACTGATAGGAGGCTGATAGGTCTGTAGTTCCTGAGATCCTCAATGTCACCTTTTTTATGTAGCAAGATCATTGTAGCGTTGTTCCAATCCTCAGGAATTTTCCCTTCATTAAGGCATCGAGTGAAAATTTGGGCGAGTACTGTTTCGATTTCTCCACTTGCTTCTTGTATGATGTCTACAGTAATTCCATCTTCTCCTGGAGCTTTTCCCCGCTTCATGTTCTTGATTGCATGTGCAACTTCTGCTGGAAGGACTGGAAGAACTCTGGTACTGGTACCTTTCATGATGTCTGGAGTACATGTATCATCCCTTTCATATAATTTGCAGCAGAAATCTTTCACTCTTGTCAAAATTTCGCCTCTATTTCTTGTTACAGAACCATCTTCTTTTCTCAGTGCCATAATCTGTTTTTTCCCCTTACTGAGATGTCCCTTTGCTATCTTTAGGCTTTGGTTGTTTTCAATTGCTTTCCTTACTAGTTCACAGTTGAATTTCCTTACGTCTTCAGTGATACTTTTTCGTACTGTCTTGCATAGCTCTATATATTCCACTTTGGAAGTCACATCTTCTTTAGTTGTCCTCACATCTCTTCTTTTTTGCATCAACATTTTGGTTTTTCCTGATAATTTGTTCACATGCAATTTGTTCTTAGACCCAGCTAATTTTGTTGCTGTTTCCATAAGAGCTTTGGTTACTTTTCTGTTAACTTCAGAAATATCCACTTCTTCCGATGTTAGGCCTTCTAAAGCAGAGAATCTGTTCTTCAGTTCCAATTTGAAGGTATTATGGTGTTTTTTAAGGTTGGTTATGTCAATACATTTTGTTTGTCTTATGAACTTGCTACGTTCAAGTTTAGTGTTGAGGTGCATCTTACATCTCACCAATCTATGGTCACTGCCTGTGTTGAACTTGTTTAGCACACTGCAGTCTTCTATGACGAATTTTTCGTTACACATAATAAAATCAATTTCACTTGTCGTCCCATTTGGATGTCTCCATGTCCATTTCCTGTGTGGCTTTTTCTTGAAAAAGGAGTTCAAGATGAAAAACCCTTCTGCCTCTGCAAACTCTTCGAGAGTATTTCCACGCTGGTTTCTGTTGCCGTGACCGAATTTACCTACTGAAGTTTCATTCTGTTGCCGTTGCCCTATTTTTGCATTGAAATCTCCCATAATTATCTTCAAGTGCTGCTTACCTTTATTATTTAGATCACGAATTTCCTCATAAAATTCTTCAATTTCATCTTCAGCATGACTTGTGGTGGGTGCATAAGTTTGAATAATCTGAGCCTGGTATCTTCTCGAGAGTTGGATAACGAGTCGTGCAGCTCTGTCAGAGGAACTTTCAACTTCTACAACTTTATCCTTCAGTTTCTTGTTTATTATAAATCCAACACCACTAGTTCTGCCAGTATCTGTCCCACGATAGTAGAAGACATGTCCACTTTTCAGTTCAATGAGATCTCCTTTTCTCCTTACCTCACTTAGCCCGACGATGTCCCACTTGATCCTTTGTAGTTCCTCTTCCAATTCAAGAAGCCTTGAATCAGAAGATAGGGAGCGTCCGTTGTACGTCGCCAAGGTCAGCATCAGATGGCAGCCTAGTCCGGTCCTCCGGGGATTCTTAGCACCCTCTGCCTTCATGTCGCACTGGCCGCTGCCTTGGCCAGGTACATTCCAGCTGCCGGAGACTGAGGGCCAAGATTTAAGTTGTGGAGTCATTTTGGAGGGTTTGGCCATAACTCACCACGCTGGCCAAGCGGGTTGGTGAGTGTGGGATAGCATTTCCTCTAATCGCGATGGTATAGTTATACCGCTATTGGCGGTCGTCAGAGCCCCTTTAGTGGGAACAGTATGTACCACGAGAAGGCGGGGTTGACATTTGTCAAGGAGACGCTGTGATGTTACGCATCACCTGACCTTACATCCCGTGATAAATATACCACCATAAATAACAACTTTGAAATGATTACTATTGAAACGCAACATTGTATTATAAGTACGGTATATCGTCCTCCTAATGGTAACCAAGGTGCTTTTGTTGGCTTTTTCTCGGGTTATTTGGACGAGATGAATCTTGCGGGAAAGACGCTATATTATTCCGATGATTTCAACACTGATGTGACTGTTTCAAATGATACTTCGCAATCATTTTGCGATGTTATTACCTCGTCTGGGTTTATTAATGCAATAACTATTCCTACACAAGAATTACAAGTACCACCTCCTCTATATTGGATTTATGTATTACAAACGATTATGATTATTGTTCTGGTGTACTGTCATACCATAAAAGTGATCATTCGCCTATATTTTGTTTGTCTGGTCGTAATGGAAGATTAAATACCTCGAATTGTCCAGCTATTCGATTGCATTTCTATAGACAGGAGAGTTTGAGGTCTTTTGATCTTGTCCTATCTGGCGTTGATTGGTCCCCTGTTCTACGACTTACTGACCCGATTCGTGCTTTTGATGTTTTTTGGGGGATTTACTGGAGCTTCTATGATTCAATATTTCCTCTCAGGACCATAAGACTCTCGATTCGTTGCAGAAAGCCTTGGTTTACTCGTAATTTATTGAAATGTTTACATAGGAAAAATAAAGTATTTAAAATATTCTTGCGCTCAAGAAGTGCTTCTGATTTATTAAATTTGCGTAGATACAGAAACCGGTTTAACTCTAAGTTGAAACGTGCAAAGAAAATTTATTTTTAAGTCGGTTTTCAAATACTGGCGACAGCAGTATAGTTTGGCAATCAATTAATGAGTTGCTATCCAGGTCTCAGGTCCAGGGGGAACCCTTACAGGTTGATTACACAGCAACTAGAGTTACTGACTTGGATCGGATTGTAAATTTGTTTAATACGTATTTTATTGAATTACCTGCAAAGTTATTGGCTGATATCCCACATTCAAATGGGCATTATTCTCAATTCCTGTCACACCAGAGATTATTTTCTTCTTTTTGTTTTCATCCTGTTTCAGATGATCTTATGTCGGTTTCGACTAATCTGGATTCATCAAAGGGAGCGGGTCCGGATGACGTTCATCTGAGAGTAATTAAGTATGCTTCTCAAAATTTGGTAATAAATACCCTTGAGTCATATTTTCAATTGTATCTTTTTAACTGGGAAAATTACTTCTTCCTTTACGATAAGTAGGGTTTCGGTTATCCATAAAAGAGGTGATAGAACTGATGTCGCTAATTACCGTCCAGTTGCAAATATCTCGATATTTGCTAAAATATTGGAGAGCTGGTTTTGCATAGCTTGTCAGGATTCTTGGATTTGAATAAAATTTTACATTGGAATCAACACGGTTTTCGGAAGGGTCACTCAACAGAGACAGCGTTATTCGATGCTGCGATTTTTTTACAGTCAAATGTAGATTGCAGAAAGTGTGTTTTGGGTATATTTTGCGACTTGTCAAGAGCATTCGACTGTGTTCGCCATGATATTCTCTTGTCTAAATTACAACATATTGGGATTAGAGGAGTCGCACTTTCATTTTTCGAGAATTATTTGTCTAGCAGGACACAATATGTACAAATACAGGGTATTCGCTCTTCAGTTCAAAGAGTTCCTTTTGGAGTTCCTCAGGGCTCCGTCTTGGGGCCCTATGCTTTTTTTAAATTTATGTTAACGATATATTTAATGTTGTTTCTACTTCTCGCCGGTTCTTATATGCTGACGACATCAGCTTTTTCCCCTTGGGGATTCGTTGTCCGAGATATTGCCCCGTGCAAATCGTGACCTTCAGGAGATATCTCGCTGGTTTGTTTGTAACGCTCTTACAATTAATACTAATAAAACAACCTGTGTCTTTGGGGGGGGGGGGGGGGGCGTGGTCTTCGGCTGTCGTCGCCTACTGGTATTTTCTTGAATGAGGATCCTGTTACATTCGGGTCTTCGGTGAAATTTCTGGGTGTTATACTACATGAGACTTTGCGTTGGGGTGTCCATATAAGTTATTTACCAAATATTCTGAAGTCTCGTATTGGTGCTATTTCTAGGATTTCTGGTTTTTTGACAATCAGACTCAGATTAATGCTATATAATTCCTTTATCTATCCCATGTTGTCTTATTGTATTTTGGCCTGGGGACAGATAACGGATGGTAACGTTAACATAATCCTTGTTCTTCAGAGAAAATACATTCGACTTCTAAATTCATTTTTAAATACTGGTAGCATTTATTGGTTTTATAACACACTTCCCTTCGATAAAATATTCATTTTCAGGTTATTACTACTTATGCATGACAGAGTCTATACGAATAGGTATCTTGAACTATTGCAATTACAGCGTTTCTCACAATACATGATACTCGAGGGCATGCAAGTTTTGTGGTTCCTAGGGCGCGCACCAGATTGTTGCATAACAGTATTATTGCAGCTGGACCTCGTGAGTAAAACAGACTGCCATTATACATCAGGGAAATAGTGGACTCTGGGGTATTTAAAAAACCTGCTACGAGAGTTTTTGTTGTTTGATTGAATTCCTGTATTCTTTCTTTCACGGTATACTCAACACCGGTCGTATTTCTAATGTTGTTGTTTTTATCGTTTTGACGTAACATATCTAACTTTGGAGATCAGGGGCTCGTCAGGTTTAAATTTAAGCCTTTTTCCCTGGCTCCATGCTAGAGCTGCCATAGTACATTATGCTATCTTTTTTTTTTTTTTTTTTGATGAATTACTTTGTATTGGTTTTTTGGTCAATTGTAAACGAGTTTTAGTGCTTGTATGCTTATGATTGTTATACTAGATATATCTGAGGTGGTTTGAGCTCTTGTTTAGAGTAAATAGTTAGTACTAAATGTTATTAATTTATATTGAACTTTGTGATATTACTGTGGTTCCATGTTTTCATTCCATTGTGCTAACATTGTGTTAATATTTAATATTAGTTTAGTACATATGACAATTCTGATGTTTGTGTTTTGGTAAATTTGATGTACTGTGCTGTGTGGCAGAATTTTCATTCAATTCAATTCAATTCAACTGGCTCAGGCTTGACGGAAAACGACTTTGCTTCCAGATCTGTGTTTCTAACGTGTCCCATACATACTCAATGGGGTTAAGATCCGGGTTTTGTAGTGTCCGGGGAAGATGGTGGAAATCTCAGTCATGCACTCTGAACCATTGCTGCACACATCTAGGCGCGATGAACAGTACCACTGGTCAGTCCATGAAATAGCCATCTCCTGCTGGATAAAAAAGTCACCATTGCAGAATGGACTTCACAGGCAACAATGTTCAGGTAATCTTTGAAGAGCACACCGACCTTCCAGCAATATCAGGGGACACATTCCATACCAACAGAACGAGCCGCACACCATGACGCTAACTACAAAACGTTCAGTTGTGTTTACAACACAAGCTGGGTCCATTGCTTCATGGGACTCCCGTGAACCTCTCTGCCTACCGTCGGTACAGAACAAAGTGCACCGCGACTCGTCGGACCACATGACTTTTCTACTGTCTCCCAGTGTACAGTCATGGTGTTCCTGACACCACTGTAGATAAACTTTCCATTTCTTCTCAGAAATCAGTGGTTTCCAAACAGGCATGCAACTGCTGATACCGTTCCTCTTGAATTCCCGGTGCATAGTTCATTAAGATATGGGTCGGGAACATCCTTCATTGAATGTTTTGGTCAATTGCTGCAAACAGGAAGTCCTGTTTCTCCATACAAGCCTTCTCAGACGACGGCGATCTCGTTCCTGACAGACCGTCGTCGCGCCACAGTTATGCATGTTAGACAAGAAATGTGTTATGCATGTTAGACAAGAAATATGTTATGCACGTTAGACAAGAAATGTGTTCAAATCGGACTCCTAGAAATAGAGATATTGACAAAAATAAGATATACATCTACGCCCGCTGGCGTAGAAACCATGCATTATTTTAAGAAGAAAATGCTCCTAAAAGATTTGTCGACATGAGAAGTATATGTCTACAAACGACTTTTTTTTTCAATCGAGACTTTAGAAGCTCATATTTTGCTGCAAATACACCAGGAGCGGAGATTAAGACTTACGCCTCCTGGTGGCCAAACCATTCTTTGCAAAATATGGAAATTATGCACAAATGATCTCCCATCAGGAGCTGTATCCGGTGCAGAAAGAATTTTTCAAAGCGGAGATTTAGAAGCATAGATATAGGGGGAAACGCAATTTACCTTTACGCCCCCTAGCGGAAAGTTATGAATTACTTCAAAATTTTTAAATTATATAAAAAACATGTCACACTGAAAACACTATCCAACAAAGAAGGATTTTTTTAATCGGACTCCTACAAGTAGAGATATTGACAAAAATAAGATATACAACTACGCCCCCTGGCGGGTAAACCATGCAATATTTTAAGAAGAAAATATTCTGAAAAGGTTTATCAACGGGAGTGGCTTTGGTCCACGAGAAATTTTTTTAATCGAGATTCTAGAAGCTCAGATTTTATGGCAAATACACCAGAAGTAGAAGTTAACACTCATGCACCCTGGTGGCCAAAGTATTCTTTACCAAAAATTAGAAATTATATGCAAAAGATTTCCTATCAGGAGCTGTATCCGCTGAAGAAAAGTTTTCAAATCAGAGTTTTAGATGATGAGTTATCGGGGGAAACGTAATTTACCTTTTAAGCCCCCTAGCGAAAAATCTATACCTAATTTGAAAAAGTAACTATACCTAAAATACTCTTCGACATAAACGGAATCGAAAGATAAAATAATTTTTTCAATTTGATGTTTAGAAGCAAATATGTGGAATAAAACGTATTTTTGAATTCGACATCATCTGCATTTACGTCCTCTAGCGGCGAAATTGTACATCGAAAAAAAAAAGTAAAAGAAATGAAGGACGTCATTCGTATGTTTCAAGCTTATGTAAAAATATTTTTTTAAATCGGACCAATAGTTGCAGAGATATAGTGTCTGCAGAGGGATGGACAGACGGACGGACGGACAAACCGATAACATACGCACGGTCTTTTTTACAAAAGACGTGCTAAGAAATATTATTCATATGCGCTTTCAGATGAGTTGAATCCATACAGACAATGGCTTCTTCATATTTTTTTTGCACCTTGTCTAAATTTTGAACCAAAATTTATTCAATGTATTAAAATGTCCGTTTCTATACATACTAATGAAATACGTAAATACGTTGTATTGCATATGTGGATTTTTTTCTCTGGTTCAACATTGCTTAAGCGTAGCTTACATTTATGTAATTGTTACTTGCATCTACCCTACTTATAGGTACTTTTCGCAAATGTAGTTCTAATAAATTGTCCAGGCAATAGGCAATATGGATGACAATTTAAAACTTCCAATATTTGATTAAGAAAACTTGCGGTGACAGGGAGAGTCACGGCGAGATTTATACTCTAGTTGTCTATTTTGCAAACAGTCCTTCCTAGGAAAAAAAAAAAAAAAACAGAGTAAAAGAAAAATGTGCCAAAATAAAAGGGAAATATCAAAATCGATGTTCAGTGAAAAAACAGCTATTATCGGAAAACGCATTTTTTTTATTATTACATCTAATTTCAGGGGAAATCGAAAAACAAAAAATTCTCTTCAAAAGGAAACGACCCTAAATCTCCTGAAATCAAAGTCTCCAGAAATGGAAGTTAGGTAGTTTAAGCAATTAACAGCACGTGCAGTCGTGGCCGAGTGGTTAAGGCGATGGACTAGAAATCCATTGGGATCTTCCCGCGTAGGTTCGAATCCTACCGACTGCGGTTTGAATATTTTTACTAGTTGCTGCAAAAGCTTTCCAGTTGCTATACATACTAATGAAATATGGTAAATAATGTATTATGGTAAATATGTAGATATCCGTTTCTATACATACTAATGTAAAATCTTAAAATATTCTATTGCATATGTGAATTTTTTTCTCTGGTTCAACATTGCTTAAGCGTACTTGTAATTGCTACTTACATGTACGCTACTTATAGGTATTTTTCGCAAATGTACTTCTAATAAATTGTCGAGATTTGTGCTCTATTTGCGGCGAGTTTTGTATCCTAGTTTCCTCTTTTGCGAACAGTCCTTTCTAGAAAAAAAGAAAAAAACAGAGAAATATCAAAATATTTCTCTGTTTTTTTTTGTTTTTTTTTTTTTCAAAATAAAAGGGAAATATCAAAATCGATGTTCAGGGTGGGGGAAAAAAATGAAAAACAGCAATTATCGGGAAGCCATTTTTTTAAATTATTACATCTAATTTTAAGGGAATTTGAAAAAAAAATTATCTTCAGAAAGGAAATTACTCTAGGTCTCCTGACATAATTAGCACAAATAGGAGTCACGTAGTTTGAGCAATTAACGGCACATGCAGTCGTTGCTCGTGGCTGAATGGTTAAAGCGATGGACCCATTGGGATCTTCCCGCGTGGGCCTCCGATGGCCTTGTGGTCAACGTTCGCGACTACCACAGAAAAACCTCAGGTTCGATCCCAGGCAGGTACGAAACGCTCAAACCATTAAATGTCCGCCGTGCATCGGATGAGCACGTTAAGCCGTCGGACCCCGGGCACTGGCCCCCGGGTAATAAATAAGGGCGCCTTTCTACCTCGCTTCCATGTCACTTTCCTATAGGGCACTATAGCCCAAATCTCTTAGCTTCCTATTTCTAAGGGTTGTTTAAGACCTGGGGTCACACACTGCCTTCCTAAAATCCTGTACATCTGATCTGCTCTTCCCGCGTAGGTTCGAATCCTACTGTCTGCGGTTTAACTGTTTTTACTGGTTGCTGCGAAAGCTATCACGTTTCTACACATACTAATAAAATATGGTAAATATGCAGATATCAGTTTCTATACATACTAATGTATTGTGGCAAATATGTAGATATCCGTTTATATAAATACTAATGAAATACGGTAAATATGTCCTATTGCAGTTGTGGATTTTTTCTCTGGTTCAACATTGCTTAAGCTTATACTTGTAATTGTTACTTACATGTACGCTACTTATACGTATTTTTCGCAAATGTAGTTCTAAACAAGAAAGATGACACCGAATTTTCGGGTGTAATAAGCACGCCTTTTGAATCCGTTCTGACGAAAATTAAATTTTTTATCAAAGCTATTCAAAGTGGAACCGGTATGGAAAACAATAGTATCGGACGGAAGAAAGAAGTTTTCAATCGGGTTTTTAATCCCTCAGATATTGCTGTACACTGAATCGTGATCTTACGCCTTCTGGTTGCAGAATTATAAGTACGGTATATCGTCTAGAAAAACATGATTATTATGATCGTTAAGAAAAACATGATTTTATATGAGAAACATTTCGCACCCAAAACGCTCTCCAACACAGAAAGAATTTTTCAAATCGGACTCTTAGAAACAGAGATATCGACAAAAATAAGATGTGACTTTACGTCCCCTGGTGGGAAAACCATGCATTATTTTAGGAAGAAAGTCTTCTCAAAAGGTTTTTTCATATGAGCGGTATCGGTCCAAGAAAAAAAAAATTTAGTCGAGTTTTCACGAGCACAGATTTTGCTACAAATACATCAGAAGCAGAAATTAACAGTTATGGGCCCCTGGTGGGCAAACCATTCTTTACCAAACATTAGAAATTACGTGAAAAATATTTTCCATCAGGTCTTGTATGCGATACAGGAAGAATTTTTCAAGTCGGAGTTTTAGAAGCAGAAATAACGCATAAAACGCAATCTGTCTTTGTGCTTCCTAGCGGAAAGTCTATTATTTACTTGAAAATTTTGAATTTTTAGGGAAAACATTTCGCATCGGAGACACCATCCAACAAAAAAGGAATTTTCCAAATCGGAATCCTAGAAGTAGAGATACTGACAAAAATAAGATATACATCTACGCCCCTGGTGTAGAAACCATGCATTTTTTCAAGAAGAAAGTGTTCCTAAAAGGTTTGCCGACATGCGTACTATCGGTCTACAAACGACGTTTTTTTTCAATCGGATTTTAGAAGCTCATATTTTGCTGCAAATACATCAGGAGCGGAAATTAAGATTTACGCCCCCTGGTGGCCAAACCGTTTTTTCACAAAAATTAGAAGTTATGTGCAAACGATTTCCCATCAGGAGCTGTATCAGGTGCAGAAATATTTTTTGAAATCGGAGATTTAAAAGCAGAGATATAGGGGGAAAGCAATTTACTTTTACGCACCCTAACGGAATGTCTAAATGTCTATGCATTACTTGAAAATTTTGAAATTATATGAAAAACATGTCACATTAGGAACACTATCCAACAAAGAAGGAATTTTTCAAATCGGACTCCTAGAAGTGGAGTTATTGACGAAAATAAGATATGCATCTACGCCCCCTGGCGGAGAAACTGTGGAATATTTTAAGAAGAAAATATTCCGAAAAGGTTTATCGATGTGAGTGGCGTCAGCCCACGAAAGAATTTTTTCAATCGATATTTTAGAAGCTCAGATTTTATGGTAAATATATGAAAAGCAAAAATTAACACTTACGCCCCCTGGTGGCCTAAGTATTCTTTACCAAAAATTTGAAATTATATGCAAAAGATTTTCCATCAGGAAGTGTATCCGCTGAAGTAAATAGTTTTCATATCGGAGGTTTTAGAAGAAGAGTTATCGGGAAAAAATGTAATTTACTTTTACGCCCCCTAGCGGAAAATCTAGGCGTAATTTGAAAAAGTAACTATGTCTAAAATACTCTTCGATATAAGTGGAATCGAAAGATAAAATATTTTTTTCAATCGGATTTTTAGAGGCAAATATGTGGATTAAAACGTATTTTTGAGTTCGACATCATCTGCATTTACGCCGTCTAGCGGCAAAATTGTACATCGTAGAAAAAAAAACGAAATAAAGGATCATCATTCGCATATTTCAAGCTTCTCAACGCAAAAAAAAAAAAAATTCAAATCGGACCAATAGTTGCAGAGATAACGTGGGTACAGACGGACGAACAAACCGATAACATAAGCACGATCTTTTTTTACAAAAGACGTGCTAAAAAGGTAGTTTGCACCACCGAAGACGGGCAGTCTGCTTTACCAGAAGCAATAACAAAGGACGCTAGACTGCCCCCGGCGCTTCGCATTCTAGAGCTTTTGAAGAACTTCAACATAACAAGCCAGGCTGTCGCATCGGGCCGATAGTCTCGCGAAACCGCTCCCCTTCCACCCACCTGGAGTAAGCACTAGCCTTATTCCTGTGTCCTTTCCTGCCACCTTCGGACAAAGTGCTACTCTCTACAACTGATTTTATCTCGAGGCTGAAGATAGTCTCTGCTGTTCCAGAAGATATAATCGGCAGTATCGACATAGTTTTCTTAAACCCGTAAGTTCCAGTCTGGGAAGCCTCTTCAAATCTCAATAATTCTATAGCAGCTTCCAACCTGTTCACACCAAACGCACTTCGAGACATTTTCTAGGGGATGGACATTGTCACAGAATCAAACTTTTTCACTTTCCGTTCCCAAATAAACAAACGAAATGAGTACCAATGGGTTCAACATTATCGTCAGTTTTTGCAGAATCAGTGCTCATCTCCCGAGATAACGTTTTCCTAACCTCGCTAATCCTTGTACCAAAACCCTGGTTCCGTTTGCAGACGACATCTTTTTTATATGGCGACATGGAGATGAATCCTTAAACAATTTCCTCGAAACGCTGAACGCATACCACCCGGATATCAAGTTTACACTAGAACGAGAGTCCGAAGGAACACTGCCATTCTTAGATGTGCGAGTACAAAGGACTCCCACAGGAGCACTAAGTCACAAATCTACTATAAGCCAACCCACGGAGATATCCCTGCTTTTCCTTCATCTGCTAGCGCAAATACACACAATTACGCCCTCTTCTGATACTGTACCAACAGAGTTTTCGCTCTAAATTCGGACACTACCGCACGTGACGCAGAATTCCATACCTTAAAAGAGCTCTCCTCATCCACAGGCCATCACTTGCGGATTACTGAAGAGATTATCAAGAATGCAAAAACCAAGGCAAACAACCCAACTGTCTACGAAAGAGATAATACCCAGCAATTCCTGGGTTTAATCCCATACATCTCTGTCCTAACTTTTTTCCTCAAGTACACCCTCAGAAATTTCGGCTTCGATGCCGTTCTAATGCCTCCGATGTCTTTGTCAGCTATCCTAAGACAGAACAGAGATCTAACCGTGCTACTCTCAGACGTAGGAGTCTACTACATCCCTCTGCTCTATCAAGATCGCTTCATTAAACATTACATTGGCATGACAAAAAAATCCATCAGATTGAGAATTAACGAGGACAAGCGTGGCATTAAGAACCAAAAGCTTAAAACAGCTCTAACGAAGGAAGGTGAGAACCACGGCGCCATGCCTCAATATAACGACCTCGAGAAATTAGCCCCGTATGTAGACCCAAGAACCACCGCCTTCAGGGAATCCGTCGAAATACTAACACTCGAAAGGGCTTGCAGTTCTGATCTTTCCACAGATCTTTCGCGAGCTCTCCTAGATATACACTGAAAAGCAATTGAATTAGAGACAGCTGGCGTTATGCAAATGTGGCGCTGTGGGGGGCCCTGTAAACGGAAACGGCATGACGTACGCAGCGATCCGACAATATAAGGACTGATGTGACGGGAATCAGTTAGAGTCGGACGTAATATGGGTACGACTAAGGATCTAAGCGCATTTGATCGTGGGAAAATTGCCGAGGCCCGACGAATGGGTCACTCCATCTCGGAAGTCGTGCAGGCACTGGGATTTCCACGAGCCGCTGTGTCACGGGTTCACCGTGAGTACATCGAATCCGGTAAAATCATCTCCGCAAGCAAGGGTCAACTGCCGTGGACAACAGCGTGTGGATGAGCGGGGTCATCTTCGGCTAGCTCGCATTGTAACAGCGGATAGACGGGCCACAGTGCAAGAAATCACTCTGCAATTTAACGCTGGTGCACAAAAGCGTGTAAGCAGCCACACCATCCAGAATCATCTCCTCGCTATGGGATACAGAAGCCATCGTCCCACGAGGGTACCGCTGCTGACCACACATCACAGGGTGCAAAGATTAGCATGGGCGCGGGAACATTGCCACTGGACCCTAGAGATGTGGAAAATATTGCCTGGACTGATGAGTCGAGATTCACGTTGGTACATGCGGATGGCAGGATACGAGTACAGCGCAAACCACATGAAGCGATGGATCCTTTTTGCCAGCATGGTACTCTTCAAGCTGGTGGGGTGGCATTCTCGTCTGGGGACTGTTTACGTGGACTGAAATGGGATCCCTGGTACGTGCGACATCGTCCCTCACAGGTCAACGTTACCGGGATATCCTGGACGACCATGTACTCCCGTTTGTGAGTCTTCAACATCCCACTGGGAACCAGATCCTGCAACAAGGCAATGCACCGTGCCATCGCTCCCGAATTGTATCCGAATGGTTGGATGAACACTCCATTGGCGTGTCCTTGCTTCCTTGGCCAGCTAGGTCACTTGACCTCAATCCCATCAAGCACATCTGGGATGCCATCGAGAGAGATGTTCTTGGCTCTGACCCTCCTCCATCAAATCTTCGTGAACTGTGGGAGCTTGTTCAGGGGTCTTGGATCCGTATGGCTTCCCAACGCTTCCGGTGTTTTGTCGAGTCCATGCCGAGACGAATCGCCGCCGTCATCAGGACGAAAGGTGGTGCTACACGTTACTAGACAGGTATCTCTAAATTCCATTGCTCTTCAGTGTACATCCACGAACGTGATGATCTCACTTATCATCTATTGTTTACCATCACGTGCTCATAACGTACTTATTATGTGGTTTTTTTTCTGTTTGTTTTAGTTCAAATTTCCTCAGTATTGTTCTGCACTCAACCTTTTAAGTATCAGCTTCTGCGGTGAAAGCTAGCGTTCTAGTTTTTTAGTTTGTACTCTTACGCCAATTAAACGGAAATCGGCACGCTCGTGTTTTAAATATTCTTGGTGTATTTATAGCCCATTTTTCAAAACTTTGAAGTCTTAAATAGTTCCCTAGATCTAGTGGGGACGCACATGACACGTCACGTACACTCACAGACGATGAAATTTGCGCACCTAGAAGAAATCATGCTACAACCGCGAAACTTTGTGCATTGCTAGAGTGCGTGTTCGTATGCAAATGATCCACGTTTGGTGCGATTGCGCATGACCGCACACCCTGTGGTGGCACTGCAAGCGAGAACCGGCAGACTTATAAACCGGTGTGTAGTCGATGCACCATGAAGGCGAAACGCACCGGCCGACGCAAGCAAAAGTATAGAGTGATAAGAATACCGGGTAGAGGCCAGAGACGTCGATTTATGTAACCTACGGACTTTGAGAGAGGCCGGATGACCGGGCTGAAAACCGCAGGGTGGTCGGCGCGCCGTATAGCCCGCCACGTGGATCGTTCTGACCATACCGTACGACTGTGTTGGGAGCAGTGGACACGTAACGGCACTGCCACACAGCTGAGTAGCTCCGGACGGACCAGGAGGATTACCGGTAGAGAGAATCGACGGATCGTGCGCCAGGCACGAACGGATCCCACGGGACCCAGCCCACTATACAGGCAGATGTAGCGGCTCCTGTGTGCGCACGTACCATTTCCCGCGAATCTGCTATCCCAGCGCCCTTTCCGTGTGCTGCCATTAACACCGGAACATCGCCGGCTCCGTGTGCAGTGGTGCCATGCCAAAGCAACGTAAAAAACGCCACAGACTGGCGACGTGTGGTGTTTAGCGATGAGTGCTGCTTCGTTTTGGGGACAGATGATCATCCGGTTGTGGAGGTCCCCGGGTCAACGGCACAATCCCGACCTCCCTATCGAGCGCCACACCTCCCCCACTACAGGTATTATGGTCTCGGCAGCCATTGCCTACGATAGCCGATCAGCTCTAGTAATGCTACGTGGATCATTGACGAGCCAGTGGTATGTGGATGAGATCCTACGGCCCCATGTGCTCTTATTCCTGGCCAGGATTCCAGGTGCACTATACCAGCAGGATAATACCTGCCCGCATACGGCTCGGGTTGTCCAGGACTGCCTACGTCATGTCCAGACACTTCCATAGCCTACCCGCATTCCGGACATGTCCCCTATCGAGCATGTGTGGGACCAGTTGAAACGCTGGCTGCAACCGTGCCACACTATCCGGGATTTGTAGCACACCGTCCAACACGTGTGGTCCAGTCTGCCGCAGGACAACATCAGGCGTCTGTTCGCCTCCATGCCGGACCGTATTGCAGCATGTAATGCCGCACGAGGCGGTGCGACACGCTATTGAAGATGACCGGACTGCGTTCCACAGATTCCTCTGTAGTTGCACTGCGGCTCTATTTTTGCCATCATGTGTATCATTCATCTGTATCATTACGTCCATAAAATTTAAGTTCAATCCGACGCTTCCTTCTTGGTGCGCAAATTTTATTGTACGTGGGTGTATTTTGCATATACAGGGTCTTTATAATTAAAGTTTCACTTTGAAATGGCCATAAAAGGAAAACTACTGGACGAAATGTTACCAAACTTGATAATAGTTAACAGGAGGTCATGGGATTTCATTTTCCGCAAAACAAAAAAATTAGTTCCAAAACTCACCACCAGCGTGGAATGGCGTTGTATGCAATATTGGGAAACGAAAGAAGACATGACGACATCAGTTGCAAATGTGTGTAATCGTGTCGAACACGTGTTACAACTCATGTTCAATGTGGCTGCCACCATTTTCAGAAAGCAAGTGAAATCGCAGTACTGCGTTCTCAACAGTAGCTCATAGCATATCAGGAGGAATGTTACGGACATGTCGGTGTATGGCAGTTTTCAATTTCGCCAAATTCTGGATGTTATCACCATAAACAGTGGCTTTGAGGTAACCCCATAGCCAGAAGTCACAGGGGTTGAGATCTGGTGACCGGGGTGACCAAGCCATGGGGAAGTGGCGGCTGATAATCCGGTCATCCGTGAAATGTTGCTGAAGTAACTGTTTCACACATGTACCAATGTGCGGTGGAGCCCCGTCCTGCATAAAAATCGTGGTGTATAAAATGCCACGTTCCCGAAGTTCCGGTATCACGAAACGTCGTAACATCGACTCCAAGCGAACAGCAGTCACAGTGGTAGTCACGGGCCCAGCTGGCGATTGCTCTTTAAAGAAGAACGGTCCAATTATGACACGAGGTGTCATACCACACCAAACGGTGACTTTCGGAGAATGCAATGGAACTGGGTGGATAGCATGAGGGATTTGTTTGGCCCAAATCCTGCAATTATGGGTGTTCACATCCCCGTTGAGGTAAAAATGGGCCTCATCCGTCCACAAAATGTTCCATGGCCACTGATCATCCACCGCCATCTGTGCAAGAAATTCCAACGCGAAAGATTCTCTTACTGGAGGATCGTTCTGTTCCAGTTGTTGAACACGTTTGATTTTGTAGGGATAGTACAGCAGCACTTTACGAACGATTTTGTACACCGTACTCAATGGTAAGCCCATGCGACGTGCAACAGCACTTACGCTGCAAGTCCCGTGTGTGCTTTCCATAGTTGCTTCCTCTACTGCTAATGCAACAGCCTCCTCGGTTTCCACAGCAACAGTCTTTCGTCCCCGCCCAGGTGCAACAGATAACAAACCTGTGGCTTCAAACTTTGCCATCAGTTTCCTCAAACCCTGCGATGTCATTGGGCCTCGCCGTAGTCGTCTGACGGTACGATACTTCTGCAAAGCACGCCGCGCATTGTATCGCATTCATGATAACACTTCATGAGAAAAGCACGATCTTGCATGGTTACCGACATCGTCGACTCGTAACAATGACAGCTCCGAAGGGGAGGCTCCCTTTTAGGGTGGAAAATCCAATGAAGTGTACAGCGTGTGACGTACCTGCCAGCAGGACGCACACGACATAAAGGCAGATAGTAGTCAGAACAAACGTCCGCGTAGCTCAATTGGTAGAGTGACTTATTCCGGAGTGAGGGGATCCGGGTTCGAATCCTGGCGTGGACAGAAATGACGGAGAAATTTACTTCGTTATAAGCGCATTTGCGTACTTCTAATTTGCATTCCTCCTGCCGTCAGCCGTTGACGAGGCTTTGCGTATTTGCATAACACCGCACGTTGTTTCGTGTTCGACACGATTACACACATTTGCAACTGATGTCGTCATGTCTTCTTTCGTTTCCCAATATTGCATACAGCGCCATACCACGCTGGTGGTGAGTTTTGGAACTAATTTTTTTTTTTTTGCGGAAAATAAAATCCCACGACCTCCTGTTAACTATTACCAAGTTTGGTAACATTTTGTCCAGTAGTTTTTTCTTTTTATGGCCATTTCAAAGTGGAACTTTAATTATAAAGACCCTGTATGTGGCGTAAGTGACGTTTACGCACACCTGCATAAGGACTTCCAATATAGCGGCCAGTGGGTGAATGTAATGAATCTTCTTCTTTTCTGATATTCTCAGTCCACTGCTGGATGAAGGCCTCCTACAGTTCTTTCTATTTTTCTCTATTCTTGGCTATGGTTGACCAAATTTTTCCCACAGATTTTTACAGTTCATCGCTCCACCTTCTTGTAGGACGTCCTCTGCCTCACTACTTTTGGAATCCAGTTCGTTAGTATGGTAATCCACCGTTCGTCTTCTCTTCTGGATAGATGTCCAGCATGTTTCCAGTTTAATCGCTTCTGGTAAAGGATGATGTTTGTGATACGAGTCTGGCTTTTTATGTAAGTGTTCCGTTTCTTATCTTTTAATGTGATCCCTAGCATCAGCCTTTCCATTTTTCTTTGAGTTGTTGCAAGTTTATTTGTCAGTGCTTTTGTCAAGGTTTCACAACCAACTGTGATGACTGGAAGTATATACTGGTTAAATGTCTTCCTTATTAAACGGAGTGGGACAACACTGAACTTGCCTAAATCACATAATTGCAGAACTACGTAACAGATTTTATATAGCTTGAGCCGCATTATTAATAGGTCTTACATTGATTTTGTTATTAAAGTGTCATGGAGTGAACACTAAGATGCCAGTGCACCAGCTTCATCTACCCTCGTCATATAAATGGTGGCTCATTCCGTCATGCAACCGCGGTGTGTGCTATAAATCAGGCAGACCATCTCGTCGAGCTAGAGTGAGCTTAAGAGTGAAGGTCTGAATTGGTAAAACGAGTGATCTGAGAGACTTTGAACGTGGCGTGTCATTTGGCACCAGGTGTGCTGACTCAGTCATCTCCCAAACGCCCGTCCTCCTGACCTTTTCACACAGAGTCGTTGCGAGGGTTCACCGTGGAGGATGAGACACACAAAAAAATAAGTTCCAGCAATCGCGAAAGCAACTGATGGATCAGAGCGGTCAAGAGAGACTTGCGAGAATCGTGCAAACAAATAGACAGGCCACAACCTGGCAAGTCACTATAGCATTCAGCATTGGTGTGCCGAGGCTAATATCCGAACGTACCGCATATTGAACCTTGTTGCGAACGAGATACAAGAGCTGACGACCATATCCAGAGTGCCGCCCCGGTGGCGCTAGCCTCTGATCGTTCGTCCGTAAGGGGTCCGGGTTCGAATCCCGGTGAGGAGGCATGGATGTTGTGTTTGTCTTACGGCACTGTCTCTCTCCCTTCCCTGGAACCAGTGACCCTAAATTAGGGACGGGCGACTGCTTATAGCCCATTGAGTTGCTCACGGTGGTCGTTAAACCTCCAATCAATCATATCCAGAGTAGATGTTTTCAGAGTGGCAGCATTGTTATTGGACCACTGAGAAATGGAAAAAGGTCAGATGAATCAAACTTTCTTGTGCAACATGCTGATGGCTGGATCCGAACTCGATGCAAGCAACATGAGATCACGGAGTCATTCTCTCAGGTGTCAATAATACAGACCGATGACGGTGGTAAGTGTGTTGGTCTGGGGAATGCTCCCTTGCCCACACTTAACCCTTTAATGGGATGGAACGAAATAACTCGGGGTTAGTATACCAGGCTGAAATCAGCTCGAACGATTATATTCGATTTTTGAGAAGTGGGACGAACTCGACTGAAACGAGTGACCCTTGCGCATCAGAAATCGTTACTTTCTCTTTACCTTTGTTATACGAGGTGGTTATATACAGGGATGATTGACACCAATCGTTTTTGGCTGTTCAGCTGCTACTAGGACTATAACAATGGCGACGAGTCTAAGAAAGGAAAACAGAAGATGTTTGAATCATTGATTTCTAACCAGTAGCATGATGTCCGATTCTAGGGGGACTATCCATTTCCCATCATGCCTTGGGGCATGGAGCAGAAAAATGACGGACTAGGAGGTAGCGCTTATGACCTATGCATGTTTATGTTCGTTACTGCAGAGATGAAAGGGGAAAAGGAATTGTTTTACCGTACGTAGGCTTTCGTAAAACTCGGCAGCTATTTTAGCATTTCTTTTTGGGGAGCGAAGAACATTTTGGGCACCATTTCAATCAGATACATCGACCGCTTAAAGATAATTCCTTGTTACCCCTCGAAGAATATATGAACACCATGGTGTATCTGAAACATCGTTTCAACCGAATTCATTCCTTCATAGCCACGGTTTATCCTCAAACAGATGGACACTTCCAGTAAGATGTTTCACCCGTTCACATGATTTATATTATCATCAAACAGTTTCGGGAACATCCCTATGAGTTTTCGCGGCTTCCATGACCTACACAATCCCTATATTGAAACCCAATCGAACATCCCGTGAATGACGTGAAACTGCCCTTTCTTTGCGATTCTATCAGCAACTGCGAGACTCGATCATTCCCGCATGATAGTGAATTCTTGCAAGACGCATCCATAATTCGGTATGTTCCATGATCCGACGGATCTATGCTGTTCTTTCCTGCTAGAATGGTGTAACACGCTACTCGGCAGATGCACTTTACAAACTGGTATCTGTGTGGTGTATGTTGCTTGTAATCAGTCACGTTTTAGTTGAGTAACAATCATCTTATACAAATTTAGTCGCGTTAAAATCAAGCATTCGTTGCCACTTGTGCAGTGAGAAAAGTTGAAGATTTTTAACCCTTTAAACGGCCGATGAATCTGAACTAAATGTTGCCCAAAGCTCTGCACGCTTACCAAACAGAAATATTCACATAGCGTTCGGGTTTTACGGAAGCTGCTGCACGAGATTTTTTACCCTCTCACCTGATCAACAATGACCATGAACCTGTTACCGTTGGCAGGCTTCCCACTAGTCTATGGTTATATTCATCCCACTATTACTTGGTGATAGTCCTTGGTATCCCACTAGTGCTTCCTTGGTGACAGGCTTTTAAAGTTCTTTATTCTCTGCTCCATAATCCATGACATGACAGGGGCACCATGCCACTGCGTAGTAGCAAGTGACTCAAGCATCTGCTCTCTTCTTTCTTAGGTTATTTGTCATTGTTACAGCCCTTTTAAAGGGTAATCAGTCAGAAAGGTTTAGAGTCAATCATCTCCCTAAATGACCATTTTGAATGATATAGCTAAAGGGGGAAGCAAATCTTTTTCATGAACACGTTGACTCGTTCCAACCGCTTTCGGTCCACTGCTTAGACACTGAACATATCCGTGCGAGCTGATTTTAGCCCATTTTCCTAACCCCGAGTTAATTCGTTCCAGCCTGCTAAAGGGTTAATTAAAAAAATTTTGCGTTATATGGGGCCTTTTTTTTTTTTTACCAGAAAACTGATTCGCAAAAGTTCATATATTTTAAAAACTCGTATGCGTCTTACAATGTGCAAAATAAGTGGTTCTCACCCGGTTTATAGTAAATTCCGCTTTGAATGTCACGTAAAACTCACTATAATAAAACCTGCGGTATCTGTTTCATCTGGTGTGAAATTTTCACCCTAATTCCTATCAATGTTGTTTCAAGCCCAGTCGAGCTAAACAAATTGCTTTGCACGTATGTGTTTGAGCAACAGAGTACGAGATTTTCTTGAGAGTTATAGTTTTTCACTAACAAATGTTCATTAAGAGGAGTGTTCAGGTTGCTGTAAGTACAAGCAGTATATAAAATATTAGAGATAGGGGTGATGAACAGTTGACATGGGCATCCCCCGCGCAGAGTGAAACAGACCCGAACCGAACGCAGGCGATAAATATGTAGGCGGACAGCAGGGCTTTCCCAACAGAGTATCGCAATCGACGAACATGGGTAAACATGGTGATCTGAGCGACTTTGATCGTGCACTTATTGTCGGCTCATGACAGATGGGTAATTCTATCGCCCAAGTGGGAAGAACCCTAAGGTTCACGATTGTAACCGTATCAAGGGTGTACCGCGAGGGTACCATCGACGGACGTACCAGCGCCCAGAGAGGAAGCGGTGACCGACCACACACTAGAGATGAGCTCGGTCCCGGGCCCGGGCTCGCAGACACACGTCTTGAATTTCATTACTGTAATTAATTCAACACGTGTAATTCCGAGTAGTATTTATTATGCGTAGTATTTCTAAACACATACAGTATTATATTGTGAAGTGGGTTAACTGAACTAAACTTTTAAACTAATGATTTTTAAACTAATCCTTGCTTGGGCCATATCTTTGGCCAGTGCATAATGCATAAATGCAAGCTTTGATAAGCAAAATTTTCCAAGGATCCGGGCCCGGGCTCAGCAAACACATGTAATCAAGGAAAGCGGGCCGGTCCCGGGCTCCTAAAATCTAGGCGTTTGGACCCGAGCTCCTAAAATTGAACCCGAATTCATCTCTACCACACACCATTGATGACCGTAGTCGACGTAGACTATCGAGGCTCGTACACACTGACTTTTTGGCAACACCGACGCACATCCCATCTAGGTTAAATGTCTAAGGACAAAGCAGCGTCAAAGAGCGAACAGTACGGCGCAGACTGCATAATCTGCACTACGGGCGCCGACGCCCTACTTGTGTGCCAATGTTTACTGCTCGTCATCGGACATTACGCTTCGGTTGGTGCCGGAAACATAAAAACCGGACCTCTGCAGAGAGACGCCCTGTCGTGTGGTCAGTCGAATCTCATTTTCAGCTGTTCCGAGCTAATGGGTGGGTGTGGGCGTGGCGTCGACAGCATGTGGCCATGGCACCGTCGTGCCAGGTGAGCTCTGTTCAAGGTGGTGGGGGCTCTGTAATGGTTCGGGGAGCCTTCTCGTGGAACACATTGGATTCCTTAGTGTGTCTGGAGAGGTCCTTAACCGCTGCATGCTAGCAGCATGCGTTGGCTGATCGGCAACACGCTTTCATGGCCTTAGCTTTCGGCCAATGGTCCGCTTCCTTAGCAATCGGTCAATGGCCGCCTCACTTAACCGCAACCGCCGTGGCATGGCTCGAAGAGCACTCATCTGAGTTTGGAATCATCCAGTGACCCCAAGGTCTCCGGATTTTAACCCAGTTGAATCTCTCTGGGATGCCATAGAGCGGAACATCAGATCCACTAATGCTGAACTAACGTCTCGTGCGGAGTTGTGGACAATGTTGCTACAAGCATGACTGCCATTACAGTCTGAAACCCTCCGACATCTAGTGGAATTGCTACACTAGAGGAGGACCAACAAGCTATTAGGTAGGTATCTCTAATGCTTTGTCCACGATGAAGAAAAAACTGTTTTTTAACTGCTGAGTAAATGTAAACTGAAAATTATGTTTGGGAGTGAGATTAGTACGAAACTAAACGGAATAGCTTTAAAGGTGCTGTTTAAGTATTAGATTTATTAAAATATTACAAAAACAATAAAGAGACAAAAAAATAAAGATGGGTAGGTTGTCATTAGTGTATTTGACGTAGCAAAAATAATTGGGAAAGAAAAATCAAGGTTTATAAAAAATGTGCAGGTTTCTATACCTGCCGAAATGCGATACCAGGGTGAAGCAAACATCAACAAATGCTATCACTGGCTTAGCAGCTAGCATAATTAATGTCATGATCACGAAGGAAAAGTCAAGGAAAAGAAGAACTTGTAAGGTTAGCAGCATTTATTTCACCATACCAAACGTATTTTAATTTGCCTAAAGGTACGTATTTCAAGTTCCGTAATTTAATGGGAAGACTGCTAAAGGTATTATCCTTTAGTGGATTTTGACTTTGGAAATTGGGAATGAGGAGTTTTTCTAGGGATCGGAGAGGCGGGGATTTGAAAGAGATAATACAAACACAAAGGCAAACACCCCTTAACGAGCTTTTTCCGCTGCAGACAGGAAAGCGAAAGGGAGGTCTAGTGGAAACCATCCCGCACGTAAACAGCACCACAAAGCTAATCTTAAATGTTTTGATGTCTGACAAGATTTCTTTGGTGGGACAAAGGGAAGCTAGTCAGTGGGTGGGGGCATTTCTTGCGAGATACACGTGAAGAGGCTTCCATTTTAGGGACCCTAAGAGGCTTCCCTGGGAATTGAGTTGTAAAATGGCAGAACGAGCGTGATAGTGTCACCGCAAAGATGGAAACCAACCGAGTCGAGTGTTCTTAGCCAGAAGAGAAACAAGGAGTGTAATCTCGAGGGTGGTCATTCACCTTACAAGACAGCCTGTAGCGAAACCAAGATTTAACGGGCTGAAGAGAAAGGGAGAAACACAAGAAGAAGGTATATAGGATTCAACCACTTTAACCTGGCTCAGGAGTGTCATCTGGCCATTATTATTCGAAAGTGCGAGAAACAATCTTTCGTGTACATGTCCAAGGAACGGATAGTGTGACACCATTCCTGCGGGCCGCCCCGGTGGCGCAGTGGTCTAAGCGATGGTCTCTGATCATTCGTCCGAAAGGGGTCGGGTTCAAATCCCGGTGAGGCATGGATGTTGTGTTTGTCTTACGGCACTGGCTCTCTCCCTACCCTGGAACCAGTGACCCTAAATTAGGGACGAGCGACTGCTTATAGCCCATTGAGTTGCTCACGGTGGTCGTTAAACCTCCAATCAAAAAAAAAACCTGCGGAAAAGATCGCTCCTTGGAAGTGAAAACTTCGATGAGCACGAAGTGAGTGGGCGTGACGACACTGCAGCATACAGTGGACACACAATCGATCCGTTCGTATCTAAGTGATACTTCACGGCATCTCAAAACGAAATGTAATTCTGGAATGCAAAGTGAAGGTAAAATGAATTTTTATAATTTAGAGCTGGTTGGATACTACACTCATGTCCAAAAATTAAATGTCAACATCAGAGGTAAAAACACTCTGATGTCATCGAAATACGTAAAAGCAAGCTATGTGAGAGTGTTTGTTGGTCTATGCAAAATGTCAGGAATCTCGTGACAGTTGTGCATAGCTGATCGGCAATAAAAGATGAAACGTGAATGAAAAGTAATAGTTTGTTTTATAGGTATTGAAGTGTGGATCTGCCTTTTTGGTTGTTATGACGACTTATAGTACATCTAAAAAAACTCATCTGGAGATTTTACCGAAGGTCGAATTGTTGGTAAACTTGGAAAAGGGGCGGACAGTGAGAGACGTAGCGAAGGAGTTCGGAATTGCCCAAAGGGTAGTATCACGGGTCTGGAAACAAATTTCTGAACATGAAATGTGTATCAAAAAGTTTCGCATTGGTATGCCACACAAAACTGCTCCATCACAAGATTGTTATCTTGTTGTAACGACTAACAGGTCTCGCCATATAAATGCTGACAAATTAGGAAAACTTCTGGAATCAAGCACGGGTATCAAAATATCGCGTCAAACCCAAACCGTGTCAAGACGTTTGAATAATTTCGGATTGTATGCCCGAAAACCTGTACGGTGTATTCCATTGATCCCAGCACGCAAAACAACACGCGATCAATGGTGTCGTGAACACTCCGCATGGAATGAGGAGCAATGGGCCAACGTTTTGTTCGCAGACGAAAGCCAATTTTGTTTAATGTCTGATTCTAGGCGCAATGCGTCTGGTCAGAACCCTGCACTGCCTATTCTGGCAGAAGCATCGTATAAATTAATCAATATAGGGGTGGTGGAGTAATGTCCTGGGCTGGGATTATGATTAATGGGCGTACAGAGCTCCTACTCTTAAATAAAAAGTCAATGAATGCCCAGAGTTATTGTGAGGAGGTTACTTTAGAACATGTAAGGCTGTTTCATGATGCTGTGGTAAATTCTTTCGTTTTTATGGACGATAACGCTCGTCCTGATTGATCATCATGTGTTGGTGAACTGTTGGAGAGCGAGGGGATCGGGCGAATGGAGTGCCCTGCTTACTCCCCCGACCTGAACCCAATCGAAAATGCTTGGGAGGCTCTGGGGAGGAGCATTCCTGAACGCGATCTCCCACCTGGGGCCAAAAAGACCTGGTGATTGCGCTGAAAGAAGAATAGAGAAACCTCCCTCAGGATCTCGTGGACAATCTTGTGAAAAGCATGGTCTACCAATGCCAATCATGCATTGCAGTCAGGATCAGACATACACCATATTAAAATGATCCATGAAAAATTATTAATTTTTCTAGTTATTGTGTGCCAATGTCAAAAAATGGAGTGTTTTGTTCTTTTATCAGTTTTCTCTATTAATAAGTAGAAATTCATGCTTAGGTGTGTGCGTACATGTCCTTTTCATCTTTGTTTACTCCGTTTAAAAATATTTTCATTCACATCCTGTTGGAATAAAAGTATGCTATGAAAATATAAATGATCTTTAATTTTGGGGCATGTATGTATATTTCTTTCACCTTAAAATCAGTAACGAGTTTTGAGTGCCTATTTTGTTATTCGGAACCTGCTACAAGAAAATAAGCAGGACTTTCATGATATTGGGGCTATATTATTGGGATTGAAAATTTGCATTCCATTGTCATTGGCTGGTGAATAGTAAAACTGCGTTGTAAATAGGATAAATTCAGCCCATTTTGCTTCTTTCAATCAGAAAGTCTTTGTAACGTAAATTATACATTGATTAAATGTTCTGTACTTGTCAAGTAAACATTCCAGGCTGCCATTTAATCCATAAGGTTAAAATCGTCGTGCACAGAAGTCAAAATACATAAAAAACATGCTGTTTCTTTGCACGATATTATACTTGCAGTTAAAGTTATCCAAAGGTGGTGAAATACCTTTAATCATTATAAACCTACAAGTTAAAATATATACATAGCGTTAAAAAAAACACATAAAATCTTTTGACCCTCTCACAGGGGTCATCACCAGATGTAAGACGTAGTACCCAACAGCGGAAGTCTTATACACCGTAAAACAGTATGCCACAGATAAAAACCGAAAAACTAAATAAATTGAACAGTACATGCTCAAGTTCCAGGAGGAAGGCAAGGGGGGAGCGATGGATATGGTAAGGCAAAAAGTAGACTGGTCAAACATCAATAAAGTAATAAACCCATGTTACGTAGAATTAGAGTTCAATGCCATCTTCCAAGCTGGAGATACACTATCTAACAACAAGTAATGGGACACCTGTGATAGCAAAGGAAAACGAAGTTTATTCACCTTCAATAGTTGGTGGTCTCCACGAGCGACGATTACAGCTGCGACCCTCCGGGGCATAATCTCAACCAGGCGTTGTACGACGGCTAGCGGTATTTTCTTCCACTCGACTTGGAGAAAACAGGTCAGTTCCTTCACCGATTTCGGACGGTGGGGGCACCCATTAAGTCGACGCTCCAACTCGTCCCAGTGGTGCTCGATAGGGTTAAGATCCGGGCTCTGCGCAGTCCAGTCCATTCGATTAATCCCATTGTCACCATACCAAGCCATGGTGGACCTCGCCACATGACAGGTGGCATTTTCAACCTGAGAGTAACATGGGTCCACCCTGTAAAACTGCCACAACGTAGGAAGCGCATGGTCATCCAAAATGGTGCAGTAGGTCTCGGCATTGAGTCTACCAGGAATTGCGACCAACGGTCCCGTGCCATACCAGGAGAAACACCCTCATAGCATAATTCCACCTCTGCCGAACTTCACAGTTGGCACAATACATTCTTGCAGGAGGCGTTCCCCAGGTAGACGCCAAACCCAGACCCTGCCATCCGAACGGTTGAACCTTGATTCGTCGCTCCAGAGAACCTGTTTCCACTGTTCAACGGTCCGCTGTCGACGTTCTTTGCAGCACGTTAGCCCAGCAGCGCTATTGGACTTGGTGATCAAAGGCTTGTGGGCGGCAGCACGTCCATGATAACCGAGCAGATGGGCTTCCTTACGGATGGTATTCATCGAAAGAACACTCCCGGATGCCTGTTGAAACTCCTCGCGGATGTGGCCCATCGATTTGGTGCGGTTTTTCCGAATTTCTCTGGCCAGCACCCGTCGGTCTCTAACTCCCAGTTTTGTGGGTCTGCCGGGTCGGGGCACATTCCGACAGTCACCTCTCATCTTCCACTTGCCAATCACGTAGGCCACTGTCGATTTTGGGTACTTCAACTCGCTGGATATGTCACGTATTGATCGGCCATTTCTGTGATACCCGAGGATTACACCTTTCTCGAAATCAGAGAGCTCCGAACTGCGTGGCATCTTGCATGCGACTGGTTGCGTTGTTGTTTCCCACACGATATTTAATGGCGGCGGCCATGACGTGTATCAGGGCCGCAGATATCGTCGATCGCAGGGGTGTCCAATTACTTGTTGGTAGATAGTGTATAAGGCAAGAAGGTTCATCGTTGCAACTTGATTGTCGAGAGGAATAAATAATTAGGCTTTCCGTGAAGAGGCAGTCAAACTTCGAAGAGGGAATGTTCAAAACTGTGGTGTCTTTCCAAACGGAAAGATAGGGATCCGTTAGCAACACATCTTCCTACTGGACCATTGGAAAGGGCCCTTGCACAGTTTCTTCCCTCCCCTTGTTTCCTCGTCTTTATTTTCTGTTCCCAGCTCCACACAAGCCATCCACAGAATTCAATCTTTTTCTCCCCCCATACAAGTCTTCCTTTATTTTTGTCTCCTTAGATGCTGTTTCACTTTTCCCCAGTGTTCCCATTCCCGTTGTTCATCAACTTATTTTTTCTAAACTTATTTCCTTAAATTTAGCTTCCTCTTCTGAAATTCAAGCTGTTTTACGAGCTTTTTGTTTAGTTGAAAACCGCTCGTATTTTCGATTTAACAACCAAGTTTATCGTCAATTAGGGGAGCCACCATGGGGTCCCCACTTTCGCCCATATTGGCTGAAATGTTTATTACAGGATTTGGAGGAACGTGCTTTGAACATTTGTTGGATCAAACCCCGCCTGTACATTCGTTATGTCGACGATATACTTATTTTTGGCCATCTTCTGTTTCTGATCTGAATTCTTTTGCCAATCATTTTTCTTCTTTTTATCCTTCTATTTCTTTCACAGTCGCTTTAGAACAACAGTCCTTATATCCTTTCTTAGATTTAAGTTGTCTCACGTGCCTAATTCCAACGCAATCAGTTTATCAGTGTATGGTAAACCTACTTCGAGTTGTTCCATTATTCCTTTCGCATCAGCCCACCCAAAGGTTATAAACTTTCTTTCATCTAATTTTTAGTAAGACGGGCTTTCTCCTATTTGTCCAGCAGAAAAATTCGTTCGAAAGAACTCAAGCAAATTGTCCACATTGCTGCTACTTGTGGATACACTCCGTCCACCGTCGCCTCAATCATCCGTACATTTAGGAGACGGACACTTTGGACTTTGGCTGTCGACACAGCTAAACCAAGGTTTGTGGGGTCCCTGAACTTTTTTCCTCCACTGGCTTTCAACTTAAAGAATATTTGTGCCAAATACAACTTGGATTTTGGCCTAAAAACGTCGAACATTTTTTCGTGTGTTAAGAGTGACAGAGACCCAGTGAACTTGTATGATAAATTTAGGGTTTTACTGTGTACCCCTTAAAGCGGTGTATCAAAATGACATGGATCTTATTTATATAGGGCCTACCTCCAGAAAATTAAGAACCCGTATTAACGAACATAGATACAACGTTAAAGTTGGTTCTACTTCTACGGCTCTTTCAAGATGTGTTGCTAATGGAACCCATTTTCCCGTTTGGAAAAACGCCACAGTTTTGAACACCCCCTTTTCGAAGTTTGACTGCCTCTTCACGAAAAGCTTATTTATTTATTCCTCTCGACGTAACATGGGTTTATTATCTTATTGGTTTTTGACCAGTCTACTTTTTGCCTTACCATATGCATCGCCCCCTCTCCCCCTGGAACTTGGGCATGTACTGTTCAATTTATTTAATTATTCGCTTTTAATCTGTGGTATCATGTTTTACGGTATATCTGCTGTTGGGTATTAGGTCTTACATCTGATGATGACCCCTTTGAGAGGGTCGAAAGATTTTATGTGGTTTTAAAGCTTTATATATTTATATATATTTTAACTTGTATGTATATATTGATAAACGGTATTTCACCATCCTTGGATTACTTTAACTGCAAATACAATATCGTGCAAAAAACAGCGGGTTTTTTTATGCATTTTGTCGGCTGCCATTTACTGAGCTTGCGTTTTTTATTCTGCTGACTGGCCAAAGCCTTAGAAATACCTTTATCTCGCCTGCAGCATAAAATATAAATCTACATTCTCAGCGAGCGATTCTATTGGCATTTGTACAGCCAGGTCTTCACAGGTATATCTAGCAAGCTTAAATCAAGGCCGATAACTAGTACCTAGAATTTGGTTGCACCGGTGGCCGATTGGTCAAAGACAGGGGTGGCCAACCATTGGCCCGCCAAAAGATTTTGAATGGCCCCCCAGTAGCCCAAGCACTTTGTTTTACTAATGTAACTCTTACTGACAATATTAATTATTTTTATTTAATTTTATTCTAGATTCATTTTATTTTTATATAATGAAGTCAACAGCGTAAAATTAAAGTTGAAATTGTTTTTTAAGAATTTAGAGGAGGGTAAACTCGATCATTTCGGAATAATTCATCAAATCTTCAGAAAGTACAGTAATTTTACCGTGGATCATTTAAAACACAAATCAGCTGTTATATCTTTGTACTAGTCATTCTTAAATCGATTTTATGATTTTGAATCTGAAAATAGTAGCATAGATTTATTTACAAATCCATTCTGTATTTCAGAGTCTGATTGACATAAATATCACCCATTAATGCAAATAGAAATATTAGAAATCTAAAGCCACTCAGAACTTATTGTTAAGTTTAAAGAACAATGTGAATCACTCACTGTTCCGAATTTGATTAAGTTCTGGAAATACGTCCCTAAAGAACAGTTTCCCGAGTTTCATGACCTTGCTCTGAGGTTCATTTGCAGATTCGAATCCACATACATTTGTGAACAAACATTTTCATCCATGAATATTGTAAAAAATAAATTTCTTTCAACTATCACAGATGCACACCTTGGTAATATGCTTCTTTTAAGTAAATCGAGAATTACACCCAACATTGACAAATTGTTACGTGAAAAGCAGGTTCAAAAATCACATTAGTGTTGCAGGTGTGTAAAGTTCATCGGAACTTTAATTTTTTTATTAATTTTGTCTCTTTAATTTCTAGTAAAAAAGAAAGTTTTATTATAGCAAGTCAGCTGATTTTTTTCTCATAATAATAATAATTTTAATATTATGTGAATGATTTAATAAAATTACTTTTTAAAAATGTATATGGGTTTTAATACTTTACGAAAACATATAAAATAATCTCATTTTTAGCTAATAATAGTTGTCAATATTTAAGTTGGTTTCGGTGACTCTTCAAATGATTGCCCAATTTCAAAAAAGGTTGACCGCCCCTGGTCTAAGACCTTTGCTTTGGGTCATTTGTTCGGGATGTGGCACAGCTTGGCTCCCGAATGAGGCTCGGGCGTTGCACTTGTCTTATGGTGTTGGCTTTCTCTCTTTCCTGGATCCAGTGACTCCAAATTAGAGAAGAGCGACTGCTTATAACCCAAATAGTTTCTCATAAGGGTCGGCATCCATCCCCCACCCCCACCCCCTCCTTCCCGCAAAAAGAAATAAAATCATCTAGAGTTAAATGGATTTAAATTAAGTAACCTAAGATTTGCTGATCATATTCTTATTATTACACACAATATAGAAGATTTAAAAGGAATGACACAAGATTTAATAACTAAATCACCAGAAATTAGATTAAACATTAACTCTGAATAAGCCAAAACAATGACAAACCGAAAACAATAAGATGAAAGAGAAAATATTATTAAGGTAAACAATAAAAAAATGGAAATAGTATATGAGTGTGAATACTTAGTAAAATTGAAAACAATGAAGAAACAGGGAGTCATGGAAGAAGTGAAAAGAAGGATAGGAATGGGTCAGCTTTTGGAATATTGAAGATATTTTTAAACAGTAAAATAAAACCTGAGATCACAGCAAGCTCTTTAACCAATGTGTACTGTTTGTTATGTAATATGGAGCAGGGACCTGGCCAATCAAAAAAGAAATAATAGGTAAAATGCAAAAAAAATAAAGAAAGAATAATGGAAAGATGTCTGCTAAACATAAGACTCAAAGATAAAATCAAAAATAAAGAAATAAGAGCTAAAACAAAATTTTTAGATATTGCAGAAAACATACTTCGAAAAAAAAAATTGGAAATGGGCAGGACACATTGCAAGGATGAAAGATGGAAGAAATTATACTGGAGTGGTGGCCATACGAAGGTAAAAGATCAACTGGAAGGCCTGAAAGAAGATGGTCAGATGATACAAGGTAAACGGTTGGAATTCTTTGGCACTAACAATCTCTGAGTAGAAATAGATGGAAAGAATTGGGAGATACCTATAGCCAGAAGTGGCTATAAAAGGGGTTAAAAGAAAGCAAAGAAAAGAGAAGTAAGAACTAATATTTCATGCTAAAATACGAAAATAAACGATGATTACTCTGAGGTAAAAATAATTTATATGACAGCTTCTTTGTGACGACATTCAACTTCAGGAGTTTAAATTGAGAAAACTTTTAGAGGGATCTTCAGACACTTTTAAAGGCACCAGTAAAAGACAATTTTTTGATGGCTAAAATACGTACAGATAAAGCGATCATACAGCTTTACTGTATAAAAAATATAAGAATATTCCGACTAGAGACATTAATATGACACCATATCTCCTAAGCTCTTCAATGCTACATTGTTTTTCAGTCATTGAACTGAGAACAAAAGGGGACAAAAATTAATATTGATTATTTAACCCATCTTCATTTTGCTGATGCTATAGACATATTTCCAAGCACCTCTCAGAGCTGAGAAGGATGGTCCAGCAATTTACTGAAAAAGTAAAGAAGTGGGCTTAAAATGAAATTACAGAAAACAAAATTGATACACAATGTTTTTTCAAGAACTAGAGATTTAGCTACTGACGGAGCAGTTTTAAAAGTAACAGGTGTCTAGATTTACCTTGGGCAACAGATGTCAAGCGAGAGCCACGTCGAAGAAGAAATTAATACGCTTGTAAAACTTGGTGGGAGAGCATTTGGAGGAAACAGTACAATTTTCAAAAGCAATTTACCATTATGTCTTAAAGCAAAAGTGTTTAGCCAATGAATCTTCCCAGTTTTTACTTATGGATCATGGACATTAACTAAAATGGACTTCCAGAGGCTGAGAGCTATTGAAAGAAACGCGTACCAGTGCATCTTGGCAAACCGGGAAGGATAGGAAGAGAAACTTATGGAACAGGAAAATGACTAGAGTTGATATCATAATCAAAGTGAAATCGCAGAAACGGCAAAGGCCCGGACATATTTCTAGAAGAACTGACCACAGTTGGACAACCGAATTAGTAGATTGGATTCCAAGGGACAGGAAAAGACCCAGAAGAAGGCCGTGTGGAAAATTTGGGGATGGAATTGAAACATGGTGGAGTGACAGGGAGATGACTGACTCAAGTAAAAGATTTTTGGAAGAATTTTGAGGGGGGGGGGGGGGCGCTTTGTCGAGCAGTGAATAGATAGTGCTTGATGATTCAAATTTAGAAAATTTTTACAGCGCTTAAAAGCTAGTCTCAGGTTCTTCTAGAAAGATACCAGTTAAGGACATAAGAATTTTACAATGGCTAAAATATGTACAGATAAAGCTATCAGCAAGGTTTTACTTTATAAAAAGAAACGGTAAGAATATTTTGCGTAAAGGCATGAATGACCATGTATCTCCTTTTTATTCCTTTCATCGTGAATGACTTTGTAATAAGCATATTTTGTGTGGCTATCGAAAAGCTGATCAGTTTGTCCTGAGGCAAGTTTGAAGGAATATTTTTCGGGTAAAGAACGAATATTACTTTTAGTTTCAAACTGTCTGTAAATTCTGATCGTAAATGAAAGTTCTCTCGCTTGTGAGTAGTAATCACATCCCTCACAAATGAAGCTCTTCTCGTACTCTTCCGGAACAACATCATGAAACCTCAAGACACGTGACACGAAACACAAATAACAACCGTGTTCATGTTCGCAATCACTTGCTGAAGATATTAACTGACATGCTATCATCCACAGAACTTCCTCTTCGGGAAGGGAGGGAGAGGTCTGTCTTTTGCTTTTGAAAAGAGTAGCCTTAGATGAAGATGCCGATGCAATGAGAAAACAGGGAAGATGAGCCACTAAGAGCAAAAGAGAAGGGGGGGACAACACGATGGCGAAGATGAAGGGAGGTTTCCTTAGGAGAGAAAAGATGGGAGGATGAGGGGGAACATGAAAGAAGAGGTTGCGTATATGTCACTCCAGTTTTCCTTACTAGGCTGTCACCGAAGTTAACAACAAACAGGAGGAAGCAGGTCGGCAACTGATGCGGGATGAAGGACCGGCAGGATGAAGGATGCGAAGGATAAGGCACGCTTGCGGTGTGTGATGGCTGTGACAGTTCATGAAGCCGTGGAGTTGTAAAGGCTTCGAGATTCTCCGCAAAAGAATTCATAGAACCGGGAAAGGGATGAAGGTGGGGGTGGGGGGAAGACACGACTAGCTGAATAGAGAGAGACCGTCATAAGCAATTAACGGACTTGAGGTTCTATTGACTAAGCCCGAAGCCAAGAGCTGTCTTTTCTGTCGGGAGAATGCCTTTCAAAGAAAATTTGGAAGTGGAATGTGGAAAAATCTTCACTCCTATTCTGTTACTGTCCCGATGTGGAGAGAAATGACTAATATAGCACAGCTTCACGCAATATAAGACTCGAAGCATGGCAAAATATTAATATAAATTTTTTTTATGGAAAAAAGTGCAATTAAAAAAAGGAACTTGTTGAAAGCAGAGGAACGCTATGACTGCGAAATGAATTTCATTCTTAAAACTGCTTGATAGCATGAATTATTAAAAGTATCTTTCTCCTGGCAAATGCCGCTTCTTACCTGTGTAAATTGAATTCAGAATATTTCGGGGGAAAACGCGATTCTTTGCTAATATACGGCGTTGTGTTATACATTTAAACTCATCGACAACGTTTTAAGGTGTCCGATAAGTATCCGGATTTTTATTCCTATCAATGACAGTAGAGAAATAAAAAATACAGGATCCATAAATATGATACTCACATATGTAATTCAATGGTACGAACAGTCAAAGTCACGTTTCCACGTATTCTGCGTCCAGCACAATGCATTTCCTCCACCGATCAACAAGTCGGTTCTTTCCAGCAGCGAAGAAATCAGCAGGGGTGTTGCGAATTCATTGACGGGCAGCCGCTCGCAAATCGTCCATGCTCTCATAGTGGTTATAACGAAGTAAATTTCTCCGTCATTTCTGTCCACGCCAGGATTCGAACCCGGATCCCCTTATTCCGGAATAAGTCACTCTATCAATTGAGCTGCGCGGACGTTTGTTCTGACTGCTATCTGCCTTTATGTCGTGTGCGTCCTGCTGGCAGGTACGTCACATCTCCCCCCCCGAAAGAGGGCCGGGGGCATGGCCCACGGGTCAGCCGTCACCATGAATCGTTGCAGGCAGCCATCCACTGTAGAACGTGCACTTGAGAACTCCCAGTCAATCTGGTGTGTGGAATGCAACGTCACACACATTTATTTTTCGAAGCGCTGGAGAAGAGATTCTCTGATTTTTCCTATCTCGCGGTGTGGAAATAACATCACACCATTGCGAGATTTTGAACGGTCGGATCATCCAGATAGTTCGGGCGCCATTATAACGAAGTAAATTTCTCCGTCGTTTTTAGTCTACGCTGGGATTCGAACCCGAGTCCGCTTATTCTGGAACAAGTCGCTCTACCAACTGAGCTACGCAGACGTTCATTCTGATTGCTATGTGCCTTTATGTCGTGCGTGTCCTGCTGGAAGATACGTCACATGGTAGCAACGAAGACTATCCTTTAAGGGACCGAAAACATGAAAATCGGAAGGTGCCAAATCCGGACTGTAAGCAGGGTGTGGAAGAGCGGTCCACCTATGTTTTGCGATATCTGCTTCCACTGACTTAGCAATATGCGGTCGAGCGTTATCATGCTGAAGCAACCCTTGATTGTTTTTCAATGTTGGCTGTTTGGTCCGGATACGCTGCGCAAGTTTTCTCAGTGTCTTCACATCGGCCTTTGCATTTATTGCTTCATTTTTTGCCAAGCACATAACCAGAAGGATACCGTGTTGGTCCCAGAAGACAGTAGCCATCACCTTAGACGCCGACGAACCAACTTTGGACTTCTTTGATGGTGGGGTGAATTAAGATAACGCCATTGCATACTTTGCCATCTTGTCTCCGGTTCAAACTGGTGAATCCACGTTTCATCGCCTGTGATAATGCATCCCAGGAATGCGTCACCTTCCTCCTCCTAGCGCTGCCCCAGTTCATTGCAGATGTCAAGCCTTTAGCGTTTATGCACCGCTGAAAGCATTCGGGGTACCCTTCTGGCACAGATCTTCCAATAGTTGAGATGTTCATGAATAATTCGTCCAACAGAATCTTCACTGATATCCAATTCCATGGCAATATCCCGAACACGAATGCGTCTGTCACCTTTAATCAAGTCGTCAACCCTGTAACGTACCAGGAGATGTGACGTACCTGCCAGCAGGACGCACATGACATAAAGGCAGATAGGAATCAGAATAAAACGTCCGCGTAGCTTAATTGGTAGAGCAACTTATTCCGGAATGAGTGGACCCGGGTTCGAATCCCGGCGTAGACCAAAAATGACGGAGAAATTTACTTCGTTATAATGGCACCCGAACGACCCGACCGTTCAAAATCTCGCATTGGTGTGATGTTATTTCCACACCGCGAGATAGGAAAAATATGAGCAGCACTTCGAAAGAAAAATAAGGGGGAGATGATGTAACGTACCAGGAGATGTGACGTACCTGCCAGAAGGACGCACACGACATAAAGGCAGATAGCAATTAGAATCAATGTCCGCGTAGCTTAATTGGTAGAGCAACTTATTCCGGAATGAGTGGACCCGGGTTCGAATCCCGCGTAGGCCAAAGATGACGGAGAAATTTACTTCGTTATAATGGCGCCCGAACTATCCGGATGACCCGACCGTTCGACATCTCGCATTGGTGTGATGTTATTTCCACACCGCGAGATAGGAAAAATATGAGCAGCACTTCGAAAGAAAGAAAAGAAAAATGAGGGGGAGATGATGTAACGTACCGGGAGATGTGACGTACCTGCCAGAAGGACGCACACGACATAAAGGCAGATAGCAATTAGAATCAATGTCCGCGCAGCTTAATTGGTAGAGCAACTTGTTCCGGAATAAGCGTACTCGGGTTCGAATCCCGGCGTAGACCAAAAATGACGGAGAAATTCACTTCGTTATAACCCGTTTAATCGTTTCATCAGTCACCGCCCTGTTAGGCCTACCTGAACGCGCCTCATCTTCAAGACTCTCGGGTCCAGCTTTGAACTTCGTAACCCATTCATAAATACTAGAACGAGACATAGCTGCATCACTATGCACTGTCCGAAGTCTCGTAATGTCCACAGCCTTCGCTCCTTCTTTCGTTGGAAATTTCACCACTGCTCGCTGCTCGAACTGAACACTAAACGTAGCCGCCATTGTTTTTGATCGACAGCGTCACCGAAGGTTAGTATCAAGCTGCTCCGCTTTTACGACACTTCACTGAAAGTAGTCGTAATAGCTTCACGTATCATACGATCATACACACGGTTTTCTATCGGAAGGGATAAAAATCCGGTTACTTTTCGGACATTCCTTGTATATTTACACACACACACCCAAACACGAAAAGCACTAGCACACATACCGCACAAGAATGTCTCACTTGCATAAAGATACTTTGTTTAGCTGTCTTATTGATGAAGATTTTATAAATTTCACGCAAATATGAAAGATTAAGAATATGAAGCCGCATACATTCGTTCGTTAACAAGTAATAAAAGAATATTTTTCCAAGTCCGAACTTAACTGATTGACCTCTTGCTATCCTCAAAATCAAAGCATCAAGATTGCTTCCGTGAAAGCAGGTTTTGAATCCGGCTTACAGTTCGCCTAACCTTCGCAAAAATAGTTTAATTTGTTTCAAAAACTCTCGGCTGCGAATCTAATAATGCAGAATACAATTAGAGTTTTTTGTCGTTATAGAGTCCCGTCAAATTCACTGCTTTTATAGATTTTTACATTATATAATTGTGAGAAAAAATATTATGCTGTTATTTATATCACTCTTAACTTTAAGAACGCATTCATTTCCAACAATATGGGGAAATTTCTAAGCAGTAATAGTAACATGCATTATTTTTTCAAATTTTTTAATTTTTCAAATTTTTTACGTGATATTGAGAAAATCAATAACTAATGTTGTTATTTTTGTGTTCATCTTTATTACTATATTACCGGTATGCGGTATCATAAATTTTAATATTATAACGAGATGATCAACCTAAATGCCTTCGCGAGGAAAGCGCCTTTTTCACGGCCGACATCGAGCCATTTCCTTTCTAAATTTACTACCTTTCGCTCTTGTTCTTAGATGCTCTTCATGTAACAGTCAGAATGCGCTTATAGGATTTAGCTTTTCACGGTTTTAACTTTACTTCGTTTATCTTACCTTATTAATTAATTAATTTATTTATTTATTTATTTTGGATGGAACACCTAGTATGATTTGCTTTTGATTTAAGAAACAAAGTAATTGATCGTCATGTTCTCTCTCGTCAAGGCCCAAAGTGATCGTGTGACAAATGTAATGACTGAGATAGAAAGTTGTCAATGAGTCTTTTAGACAAAGATCTGAAGACTGCTGGATTCCAGCAATGCTTCACAAGTTCGAACTGTGATTAGTGACAAAATATTCAAGGTAAATACGAAAATCAGAAAAAATGCGAAGATATTATTTTAGGGAAAAATGCCTAAGAGAGATACAAGGCAGGCTAAGTTAGATGTGGTGCAAATAAATGTTATGTGCATGAAATTACGAAAAAATTCGAGTAACGGTACATTTAGGATGAGATGGTGGGATTGCATATTCAAAATGAAAGATAATTTAAGAATAAGATGATGAAAGACACAACTAAGAGGCCACTACCTAATTCAGTTATTCATCTTGCTGTACAGGAAGGAGTAAAAGACGTGAAGATATTCTGCTAACGAACCTAGATAAGATATAGATTTGGTACTCTAAAATGTTCTTCAAGATGGCTGACACTCATAACAAAAATGACGAAAATAAAATAATTACAAATGGAGCATTTTAGATGCATTTAATTCGTGCATGCATGCAATAAAAGCTTCTCGACTTGAGCATCTGAACTTTACTCTGACCTCACATTATTTGCAATGCATAAATAAACATCGCAGTATCGATGCTTTCAGAAAACTGCAGTTCAATTTTATGCACACCTATGATAAGCCAAACAAAAAACTATGGAAAGGACTTCTTCTTTAACAAAAAAACTTTATAAGGTAAAATAATAATGCACGTAAAATTAATACAACATATGAAATGAATAAAAACAAATTACTTAGAAGTTATAAAAATAAAAGGATTTGTAAATATAAAGGCCGTTCCATAAAAACTGAGAGTAATTTTTTTAGTTGGCAACAGTGCGAAGGGGGGAAATAATCACGCAGACGACTAACTGAATTAAGGAAGTATCTATGGCAACAGTTATTAGCCTTGGGAGACAATTCTGGTTTTGTTATTACGCAGTTGTTTAAGATACGTCTGTATTTCGCCATACAGCTATGGAGGTGAGTGATTCAGAGTTAAGAAGTGAAATGCGTTGTGCGATAAAGATTTGCATTCGTTTGGGTAAAACGGCTCCAGGAACAGTTGATTCAATGAAAAACGCTCACAAATACAAATGATTGGGAGAGTCAACGATTTTTAGATGGCACCATGATTTC
This sequence comes from Macrothele yani, assembly GCA_039090855.1. Lineage (NCBI taxonomy): Eukaryota > Metazoa > Arthropoda > Arachnida > Araneae > Macrothelidae > Macrothele > Macrothele yani. The sequence goes on from CM077002.1 coordinate 131,948,865, forward strand.
AAAAAAGGGCCCGCCTCCTATGCCAAAAGAAAATCAGCTGGGAAGGTGATGATGGTGATTTTCTTTGATCCTAAAGGTGTAGTCTACCAGCATGTCGTTCCACCACAAATTACTGTTAATCCTGAGTATTACATTTCAGTCTTGAAGCGTCTGCGACGCCACATATCGATTAAGCAACCGGAACTGGCGGGAAAGTGGACCCTACACCATGATAACGCCCACCCAAATGCGGCTGCTTGTGTTCAACAGTTTCTTACGAAATACAGTATTGAAAGCATGCTACAGCCTGCCCACAGTCCTGACCTCGCCCTGTGGGATTTCTGGTTGTTTCCAACAATGAAGGAGAAGTTCCGTGGCGCAACATTCAACACATATTCTGGCATTATTCAAGCGGTACAGGGGTTGCTAAAGCAGGTTCCACAAAATGCCTTCGCTACATGCTTTGAAAAGTGGATTGAAAGGTAGGACCATTACACATCATCCGAGGAAAGATACTTTGAGAAAAAATAATATATATTTTGCTGTAACTATATTTCTTCATTTTGTGTGATTTTACTCTCAGTTTTTACGGAACGGCCGTTGTATTAAAGAACAGGGATAACACTTTGGCATAATTGTTGGTAATTACATACAAATCGGGCCTGTCAAATACAGTATTTAAGGAGTATCTTCTTGTATTCAATTCAGTTTCTCTGCTCAGTCCAGAATTGCCGGCTAAAACAATCACTATTTGAAATTTAGCTGTTTTGTGGTTTGAGTAACTAACACTGTGTAAGGTGTGCACCTTTTGGTTTTCTGTGTAAGTTGTTTTAGGAGCCAGATGGCGCTTTTACTAAAAATTCTCATTTGGGCTTCAGATGCAAAAGAAGTAGTCTGGAACGGGTAAGCTCAAAGGAATTGTCACGAACAGGTAAGCACAGGAGAAGTCAGGAATAGATAAGCAGAAAGAAATTAGTCACGAATGAATAAGCATACAAGAAGTGGTCAGGAATGGATAAGCAGAAAGGAATATTAGTCACGAATGAGTATGCATACAAGAAGTAATCAGGAATGGATAAGCAGAAAGGAATGAGTAAGCATACAAGAAGTAGTCAGGAATGGATAAGCAGAAAGGAATGAGTAACATACAAGAAGTAGTCAGGAATGGATAAGCAGAAAGTAATTAGTCACGAATGAGTAAGTGTACAAGAAGTAGTCAGTAATGGATAAGCAGAAAGGAATTAGTCACGAATGAGTATGCATACAAGAAGTAGTCAGGAATGGATAAGCAGAAAGGAATTAGTCACGAATGAGTATGCATCAAGAAGTAGTCAGGAATGGATAAGCAGAAAGGAATTAGTCACGAATGAGTATGCATACAAGAAGTAGTCAGGAATGGATAAGCAGAAAGGAATGAGTAAGCATACAAGAAGTAGTCAGGAATGGATAAGCAGAAAGTAATTAGACACGAATGAGTAAGTGTACAAGAAGTAGTCAGGAATGGATAAGCAGAAAGTAATTAGTCACGAATGAGTAAGCGTACAAGAAGTGGTCATGAACGGATAAGTGTTCTTAAATACTGGTAAGTTTTCAATTTCATTTCTTTTCGTAAACAATTTTATTGTTTTTTCAGCACCTTCTTTTCTGCTTGTGGCTTCAGACAACTGCTTAAGCTAATAAATTTGAATTATTGTTCAACATTCCTTGCTTTGCAAAACTTTTCCTTTTTGTGTCAAGTTTTGCCTTTGTCTGTTGAGGCTGGGCTTTCAAAACTACTTGATTCAATCTTGGTCTATTGTTTGTCTGGGAGTTTAGCTACTACCGTGAGCAACTTTATGGGCTATAAGCAGTCGCTCGTCCCTAATTTAGGGACACTGATTCTAGGGAAAGAGACAGCTAATGCCTTAAGACAAACACAGCATCCATGTCTCACCGAGATTCGAAACCAGACCCATCTCAAACGAATGGTCAGAAGTCAGCGCTTAGAACACTGCGCCACGTCCTATTTTTATTAGCTTCTTCTGTTTCTTTATTTGCTTTTATTGGTACAATATCTTTTCATAGCAAAATAAGTTGCACATATTTGTAAATTGGATTTTTTCTTTAATGTTCCAAGTTCAGTATATTCATGACTGTTTGTCATTTTCGACGTAAGATCGAGTCCGTATATCACATGTGTACTTGAAAAAATATTGTTAATTGGAATTGTTTCTCATTTTTTCTTTTAATTTAAAGATTTTCTGTCTTAAGTCTGCTTTTTTTTTCAGACTATATGCATTCTGGGTGCCTACGTAGCTTACATGTTTTTCGTCTAGTGTAATTACTTTTCCTATAAATTGTGTTTTAGCCCTCTATGCAAATGTGATATAGCAGAAACCCAGGTTCACTTGGTCTATGTGAAAATGAAATAGAAATCATTTGTGCTGGTTCTTCAAGAAGCCAATAAACGGCTGCTCTCAAAATTTCCTGAATTACGTCCATGCATTTTTCCTTTAAATTTGCTTTTTATTGTTTTGGTTTGCTATTTTAATAAATTTTATCCTATTTCAGAAGGTTACGTATAGCACAGTTTGTTAGTTTATATCAGGTTGTAAAGAAAGTTTCCGGAAAATATCGTATTCAAGAGACATTGCGGGCCTGCGGTGACGTAAACATCCCATAGTGCTATGCGCGAAAGAATAGATTCTAAGGACAGAACGCACGCTGTTGTGGTGAACATTATTTGCGTGAGGCGACGATACGACGGTAACATCGAAGGAAGGTGTGCATGCAATATTGCTCTATGAATATTTGAATGGGGTGAAAGTTACAAAGCACTTGGAAAATTTCGAAACGCGTTTGGTGACAGTATTATCGAACAGAATACTTGCAATGACTGGTACAGGGAATTTGACACTGGTGTACGGGATCTGCCTGAAGCTCCCCGAAGTGGCATACCCAGTAAGATAGAAGAGGAAACAATGTAGCACGTGCTATCGAACAAGTTTAATTCAACACTATGGGAACTTGGAGAGAAACTGAAGACTTGCCATGCGACACTCAAAACCGGAGTTCGGAAGTTGGGATATTCGTATAAACTGTACTTTGTCTGACCAGAATCGGATGCAATGCTACTCCATTGCTGTTGCTCAGCGTGAAAGAGAAAAACGGGAGGGTTTTTGCATTGGTTGGTCACATACGTTAATGGTACGCGACAAAGAGCACGGACCAAGCAGGGAAAATCCCCACAGAAGGTTACTAAGCCAACCTTTCATGCGCGGCGGAAGGTGATGTTGAGTTGCTGGTAGGATTGGCGCGGTGTGATTCACCACGAACACTTATCGCGAAACAACACAGCTGATGCTTACATCCAACAGTTGGACCGTCTCCATGATGTCATGCAAGAGAAAGCGCTCAGCGTTGATTAATCGCTATTCAGTTATTTTCACCAGGATAACGCTCGTCCACATGTTGCTTTACGGACCCAGCAAGAATTGCACGAGCTGGAATGGGAAATGTTGTCGCACCCCGTTATTCCCCGGACCTTGCCTCGTCCGATTCTCATCTCTTTCGGTCTTTGTCGAATTTTATCGCTGAGACAAACTTCGCTAATGACGATTATGTGAAACGTTGCATTGATGACTTCTTCAACTCCCGCTCGGTAGACTTCTATCGCAATGGGATATTTCAATTTGTAGATTGGTGGAACAAGGTCATCAGTTCCAATGGTGGCTACTTGAACGATTTAGTGAAGTGTTTTGTACGATTTTTTAAGCTTGAAATGCATGTTTCTCTATTTTCCGGATACTTTCCTTACAACTTGATATATATACGTACAGAGGAATCTCGGTTATACGTTTCTCTAGGTGATGACCCTTAAAAAAAGTACAATTTCAAAATGTTAAATATTCTAAACTTTTGAATGTCTCCAAAAAGAAAACAATTTTAGATTACGCTAAGTTATAATGTAAGATATATTACATTCATACATACAAATATGTATGTATATACGTACATACATATTTTGTGTGGTACCTAAGCCTATGTCTATTGGTACCTTAAGCCTATGACTATTTTAACTTTTGAAATAATGTAATAATATTTTTTATTCAAGTTTCATTATAAAAACTAAGTTAAGGAATTCTGTACAGTTTCATATCTTCTATGTATGAAAAAAAAAACATCCTTACTGTTGAAGAATTAGGTAGCAAATCCGAATACGATTTTGTTTGGCATTCAATAGCCCAAATACATATCCTTTACTTATAAGCGTAGCTCTTTTTAAATCAGTTTGTCCATTAGTTGATTTGGGACTATTAATGTCGAGTAAAATATTCACTTGTCTTTGCTTGTTTCAAATTTCTTGAATTCAGAGAAAAACAGAACAGTGAACGTTACTTAGCAAAATTTTAGTTGCATCATCTATTTCATGACTAACAAAATAAGAAAAAATAAAAACGCCGTCTCAGTTCTCTGAAAGTTGTAACATACCGTGTTAGGCATAAACGAATCAACGAACCATGTATTATTTTTATAGCCTCAAACTCAAAATTTAACGTACAATCGCAAAAAGCATATACATAAATTGTGTATAACCAAATTGAAATAGCGATGGAAACTACAGTAAAATAACGGTACCAGCGCAAAAGTAAGAATAAAAGTATGCATACATACATACATACATACATACATACATACACCAATGAGTCATTACATTATGACCACCCCCAGCCTAGAGACATCAGCGCGCCTGGAGACCAAACGGTGCGCAGGTGAAGTTCACACACCAGTATATATACAACACGAGGGCCGGCTTTCGGTTAGTAGAGTGTTCCGAGTCAGAATGGGAAAAGCTGCCGATTCATCGGATTTTGATAAAGGACAAAATGTGATGGCACGCCACCTCGGAACTACGATCTCGGGAACGGCGCAGCTTGCGGATTGTTCACGTATCGCTGTAGTGAGTACGTATAAAAAGTGGTGCACATACGGCCAAATGTCGAACCGTTGTCCAGTCGTGTGCCGTCTGCAGCTCATTGACGCCAGAGAGGGAGTCGAGACTGTCACGCATTAATCGAGGGAAATTCTGCAATCCATAAGTAAAAACTGGAACGATTCATTGTGAAGTCCTGTTGTGGTGGTGGTGGGTGAGTGGGGGTGTTGGCCATAATTCGCCACGCTGGACAAGACGGTTAGTGAATGTCGAATAGCATTTCCTCTAATCCCTGTGTTTGTAGTTATTTTCTATTTGTCAGCCACTTTAGTGGAAACGGTTGGGTTTCTTATGCTGACTGAAACATGTGCATAAGAATAAAGTTGATGTACATAACGTGTTGTATAAATATGGAGAGTGGAACTGCTGGACTATGATTGTGGATGTCTAAGGTGTGTGTTTAAATATCTGTAGCATTTCGTATTTCCTTTTACAGGGACAACTATGGTTCGGAAAGATGACGTTACTGAGTGGCAAAGGTGGCCATTGTTTCTCGCCAAGAACAAGGACATGGTCATCCCTTGAAACAGGTGGCGAAGTTTGTTGGACTGTCCGGATCAACAGTCAGTACTATCCATTTCTAGTGAGAAAATTATGGAAGCTATCACTGTTACCAAAGCAACTGTTGTAGAAACTGTATGATGACAAATTGGGATCGCAGGCGTTTTGGACGATTGACAACTGCTGAACGTTTCTAGACTCATCAAGAATTATTTCAACAGTACCCGTATCACAGAAAGAACGCTACGGAGCAAACTGCGTAGCTTGGGCATTTTCAGTCGTGTTACCCGGAAACGTCAGAAGTTAACAACCATCCAGAAGAAAAATGACCTTGTTTGCGCAAAACACCGTTATCATTGGATCATTGAACAGTGGCGACGAATAATATGGTCCGATGAATCCAGAATCTGCTTGTATTTCAATGATGGTCGCTACACGGTCATGCGGAAGGCTGGAGAAGCATTTAACCGAGAATGTGTCCAAAGAGCTGGACAAAATTCTTCTTGTGTACCAATGATGGTCGCTTCAAGGTCATATGGTAGGCTGAAGAATCATTTAACCCAGATTTTTTTCCAAACAGCTGTTTAAAATTTTTCTTGTAAACCAATAATGGCCGCTTCAGGGTCATGTGGTAGGCTGGAGAAGCATTTAACCCAGAATATGTCCAAAGAGCTGTGCAAAATTCTTCTTGTACACCAATAATGGTCGCTCCATGATAATGTGGTTGGCTGGAGAAACATTTAACCCAGAATGTCTCCAAAGAGTTGTGTAAACTTCTTCTTGTAAACCAATGATGGCCGCTTCAGGGTCATGTGGTAGGCTGAAAACTCATTTAACCCAGAATATGTCCAACAAGCTGTGAAACATTCTTCTTGTACACCAATAATGGTCGCTCCAAGGTAATGTGGTAGACTGGAGAAGCATTTAACACAGAATGTGTCCAAAGAGCTGGACAAAATTCTTCTTGTATACCAATGATGGTAGCTCCAGGGTCATGTGGTTGGCTGGAGAAGCATTTAACACAGAATGTGTCTAAAGAGCTGGGCAAAATTCTTCTTGTATACCAATGATGGTTACTTCAGGGTCATATGGTAGGCTGGAGAAGCATTTAACCTACAATGTGTCCAAAGAGCTGTGCAAAATTCTTCTTGTATACCAATGATGCTCGCTCCAGCGTCATGTGGTTGGCTGGAGAAACATTTAACCCAGAATGTCTCCAAAGAGTTGTGTAAACTTCTTCTTGTAAACCAATGATGGCTGCTTCAGGGTCATGTGGTAGGATGAAAACTCATTTAACCCAGAATATGTCCAAAAAGCTGTGAAAAATTCTTCTTGTATACCAATAATGGTCGCTCCAGGGTAATGTGGTAGGCTGGAGAAGCATTTAACATAGAATGTGTCCAAAGAGCTGGGCAAAATTCTTCTTGTATACCAATGATGGTCGCTCCAGGGTCATGTGGTATTCTGGAGAAGCATTTAACACAGAATGTGTCTAAAGAGCTGGGCAAAATTCTTCTTGTATACCAATGATGGTTACTTCAGGGCCATATGGTAGGCTGGAGAAGCATTTAACCTACAATGTGTCCAAAGAGCTGTGCAAAATTCTTCTTGTATTCCAATGATTGTCACTTTAGGGTCATGTTGTAGGTTGGAGAAGCATTTAACACAGAATGTGTCCAAAGATCTGTGCAAAATTCTTCTTGTATAACAATGATGGTCGCTCTCCAGGGTCATGGGGAAGGCTGGAGAAACATTTATTCCAGAATGTGTCCAAAGAGCAGTGTTAAAGAGGAAGCGGAAGTGTCATGTTTTAGGGTTGTATTTCAAATACTGGAGTTGGATCATTCCTTGAGGTGTCCAATCGCATGAAATCTATGGATTATGCGCCACTTTTAAGTAATACATTATTGACATATGTCGGGTTTTACGAACAAGAAAGACATGTAGTGGATTCTGCGCTTCAAGATGATAACTCTCTTGTCTATCGAGTTAGAATTCTGCAGGATTGGTTTAAAGAACATGAGAGAGACGTTTCACGTCTCTATCGGTCTGCAAATTCACCCAATGTAAATGTGATTGAAAAACTCTGGCACATGTTAGAAAGAACCATGAAGAAGAAAACACAACACCCTGAAAATTTGGCGGAATTAAGGGATCTGTTTGAACATGGAGTGTGGAGGGGTAAACTTGATGCGCGTGTGATACCGGGGCATACTGATAGCATTCCAAACAAAATTAAAGCTGTAATTAAAGGAGTTGAAGATATAACTCCGTATTAAGGAATAAAGTTTACATTCCGTATTTTTTTCCGTTAAGTTTATTTTATTTCAGCCACTAAATTTTTTTTTTTTTTCGAATTACACGAAATAATTTTGTTCAAATTTGGAATGACTTGAGCTCCAAATTCATGCGGATGTTTCGTTTTGGTGTAAATGTTACATTTGCAAGAACTCAGATTTTGCTGAGAGGCAATCACAGCAATCATTATTAAAGTCAAACTATTTCTCAGTGTTACGACGGTGCAAAAAAAATTAACCTACAAAAGGAAAAAAACAAACTCTGAAAGTATTTCAGACAGCTTGTTAATGGACTGTTATTTCGTGTCGTAATTCGTGCTGCACATGAAAGTAAAACTAAAATAATGTTCATTCCTAATTACAAAAAGGAATATTTTCTTCGTAAAAATCATGTGATCAAAGCCTAGTCATATACCTTGAAAATATTTGTACCTGATTCCCAGAAGAAACGCGTTGCTCCTTTTTTTCCCTATGCATATGCTCTTGGCTTATACATATTTTATGTGTTTAGAATCAAACAGCAAAGACAAATTTCAGGACATAAAATATTGCTCTTCGAAGTGCACGATTTGGGTTCAGCCACGATATTTCACAATGAATCATTTATTTTATACAATTGCTAATATAGCACATTTTCGGTTGTTTTTCTTCTTTTACCCTTAGGACTGCAATTTCAGCACGAGATATCACGTAGTCCATTAACATATTATCTGAAATAAATTTTCCCTCTTTTTCAAACACAACATTTTCATTAATAAAGAAATTCGCAGATGGATTTCGAACCTATGCCTTAAAATAATATCTATGGCACATTTTTTGTTATGTTGAACATTTTGAACTGCATCAGTCATTTTTTTATGCTGTAAAAGTTTCGCCACATGGTTAACTTCCTTTGCTCAAGAATGATATGATAATAAGCAATGTCTGAAATTACTGATCAGATATTAATGATTTTCAGATAATCATGGCAGTATGGTCCCCGAAGAATTCTCCAATGGATGTATCTTGGATATATTCCATACTTCACCACATCACTAACTTAACCTTCCTTTTTGACTTTCTGGGTTTTTACGTAAATTTGGTTTCTCCTCGTTGAAGATTTTTTAACTTAATGTCACAAGGTTCCTCCCGACGAGTTTGAAGTTGGCATCCTGACAAAGGGTCAAAGAGCAATCAACGTGAGAGTTCTTATGTTCCGGGATAAGAGCTCAGTGTGTAATGTTGATATGGGCAGAGCGAGAGCGATTCTTATAAGAGCAGATATTTTATGGGGAATTCTTTTATGAGCAATGTTGATATGAGCAGACTGTATTCGGAGAGGGATAAGTTACCACGTTTATTGTGAACAATCGTTTATTGTGTTGTATTCTGTGAAATATGTTACGAACAACTTGTTGATTATGAACTTTTGACGTGATTGGAGAACAATAAATGAATTTGGACCTTGTAAATTTCATTGTAGTTTTTAGCTCAGGCGCTATCTAGAAAGTAGTAGTATGTGTAATTAAGTTTTAGGCAAACGATGTGAACGACTGAGAATAATTCGGGTATCAAATTGTTGCAAATTTATTCACCGAGCTTTAAGTGAAATTAACGTAAAAGCCAATTCTACAAATTCAATAATAACGCTTATTTTATAGTTCAACTTAGATTCTGGATGATAAAGTGAAGGATGGACTCTACAGATGAATTTTGCACAATCTTGCAAAGTATAAAATGGATCGTAAATAAATTTGCATTTAACCCTTATCGACGATAACGCCTGAAACGCCCTTACATCCAAGCTACCACGACCACCCCAAAACACCAATCTAAAGTAAACAGGATTTCCTATCCCCATATGTTCTTTGTAGTTACATGCCCTTTATGGGATTAGCAGAGGTCACTCTCAGTCAACAGTGTTATCGCTAAACAAATAAGTAAAGCAGGCGTTGGTATCTATCTCCCGGGTCTATGTTATTTGCTCTCATGGCATCACATAACTTTATCGTGGAAAAATGCAATGATCGCCCTTGGGAAACGTTTGAAGGTCAATGCACGTCAAGACCACAGATCGGTTCTTTTGGGGGGATTTTTCGTTATTAAAAGCCTAAAACAAAAAAAATTGCTTTAAAAATTAAGAAAACGGAGCATATAACGGACTGTTTTGAACAACATGTATACTAACAATGAAACGCATTTAGCATATTAAATCTGTTTATTTTTGTGGTGTAGTCAGCACAAAGATTCGCCAAGCTTTCGCACTCCACTGGGAGGCATTTTCAATGCAATGGCAGACATAACAAGAAAGATGACATCGAATTCTCGGGTGTAATAAGCACGTCTTTTGAATCCGTTCTGACGCAAATTAAATTTATCAAAGCTATTCAAAGTCAATGGAATCACTATGGAAAACAATAGTATCTGACGGAAGAAAGAACAATATTATCTGACGGAAGAAAGAAATTTTTCATTCGGGTTTTTAATCCCTCAGATATTGCTGTAAACGGAATCGTGAGCTTACGCCCTCTGGTTGCAAACTTGTGCTTTAAGAAAAACATGAATTTATGTGAGAAACTTTTTGCACAGGAAACGCTCCCCAACACAGAAAGAATTTTTCAAATCGGACTCTTAGAAATACAGATATCGACAAAAATAAGATGTGACTTTACGTCACCTGGTGGGAAAAACCATGCATTATTTTAGGAAGAAAGTATTCGCAATAGGTTTCTCCACATGAGCGGTATCGGTCCAAGAAGAAAAAAAAATTAGTCGAGTTTTCAGGAGCCCAAATTTTGCTACAAATTCGTCAAAAGCAGAAATTAACACATATGCCTTCTGGTGGCCAGACCATTCTTTACCAAACATTAGAAATTGTGTGAAAAATATTTTCCATCTGGTCTTGTATGCGATACAGGAAAAAAATTTCAAATCGGAGTTTTAGAAGCAGAAATAGCGCAGAAAACGCAATTTACCTTTGTGCCTCCAAGCGGAAAGTCTATGAATTACTTGAAAGTTTTGAAATTATATGAAAAACATGTCCCACTGGAAACACTATCCAACAAAGAAGGAATTTTTCAAATCGGACTCCTAGACGTAGTGACATTTATAAAAATAAGATACACATCTACGCTCCCTGGCCTAGAAACCATGCATTATTTCAAGATGAAAATGTTTCTAAAAGGTTTGTCGACATGAGTAATATCGGTGTACAAACGGCGTTTATTTCAATCGAGAATTTAGAAGCTCATATTTTGCTGCAAGTACATCAGAAGCGGAAATTAAGATTTACGCCCCCTGGTGGCCAAACCATTTTTTCACAAAAATTAGAAATTATGTGCAAACGATTTCCCATCAGAAGCTGTATCCGGTGCAGAAATAATTTTTCAAATCGGAGACTTAGAAGTAGAGATATAGGGGGAAACGCAATTTACCTCTACGCCCCCTAGCGGAAAGTCTATGAATTACTTGAAAATTTTCAAACCATATGAAAAACATGTCACACTGAAAAACACTATCCAACAAAGAAGGAATTTTTCAAATCGGATTCCTAAAAGTAGAGGTATTGACAAAAATAAGAAATGCATCTACGCCCCCTGACGGAGAAACTGTGGAATATTTTAAGAAGAAAATATTCCGAAAATGTTAATCTATGTGAGTGGCATCAGTCCGCGAAAGAAATTTTTCAATCGATATTTTAGAAGCTCAGATTTTATGGTAAATACATCAGAGGCAAAAATAAACACTTATGCCCCCTAGTTGCCAAAGTATTCTTTACCAAGAATTTGAAATTATGTGCAAAAGATTTTCCATCAGGAGGTGTATCCGCTGAAGAAAACATTTTTCAAATAGGAGTTTTGAAAGAAGAGTTATTGGGGAAAATGTAATTTACTTTTACGACCCCTAGCGAGAAATATATGCGTTATTTTAAAAAGTAATTATATCTAAAATACTCTTCGACATAAATGGAATCGAAAGATAAAAAAAAATGTTTTTGAATCGGATGTAGAAGCAAAGATGTGGAATAAAACGTATTTTTGAATTCGGCATCATCTGCATTTACGCCCTCTAGCGGCGAAATTGTATATCCTAAAAAAAAACGAAATAAAGGATCATCATTCGCATATTTTAAGCTTCCCAATGCAAAAATAATTTTTCAAATCGGACTAATAGTTGCAGAGATATCGTCGGTACAGACGGACGAACGGACGGACAAACCGCTAAAATAAGCACGATCTTTTTTTACAAAAGACATGCTAAAAATGCAGGGAATTGGAACACTTAAAGAAAGAAGATGATTTTTGAAAATCACGTAGTTGAGATCACAAGCATATTACATGAATTTTTTATCACGCAATTATACGGTGCGCCGTGATATGTTTTCATCTTTTAAAAATGCATGCCAAAGCAACACAAAAATAAACGGATTTAATACACTATATGCGTTTCTTTATTATTCGTTTGTCTGGTGTATTGAAAATAAAGTCAAAATGTATACGTTGTTTAAAAAACAAGTACGTCCGTTACAAAAAAAGTGGAGTCCGTAGAACAAATTCTGACCTCATTTTCGGAATCGGCACCTAAAAAATATACAACAGTCAGCCAAAATTATCCATTTAACAAAATCATTGTCGACCTACTTTTTTTTATTAAAGAAAATAGCACAGAAACTAACTGATAAAGCTTGTAAAATATTTCTAAGTAACATTTTTCTCTCCAAGATGAAAACATGATCAAACTTTTATTCTCCGTTTTAAGTTTTTTGATTAAAATATTAATAGAAACGAATAATTTTCATCTGCTTCTCAACTTTACGTCAGTTGCACACTTTATGTTAATGTCAGAGTGGATTTCCAAGGTTAAATGATTGAGATTTATTTTGAACGAAGTACCTATCATGGATAAAAAAAGTTCACGCATGTTTTACACTATGCGTTTCGTGAACTATTAATTCTCAGAGTTGAAAATTCTTCCCAAGTTTTTGCATAAAGGTATCTTAATTCTTAATTTGCGTCCTCAGCGGACAGTCCTTGACAGAGCTCTCCTTTCACGTTCTGCTATCTTCAGAGGTTGACCGCCTCGTTTCTTGGCAGATTGACCTCCATAATCCGTTGCCTTTTGCTTGCCACATCTCCAATCTTCAACCTTGGGATATTCAAGGCAGCTGAAATGTTGCCTACGAAGTGACTGCTTACATGTCACCCTATTATCAATCCTCGCCAAAAATCAGTTAACTCTGTTGATCGCGGCATTTTGTATTCACGGTCGTTCCATTCTCTCATCATAATCCGACGAAAATATTTATAGTTCGGTCTGCGATGTGATTGCGTAAGGAGTAGTTCATAATCAATAGATGGAAGCATCTTATATTCACAGCCGTGGCATTGTCTCATCATAGCCTAAGAACATATTTATATTAGGGTCTTTAATGTGGTACTTGCGTAGGACCTAGTTCACTATAAATAGATGGTAGCATCTTAAATTCACAGTCGTGCCATTATCTCATCATAGTCCTACGAGCATATTTATAGTTGGGTCTGTGATGTGGTGCTTGCGTAGGACCTAGTTCACTATCAATAGATGGTAGCATCTTAAATTCACAGTGGTGCCATTATCTCATCATAGTCCTACGAGCATATTTATAGTTGGCTCTGTGATGTGGTGCTTGTGTAGGACCTAGTTCACTATCAATAGATGGTAGCATCTTAAATTCACAGTCGTGCCATTATCTCATCATAGTCCTACGAGCATATTTATAGTTGGGTCTGTGATGTGGTTCTTGCGTAGGACCTAGTTCACTATCAACAGATGGAAGCATCTCATATTCACAGTCGTGCCTTTGTCTCATCATAGCCATAAGAACATATTTATATTAGGGTCTTTAATGTGGTGCTTGCGTAGGACCTAGTTCACTATCAATAGATTTATAGCATCTTAAATTCACAGTCGTGCCATTATCTCATCATAGTCCTACGAGCATATTTATAGTTGGGTCTGTGATGTGGTGCTTGCGTAGGACCTAGTTCACTATCAATAGCGGGAAGCATCTCGTGTTCACAGTGGTGCTCCTGTCTCATCATAGCCATACGAAAATATTTATAGTTGGTTCTGTGATGTGGTGCTCCTGTCTCATCATAGCCATACGAAAATATTTATAGTTGGTTCTGTGATGTAGTGCTCCTGTCTCATCATAGCCATACGAAAATATTTATAGTTGGTTCTGTGATGTGGTGCTCCTGTCTCATCGTAGCCATACGAAAATATTTATAGTTGGTTCTGTGATGTGGTGCTCCTGTCTCATCTTAGCCATACGAAAATATTTATAGTTGGTTCTGTGATGTGGTGCTCCTGTCTCATCATAGCCATACGAAAATATTTATAGTTGGTTCTGTGATGTGGTGCTCCTGTCTCATCATAGCCATACGAAAATATTTATAGTTGGTTCTGTGATGTGATGCTCCTGTCTCATCATAGTCATACGAAAATATTTATAGTTGGTTCTGTGACGTGGAGCTCCTTTCTCATCATAGCCATACGAAAATATTTATAGTTGGTTCTGTGATGTGGTGCTCCTGTTTCATCATAGCCATACGAAAATATTTATTGTTGGTTCTGTAATGTGGTGCTCCCGTAGAACATAGTTCACTATCAATAGCGGAAAGCATTTTATATTCACAGTCGTGCTATTGTCTCATCATAGCATTACGAGCATATTTATAGTTGGTTCTATGGTGTGGTGACTGAATAGAACATAGTTCACTATCAATAGATGGAAGCATCTTATATTCACAGTCGTGGCATTGTCTAATCATAGTCCTGCGAGCATATTATAGTTGGGTCTGTGATGTGATGCTTGCGTAGGTCCTAGTTCACTATCCATAGAGCGAAGCATCTCGTATTTACAGCCGTGGTCCTGTATGATCACAGCCCTAGCAGCATGGGCGTAACCACTCGGGCGGTCGGGGTTCAGGACCCCTCTAGATTTTCAGAGTCGGGGATTTCCAATGTAAAGAACTCCCCCCTTCCCAAAAAAAAAAGGTTGGTTTTTTTTCGGAATACACGTGGCCACTTTATTATGACCACCTACTCAGTAATTCGTTGGGCCATCTTTTGCCTTTAACACTGCGTCGATTCTTCGTGGCATGGACTCCACGAAATGTTGATAGGTGGTTTGTGGAATCTGAGACCATTCTTGATGAATAGCACTTTCCAGGAGTGTGAGATTGCAGGGTTGTGGATCCAGCTGTCTGATGGCTCGTTCAACTTCATCACACAGATTATCAATGGGGTTGAGACCTGGAGATTGTGGAGGCCACCTAAGCAAAGCAAACTCACTGGCATGTTCCTGAAATCAATCCTGTACAATACGAGCACTATGGCAGGACGCATTATCTTGTTGAGAGTAGCCATAGCCATTGGGATAAACCATCCACATGACAGGATGCACTTGGTCCGCAACGATGTTTAGCTACGATGTGCCAGTCAGACGTTGATCAACACAAATTAAATAGCCCAAAGCATGTCAGGAAAATATTCCCCAAACCATAACGTTGCCTCCACCAGCTTGAAGGGTTGTAGCAATGCATTTGGGGTCTATGCTTTCGTGCTGTTTCCGCCATATTCTCACTCGGCCATCGGCATGGTGCAACTGAAATTGTGAATCATCGGACCACATAATTTGTTTCCAATTATCGACTGTCCAATCTTTGTGCTCCTGTGCGAACTGGAGACGTTTTCTCTTGTTAACTGCAGACAGCAAAGGTGTTCGAAAAGCCCTCCGGCTGCCATATCCCATCTGATGCAGTGTACGGCGAACAGTGCGTTCAGAGATCATTTGAGGGGATCCTTAAATAAGATGGTCTGTAATTTACTGCACTGTTGCCTTTCTGTTGTCTGTTACCAGTCTGGACACTCTCCGTTCCTCCCGAAAAGTCACTAGTCGAAAACGACCACACGTTGCACGTAGAGACCCAGTTTTTTGGCTGACAGTCCAGTCTTTAAACACTTTAACAACAGCTGCTCTGGAACATTTTACGAATGCGGCGGTTTCGGTGATACTCCCTCCATGGTTCCGAGCTCCTACAATCATTCCACGTTGAAAGTCCGTCAAATCGCATTTTTTACCCATCTCGTCACCGAAACATCACTTCTACTACTGTCGCAAGCCCTAAGCTTTCCCTTTTTATACTAACCTCAACATCTGGCAGCAACAGCGTGCAGCCATAGCTCATTTGCATAAAACTGTCAAGTGGTCATAATAAAGTGGCCACTCAGTGTATAATGATATAATGCATACTTTTTTTATGATATGAACCTAATAAATCTAGTTATATAAGATTGTAAATTTCGTAGAATGCAAACACCTGTATAATGTGTACTATCCTATCTATCATAGTTTTACAGTTGTGTTCGCTAAGTTCCCTACGCTATGAATGATAGTTTTACAGTTGTGTTCGTTAAGTTCCACAGTTCGCCAACAGAGGCGCCTATGCCGTGCCCGGTAGATTGCGCCTCCAAAACGGCTTTGCTCCTGCGTGTGTGTGTGTGTGGGTGTGTGTGTGTAAGGGGACGGGTACCAAACTCTATTTTATACAATATGTATATAATACTGTATGTATATGTATATATATATAATATGTGTATGTGTGATCGGACTACCCCCCCCTCCCAGATTTGGAAACATGGTTACACCCCTACCTACGAGCATATTTATAGTTGGGTCTGTGATGAGGTGCTTACGTAGGACCTAGTTCACTATTAATAGATGGAAGCATCTTACATTCACAGTCGTACCATTGTCTCATCATAGCCTACGAGCATATTTATACGAGGTCCGATCAAAAAGTTCCGAGACTAGGTCGATATATACAACAAAGTCGATACGTTACTTAAGTCTGGCTATGATCTACCTCAAAGTAGTCTCCTTGGGCAGCGATGCACCGCTGCCAGCGTTTTTGCCACTGTTGGAACGCTCCCTGGAAGTCCTGTTCGCGAATCTTGTCAAGCACCGTCTGGGATTTGCGCTGGATCTCGTTCACGGTTTCAAAACGGCGGCCCTTGAGCTTCAGCTTCATCTTCGGGAAACAGAAAGAAGTTGCAGGGGGCCAAATCGGGCGAGTAAGATGGGTAAGGAAGGGTAGTCACGCTGTCGCGGCTGCAAAACTGGCGTGTTGCTAACGCTCTGTGAGCTGCTGCATTGTCGTGATGGAGCAAGAAATCGCTCCTGCGCCACATTTCAGGTCATTTGCGGCGAATGTCCTCCCTTAGACGCCATAGAACATCTCAGTAAAAAAGAGTGGCGAGGGTCTTGCCCTGGGGGACGAATTCACGGTGCACAACCCCACGAATGTCGAAGAACGCGATGAGCATGCTTTTGGTTGCGCTTCGGACCTGTCGGGCCTTCTTCGGTGGTGGAAAAAGGCCCGACAGGTCCGGGATCTTCCACTGCGCCGACTGTTGTTTGGTCTCCGAGTCGTAACCGTAGACCCAAGTCTCGTCTCCAGTGATGACCCGCGACAGGAACATTTCATGCATCTCCGTCCCCATTTGGACGACTTTGACGCAGAATTTGATGCTCGCTCGCGGCTCTAGTTTGCAGTCCATACTGAAATCGCAGCTGTGTTCTACACGTGGTCACCAAATATCGTGTAGCACAGTTCCCGATGTTCAAAGAACGGCGCCACTCTGCACAATGACTCATGAAGGTCACTGCCCTCGACCGCTGCTCGCGCATTCGCATACTGTCATCTATCAGGGCGCCACGTACCTAGTCTCGGAACTTTTTCAATTCAATTCAATTCAATTCGTTTTATTTTGCTGAGCAAAAAACAAAAGAACAGTACTACAGATAAAACAGTTGAAACGATGCCCAGCCAGGAAAGCAGGGGGGAAAGGCTAGCCAGGCCTGACAAGGTCCCATGCTCCCTAGATCAGTTTTACAATGGGGGCCGTAGTTTTATATTACAAACAATAAAGGTATCATTAGGAGAATCAAACAACAACAACAACAAAAAATAAAAAAGTAGATCATATCTCGATACAAAAGTCATCATATGAAACATAGTTCCTATCCACTGTGATCACCAAGTGAAAGTGCCGCAATCCATTATAAAGTTTTTAATTTTTTTAAAAAAAGGTTAAAGTTATTTAAGGAAGTTAGCTCCATAAGTAATGAGTTCTAATAATGTGGGCCAATGTAGTTTAAACCTTTGCTTCATGGCTTCCGTTTTTGGAAGAATAGGCCTAATATGTGATTTAGTGCGTGTGCATCTGGGGTGTAATATGTATAATATCAGAATGTAACTTATTCTTAATGCGCTTGTACATAATTTTTCCAATATTGTAGTAATATAATGGGTTAATCTTTAGAATATTATGTTTATTTGGGAAAACTCTTGTAGTATTATATAGTGTTAGTTGTGAATTTCTATCAAATTTTAAATCAATTAATCTTATATATTTGTTTTGAACAATTTGAAGTTTTTTGAAATTATATTTAGTTGTCTGTCCCCATGATAAAATAGCATAATTAATATGAGTCTGGAACATGGTATAATACAAATGAATTAGTGTTTTGTAAGTTAGGTTTGTAAATATCAGGCTAATAACTCCAATATTTTTAGACAGTTTGAGAAGAAGAGAGTCAACATGATGGTTCCATTTAAGGTCCCTATGTAAGGTAATCCGCAAATAAAGTAAGGAGTTAACCACTTCAATATTAGTACCATTAATAGATAATGTGAAAGAAGTAGGTAGTGAAATATTTTGTTTTGAGAAAATTAAAGGTTTTGTTTTGGTAGTATTTATTAGTAATTCATTGAAGTTTAGCCAATCTGAGATGTTATTAAGTTGAGTAATAATATTCATAGTAGTGTCTGTCATTGAATTGAATGAGGTAAGAATGGCTATATCATCTGCATAGAGGAGTAGGTCCAAGTCACTTATTGCAACAAAGATATCGTTAATATATATAGTAAAAAGCAACGGTTCTAAGATTGAACCCTGTGGGACACCAGTTGGTGTAAGTTGAAGCATGGACTGATGTTGGTTAATTTGTGTGTATTGTTGTCTGTCTGATAAATAATTTTTAAAAAGAGAATGTTCAATGTTCCTAATTCCTATCGTGTGTAACTTATGAAGTAGAATATTATGATTTATGGTATCAAAAGCTTTGGATAGGTCTAAGAATAATGCAATGGTATGTAAGTTGTGTTCAAAATTATGTTGGATAGTTTGTTGTAGGTATAGTAAGACTGATTCTGTTGATTTTCCAGATTGGAAACCATGTTGATTTGGATAGATAATTTTTTGTTTATGAATGTACGAGATTAATCTATTCTATATTAATCTCTCCAAAATTTTGGCAAAAATAGATAAATTGGCTATAGGGCGGTAGTTATTTGCATCGTTTATCGATCCGGATATGTATTTTGGAATAATTTTTGAAATTTTAAGTAAATCTGGAAATTCACTAGTTCGAAATATGTCATTAAAAATAAACAATATAGTATCCAGAATAAGATTAGCATAATTTTTAATAATGAATAGTTGAAGATCATCACATCCAGGGCCTGACCTGGAATTTATATTGTTGAATTTTTGCCATAGTACTGTTTCGGTAATATTGGTTAGATGATAATTATTAGTCCTGTGTGCACTTCCTAAGTAATCAGTGAATGTAATTATTGGGGTAGTTAGACTATTTTTTCAATGTTTGTGGAAATAGAGTAAAATGTTCATTTAACGCGTTTGTAATATCTTGTATGTTTGTAAGCGTTATTGCAATCTTTTAAGTATTGAGGATCCGTTGGATTTGATTTTTTACCCATTAGTAAATTTAAATGTTTCCATAGTTGTGTGAAAAAATGTTGAGGTAGTAATTACGCTTAGTATGTCTGATATCGCTATTCAGTTTATTACGAAAATTCTTAAAATTCCGAAAGTCCTGGGGTAGTTTGCTTTAGATAAATTTCGCGAAGAGGTTATTTTTTTTTATTTATTCTTTTTAATAAAGCATTGGTGATCTAAGGCTAACGAAATTTTGTTTTTAGATTATTTTGTTTATAGTTTTTGGAAAGGATTTATTGTAGAGTTGTATAATAATTGTGATGAACGATTAATAATTTTTGTTAGCAGAACATTGGTTGCACTACGTATTTGTATCTGTGATGTGGTGCTTCCGTAGGACCGGGTTCACTAACAACAGAGCAAAGCATCTTATATTCACAGTCCACCTATTGTCTCATCATAGCCCTACGATTATATTTCTGATTGGTTCTGTGGTGTGGTGCTTGCGTATAGGACCTAGTTCACTGTCAATAGATGAAAGCATCTCGTATTCGCAGCCGTGCTCCTGTCTGATCATAGCGCTACGAGCATATTTATAGTTGGGTCTGTGATGAGGTGTTTGCGTAGGACATAGTTAACTATCAATAAAGATAAGCATCTCGTATTTAGAGCCGTGCTCGTGCCTCAACATAGCCCTACGAGCATATTTATAGTTGTGTCTGTGATGCGATGCTTCCGTAAGACCTAGTTCACTATCAATAGATGGAAGCATCTTATATTCACAGTCATGCCATTGTCTCATCATAGCCGTACGAGCATATTTATAGTTGGTTCTGTGGTGTGGTGCTTGTGTAGGACCTCGTTCACTATCAATAGAGTGAAGCATCTTGTATTCACAGTCCACCTATTGTCTCATCATAGCCCTACGATTATATTTCTGGTTGGTTCTGTGGTGTGGTGCTTGCGTATAGGACCTAGTTCACTGTCAATAGATGAAAGCATCTCGTATTCGCAGCCGTGCTCCTGTCTGATCATAGCGCTACGAGCATATTTATAGTTGGGTCTGTGATGAGGTGTTTGCGTAGGACATAGTTAACTATCAATAAAGATAAGCATCTCGTATTTAGAGCCGTGCTCGTGCCTCAACATAGCCCTACGAGCATATTTATAGTTGTGTCTGTGATGCGATGCTTCCGTAAGACCTAGTTCACTATCAATAGATGGAAGCATCTTATATTCACAGTCATGCCATTGTCTCATCATAGCCGTACGAGCATATTTATAGTTGGTTCTGTGGTGTGGTGCTTGTGTAGGACCTCGTTCACTATCAATAGAGTGAAGCATCTTGTATTCACAGTCCACCTATTGTCTCATCATAGCCCTACGATTATATTTCTGGTTGGTTCTGTGGTGTGGTGCTTGCGTATAGGACCTAGTTCACTGTCAATAGATGAAAGCATCTCGTATTCGCAGCCGTGCTCCTGTCTGATCATAGCGCTACGAGCATATTTATAGTTGGGTCTGTGATGAGGTGTTTGCGTAGGACATAGTTAACTATCAATAAAGATAAGCATCTCGTATTTAGAGCCGTGCTCGTGCCTCAACATAGCCCTACGAGCATATTTATAGTTGTGTCTGTGATGCGATGCTTCCGTAAACCTATTTCACTATCAATAGATGGAAGCATCTTATATTCACAGTCATGCCATTGTCTCATCATAGCCGTACGAGCATATTTATAGTTGGTTCTGTGGTGTGGTGCTTGTGTAGGACCTCGTTCACTATCAATAGAGTGAAGCATCTTGTATTCACAGTCGTGTTACGTATTGTCTCATCAAATCTCTACGAGAATATTTATAGTTGGTTCCGCGATGTGATTGCTTAGGAACTAATTCTATAACAATATACGGGTGTCCAGACATTTGTGATAGGGCAATGTACTTCTTATGTAGTCTTCTGGATAGGAAGACGTACATGGTAAAGCCTCCCACGATCAAAGTCCTCAAAGAAGCCGTACGCCAAGAAATTGGTGTCATTATAAAGGAGACGTGAACGAAAGTATTCAAAAATGTGGAAACGTTGCGTGCACTTGTGTTTGGATGTCGGAAACAACCAGTTTCAGCATATTTTGTAAGAAAGTTCTGTTTCATAGAGTTTAAGGTATGTGCGTGGAACACCGAATAGTGACTTTATTGTTGAAAGTTTGAGTCTTTAGCCGGAGAATAACCTTGTATCATCTATCTGTCTTGGATACTATTGTGTTTAGTGCATTGTTCTAATTATTTTTCGGTTTGCTTCTGCGAAATGAAATAATTAACTCCTATATTCAAAGGGTTCCCCATTTGTTCCCGTGTAAGTGTTGAAACATTGCTAAAAAAAACTGTATTTCTGTAATCTTAGCCTCGTGTTTAGCGAGTTAACCCTTTGTATGACGCGAACACTTATTTTCTGTACACTTATATCTTTTCCTGACTTTCTGTACTTTTACGTGCCTTTATTTACTGTATATTACAATGGATTTCATTTCATTCTTTGGTATTGTGGTTCTACTTTTGGTAATTTTGCTAAAACTTCTCTTAGTATGCATTTGTTTATTCAGTACGGCTATCGCTATTCTCTATTAGCTTTTCTTATTATAAATTTTTCCCTGGCGCACGGAATTCGTCGCATTTATCATACTTTAGAAATCAGCATCTCCAACTTTAGAGGAAAAGAAAAGAAGAAGGGGAAATATCTCTGCAATGTGGAGAGCATCCGAAATTGTCAACCGTCGCTTTATAACTCAGACATTTGACAATGAAGTCGATCCACTTTTCGTGTTCCTTGAAATTCCTTCCCGTGTGCTTCTCCGTTCGAAGTTTTTCGATTTTTTTCCATTCAAAGGACTATCTTTAAACCTTAAAGTCATCTGTCTTCGTGTCGTGGAGTACCACAGCACATTTTAAGCTACGTCCATACATTTTTGATGATTTTAAAGTGCACCGCCGTGTTAAGGGGGAATATCCTGGGAATGAGACAATTCAGTTCGGAATGTCAGGTTACTTGCCCTACGGTAACGTTAGACCCACTCAGGGTAACCAGCAAATTACCATCATATTCATCACGGTTTAAAGAAGAGGGATCATTTGATCTCGAGACTAAATTCTTGATTGCACTTAAAAAACAAGGAATGAAACTCCGTGCTTTCCTTAAAAGTTGATCAAAAGTCAGTTTGGTGTCTGTGCGTGATCTCCGATTGATTGAAATAGATCATTTTCAATCAGTTTTCTCTCTTTCTCTCTCTCTCTCTCTCTCTCTCTCTCTCTCTCTCTCTCGCTAGCACACAAGAAATGTTTTTTACAAAAAAAAAAAAAAAGATAAAAACTACTGCATCCAGAGTTTTACTAATAATGCTTTTAGGTTCAATGTGTCAAGCGAGGGTCACATCGAAAAAGAAATTAATCGGCGTATAAAACTTGGTTAGAGAGCTTTTGGAAGAAACAGTAATTTTCAAGAGCAATTTACCATTATATCCTTTAAAAAAATGTTTAATGAATGCATTCTTCTAGTTCTTACGTAAGGTGCAAGACATGGATCTTAACCAAAAAAGACATACAAAGGCTGCAGACAACTGAAAGAAACATGGAGAGATGCATGCTTGGTTTAACCAGGAAAGACAAGAAGAACTTGTGGATCTAGAAGATGACAAAAGTAGAAAACTTCACGATCAGAATAAAATCCCTGAGATGGCGATGGACTGGACATATTGCCAGAATGACGGACCACGATGGACAACCGAAATTTTATACTGCATACCAAGGAACAGGAAAAGACCCGAAATAAGACAACGTAGGAGATGGGTGGATGAAATTTGAAAGCTTGCCGTAGCGGTATGTCAAAGACTGCCTCTCGAGACAGACCGTTGGGAAAAAACTAAGGGAGACGTTCATCCAGCAGTGGATTGCTAATGATTGACAATTATGCTGATATAATGCTTTTAGGTTAAATTAATGAAAAGTCGCTTTAACTATAATACAGGGCTTCTCAAAGGTCCTTGACACATTTTAAAAATTTATTAAAAAAACTACTCAGGATATGAACATAATTTTTTCAGATTTTGTTCACTTACTTATCAAAGTTTTTTTCTGTTTCCTAAATGGGTCACTAGGTGGTGCTACTGATCCAATCGCGAGATTAGTTGAAAAACTGTCTACTCCAGTAGAGAAAGCGATATGTGTAGGTTGTTTTCCAAAACGAAATCTGTTACCAAGTGCAAAGAAATTTTCGTTCGAAATATGGAAAAGATCCTTCTAGTCGTAATAGCATCTTAGCTTGGCACAAGAAGTTTCAGGGAACTGGAAATGTCCTTGATAGACCGAGATGTGGTAGACCAAGCCCGGGTAAAGGCGATGTCGCAATCATTCGTGAAGCCTTTTCAAGTAGCCATACTATATCGATACGAACTACCGCAAAGAAATCGGCAATTCCTCGTGCAACAGTGCATCGAGTCTTACATCAAAATCTCCACCTACAGGGTTGGACAGAATAATGTGAATACCTAGGAAAAGTAGGTTTTACGTACCTAATGGGACTACCTTTGGCATTCAAAACCGTCTGAATTCTCCTCGGAAATGGACGCGTGCAAATCCTGGATGGTGGTTAGTGGGATGTTACAGAATTTTTCATGCAGAAATTGCTCCAGGTCCCTGAGAGATGCAGGTGGAGGATAACGGAATCTTTTTATGTTTTCCAACACACACCACAGTGGTTCGATGATGTTTAAGTCTGGTGACTGGGGAGGCCAAAGAAGGTGTGGAAAAAGTTCGTCCTTATGTTCCTTAAACCATGATTAGACATTCCGAACTCTGTTAATTGCGGCGTCATTGTCTTGATACCCAATGGCTCAAGCATTGTTTCCTGCAGGATAGATGGCATATCCTGCAGGAAACAATGCTTGAGCCATTGGATGGACTTTTTCAGCCAAAATGGTTTCATACGCCCTGCCAGACGGTCTGGTTTCATACGCCCTGCCTTTCAAGGTGATCAAGAGACCTGCTGAAAACCACGGTATGACCGCCCAGAGCATGACAGAACCACCACCATGCTGCACTGTTGGGGGCAGACAGTCTAGGTTGTACGCTTCTGACGGTGTCCTCCACACGTAAACACGTCCTGTGCGGGGGAATAGTGTGAATGTGGATATATACGACCATATTTCACGGTTCTATACTTCGGCAGTCCACGTTGTATACTCCTGACACCACTGCCGTCGCCGTTGTGCATTCACCCGGCACACCAGAGGTTTTGCAGTAGCAGCTCTGCCATCAATATCTTGTTTATGCAGTTCCCTGCGCATGTTTTTCGTTGATACTGGGGTCTGGAGATGCACATTAAGTTCCACACTAATTTCCGGTGCCGTGGTCTTCTTAATACAGGTAACAATCCTCTTTAATGCTCTCATGGACCGCTGGTGGCCTAGTGGTCAGCGTTCGTGACTGCCATAAGGATGACCTCAGGTTCGATCATGGGCAGGTATAAACGTTCGAACCACTAAATACCCGCCGTACGTCGGATGGGCACGTTAAGCCTTCGGACCCCGGGTACAGGCCCCCGGTAATAAATAAAGGCGTCTTCTTTCCCCTTTCTACCTCGCTTCCGTGTCACTTTCCTATCGGGCACTCTAGCCCAAATCTCCTAGCTTTTATTTCTAAGGGTTGTTCAAGACCTGGGGTCAGATACTTCCTTCCTAAAATCCTCTAAATATGATCTGATCTTTAATGCTCTCCAGTCTCTATCACTCAGGGCCGTTTTTCAGCCGCTGTTGTGTTTCGCAAACGAATTTTCGCCACAAACACAGTATACTGTCATGACGCTAGGCACAATCTTTCCTTTCTCAAAGTCCGTTCTCTCTCGCCGCGACATTTTCACTCAACCTCACAGTGCAATATGATCGCGGTTAGCTGCAAGCTTGTTTTTATACCATTTGCAGCTGTAACGCGCGTCTTAACAACGCAGTGGGTCCGTTCATTTGCTTTTGAAGGGGTGCCCGGTGACTTTTGTCAATATAGCGTATATAAAATGCAAGATGTACACATTACAGCTTCGCATTGTAATGTATTACAGCATTTATGTGTCATGTTAGCTACAGAATTAGTGTTAAAAGGTATAAGTACATAGATTCATATATCACTGTATATGAGACAGCAAAACAAAAAAGAAATAGAGTAACAATATTAACACAAATGTAAATGTATACACACATACTCGTATGCCAGTACAAGTGATTCAGTTTTTTTCTTCTTCGTCGTGTTGTTCTTCTTCTGCAAAAACCAGCAGTAATCACTCATCATTGAGGGATCCCACCTGCCTTGATACCTCTCCTCTATCATTCGGATATCTTGGTGGAACCTCTGTCCTTGTTCATCGCTGACTGCTCCTAGGTTGTCAAGAAAGAAGTCCATATGCGAATGGATCAAATGTATTTTTAAGGTCACCCTGCACACGAGGTTTTTATAGTTCTTGAGAAGGTTGTGAATCTTTTGTTTGTAGTTGCCCTCTTTGTGGTTACCCAGAAAGCCTTTGACCATAGATCTGAAAAATTGTCATGCGGCAAGTTCTGTGCTCTTTAGCTTTTCGGTAAAAACAGAATCACGCAGTAGTTTCCATATCTGAAGACCAACGGAGATGCCTTCTTTGAGTTTTGCATCACTTAAATGCGGAAATGTTTGCTTTAAGTGCAAGAAACCTGGGCCAGATTTGTCCATAGCTTTTACAAAGTTTTTCATCAGCCCCAGTTAACTCAATGGGCTATAAGCAGTCGCCCGTGTGGTTCCAGAGAAGAAAGAGAACCAGTGCCGTAAGACGAATACAACATCCATGCCTCACCGTGGTTCGAACCCGGACCCTTCACGGACGAATGGTCATAAGCCAGCGCTTAGACCACTGGGCCACCTGGGCAGCCACAAAGGCAGTTGCGAAGGCGAGATCAAAGGATGGTCGGAATGGCCAAAATTGCCCTGGCAAGGCTTGCAGAAATCTGGTAGGATCAGCACATCAACAGAATCACCACATCAGCAGAATCACCAAGCTGAGTCTGGTCAAGGCCCTCATGTTCCCCATTGAGGCTTACGGTTCTGAAACATGGACCTGAAATGCAGCATGTCGCAGACGAATTGCGGCGTTTGAAATGATCTTCAGCTGACGCATGCTGAGAATATCCTGGGTTGTGCATGAGACTAATGCATCAATCTTTTTTTTAATTGGGGGTTTAACGACCACCGTGAGCAACTCGATGGGCTATAAGCAGTCGTCCGCCCCTAATTTAGGGCCACTGGTCCCAGAGAAGGGAGAGAGCCAGTACTTTAAGACAAACACAACATCCATGCCTTACCATCAGTCTTGAGAGAGCTCGGCGTAGGCGCGCACAAGCGATTTCTTCCGACAATCCAACGACATATACTATCCTTCTTCGGCCACATCATCTGGCCAGACGGTATAGAAAAACTTTGTCTTCAGGGGAAAGTCAACGGCAAATGAACGAGAGGATGTCCCCCAGTCAGATTCATCGAGCAAATAAAAACTCTCACAAATCTATAAGCTTCAGGAATCGTGAGAACTGGAGAATAGACAGGAATGGCGAACCTTGACTGCTGACAGGATGTGAATTGGGTCACGACCTTCGAACCGAGCAACGAAGAGATTGAAGCCACCATGGTGACACAGTGGTCTAAGCGATGGCTTCTGATCACTCGTCCGAGATGGGTCCGGGTTCGAATCCCGGAGAGGCATGGATGTGTGTTTGTCTTACGGCACTGGCTTTCTCCTTTCCCTGGAGTCACTGGCGCTAAATTCGGGACGGGCGACTGCTTATAGCCCTACTGAGTTGCTTACGGTGGTCGTTAAACCCCAATAAAAAACGAGAGATAGAGAGAGAGAGAAATATTGAATTGGAATGAAAAACAAACATAAAACAACGGTTCTAACACAAATTATATTATTTATGAAGTTAGTTAATTGTTTTTTCGCCACAAATAATACACAATTGAATGGGGCCAATGTTCATCACCACTTCAAGCAAAACATATTGCTAAATAGCTTTCCCAATAAAGGCAATTCTTCCTATTGTCTGTTACCTCCCGGCTGTGACTACTTGTATTTCGTTTGGGCACAGAGTCGCTGTCACGTGCCTTACTTTGGTCACTGGTAGGTTTACTGTTCTCTGCACTGTCTTCTTGATCCTGTGATGTACAAATACGCTTTACGAAGTTTCACATCTTCAAAACACACGATTCTTAATTGTTTGCATCACGTTCACAGAAGTATTTACATAAGCAACAAAACGTAAGTATAATACAGAAGGTAAGTCGAAAGTTTTGCAATACTTTGATCACTTTATTTCTTCACACGTACCTTTGTGACGAAAGATGACTAGCATTTAAAGTATAGGCCATCGTGTTGCACCGTCTTTAGCCATCCGTATGCCAGTTCCTTGATTCCGCGGAGGTACCAGTTCTGGTTGTTCGAGGCAAAGAACTTCTTCACCACAGCTGCGATCTCCTCTTGGTTGTTGAAGTGCCGCCCGCGAAGGAAGTGGGCCGAGGTCCGCAACAAGTGATAAACCGACGGGGAAAGGTCCGGACTATATGTTGGTGTCGCATCATTTCGATGCACTCAAGTTCCTGGAGTTTCAGCCTGGTCGTTCCCGCGGTATGAGGCAGAGCGTTGTCCTGCTGTAGGAGAGGGCGCTTTCTGTTCACCAGTGTTGAATACTTCTCCTCCAAAACGGCATACATCCGCTTAGCTGTTCAGAGTAGAGGTTGAAGTTGATGTTCTGACCGTCTTTATCTCCTCGAAATTCCACCAGACGCAGAGCATCACCTTGTGCTCGAAGCACCTACCTGCGTTTGGCAATAGGTTCTGGAAGCTGGCCCGGGCTCAACCACTGCCGTTGTGTATTAGGATTACGGAAATAGACCCACTTTTCTTCGCACGTAACAATTCTCTGATGAAACGTACATCGCGCAGGTTTTCTAGGAGTTTCGTGCACATTTCCACTTGGAAGTTTGCTTCAGGTGGCGTCAGTTCGTGAGGGACAATGCGGCAGCTCCTACAGACCTTGCCGAGGTCCTGAAGGGGACGAACCACGATGGTGTCCAGCTCGCTTGATAATCTCCGAGTACTGGTTGTCGGATTTGCCTCTACGTCCTGACCCACGGCCTTCGAATCCACGGTTCGCGGCCTACCTGACCTTGGCTGTTTGTCGAGGTTTCTCTCACCTGAGCGTAATTTCTTGAACCATCTGCGGCGGTGCTGTGGTCCACGGAACCTTCCCCTTTCGCATGACAAATGTTTCGTGTTGCTTGAGCAGCATTATGGCCGAGTTCAAACTCGTAAAGCAAAATTTCCCTAATTAGCCTGTCGTGGCTGTTCATCTTTTAGGCGTCACAACCACAGACAGAACGACGACATGCAATGATGTTCACAGCAACAACTACCACTTTATATCCCTTTCGACTGACTGCAGTGCACGACTTCAACTAGTTTAAACACGTGAGATACCCGCCGCAGCACATGCATTCATGCAAATATTACAAAACTTTCAACTCATCCTCTGTATCACTGATTAAAGCACTTTGGGGCGATAGAGGAAGTCTGGAATGTTCAAGAAACTTTAGAAGTAATGAGCCTGGATGTTTCTAAAGTTGGGATTTTTTTAGGAAGGATGGGCGCCTTATTTATGCCGGCCAGGAAGATCGGGCGACTTACCAATTCTCGGAACTACTGGTGCTGTGTCAGAGAGCACAAGAAAGGTCACCAGTAGTGTGTTCCTGCACTTGACTGTGACTTGACACATTAGCAAGTTGATCAACGAGATTTCCCTGAAGGCAAAAATTACTCCGTCATGACAGAAATCTCTGCACAGACAAGATAAAGCGTATTTACACTGATTGTCATTATTCTTACGTCTTATAAGCAATATATACATTTACTCCAGTGTAAATATTTGTCTTTTTAAATTTCGCTGAACCCTGGTTAACGGCTACTATGAGTAACTACGTTAACCAATATGGCTACTAGCTTAACCGGTAACTGCACTGGGTTAACGGCTCCTATGAGTAACTATGTTAACCCAATATGGCTACTACGTTAGCCGGTTACTGCACTGGATTAACGGCTACTATGAGTAACTATGATAACCCAATATGGCTACTACGTTAACCGGTTACTGCACTGGGTTAACGGCTACTATGAATAACTATATTAACCCAGTATGGCTACTACGTTAACCGGTTACTGCCCTGGGTTAACGGCTACTATGAGTAACTATGTTAACCCAATATGGCTACTACGTTAACCGGTTACTGCACTGGATTAACGGCTACTATGAGTAACTATGTTAACCCAATATGGCTACTACGTTAACCGGTTACTGCACTGGGTTAACAGCTACTATGAGTAACTATGTCAACCCAATATGGCTACTAAGTTAACCGGTTACTGCACTGGATTAACGGCTACTATGAGTAACTATGTTAACCCAATATGGCTACTACGTTAACCGGTTACTGCACTGGGTTAACGGCTACTATGAGTAACTATGTTAACCCAATAAGGCTACTACGTTAACCGGTTACTGCACTGGGTTAACGGCTACTATGAGTAACTATGTTAACCCAATATGGCTAATACGTTAACCGGTTACTGCACTGGGTTAACGGCTACTATGAGTAACTATGTTAACCCAATATGGCTACTACGTTAACCGGTTACTGCACTGGGTTAACGGCTACTATGAGTAACTATGTCAATCCAATATGGCTACTAAGTTAACCGGTTATTGCACTGGGTTAACGGCTACTATGAGTAACTATGTTAACCCAATATGGCTACTACGTTAACCGGTTACTGCACTGGGTTAACGGCTACTATGAGTAACTATGTTAACCCAATATGGCTACTACGTTAACCGGTTACTGCACTGGATTAACGGCTACTGTGAGTAACTATGTTAACCCAGTATGGCTACTACGTTAACCGGTTACTGCACTGGGTTAACGGCTACTATGAGTAACTATGTTAACCCAATATGGCTACTACGTTAACCGGTTACTGCACTGGGTTAACGGCTACTGTGAGTAACTTCTAAGGGCAATAAGGAATCTGCCGTTGCTCATTTAGATTTGATTTAAGGCCACTGGTTTCAAGGAATGGATAGATCGAGCACGATACACGCGCGTGGCCTGTGTCCCATTCAGTACTCGAACTAGAGTCCAACTTGGTGGACCAGCCAGAAGCCTAGGATGCTAACCACTTGGCTATCGTGGTGACCGGGTCGAATTTTAGGAACAAAACAAGGGCGTCAAATTAAAAAAATACAAACCCTGAACCCTTCCAAAATAAAATATTTGCATCACAAAATTCGGAGAATCTGCCCAAAACTTTGATTATTGGTGAACGATCTTATGTAAAGCAAAACTTTGCAATTTTGCAACCAGAAGCGGAGTTATAGAGGGGGGGGGGTATTTTCACACTCAGCTAGAAATCTGCGAATCAAAAAAATAAAATGTGTAGACCATAATTTTCATATGTATTACTGTCTTACGCTAAATTACTTAATTACATAAAACGTATGGATGCTGACATACGGAAAAGTGTCATTCTACAAACAATTTGTATGACAAAGGACTTGCTAACGAAGTGAATGTAGTGTGCGCTACGAATTACTATTGCACGCAATGGAATACTTAGAAATGTTCGCTGAATACCGTACATCACAAAATATCTACACTATAGTGCGTCTCATAAATACAGAGACAGAACAAATTCTCGAATAAAACAGAAACAACAATGAGCTGAAATGTACATCTCATATTTATAGCAAACATAGCATAGAACACGCAGCTGCACAATAGTTTGACGGAAACATAACAATTCCAACGCCAAGTACAAGAAAAATACGCTGTCTCAAAAATATAAAGACTTACTAGTTATGAGCACCTCCGATACGAATAGAAGAGCCGTTGTTCCGAATAACACTCAAAACCCGATTGGGCATGCTGTCCACCAAGTGATGTAAGTGTTCTGGACGGAGTGAGTACCAGCTTCGTTCAATCTGCTCTTTCAATGCCACCACACTTGAGAACTGCCGTCCATTCGCATACACATCACGAGCTAGGATACCCCAGAGGTTCCATACAGAGTTCAGATTTGGACTGAGTGCTGGCCAATCCATTACGGTCACATGATGAGTGTTAACCCAGCTTTTCGTTGATGCAGACCGATGGATAGAGTCATTGTCTTGCTGGAACAGATAATCAACACCTGCTAGAGTTTTGGCAAACGGTAGAAGGTGGCTGCTGAGTATGTTCTGATACGTTTCGGAGTTTTTTCCTGCCTTGCAAAAAAGCGATATCCGTTGTCCCATTCAACGCAAAAGCTCCCCAGACAATCACAGATCCCCCTCCTTTCTGTCTGCTGAAGAAGGTGCGTGACTCGCGTCGTAAATCATGCCAATAGCAATTCCAACCGTCAAGGCCGTCCAGTTTGAACTTTTTCTCATCGTAGAAAATAGTTGTGATCCATTCGTCCGTCCAGTGCATGTGGCTGCTTGCCCATAACAATCTAGCTTCCTTGTGGCGCCGCATGAGGTGTGGCAGACGGCGCATTTTACGGAGCACAATCTTGCGACTTTTCCTTGATTCGTCGATGAACTGTGTCCTTTGAGACGGTGACACCAATAGTCCGAGAAACTTGACGTACTGATAACTTTTGGGACGAAACTAAACGCATGATGGCACGATCATCTCGTTTGGTTGTTATTCGAGGCCTTCCATGCCGTTTTCTGGCAGTTAACGCACCGCGTTTCGATACAGTCTTATAAATGACTGCCCTACTCCTCCCCATGGCTTTACAAATTTTCGCTACAGGCAATCTATTTGCTCTCAGACTCCAAATCTTCTGCACCTCCTCACCAGAAAGTTGACTGTTGAGTGGCATTTCGGCAAATGAATGTCTGACGGCAGGTCCGCTGTCTTTTGTAGGCTGGACCGAATTACGGCCCATGCTCGTGCTTACAACATACTAATTTGTACATCTCATCTGCATGTGGCTACTTTACATACACTGGCGTGCAAAAATTAAGGACGGGACGGTTTTTCGAATGTAACGTCGTGCATAAGTGCTCCACGTCGACTCAAATCATACCATAAGATCCCCAAGATGTAAGAATTTGGGACAAGTGAGCAAAACCGTCCAAACAAGGAATCCAAAGGATACAAAGGCACTTTTTTGAAAAGGTAGCTTCAAGCACAACTGGACAGAAGAGAGAAACGTCCATGTGACAGGCGGCTGCCAAGAAAAATCCAGTCTATAGCAGGGGATGTGATCAGCCCTGACTGCGTTGTTGGATTTACAACGTCTGTCCATGCTGAGGACGAGGTTGCCAAGGAGCTGTTGAGGCATCGCGGCCCATTCCTCTTGTAGCGCCAATCGCAGCTGCGGAATCGTTGCTGGCGGCTGGTGACATGCTGCCAAGAGTCTGCCGAGAAGGTACCACACGTGTTCGATTGGATTTAAGTCCGGGGACTTTGCGGGTCAATTCATGCGTTGAATATCTTCACTCTCCAACAGCTCTGCGAGAGCCACTGTACGATGAGGTGTAGCGTTGTCGTCCATGAAGAAAAACTCAGGACCCACAGCACCTCTAAACAGACGCACGTGAGGCAGGAGTACCTCAGTACAATAGCGGATATCAGTGACTGAACCTCCTTGGAAGATGTGGAGGTCAGTACGGCTACCAAATATGATACCGCCCCAAACGAGAACTCCGCCACCTCCAAACCTGTCCCCTTCGATGATGTTGGAGGTGTGATTGCGTGTTCCCTGCTCTCTCCAGATGTGTATACCTCCAGAATCGCTCGTCAGACTAAATCGGCTCTCATCCGTAAAGAGAACTCGACCCCATTGCTGATGTGTCCAGTTTTTGTGTTCCTGACACCACAGAAACCGCCGTCTCCGATTAGCAGGCTTTAATGGCACACACCGTACTGGTCGTCGTGCAAATAGACCACCTTTGTGCAGCCACCTGGCCACGGTAAAACGCGATAACGGACGTCCAGTTGTCTGTTGCATGTGCCTTGCGATTTCTCCCACTGTCTCCCGTCTGTCTCTTCTCGCCTGTAGGACAATATACCGGTCGTTCGCCGCCTTGGTTGCTCGTGGTCAACCACTGCTAAACTCTCGGACAGGTGTTCCTGTCGTTTGAAATGCTCTCCAAACTCGTGAAACGATGTTGTGAGCGATCCCGAACTCCTCGGCCACACTAGTCACACTTCGACCTTCTTCCAACTTCGAAATGACGTGACCTCGGGTGAAGTCCTCCAGATGTCGTCAACTGGATTGCCTGTTGGTCACATCACACGGTGGCAGCAACTCAACGTACACCTCCCGTGTGCTTTATACCCTTTTGACACTCCCCCGCCCCCCATACGCCATGCTGCATATATGCGCATGCCTTACCGTACCGAACCCTAGTCTAACTCCTCAGTGATCTTTCGGTCCGCTTTCTGCCTGCTCGTTCCGCTGTTATGCTAATTTCTCCTCTTCGTCCTTAATTTTGCACACCAGTGTAGTTATCTTTATACAGTTATGAGATACCTAAAATTTAAAATTATACTATTTCACTTTATGGTGTCTTTTCACACAATCCGGTCATCTCGACGGATCGAAACGTTTGTTGTAGGGTATGTCTAATTAGGTACCACTTCAACTTCCTACCTATATTCGCATTGCGTTCACGGCGCAAAGTCGACTGCCTTTATATTTATGCGACGCACCTAAATACACTGCTGGCCACCCAAAATGCAACACCAAGAAGGACACGAGATAGCAAAACCAGATTTACTGGACACATAACAACAGATACAAAGATGAAAATATTGAGCTTACAGGCCCGTGCGATTTGCGTAACACGCAGACATCAAGATTTCGTGTGGCCCCCATGGCTGGCAATAACGGCCGCTACACGCCGCGGCATGGAATGAAAGAGGCTTTGGATGTGGGCTTGGAGTATGTCGCTCCAGGTTGCTTCTACACGTTGCCACAGTTCATCAGGCGTAGCCGCGGGTGGTGCTTGCCGGGCAGCTCAGTTGCCGATCAGCGACCAGACGTGTTCAATGGGCGACATATCGGGAGAACAGGCGGCTACGTTAGCAGTGACACCTGGTTTTTTTTTTAATTTGTTTTTTTTTAATTGGAGGTTTAACGACCACCGTAAGCAACTCAAATGGGCTATAAGCAGTC
Source organism: Macrothele yani (assembly GCA_039090855.1). Lineage (NCBI taxonomy): Eukaryota > Metazoa > Arthropoda > Arachnida > Araneae > Macrothelidae > Macrothele > Macrothele yani. The sequence goes on from CM077002.1 coordinate 131,983,659, forward strand.
GCCCGTCCCTAATTTAGGGTCACTGGTTCCAGGGAAGGGAGAGAGCCAGTGCCATAAGACAAACACAACATCCATGCCTGACCGGGATTCGAACCCGGACCCCTTACGGACGAATGATCAGAGGCCAACGCCTTAGACCACTGCGCCACCGGGGCGGCGACACCTGGTTGGCCGTGTAGATATTTTGCACGATGCGTGCCACTTGCGGGCGCGCATTGTCCTGTTGAAACGTGGCCGCTAGCAGGTCCTGCAGGTAAGGGACGACTACAGCCTCCAAAACGTCAGAGATGTAGCGGTGGCTGTTGAGTGTACCGGCGATGCGTACCGTAGGGGTGTGGGTGTCATATCCAATTGCGCCCCAAACCATAACGCCAGGCGACGGACCGGTATGGCGATGCATAATGCAGGTGTCATACATTCTCTCGCCGCGGTGCCGCCACACGCAGATCCGACCATCGTGGTGTTGCACACAGAAGCGGGATTCGTCGGAGAAAACAATGTCGTGCCATTCCATAGTCCAGGTGCGGCGTTCAACTGCCCACTGCCGCCGCACTCGTCGGTGGTGTAACGTCAATGGTAATCGGAGCAATGGGCGCCGTGCGACAAGCCTCCGCTCCTGCAGACGACGTCGAACACGGTTCGTGCTGACACAGGTTGTTGCGCAACACACCCTAATTCCTGCGCTAACGTTCGTGATGTGGCGGTGCGAGCCGTCAATGTCCGCCACATAACATGCCGGTTCTCTCGTTCGGTGGTGTGCCGCGGCTGCGGCAATCGCTCACGTCGGTCCGAATCCATACTTGCCTCACTGTGGCTGGATGTCGTCCCACACGGGCGCCGATTTCTCGGTACGATAAACCGCTGTTGCGATAGGCCACTATTCGTCCTCTGTCGAACTCCGAAACGTGCTGGAATGACTGACGTATTCTGCGACGAGGCATCAGGAAGCTTCCCACGCACAGGTCCGGCAGCACAACACACTTCCACTACTTACACCCCGCCTTCTGTGCACCCTTTTTATAGTGCTTCTCGGTGGCGTGCCGGGCGCACATGATTTGCATATGTCCTGCAATGCTAATCGTTTGCATGTCCTGTCGCCGGCGACGCATGCTGCAAATTTCAGGCCAATCGGATGCTTCCTTCTTGGTGTTGCATTTTGGGTGGCCAGCAGTGTATGTAAAGAGAGAGCATTTGTGTGTTTGAGAGAATTTCGTAAACTACTGAACCGATTTGGATAAGTCTTACACTGTTCCGAAGCTTATTTCTTTCCGGTGGACTTCGCCTATTTCGTTTATTTATTATTATCATTTTATTATTTTTTATTATTTTTGGCTATACTTCCGAATAAGATCCGCTTCAAGTAGTTCCGGATTTCCCTTGTAGCGTCCCGCTTTGTTTACATACAACCTGATCACACCCAAAGTGAAAGAAAGTAGTTCACGATAGTATACGATTTTTTTTACTAATCTCGAAAACCTACTGAACCGATTTGGATAATTCTTTCACCGTTGAGAAGCTTACTTCTTTCCGGCGGACATAAGCTATTTCGTCTATTTTTTATTGTAAAAATAATATTTAAATAAACGATACTATTTTGCAAAAACTGCCCTGCGAATACAGAATTTACATATCGATGATACTTTCGTTAACTTGGAAGATACAGTGCATTATCCACTTGAATTTTTAAATTCTTTAAATCCCTCGGGACTTCCACCGCATCGTCTCACATTGAAAGTTGGCATTCCTATAATATTATTACGGAACCTGAATTCTCCAAACCTGTGCAATGGTACAAAATTACAGGTCAAAGCGCTACGTAATAATATTATTAAAGCTATTATACTAACTGGGCAAATGGCACGTATACCCAGGATCCCGATGATTCCGACAGACTTGCCTTTCACTTTCAAACGATTACAGTCTCCTATCAAACTATCCTTTTCTATAACGATCAATAAATCCCAGGGTCAAACTTACAAACATGTGGCATTGGATTTGCGTCAAGAATGTTTCTCGCACGGACAGTTATACGTCGGCTTATCGAGAACCGGCTGTTCAGACAATCAATGTATTTTGATAACGACTGGAAATGAGATAAAGAATGTTGCATATGCACAGACAATATGAATTATTTTCAAAAATTAAAATTATGTACTTAAATTTATGTAAAAATTAATTATAATTTTATTTCACGTGAAAAACTAACTGCCGACTATTTATTCTTTCGGCCAATTTCCTCCATCGGTTGCTATGAAATTCAATTACAGTTCTTAAGGATGGATAGGATTACACGTGTTATCATAGCCCTGTTTTTCAGTGATATTTTCCACGCGAGCGAAGCCGTGGGCACAGCTAGTTAGTAATAAAATTAAAGCAACTGTGAGTAAATAAGTCGAAGTGATAGATGAAGGCATTTGGAACTGAGGAATGGATGGAACTTTCCATCACCGTAAGTGGTTTTACGAAGTGCAGAGATTAAGTAGTGAACCTGAATTTTTGTCAGACAGGTTATTTTCATGTTAATGCGATTTCCCAATGTATTGTGTGTCTCCCTCTGGTAATAAGAAGACATTATTAATTATTCATATGCACCAGTAAAAAAGTAAAAGTCAAGATATTGAATTGCATATAATATTTCTAAAAATCCTTAAACACTACTTTTTTCTTCTTTTCTGTGAATACATAACCAGGAAATTGTAGGCAGGAAAACAATAACGACTTTTCTGGACGTATAAGAAAAAGTGGCCTTAGTCCATGCCTTTCAACCCCAAGCTCGAAAACGTAAACAAATTCTTCCCAAAAGTTTTTCGAAGTAGGTTTCTGATTTGAAATAGGTCCTGGTTCTATTTACAGATTAATGATGTCTTGAATAAAGGAAGCGGGAGTTGTAGAAGGAAAAGAAGAGGAAGAAGAAGAAACTGACTTTATTTAACTAACTGTGTGTGTGCGTGTGTGTGTGTGTGTGTGCGAAGATCATTCATGTGGATATCCTGGTGTGACCCCATTTGATGGGAGCTTTGAAGGATGCCTTTCCTCCGGGGCTCTGTGAATGAAGGACAGAATGACAAAGTGCAGCGGTCAGGCATGGCCATTCACTGGGAGGTCATTTGAAGAGAGTGCCTTGCCAATAGTCCTGCTCTCCTCATCCGCCTTCCATCCTCGAAGACATTCGCTTCATCTCTTTCTCTCCCTTCTCCCTGAAAACGTCGCATCTCTCTCTCTCTCTCCCTCCCCTTCTATCCAAACCCTCATATTCTATCGCTCCCACCGCTGTTCCTTCCACAAATCACGGAATCACTGAAAGATGGACATAGCCTTGCGGTGGCTTTCATCTCTGCTAGATCCGTTCCTCCTTTGTTCAAGTTTCTTTTGAAACACTTTTGGGTTATGGTTAGGTAATGCAACAAACTTCAAAGTTTAATATTTATCATGAAAAATTGATCACGAAAAGATGGACTTCAATTCACATACTACTATCCAGTTTTTTTTTAACACTGGACTTTCCAAAAGCAGGGCGAAAATACAGTGAAACCTCGGTTGTCGGTTATACGTTTTCCACTTTTATACCTGGTCCCAATATTTTAGCTTTTAACCCCTTTTAACTCGGTTATACGCAGTTCATTTATAACACTTTTTACAATTATACTTTAAAATTTGAATTTCAGAGTATCAGAAACACTCTGATCTTTGATTCGTTTATACGTAATCCGGTATGTTACAACTTTGAGAGAATTGATACAGCGTTGTTGTGTTCCTTCTTGGTGCAGCCAAAGTATAACCGTGATTCCATCAGAGAAGGGTATGTTGTTTACTTTGAGATAATTGAGATAGCATTGTTGTGTTCCTTCTTGGTGCAGCCAAAGTTGAACCTTGATTCCATCAGAGAAGGGTATGTTGTTTACTTTGAGAGAATTGAGACAGCGTTGTTGTGTTCCTTCTTGGTGCAGCCAAAGTTGAACCTTGATTCCATCAGAGAAAGGTATGTTGTTTACTTTGAGAGAATCGAGACAGCGTTGTTGTGTTCCTTCTTGGTGCAGCCAAAGTTGAACCTTGATCCCTTCAGAGAAGGGTATGTTGTTTTCTTTGAGAGAATTGAGACAGCATTGTTGTGTTCCTTCTTGGTGCAGCCAAAGTTGAACCTTGATTCCATCAGAGAAGGGTATGTTGTTTACTTTGAGAGAATTGATACAGCGTTGTTGTGTTCCTTCTTGGTGCAGCCAAAGTTGAACCTTGATTCCATCAGAGAAGGGTATGTTGTTTACTTTGAGAGAATTGAGATAGCATTGTTGTGTTCCTTCTTGGTGCAGCCAAAGTTAAACCTTGATTCCATCAGAGAAGGGTATGTTGTTTACTTTGAGAGAATTGAGACAGCGTTGTTGTGTTCCTTCTTGGTGCAGCCAAAGTTGAACCTTGATTCCATCAGAGAAAGGTATGTTGTTTACTTTGAGAGAATCGAGACAGCGTTGTTGTGTTCCTTCTTGGTGCAGCCAAAGTTGAACCTTGATCCCTTCAGAGAAGGGTATGTTGTTTTCTTTGAGAGAATTGAGACAGCATTGTTGTGTTCCTTCTTGGTGCAGCCAAAGTTGAACCTTGATTCCATCAGAGAAGGGTATGTTGTTTACTTTGAGAGAATTGATACAGCGTTGTTGTGTTCCTTCTTGGTGCAGCCAAAGTTGAACCTTGATTCCATCAGAGAAGGGTATGTTGTTTACTTTGAGAGAATTGAGATAGCATTGTTGTGTTCCTTCTTGGTGCAGCCAAAGTTGAACCTTGATTCCATCAGAGAAGGGTATGTTGTTTACTTTGAGAGAATTGAGACAGCGTTGTTGTGTTCCTTCTTGGTGCAGCCAAAGTTGAACCTTGATTCCATCAGAGAAAGGTATGTTGTTTACTTTGAGAGAATCGAGACAGCGTTGTTGTGTTCCTTCTTGGTGCAGCCAAAGTTGAACCTTGATCCCTTCAGAGAAGGGTATGTTGTTTTCTTTGAGAGAATTGAGACAGCATTGTTGTGTTCCTTCTTGGTGCAGCCAAAGTTGAACCTTGATTCCATCAGAGAAGGGTATGTTGTTTACTTTGAGAGAATTGATACAGCGTTGTTGTGTTCCTTCTTGGTGCAGCCAAAGTTGAACCTTGATTCCATCAGAGAAGGGTATGTTGTTTACTTTGAGAGAATTGAGACAGCGTTGTTGTGTTCCTTCTTGGTGCAGCCAAAGTTGAACCTTGATCCCTTCAGAGAAGGGTATGTTGTTTTCTTTGAGAGAATTGAGACAGCATTGTTGTGTTCCTTCTTGGTGCAGCCAAAGTTGAACCGTGATTCCATCAGAGAAGGGTATGTTGTTTACTTTCGGTTAGGATGAAAAACTGATTTTGTATTTAATGACTCACACACATATGCCAAGGCCGTCTAGAAAACACAAGGACATGACATTAGAGAGATGAGTTCCTTCTTTTAGCGACGTCACGCGGAAATCAAAGCTTCCGATTGGATTTCAACGCTGTCGTGTGTGACGTCCGTGAAACATGAGAGTGACGTCACAAACGGAGGGAATCGATATCTTTAATGTCATGGCCTTGTGTTATCTACACGACCTTTGTGCACTATTTAAAATTGATAAATCTTCGGGACGTAACGTTGCAACTCCATTATTTGGGGCGTACTGGAATAAAATCCTAAGTATATAATCAATAGTCATCATGCTGGTTTCAAATGGTAAAATCCTCAGAAAAAAGAAATTGCTAATTCATGAGTTCCGTACTGAAGCAATGGTATCAGATTCATGGCTGTGAGGATTTCACTTAATCTAGCATCAGGATGATTTATAGACATATAGATCTGTTGAAAGAGAAATCTTATTTTCATAAGCTTTATGAGTTTTGCAATGCGAGAAAATATATTTTAATTTGTAGGTATTTCCTTCTTTTCTTTTTTTTTTTTTTTTTCGTTTCGCCGCCAATTCGACTTTAAACAAATCATTATTAAGGGACATCTTATACTCCTTTAAAGCCATACTTTTGTTACAGTATTTCCCATTTTGAAATTTCGTTTATATGTTTTTGCATTTATACGTTTTTAAGGGCATCCCCTAGAAAAACTTATAACCGAGATTTCGCAGTATGTTGATTTTTCACTGTGAAAATATGAATATTTGAAATACGTGTTGAGACCTAAAATGTAGCTTCGGCTCGTAGAAGTTGAGAGCTGCAAGATTCCAAGTTACACTACGATCTTTTAACCCTTTGACGACCATGACCCCAAAATCTTGTATCACTCTAAGTACTATAACTACCAAAACTGTCTATTGGTTCACTTCGTTGTTTAATATCAATAGTGACCGGAGGTGACTCCTTCTGATCCCTCATAAATCGTTCAAATTTGAAAAACAGGTAAGGGTAGGAAATCCGACTAACTCTAAGTGTTTTGGGCAGCTATGGCAATTTGTATATACGGACGTTTTGGGCGTTATGGTCGTTAAAGGGCGAATTGTCATTGACTAAACACTCTTAAGCATAGAATATTATTAAACTTTCCACAGTCAATGAATCAATAAACAGTACTCACAATTTCAATGTCCCAGTTTTATTCTTCTTATTTAGAACATTGTTGATTTTCAATCACTTCGCAATAACAAATGCTGCTATCAACATTCACTTCAAACTACTAAATCTTTATCTTGAAAAAAAAACACAAGAGCAAGACGTTATCTCAATTCCATTCAACAAATGGTAGCTCGTGAGAAACTGCGCACTGCTTACATTTTGTCCTTACTCTTTATTGACCTCTGACTCACTGCCAATGATGCCAAAATCGAAAGCTTGTCCGAGAAAATAATGTGTCCTTAATGCAGAAAACGTTTAACGAGAAGACACCATATTTCTATAAATGCGCAGACACTAAACAGGGTGGTTGAATTAAAGATATACGTCACACCAGCTTCCAATGGTATGGAATACACTCCCGCATCAGTCAGTGAGGGATATGTGTTCCTGGATGATAGCATTCCAATGGTATGGAATACACTCCCGCATCAGTCAGTGAGGGATATGTGTTCCTGGATGATAGCATTCCAATGGTATGGAATACACTCCCGCATCAGTCAGTGAGGTATGGGTGTTCCTGGATGATAGCATTCCAATGGCATGGAATACACTCCCGCATCAGTCAGTGAGGTATTGGTGTTCCTGGGTGATAGCAGGTGGCGTGATATTGATGTTGGTTAGCGTACCCCAATGCTAAGCCCGAGTTTCTTTAAGGTGTTCTGCAAGAAGTAGGTTAGGCAGGGTACATACGTCACATCAGCTTAACTGGACTAAATATATAGTCGAGATAAAGGAACTGAACATGCTCAGTGTAGCTGAAAAGTCCATTTATTTATGTTCACAAGCACAACATTTTCCCAGCTGCAAACAGAACGAATGTTGGAGGAGTAATAAGCGTATTTCATAACTTCTGACCATTTCTGTTAGTACTTAGTCGGGAAACCTTTTGCCACATTGCAGCCTTATAAAAGCGTCCCATGGAGTGAACCAATCGTTTTAGTTCATCGGGTGTTATAATGTGAAACCAAGACTGTATGATTGCTTCTATCAATTTCGCTTTATTCCTTGATTACTATTGACTAGCAAGTATTTTTAATCTGATCCACAGATTTCCTAATGGTTCAGATCAGGGCTATTACCTGGCCATTCTAGCAGTGTAACATGATTTTCCTGAAACCATTCTTTCTTTTTTTTTCAGGAAAGTCATGTTACACTGATTTTCCTGAAATAAAAAAATGTTACACTGATTTTCCTGAAATCAAAAAATGTTTCACTGATTTTCCTGAAATCAAAAAAATGTTACATTAATTTTCCTGAAATAAAAAAAATATTACACTGATTTTCCTGAAACCAAAAAAATGTTACATTGATTTTCCTGAAAACAATTTTTGCACACACCAGCAACATGACAAGGAGTTGAGTCCTGTTTAAATACATAGGATTCATTACCGTGGGAAAGATCACGTGCCGAAAGTTCCATATTTGGGTTAAGTATACCAATGATGTATTTTTTTTGCCATTTACCGTACCATTTATCACACAAATTTTGCCCACACCTTTCGCTGTCATACAACACGAGATCATAACACTAGCTGGACGCTACATAGTAGCTGTAATGCATTCAAGCAGCAAATCTTCTCTATTTCTTCTCCTTAGATACTGTACACTCACATTTTCAGTAGATAAAACATTAGAGATACGGGTGATGGCTGGTTGACATGGTATCCCCCACACAGAGTCGAACAGACCCAAATCGAACGCAGGCAATAAATCGGTGGACAGCAGGGCTGCCCAACAGTGTACCGCAATCGACGAACATGGGTTAACGTGGTCTTCTGAGGGACTTTGATCGTGGCCTTATTGTCGGCTCAAGATAAATGGGTCATTCTATCGCCCAAAGGGTAAGAAGAAGGGGGTGCTATAGGGCAATCGTATCAAGGGTGTGCCGCAAGTATACCATCGACGGACGTATCAGCGCCCAAAGAGCAAGCAGTGGATGAACACACGCCATTGACGACCAGAATCGATGTGGATTATCCATGCTCGTACAGACAGACCTCTTGGCAACGATGTTGCAATTCACATCCAGGATAAATATCGGAGGGCCAAGCAGCGTCAGGGACGGGAACAGTACGATGCAGTCTGCATACCTAAGGATACAGGAGCCAACATCCCATTTGTGTGCCAATGTTGATTACTCGTCATCGGGCATTATGCCTCACCTGATACCGGGAACATCAAACCTGGATCTATGCAGACTGGCGCACGTGATGTGGTCTGATGAATCCCTTTTTTCAGCTGTACCGAGCTGACGGGAGGGTGTGTGACGTCGACAGCATGTGGCCATGGCCCGGTCGTCACATGTCGGCTCTGTTCAAGGCGGTGGTGTTTCTGTGATGGTTTGGGAAGCCTTTCCATGAGACACACTAGGTTGTGTCTGGAGAAGTAGTCAACCGCTGCGCACTAGCAGCATGTGCTGGCTACTCACCTACACGCCTTCGTGGCCTTTGCGAATCCTACGGCTGACGGTCTGCTCCAGCCGGACAAATACGCTGCCCCACTGGTCCGCAAACACTAATCCTACGGCTGACGGTCTGCTCCAGCCGGACAAATACGCTGCCCCACTGGTCCGCAATCACTAATCCTACGGCTGACGGTCTGCTCCAGCCAGACAAATACGCTGCCCCACTGGTCCGCAATCACTAATCCTACGGTTGATGGTCTGCTCCAGCCGGACAAATACGCTGCCCCACTGGTCCGCAATCACTAATCCTACGGCTGACGGTCTGCTCCAGCCGGACAACTGTAACAGACATGGATGGTATTATCTCCGGAAACCTTTGGGCATCTGGTGGAGTCAATACCGCGGCGGGTACCAGTTGTTATTCGCGCTAGAAGAGGATCAACACGCTATTTTGTAGGCATTTCTAATGTTTTATCCATTGAGTGTACTTTACTACCAAATATGGATATTCTGGTCTTATCACTTGAGTGTTCCATCACTGCCAAATATAATTATCCATTGAGTGTTGCATCACTGCCAAATATGGATATTCTGGTCTCATCCACTGCAGATAACTCTGTCTCATTGCTCCTCAGACCAATTATAATTATGTTACTATTTCTAATAGCTTCCTTCTTTGTTTGCGAGATAGAAATGTTCTCCTTGGAATTCTAGAATTTAAACTAAAGTCTTGGAATTCTAGAATTTAAACTAAAGTCTTGGAATCCTAGAATTTAAATTAAAGTCTTGGAATTCTAGAATTTGAACTAAAGTCTTGGAATTTTAGAATTTAAACTAAAGTCTTAGAATTCTAGAATTTAAACTGAAGTCTTTGAGTCTGTGTCTAACAGTGCTAGCCCTCATCTTCACACAATTAATTTTTAATTGACTCAGGTGACTTTCTTCTCTTACCTAAACAAGGTCTTTTAATTCTTCTATCATCACCTGCTGTTGAGCACCTTTTCCTGCCTTTACCAGTTTGGTTTTGAATTGACTGAGTCTGTTGATACCTTTTGCACAGTTTAGAAATACCTCCTCTGGTCAGATTTCCACCAACGTTTCTCATGATTTTCTCATAAGTGTATTCTTCATGACGCAAAGTAAATATTTTACATGGCTTTCTAGGTGATGAACCAACTCTTTTCAATCGGTTTGTCATCTTACTAAGTTACCATGGAATAGAGAAATCCGTGTAAAAACCAGTGGCCAATTTGATGACACTCATACAAATAAATCGGAGTTCTATTATTAGCTCTGACAACTGGAAATGAGAGCTGACTCATTCTAACACCTTGTTGGTTCCATACTGTGTCATAATAACACCTGATTGGCTCTCAGAACAATAAGTCTTATTGGACAGCTTTGAGTTAAAGAAATCCGAAATCCCCTTCTTGTTAGATAAGGCAGTTGTGTTTTCATTTTCTGGTTGTTTGGCTATAACGTTTGGTAGAATTATGATAACACAGTTTGTTGCATTACATTCTGCATTAAATTATCTTTCTAATGGTATATAATGTTATAATGTTATTCTAAAAAAGAAATGATGTTATGAGCCACCAAACCTAAGAAATACAACTTTTCCTAAAGTTTTCCACAATTTTGATCACTAGTGTATACTCGGGTATAAGCCAAATGGTTTTGAATGAAATTCGGTTTTTAAAGCGAATGGGTTAGTTTATACGTGAGTCATTTTAAATAAATAATGAAATATCTTTTACCTAATGCAAGTTTTTAAGAAATGAACCGCAGCGACTGTCCTATAGAATAGCTGTCGCTGGTGTGATAAGTGTAAAACTTAAATAACCCCTTAAACTGTGAACCACGTTATTTCTTGCTCCAGAGAAGGAAGTATTCCTCTTGTTACTTCCCTTTCAGGAAACTGAGCATGTCACCCAAATTTCGTTAAGGACACCTTGAATCAGTGAAAAAAAAAGGAACAGGATGAATGACAGATTCAAGTGAAACTGATGACCGCCTGAAAACATGAGTTATAAGTTTCTCTCAGTTCGTTGTTTACCAATTCGTCGTCACCATACGTTTCATCGTATTTCTCTGGTTACCGTCCAAGGGTTTGCGATAGATGCTACTGCTCTCGTCGTACACTCCAGTGTGCTTTTTTTATTCAAGAGACGAATCAGAAATGTTTTTAGTGAGACGCTAGAGCACTTTCCGGAAGGGTCATGTGTCTGTTGTTAGTGCGTGGGAGGACGTTGCTGTCTTCGTCACTAGTATTTCGGTGTCCACCCTGTTCCAGGCTGTGGTGGTTCTTATTTCCGTGTTTGTGTATCTTATTGTATACGCTATCTATCTGCCGCCGGATGAGAAAGGGAACATTGCAGTTCTGGATTAAACACTATCACCTGTTGATCTGGATCAGACACTATCACCCATCGTAGTTCTGGATCAGACTCTATCACCTGATATTGCTTGGGGGGACGTTGCTATCTTCGTCACTACTCTTTCAGTGTCCACCTTGTTCCAGGCTGTGATGGTTCGTATTTCCGTGTTTGTGTTTCTCATTGTATACACTATCTGCCGCCGGATGAGAAAGGGAACATTGCAGTTCTGGAGGACCTAGTGGATCAGACACTTTCATCTGTTTTACAAATGGGTGACTTTAAAGCCCGTAATCCTTAATAGCTCTAGTCTCAGCTGTAATACAAGGAGGTATAGGATACAGTCCCTCCTATCTTCGTTTTCCTTGTGCATTTTTAAGACCGGTGATTAGGCTCACTTCCATGAATTTTTCCACGAACTCACTTCCTCACTCCCACGAACTCATTTCCCACGAACTCATTTCCCACAAACTCAATTCCTCGCTTCCACGAACTCAATTCCTCACTTCCACGAACCTTGACTTCACTACGATCGATTTGACCTTGGTTTCACCTTCGGTGTATGTCGAATGGTCCTAGATGGTATGCAACAACCTTCATGGCTGTGATCATTTTCCTATCATGCTTTCGCTTCCTGAGAAGTCATCTCCTTCAGCTTTTATTTTATTGGAGGTTTAACGACCACCGTGAGGAAGTCAGTGGACTATAAGCAGTCGCCCGTGCCTAATTTAGGGTCACTGGTTCCAGGGAAGGGAAGCCACTTCCGTAAGACAAACACAACATACATGCCTCACCGGGATTCGAACACGGACCCCTTTCGCACGAATGATCAGAGGCCATCTCTTAGACCACTGCGGCACCAGGGCGGTCCTTCAGCTTTTGGCTGTCTGCTATGGAACATGGGTCCGACCAAATAGAATGTCTTCATATCGTCCAGTGTAATAGCCTCTACCATGGTGACCTAGCAGTCGATAGACGCAACTTTTGTAGAAGTTATGCAGGGTATCCATAAAGTATTTCCCACATTACAAAAATTATTATAAAAAAATATATGTAACTTAAAATAAAATGGTTGGCAACATAATATAGTAACACTCGTAAAGTTTGTTCTTGAGGTGAACGCTACTGCTGAATAAGAGGAGCATTTCATCGATAATGACTTCTATGCAAGAAAAAGCGGCGGGTGTGCTGTGGTTCGATGAAACCAAACCGGCAGTTACTGTCGAGGGTAATTTCAGAAAAGAGTACAGACGATTACTACAGGACGAAAAAAGCATAAAAGCTTGAACCTTAAGGCGACGGGTAGCTGCAGCTGTTCAAGAGATATTTCTGCGAAGCCCCAGGAAACCCATTCGTCGTGCTTCACTGGAAACTGGGATTCTCCGTGCCACGGTTCACAAAAGTTTACACACACGTCTTCATCTGTATGCTTATAAGGTACAGATCGTTCAAAATCTTCAGCCTGATGACCAGCCATGCCGTGCTGCATTTGCGACAGAGATGTTGCAGTGATTATCTGCACCGTGTCTGTTTTTCAGATGTAGCCACATTCCACGTCTGTGGTACAGTAAATAGGAACAATGTGCGAATCTGGGGATCAGAAAATCTCCATTAGGTTATCGAACAACAGAGGGCTACCCCGAAAGTGAACGTATGGTGCGGCCAGATGTATGACAGAATCATCGGACCCTTCTTTTCTACAGAGCCCACGGTAACATGTAACGTGTACTTGGGTATGTTGAAACTTTTTCTTAGCACTTCAGTTGCATGCACTCCAACCTTAGGTTATTTTCCAATAATACGGTGCCACAACGCATTGGTCAATAATCGTTCGTGATTTCCTGAATGCCACATTTCCGGACAGATGGATTGGCCGCGACGGTCCCACGACATGGTCACCTCGATCTCCTGGTATAACACCTCTATAGACTTTTCCCTGTGGTGTTATGTGAAAGACCAACTTTACTTTAGCAGTGTTCCGGATGTCAAAACGTTAAAGAGCAGAATAACAAACGTCACTGGTTTTTATCTCTGCTGAGATGCTAAACAAAACATGGCGTGAAATCATATATCGCTTAGATTTCCTCCAGGCCACAAATGGCGCCCATGTGAAGGTGTACTGACACTGGAAAATACAGTTTACTCGTGCATCATCATTGCCGTGCAATCCCTTTCTTGTACCTGTAATACATTTTTTATATTAATTTTTGTGGGAAACACTTTATGCACACCCTGTATATACTGCGTGTATTGATTAGGCAAGTGATATTGCTGTTCCTAAAACTTCTTGAAATCTCTCGGTACGTCCGAGAGCTTGGTGGAACAAAGGAGCACGTAAGGCTTAGTGTAAGTTCGCACGTTACCCAACCTATGCGAATGTTCCTAGGTTGGAACATGTGAAGTCCTATGTTCCGTTGGCACGTCGACAAAGCAAGAGGGAAATGTTTGTGTCAGTACGTTTCTTCTATCAATTCACGCGCCAGTTCCAAAAAGCATTTGCAACAAGATTCGTCATATCACAGAAGATCTCCGTAGTCGGAAGTGCGGACGCACTTATGAGCATGTCACGAATATTGTGGATTACCTGTGCGCACTCTTTGTAGCTGTTTCCAGTGACTGGACATATCTGGCTTCATTTTGTCGTGTGAAAGCGCAAACCGAATGACAGGAACTTTTCTTTAAGCGAACATTTCACAGCTGTGGAGTTGAGGGTGGTTCTGCATTGGTTCAGTCCCACATCAGCAGCTCCCACGTTATCTTTCATAGGGGTCTATGCAGAATCTTCATTTCGTTTCAGCCGGAGTTGATTGCAGCGTACTTTCATTGATATTCGGCTAAAATTCTTTGTTCTACGTTTCCCAGAGCATAGCAGAGATCCAAAGCTTCCCTCAAGTTGTCTTGTTGAGCTCTCCAGCTGTCTGTGTAAGGTTCTGGAACGTATCATAACCTCCGGGTTGATTTCATTACTGGAAAGTAGCAAGCGGCTTTCTTCATCATCGTTCACCTCATGATCATATGTTCCGTCTTGAAACGTGAGGATGTGAGGCGTTTGTTCGCGGGTATATTCCTCTTTCCCCCCCCCCCCCTTTGGGTATCGAGAAAGAATAGGATCGCGCGCGTCGTTACAGTACATTCTTCGTGATATAAAAGAATGTGGTTTGAAGGGAGCTGGTTTCCCTTGCTGTCGGGTGTTTGACGTGCACCTAGATGCGTCACATTCTAAATATTTCACGAATAAGGCGTCTCTATCTAATGTCTCCATCTAAATCTTTCACGAATTACGTCTATAATATGTCTCCATCTAATGTCTCCATCTAAATCTTTCACGAAGTACGTCTATAATATGTCTTTATCTAATGTCACCATCTAAATCTTTCACGAATTACGTCTATAATATGTCTCCATCTAATGTCTCCATCTAAATCTTTCACGAATTACGTCTATAATATGTCTCCATCTAATGTCTCCATCTAAATCTTTCACGAATTACGTCTATAATATGTCTCCATCTAATGTCTCCATCTAAATCTTTCACGAATTACGTCTATAATATGTCTCCATCTAATGTCTCCATCTAAATCTTTCACGAATTACGTCTATAATATGTCTCCATCTAAATCTTTCACGAAGTACGTGTATAATATTTTCCGAATTACGTCTATAATATGTTTCCATATAATATGTCTCCATCTAAATCTTTCACGATTTACGTCTATAATATGTCTCCATCTAAATCTTTCACGAATTATCTATAATATGTCTCCATCTAATGTCTCCATCTAAATCTTTCGCGAATTACGTCTATAATATGTTTCCATCTAATGTCACCATCTAAATCTTTCACGAATTACATCTATAATATGTCTCCATCTAAATCTTTCACGAATTACGTCTATAATATGTCTCCATCTAATGTCTCCATCTAAATGTTTCACGAATTACGTCTATAATATGTCTCCATCTAATGTCTCCATCTAAATTTTTCACGAATTACTTCTATAATATGTCTCCATCTAATGTCTCCATCTAAATCTTTCACGAATTACGTCTATAATATGTCTCCATCTAATGTCTCCATCTAAATCTTTCACGAATTACGTCTATAATATGTCTCCATCTAAATATTTCACGAATTACGCCTATAATATGTCTTCA
Organism: Macrothele yani; assembly: GCA_039090855.1. NCBI lineage: Eukaryota > Metazoa > Arthropoda > Arachnida > Araneae > Macrothelidae > Macrothele > Macrothele yani. The sequence continues at coordinate 131,999,190 of CM077002.1, forward strand.
TCTAAATCTTTCACGAATTACGTCTCCATCTAATCAGTAATATTGTTCATCATTCGCATCTATTGTCTACTTTACAATCTTCTTCCTGCGGTTTCGAGAAATGATTATGTATATGACTTACACATCCTTTGCTCATTTACCTGAAGACTGGTTTCTACGTCTTACAGTAGACGGTGAGTGCGTTTCATTGAACGGCAGCTGCTGATAGCCGTCGATAAGATCGCAACAACGACGACCAGTAATGGCTTCCAGTTTTCTCCAGGAAAGGCCGATTGCATTCGCCTGAGATGTAGCTTCCCTTCTGACCCTGAGCTGCGTTTGGGTTGCACAACCATACCAGTTTTACGGAATACCAGGTTTATAGGTCTTACTATCGAACGTCCGTACGTGCGGCGACTGTAGTACTTATGTCTGAAGGCTTTGACTGTACTGAAGACACACTCGGGTGTGTTCTTGGGCAGATAGGATGTCATTGCTGCTTATTTATAACGCTCTCATTTGATCAAAACTAAACTATAGCTGTGTGGTGTATGGTTTGGCGCGTCGGTCAGTACTTCGGCTTCTGAACATTGTTCATCGTCATGCTTTGCGTTTGTGTAAAGGAGCCTTCTGCGCTTTCCCGATTTCTGCCCTTTCTGCGGAGGCCAACGAATTCTCGCTGGACGTCCGTCATCTGCAACTTTGCCTTCAATTTAAATTGAAATTGTGATTTCTTCTCGAAAATGTCTTACACTTAGATATAGCTGATGATCCTGTTTTTCCATTTCTGATTTATTATAAATGCTTTGCAGCAGCGAGCTCTTATGTTTCTTTCAACACCGTTACAGATTATTGTGCAGTGTGCCGAATTCTTCCTCTCCTTGATCTTCTTTTTGTTTCCGTAATGAAAGAAATTCTGATATTTTAATTCGTTGTTCAACTCAGTTTCTTTAGATTCAAGGCCACTTATAGTTCATAATGAAAGTTTCAGATGTTCTCCGTGATTTCAAATCGTTCTTTTCTTTTCTTTTCTTTTTTTTTTTTTTTTTGACGTAGGACTACGTCTAACTCAGCGGATAGTATGGGGCAACTTACGGCCGACCGCCTGTGACAAAAATAGGTCCCGATTGAAACCATTATAGCGTTAAAAATGCGTCCCGCACACTAATCGTGTTAGCATATTCGTAAACAGCATGGAGTCCAATTCGGTTACTGCGCAATAAATCGTGTGCGCGGGGGAGATGATGTAAAATTTCTGGGTGTGCACCGCGTTTGACTCAGACTATCTTGGCTACCGTGAGCGCAGCACGACTGTGCACGGTGTCGTTTTAAAGCTCTCAACGAGATCTATTCAAATATACGATGAACATAACGGAATGGTTTGAACTGAACATTTTAAAAATTGTTTCCTCGACTAGATCATTTCAACTCTCCAATGCCGTCACGGTGGCGTAGTGGTCTAAACAATGGCTTCTGATCATTCGTTCGAGATGGGTCGGGGTTCAAATCTCGCTGAGGCATGGATGTTGTGTTTGTATTACGGCGGTGGCTCTCTCCCTTCCCTGGAACCAGTGGCCCTAAATTAGGGACGGGCGACTGCTTATAGTCCACTGAGTTGCTCACGGCGGTTGTTAAACCTCCAATAAAAAAATATCCGATCTATAAGTCGTGTTCTACGTTCCAAACTAACGGCTCAATCAGAACTGAGCCTACCTGTATTTTTTTTTCTCATTGACTCGGCACTGCTGATTCCACATGGCTTATTTCTACAGCGAAGATAAGTGAGATTGTTTACTATGTGAAGGTTACCAGCTCATCCGCAAAACCGTCAAGCAGCAGGGCCAGGGTACCATTGTTGTTTTGATGCATCTCCTTTGCCCTGTTTAGCCCGGATGATCCTACCAGGAGCATATGTTCCTGTCAGTAAAGCGTTCAGGATCATATGGGCACGCAAACCTCCTCACCTGTTAAAAGATACCTTCATCAATGTGGCGATACCATCGAAGAAGCCAGTTTTTAATGATGCAGAATGAAGTCAATATTTTAATTTTTTTTCAAACAGTACAGCAATGGTGATTATTTACACTCCAACGTTTTAATCCTTTAAAATTTGCACCTTTTATTTTCTACTGAGCGGGGAGAGCATTAAAAGTCAAAACGGCTGTCTTTATCATGCATAGCTCGTAATCTATTGGTTAAAAGTTTTAGATCTGAATCATAGACGTTTAATTTTGTAAATCTCAGGGCACGGTGAAAAATAAAAATAAAATAAATAAAATTAAATTAAATTAAAAACTCAAGGTCGTTTATGCACTAATTTTCTTCAAAGTGAATAATAAAATAAATAAAAATGTGTTACTTTTAGTCGCTGTCTAGTAGTAAACTTAGGAAAGGGTTATAACGAAGTAAATTTCTCCGTCATTTTTATCCGCGCCAGGATTCGAACCCGGGTCCCCTCATTCCGGAATAAGTTGCTCTACCAATTGAACTACGCGGACCTTTTATTCTGATTCCTATCTGCCTTTATGTCGTGTGCGTCCTTCTGGCAGGTACGTCACATCTCGTGGTACGTTACATCACCTTCCCCTTATTTTCCTTTTTTTTTTTTTTTCGAAGTGCTGGAGAAGGGATTCTCTTATTTTTCCTATCTCGCGGTGTGGAAATAACATCACACCATTGCGAGATTTTGAACGGTCGGGTCATCCGGATAGTTCAGGCGCCATTATAACGAAGTAAATTTCTCTGTCATTTCTTTCCACGCTAGCATTCGAACCCGGATCCCCTCACTCCGGAATAAGTCACTCTACCAATTGAGCTACGCGGACGTTTTATTCTGATTCCTATCTGCCTTTATGTCGCGTGCGTCCTTCTGGCAGGTACGTCACATCTCCTGGTACGTTACAGGGTGCCCGTTTTCCATTCAGTACTTGTGAGTAGATTTAATATATTACCAGAAAAAAATGTTCTTGTTTTTCTTTCACAGTTTTCACAATGATTGTTTCATTTTCCAGTAGATTTTAGAAAAGTTTGTTATATTGAATTTAGCACATAATTAAAACTGATAAACACGTTATAGAACGTACGCTTATTTATACTAAAATAATATACTCACAACACCATTTCAAAAATGTGTGTTGAATATTTTGAGTTTGATCTTTAATGATCTTTGTCTAATATTAACTGATAGGAACATCTTATTCCATAAGTTGTAATTAACCCTTTAAGTGGCCGGAATGAGTAAACTCGGTGTTGACAAAATGGGATGAAGTCAGCTCAGACCAATATACTCGCTGTCTAAGAATTGGGTGAAAGGTGGCTGGAACGAATTCATTCGGGGTATGTTTATTGGTCTTAACGTCGCTCCAAGGAGTGATCTGGAAAACCAGAGAATCAGAAAGTGTTACTTTCTCCCCTTTTGCTTTGCTATGCAATTAGGTAATTTAGAAAAGTGATTGACAGTGATCCTGTGAGACTGATCAGATGCTGAAAGTGCCACAACAATACCGATGAACATAAGAAAGGAAAGGGAAGATGTTCGAGCTTTTTTTCTATTCAGTGGCATAACATCCGTGTCGGGGGGCGACGAAACCTTTTCCATCATGTCATGGAGCAGAAAATACAGGACTAAAAGGGAGCGCTTACCTCAAGTGACAGGTTTATGGTCCGTTCTGCTCAGATGAGAGAATGAAAGGAATTGATTCGCCTTAGCTTTCGTAAAGTCGGTCGTTATGGAAACATCTGTGTTTGGGGAGAGCAGAAACTTTTTGGCACCATTTGGTTCAGGGGTCGCTTAAAGGGTTAAAATATGCAAATAGTTGCCGAAAGATAATTTATTGGGTTGGAAAGAAAGTAATATCTGCAAATGCAAGGTAACAGAAAAGTGCTCATTACTGTATATACAAGTACAACTCTGTCCAAAATGTAGTTGCCATCATTTGCCGTGGCCTGCTCCCATTGTCTGGGCAGCTGTTGGATATTGTCCCTGTAGAATTGTGGTGGCTTGGACACAAAGAAGTGAGTAAGTGCGCACTCGACATCGTCCCGTCATCCATGAAATGCTGCAACGACTGGAAAAGGTAGTCGCTCGGGGCAACGTCCACGGAACAGGCTGGGTGCGGCAGAAGCTGCCAGCCTAGTCTCCCGATCTTGTGACACGTCACTCCTTCTATGTGAGGTCTCGCTCCATCCTGCTGTAGGAGGACGCCGTGAGGTTCTGCATTGAAGGTCGTTTCGACGTGAGCGATACGTGCAGATCTTCCAGCTGACGGCAGTACAAACCAGCAGTGTGCCTGGCAGCACGACACCCTGCATATCCAACCAATCAGACAGCAGGATCTTACGTGTGTGTGTAGGCGGCTTTGGGTGTCGGCATGGGCTCCTGTTTTTGGTCCAACCACTGTTTCCAGGCGCTCATATAGGACTCATTCCTTGTCACCTGCCACATTGCGGTCCAAGAACGGTTTCAATTTGCTCACGTGCAAAGCAGGAAAATGCATGCACTTATGCGATAAGCTTTCTGTTCAACTGTGAGTTGATAGGGTACCCAAAATCCCTTCTTGTGTAGCTTACAGTCTCAAGCTGTTCGGCCAACTTCCATGTCACCACACGTGGGTAGGTCTCCAGTAAGGTCTTCAGCATGTCTATATTCCACTGTTGCTGGTCTTCCGGCTTTGAGACGATCTGACAGGCCCATTTCCCTCTCGAAACGGTTAGAGCCAACGACAGCACTGATGATGTGATATGGCATTGGGGTATTGTGACGTACCTGCACCGCAGGATGCACACGAGATAAAGGCAGATAGCAGCGAGAGCATACGTCCGCGTAGCTCAGTTGGGAGAGCGACTTATTCCGGAATGAGGGGACCCGGGTTCGATGCCCGGCGTGGGCAAAAATGACGGAGAAATTTACTTCGTTACATTGCCGCCCGAACTTTAAGAATGACCTGGCCGTTAAAGTTCTCGCAATGGTGTGATGTTCTTTTCACACCTCGAGACAGGAAAATTAAGAGAATCCTTTCTTCAGCGCTTCGAAAAATAAATGTGTGTGATGTTACGTTCCACACAAAAAATTGACTGGGATTTCTCCAATGTACGTTCTTCAGCGGATGACTGCCTACAGCGACACATGGTCCCGGATGACCCGTGGGCCATGCCTCATGCCCTCTTTCGGGGGGGGGGGGGAGATATGACATGCCTGCCACGCGGGACGCACATGAGATAAAGGCAGATAGCAGCGAGAGCATACGTCCGCGTAGCTCAGTTGGGAGAGCGACTTATTCCGGAATAAGGGAACCCGGGTTCGATGGCCGGCGTGGACAAAAATGACGAAGAAATTTATTTCGTTATAGTACACACTGGTACAGCACTTTAGGGAATGCTACCACGACGAAACTCATACAGCATGCAGTGGCGGATGTGCTGCTTGTCCACTTCAATGTTGGCTGGCGCTTATAAACTTCGCCTTCCGACGGTTAATTGCCACTGACTTAAGCCACCTACCAGCTGATGTCATGCTGGTGTGCTGCGCAATTTCAGTGGCCAGTGTGCGCCGTGACCGGGGGTTGACTTCGAGTAGCTCGTCATCTGACATTACTTTCTTTCCAATACAATAGGTTGCCCTAGCAGAAATCTGGGAATGCTGAGCACGGCCTATTTTCTGAGAGGAAATGCTTAAGCGACGGATCATGCCCGTAGTTCGTGCTTATGAGCTGAATGCATTCCGACTAACGTACATGCATATTTATACATTCCGACTAGCGTAAATCCATATTTATGCATTCCGACTAACGTAAATCCATATTTATGCATTCCGACTAACGTAAATCCATATTTACGCATTCCGACCAACGTAAATCCATATGATCTGAATGCATGCTGACTAACGTAAATCCATATTTATGCATTCCAACTAACGTAAATCCATATGATATGAATGCATTCCGACTAACGTAAATCCAAATGATCTGAATGCATTCCGACTAACGTAAATCCATATGATTGAATGCATTCCGACTAACGTAAATCCATATTTATGCATTCCGACTAACGCAAATCCATATTTATGCATTCCGACTAACGTAAATCCATATGATCTGAATGCATTCCGACTAACGTAAATCTATATGATCTGAATGCATTCCGACTAACGTAAATCCATATGATCTGAATGCATTTCGACTAACGTAAATCGATATTTACGCATTCCGACAAACCTAAATCCATATTTAATACGACTGCACGAAGAAAAAATATCTTACTATGTGCAGACAGCGTACCATTTTGACATTTTTAGGTAACACTGATAAACGCAGAGTTCGTAGAAATTAAGGAACAATCATTAATTTTCTTTAAATTATGAAGTAGTCGTTAGCTCATAAAAGAGAACATTAAATGGACTTTTACTTGCTTTCCAGTCGCAATGTAAATTCTTCAACAGGAGAACTTTCACTAGACCTCTCTTTCCTCACATTGAGAACAAAGTGCTCCAAGCAAACTTGTTTGAATCTACACTCCTGATCTTGAGTATAATGGGGTAATCACTTTTTACTACCCACCATTTAATCTAAGAAGAAATGCAGAACGGTTCACCGTTTGTTTCGTTCAGCGGAATGCGTGCAAGCGTTTGACAGAGGGGAGGAAATACAGCAGAACTTTTGGCAATTTTTGTTTCATCGTTTCGCAAATATTAACAATGTTCCGATAAAAATTCTGTACTTCTCCGGGAGAAAGGCTGTTAACACATTTTTGAAGAACTGAGCGCTTTACGTAAAAATGTGCGGAATGGTGAGAAAACTTTTCAACCATTAATACAACAGCATGTGATAATGGCATCGCATTATGGTGCCGAGAAAGAAGCGATTTTAAATGTAGAAATCTCTCCTAACCCATCACCGATTAAAACAACGGAAGATTAGAGATAGGGGAGAATGGCTGTAAGAATAATGAGAGGGGGTGAACTGGAGAGTAGGAAAGAATAAGAAAAAAATCAATGGGAGGGAACGAACGAAGAAATTCTCCTAGCTTCATGAGAGTGGCGAGGGGGGGATAACTCTGTGTCTCAATCGTACCCTTTAAACTCAAACAGCAAGTCCCATAGAGCCGGCTCAAATTCCGATATTTTAAGACATCTCATTCTGGTCTTCCTAAATGTTTCCTCTTCTGGTACGATGGCGGAGAGTGGGGGAAATTACGCAAGGCTTTAATTTTAGAGCCATTAAGGCAAGTCTGAGTTACGCTCCATTTAGCCCAGAACACATTAAAAACGTTAAAAGGAAATGTTCCGATTCGTGCGGGTCAATTTAGTGTGTTACTGGATCATCACCAGCCAACGAACAAGACTTAAAATAAAAGAGGAGGCTGGTTCCTTAAGGATGGAAACAGTGGGAGGATGGAGGGGAACGGGAAAATTCGGTTGTTGCCGGGAGAGCGCCAATCACACACTTCACGCATAAACACTGGCTTGTCACGTCTCTGGATAACGAGCTGTCGGTCTATTTTTGTTTTATTTTGTGTTATTTTATTTTTCATTCGCACCCAACGCCATCTCTCAGGTTTTCTTGAAGCATTTCCTCGGTTTACCTCTGCGCGGATTGTTACGAGAGTGATGGGGTTGTCTTATAACGCTGTAGATTTGCTCTTTATCAAAAGGCTTTGTTTGAAGACTGGTAATCATCTCTAAACTGCTTTTCCATCGTTCAGGTTGGAGAAGATTGATCCAAATCCAGCTCGACTGGACATGCTCTGAATACCAGAGGGAATTTTGCGGTTCTCGAGGGGAAGAAAATGTTCAAAGAAAACTGCAAGAAACAGTTTGGTTTTGACAACCACTTACATACGGAAAATATTTTCTTTGCGTTTGTTTATTTCCCCAGTTTACTTTGGCATGTTAAACCCTACCCATCCAACAAACTGAGGCTACTCCCGTGACAGAAACAATGGGAAATGTCTTAACTAAAGTTTATTTTTTTACACATGTCAGCAGGCATCATAGAAAAATGAAATATTTATCAGAGGAAAATAAAAGAACATAGAAAATGCAGTACAACGTAACCCTTTTTCGTGAGCAAGTTTGGTGTTACGCTATGTCTAAAACCATGACTAAGGAAATGTTTAACTAAATTAGAATGCGATGCAATAGTTCCAAATTAAGCTTTTACGGCCAGACGAAACATATACAGAAGTCAGACTTACAATAAAGTTTTATTGGTCCACCAATATTTGAAGACATCAAACAACGGTCTTCGCTCTTTTCACGTTTATAAGTGAGTCACGGAAAAATTCTCATTGGCAGCCACCGGGAATCGAACCCAGGTCACCCAGTTACGCGCCGGATATGCTTCAACTACACCACAGCGGCCTCGAATTTATCCAGACGCACACACGCTAACTGCCAAGTCAATTTGGCAGGTTGCTTCTTGGAGCCCCGCACAATGCTGGGGATTCACCAAAGCTGGTAAGCAGCAACTGAAGAAATAATTAGAAGGTGAATGAATAATCAATACAGAGGCCCGACGTGGACCAGGAACATCAAACAAAGGTTTTCGCTCTTTCCGCGTTTATAAGTGAGTCACGGAAAAATTCTCATTGGCCGGCACCGGGAATCGAACCCAGGGTCACCCAGTTGCGCGTCGGATATGCTTCCACTACACCACAGCTGCCTCGAATTCCCCCAGACTCACACACGTAACTGGAAGACCCGTCGGTTCGATTCCCGGTGGCGGCCAATGAGAATTTTTCCGTGACTCACTTATGAACGAGGAAAGAGCGAAGACCTTTGTTTGATGTTACTGGTCCAGGTCAGGTGTCTGTATTGAATATTTGAAGAACTCCACAATATGGCACTACAAGTTGTAAATTTCACATTTATCTAAACAGCGATCGAACATCTCCACACACACACACACACTGAGCAACTGTTGTCTCGTCCTTTTTATCTATCGTTCTTATCACATTCATACGTCACTCACTCTGACCTCAATTGTGTTGCCAACCTCATTCATGTGAGAGAGAAGATATCACGTTAAGTTTGGAAAGTGTAAAGGAGAACAAACTCAAATTTACATAGGAAAATGAACTAAAAATGAAAGTTATTTTAGAATATACGTCACAACAGGGTAATTCAAACTGATTCATCTTATTTCAGAAGAAACAATTCCATACCTACCAACCGTGTATGGCCTGGGCATACACCAAATGAAAGACGAAATCTCCGTAGGTCACCATGAGAGGGCTCCACTGTTACTGTGGAGCCGCCACGTTGGCTATTCACCGTTTCCTCAATGAAGTGCTCCCTTGTCATTGGATTGGTCGCAGTGGACCCCATGACTTGGTGCTCTAAAGCTGACCACTTAGGTCACCGGAACTTACACCGTGCAACAACTTCTTCTTTTGGGGAGTACCTTTAAGATATTGTGTACGTGCCACCCACGTTTACAACCCTGGATAAGCTCAAAAAACGCATTGTTACTGCAGTGGAGTCAGTGACAGCGGACATGATGGAACGAGTGAACCTGCGCATTAGAAAGATTGCCTACAACCCTGGAGCTCATCCAGGACTGTAGGCAACGGGGACATGTATGCAGTAACCTTAACATGCCTCCAAAAGAAGAAGTTGCACGGTGTAAGTTCCCTTGACCTAAGTGGCCAGTTGTAGAGCACCAAGTCATTGGGTCTACTGCAGCCAATCCAATGGCAAGGGAGCACTTCATTAAGGAAACGGTAAAGAGCACAGTGCCAATGAGGCGGCCCCACAGTGAGAGTGGAGCCCTCTCATGGTGACCTACTTGAAACTCGGAGATTTCCTCTTCCATTTGGTGTATGCCCAGGCCATACACGGTTGATAGGTATGGAATTATGCTCTTCTGAAATCAGATGAATCATTTGAATTCCCCTTTATACTAAAAAAAAATCATAACTTCAAACAAAGGCCATATGTTACTGAATCTATGATACCAAGCGTCTTTAACCCCTTAGCAGGCTGGAACGAACTAACTAGGGGTTAGCGAAATGCACTGAAATGAGCTCGAACTAATGTACACTGGTTACAAAACAGTTAGGGAAATTGTAACATGATGATACGCAAAGGTACCGACTACTGGAGATAGGTTATCTACGTCATATGTAAATTACCGTGCGTCATGATAACATAGCACGTGGCGTGCGAGCTCCGATAAAAGTACCCTGCGAGAAGTGGAAAACGGGTCTTTTCAGGGCTTCGTCTAGAAGTTTGCTGAGTGTATTGCCTTCAGTGTGGGATTAACATGAAATTATATCCAGACGACGTTTAAGCATTGATAACAGAAATAGGGCTGTTGGCATTTTACAGATCGTTGTGTATTGCAGATCGATGTAGTTGCTGCTTTAGGAAATTCGCAAAGTCAAGAAAATAGGCTACACACAAGATTTCTACGGCATGGAAATGTTGCAGATCGACCCAGGAGTGGTCGTCCAAGGGAGGACAAGATCGCTACCTGACATTAATAACCACCAGGAGCCAAGATCGCTACCTGACATTAATAACCACCAGGAGGCAAGATCGCTACCTGACATTATGTACTTGGAGAAGGCCTAATATCGCTAGTAGCCAACTCCGAGAATCACTTCGAGCTGCTTCTGATGTCACAGTATGTACTGAAACGGTACGAAACCGTTGTTACGAATATTGACACAGAGCAAGGAAGTCGCTGAGATGTATAACATTGTCATCAGCTCACTTCAAAGATGTACCTGGGTCAGACAGTACATGTCATCGAATACCAAATGCCTCCATGTACTTTTCACAGACGAATCCCATTTCGCTCTTTATTCTGAAACACGACGAGGGCACGTGTGTAGGAGATCCGGCACACGAATGCAACCACAATATGTGCAGTTCCTCCACCCTCACCAGAGACAGTCAGTTCTGATCTGAACAGGAGTGTGCTTTAAGGGCCTTACTTCTTTGTATGCTTGTCAAGGCAACATGAATGCCTCAGTGTACCAAAACAAAATCATTGCGTCCATTGTGACACTGTTTCACGCTGCTATTGAGCGTGCGTTCCGTTTTCTCGATGACAATGCAACAGGTCACCGTTCCTAAATCCTGCTTCAGGAGCTGGAAAATCACCGGATTGAATCGTTATAGTTGTCTCCCAGGTCCCCTGACCTTAATCGTATTGAAAACATTTGGAAAGCTGTGCGGCAACGTCCGGATAACCAAGTTCCATACCCCAGCACACTGGTGGACTTCGGTAACGTGTTGCCTGTAATATGGGACCAGCTGTCCCAGACACTCATCAAGAATGTCATTGCAGGCGTCCGTAACGTGTTGTCTGTAATATGGGACGAGTTTTCGCAGACACTCATCAATAATGTCATTGCATCTCCGTAACGTGTTGCTGTAATATGGGACGAGTTTTCCCAGACACTCATCAATAATGTCATTGCAGACCTCCGTAACGTGTTGTCTGTAATATGGGACGAGTTTTCCCAGACACTCATTAATAATGTCCTTGCAGACATCCGTAACGTGTTGTCTGTAATATGGCACGAGCTTTCCCAGACACTCATCAATAATGTCATTGCAGACCTCCGTAACGTGTTGTCTGTAATGTGGGACGAGCTTTCCCAGACACTCATCAATAATGTCATTGCAGACCTCCGTAACGTGTTGCCTGTAATATGGGACGAGCTTTCCCAGACACTCGTCAATAATGTCATTGCAGATCTCCGTAACGTGTTGTCTGTAATATGGGACGAGTTTTCTCAGACACTCATCAATAATGTCATTGCAAGTATCCCTCGAAGTGTCAAGATGTTCTTCGACAAACAGGTGGTGTTACCTGGTACTGAAATCCAGAGGTATGAACATTATCCGAATTTACCATAACGTTAACAGTTTACGCTAAATTAAATGATGCATTTAAACTAAAAACTAAGTATTATGCAATCTGAGTTCAATAATACATAACCTTCGAATCATATGTAAATACACTCTGAGTGCTCGATTTATTAGGACCACTCACATACGATAATAATGTGATGGATCACCTCTGGTCTTCATTTTTTTTTTTTTTTTGATTGGAGGTTTAACGACCACCGTGAGCAACTCAATGGGCTATAAGCAGTCGCCCGTCCCTAATTTAGGGTCACTGGTTCCAGAGAAGGGAGAGAGCCAGGGCCGTAAGACACACACAACATCCATGCCCGACCGGGATTCGAACCCGGACCCCTTACGGACGAATGATCAGAGACCAGCGCCTTAGACCACTGCGCCACCAGGGCGGCCCTCTGGTCTTCAGTCTAGCTATAGTTTGCAGGGGCATTGATTCGACTGAATTTATTTTTCTATTTTTTTTTTCTTTTTTGATTGAAGGTTTAATGACCACCGCATGCAACTCAATGGGCGATAAGCAGTCGCCCGTTCCTAATTTAGGGTCACTGATTTAAGGGAAGGGACGAAGCCAGCGCCGTAAGACAAATACGACACCCATGTCTCACCGGGCGGGATTCGAACCCAGACCCGACTCCGGCGAATGATCATAAGCCATCGCATAGACCACTGCGCCACCGGGGCGTCCGACGGAATTTCATTAATGTTCCTGTGAAATAGCTGTCCAAGCACCTGTCAAATGGGATCTTCCACATTACGAAAAGTAGATGGCACTGGATCCAAACGCCTGATATCCCGTTCGACTATATCCCGAAAATTCTTCACGGGATTCACATCTGGGGAAACTGAAGTTCCAATCGAGTAGAAGAATAATCTTTGTCACGTTTATGAAGCCACTTAAAGGCAGCGCATTACGGCATGGCGCGTAGTCCATCACGATGAATGTCAGCATGGATCAGATAAATCCATGCTGTCATTCTGTGACCTCCAAATACATATCAGACTTGCTGGCCGAGTTGTGCGAAGGGCTGACTTCTAAACACTCGTCCGAGATGGGTAGGGGCTCGAATTCTGGGTGGGGCATGGATGGTGTGCTCGCCTTTCGGCACTGGACTTCTACTTTCCCTAAAACCAGCTTCCCTAAATTCGGAACGGGCTATACTTATAGCCCATTGAGTTGCTCACGATGGTTATTGAACCCTCCAAAGGAAAAAGTCCTTCCCAAGAGCATGGTGCAGCAACGAATGCGATTCATCATGACTTTTTTTCTAGTCCCTCTAATAGAGTTCAGAGCATCCCCATTGGAGGGGGTTTATCTTTTTCCTGCAGACTAACAATGTGTACGGATAGGTTTTCCGCTGTTTTATAGCAGACGGAGTAAAATATACACAGTCGAATCACATTATTGTGACCACCTCCTACTTTTGAGGTCAACAGCGCGTATCCAGTTAATGCAGGCATGTCTCGTGAGCTGGCTTGGAGGATATATAAGGTGTGCTGTAGGCATTCTGAAAACATATCACTCGTTGCTGTCATGGATAAAAAAGAAGCGATTAGTCAGATTTTCCAAAAGGGATGATTACCGGCTTTTAGGCCAAGGGTGGCAGTATTACTGAAACAGCTCAGTTTGTGAACTGTTCGCTTGCTACTGTGGTTAAAGTGTAGCGTGACCGCCCCGGTGGCGCAGTGGTCTAAGGCGCTGGCCTATGATTATTCGTCCGTAAGGGGTCCGGGTTCGAATCCCGGTCGGTCATGGATGTTGTGTTTGTCTTACGGCACTGGCTCTCTTCCTTCTCTGGAACCGGTGACCCTAAATTAGGGACGGGCGACTGCTTATAGCCCATTGAGTTGCTCACGGTGGTCGTTAAACCTCCAATAAAAAAAGTGTATCGTGACTGAAGAAATGGCACCATTGCGAATAAGTGACGCGAAAATTGCGGAGAACCATGTGCCATTGATGTGAGAGGTGAACGTCGGCTTCGAAGATGCATAAGGGACCAATCGACATACTACAGTGGAGCAACTCAATGGCCGAATGAGCCAAGGGGTTACCGGAAGTATGTCTAAAACGACATTTCAGCGAATCCTGCTGCGTATAGAGCTCCGATGTACACTGATGGTCACTGCACCTATGCTAACGAAGGTGCATCGGCAGAAAAAGGCTTACATTTGCATGTCAGTATAGGAATTGGACCTCCACTGATTGAGAAAGGATTGATTGCCTTCCCGATGAGTCACGTTTTCTGCTTCATTGAACGGATGGACGTTGGCGTCTATGGCGAGAAACATCGGAAAACAAACACTCTTCAACCATTGCTGGAAGGACACAAGCTGGTGGGGATAGCGTTATGGTCTGTGGAATGATTTCGTGGAATTCTCTGAGTCAACTCATACCTGTGGAAGGTTCTATGGACCTAATTCGTTATGAGATCCCTCCTTGCAGACCACGTACACCCATACATATTGATTGTCTTTCATGGGGCGGATGGGATCTTCCAGCATGACAATGCGACAAGTCACACGGCTAGAAATGTCCGAGAGTGGTTGGAAGAGTACGATGAAGACTTCAAAGTACTTCCCAGGCCTTTAATTCCTCAGACTTAAACCCAATTGTAATGATTAGCCGATTAGCATTGCAGGGCATATGCAAATCATGTGCGCCCGGCACGCCACCGAGAAGCACTATAAGAAGGGTGCACAGAAGGTGGGATGTAAGTAGTGGAAAGTGTGTTGTGCTGCCGGACCTGTGCGTAGGAAGCTTCCTGATGCCTCGTCGCAGAATACGGCAGTCATTCCAGCACGTTTCGCAGTTCGACAGAGGACGAATAGTGGCTTATCGTGACAGCGGTTTATCGTACCGAGACATCGGCGCCCGTGTGGGACGACATCCAGTCACAGTGAGGCGAGTATGGATTCGGTGGGTGCAGGAGGGACGGACGGACCGAAGCGAGCGATTACCGCAGAGGCGGCACACAACCGAACAAGAGGACCGGCATGTTGTGCGGCTGGCATTGACGGCTCGCACCGCCACATCACGAACGTTAGCGCAGGAATTAGGGTGTGTTACGCAACAACCTGTGTTAGCACGTACCGTTCGACGTCGTCTGCAGGAGTGGGAACTTTTCGCACCGCGCTCATTGCTCCGATTACCATTGACGTTACACCACCGGCGAGTGCGGCGGCAGTGGGCCGTTGAACGCCGCACCTGGACTACAGAATGGCACGACATTGTCTTCTCCGACGAATCCCGCTTCTGCCTGCAACACCACGATGGTCGGATCCGCGTGGGCGGCACCGCGGCGAGTGAATGTATGACGCCTGCATTATGCATCGCCATACCGGTCCGTCGCCTGGCGTTATGGTTTGGAGCGCAATTGGATATGACACCCGCACCCCTCTGGTACGCATCGCCGGTACACTCAACAGCCACCGCACCATCTCCGACGTTTTGGAGCCTGTAGTCCTTCCTTGCCTGCAGGACCTGCCAGCGGCCACGTTTTAACCGGACAATGCGCGCCCACACGTGGCACGCATCGTGCAACAATTCCTCACGGCCCACCAGGTTTCACTGCTACCGTGGTCCCCCTGTTCTCCCGATATATATGTCGCCCATCGAACAGGTCTGGTCGCTGATCGGCAACCGAGTGGCCCGGGAAGCACCACCCGCTGCTACGCCTGATGAACTGTGGCAACGTGTGGAAACAGCCTGGACCGACATACCCCAAGCCCACATCCAAAGCCTCTTTCGTTCGATGCCGCGGCGTGTAGCGGCCGTTATTGCCAGCCATGGAGGCCTCACTAATTATTGATGCCTGCGTGTTCCGCAAGTCGCACGGGCCATTAAGCTCAATCGTTTAATCTTTGCATCTGTTGTTATGTGTCCAGTAAATCTGGCTTTGCTATCTCGTGTCCTTCTTGGTGTTGCATTTTGGGTGGGAAGCAGTGTATATATATATATATTATATATACAACATGCTATCCGCGGCGGACGGCCTAGTGGTCAACGTTCGTGACTGCCACGGAGGAACTTCAAGTTTGATCTCGGGCAGGTACGAACGGTCGAACCAATAAATATCCGCCGTGCGTCGGATGGGCACGTTAAGCGTTCGGACCCCGGGTACTGGTCCCCCGATAATAAACAAGAGCGACTTCCTTCCTCCTTTCTACCTCGCTTCCGTGTCACTTTCCTAACGGGCACTCTAGCCCAAATCTCCTAGCTTCCTATTTCTAAGCGCTGTTTTAGACCTGGTATTGTGGCGCAGTGGTCTAAGCACTGGCTTATGACTATTCGTCCGTGATGGGTCCGGGTTCGAATCCCGGTGAGGCATGGATGTTGTGTTAGTCTTACGGCACCGGCTCTCTCCCTTCCCAGGAACCAGTGGCCCTAAATTAGGGACGGGCGACTGCTTACAGCCCATTGAGTTGCTCACGGTGGTCGTTAAACCGTGAATCAAAAAAGAAAGACCTGGGGTCAGACACTCCCTTCCTAAAATCGTCTACATCTGATCTATCTAACATGCAACATGTTAAACAGATACAGTAACATGTAGAAGAGTGTCCCGAGACAGACAGCTGTGGAAGAAACTTGGGGAGACTTTTATCCAGCAGCATACCCCTGAGCACTGGGACAGCCATCATAGATATGAACCACTACAGCAATTTTGCAATCGATATAAACTTGTCATAAAATTTTATCGATGTAAACCATTTTAAAGTAAAATCTTTATGACAGAACGATCGCTGTCTGTGTCATTCCGTCAAATGAAGCCTTTTTTTATTGCTCTTCAAATATTTTGGATCTTCACAATACTCTGCGTGAAGGATTTAGCTTCGCTCGACTCTTTCCTAAGAACCAGTACCTTACATGAATAGAAGCAAACAGTGGCACAAGAAAAAAGGACAAAGAAACAACTTTTCTTGTCTTTTTTTTTATTGGAGGTTTAACGACCACCGTGAAGAACTCAATGGGCTATAAGCAGTCGCCCGTCCCTAATTTAGGGTCACTGGTTCCAGGGAAGGGAGAGAGCCAGTGCCGTAAGACAAACACAACATCCATGTCTCACAGGGATTCGAACCAGGACCCTTCTCGGGCGCAGGATCAGAGGCCATCGTTTAGACCACTGCGCCACCGGGGCGGCTTTATTGTCTTCATGAAGCGGTGCGTTTAATATTTGTTCTTCCATAGTGCGCATATGATTTCAACAAAAAATCGTTACATGTTGTTGTTGTTTTTTCCCTGCCGTTTAGGTGGCGTAGTGATCTAAGCACTGGTTTTTTGCCAAGCGTCCGAGGTGGATTCGGGTTCGAATCCCATGAAGTATGGACGGTTTTTGTTTTGCTTTTTGTTTTGTCTTTACGGCACTGGCTCTCTCTCTCTCTCTCTCTCTCTTCACTAGAACCAGTGGCCTTAAATTATTGACTGAATTCCTCACGGTGGTAGTTAAATTCCCAAATAAAAAATGAAAATATGTTTTCGTGCATTGAGCGCTTCCGTGCGTGCCTGGCTAAGATAGGATGTCATATGAACTGGATGGTGAGAAACTGTTTTTTAAGATAATCGTCCACGTATTTCACAATGCAAATTCAATGACGTCAAGTTTTCAAAATAATAAAAAAATGTTAGTATTCATCAGCGGGTTTTAGTACCACAGCATACATTTCTTTAGAGCGAATGCTGACATTATTTTTAAACAACCACCCCTAAAAATCGATGAAAACGGGGGAAAAAATATATTTAGCACTTTAAACAACGGTGAATGCCGCGTTCAGTTTTCATTGATTTCGAGACTGAGACCGCTAAAGAAAGTTTCTTTCAACACTGGCCAACGTTTCTGGAGTCTTTACACTTTTGTTTCCTTTTTTCTTTCTCTCTCGTTCGGTTTCTTTGACTGATGTTTAAATATCTGCTGATATCAGCGGGGAAGTTTTCTCATTGTATGGTCTCCACAGCAGCCACTGCTGTCGCCACTGACTTCCTGAAATCTACAACGGAATGACTACATGTCCGGAGAGTTCCTGACCTCATCGTGCACTGGGCCATGGTGTGACCGATCCATACATCATCTCAGAACTTCTTTACGATTCGCCCAATGTGTGTGTGTATGTGTTTCACTCTCTCGCTCTCCTTTTCTACGCAGCTGTATCTGTTCAGCAGTTCCTTTTCAATTGCCTCTGCTTTACTCCAAGTGCGGTGAATTCTAATTTGACAGCCGACAGCCACTGGAAACGATCCAGCATGAATATACATTTCACGGTCGCGTGACTTTTGCTTGGCACCAAAACTTCCTTTTGTGAATACCAAACGTACATAAGCACATGGTATATAAGAGAAAGAGAGACATGGTGAGAGGGGAAGAGACAGACACATAAAAAAAGGAAAAGACAGGGTAGAAAACACTCCATGGACCAACAGATTCGACGAGAATAAGTTTCCGCATAAACTTTAGACTTGGACTTAACTTGTGTCCAACTTTTCACACCAATATCAACTTAGTCCGTTTAGGTAATGTTACTGCTGAAGAAAAGTAGGCCGAAAAACAAGCTACATACAATCGCGGCCAAAAGTCCTGTACCAGTTGACAGAAAGTAAAATTTTTGGATGTTTGAAGTCAACTTATACAGCGTAATGGTAAAGTCAGGAATACATATTATACATCATTTTAAAGGAAATTTTATGCTGAATTCAAATATTTTTACACAATGTTATTACCAGTAATAGTCCTAACTGAGTCTGTAAGGTCTTTAATTTACTCAATTAAAAATTTTGATTGAGTCTTACAGACTCAATTAAAGTCTTTAATTGGGTCTGTAAGTGCCGTATGACTCCGTCTTATCACCAATGGACAACTAGAGAGGCTCATTAGTTCCATGCTAAGAAGATGCACTTTGTTACTAAGAAATTGTAGTTATCCAATAAAATATTAAATCGTATATTGCTTGCTGGTAAGTTATTTAACTCTTTGACGACCATAACGCCCAAAACGCCAGTACATAGAAATGACCATAGTTTCCCGAAACGCCTGTTTAAAGTGAGTCAGATTTCCTGCCTTTACCTGTTCTTTCAATTTGCACAACCTATGAGGTATCATCAGGGGTCACATTCAATCATCATTATTGTTACTAAATGAAGAAGAGAACCAACAGACAGTTTTGCGAATTGGTATTTAGAGCGATACAAAGTTTTGGAGTCATGATCGTTAAAGGGTTAAAGTGTCTTGCAAGTGTCAATAACATACTGTACAGTAATTTAACTTTGAATGCATTGTACACTAATTTCACAAATTCCACTATTTGTTGCTTTTTATGACTAGGTGCTGTACTTGTAACTTCACTTCTGTTACTGGTAATAACATTCTGTAAAAATATTTAAATTCAGCATAAAATTTCCTTTAAAATGTTGTATATGAACGTATTCCTTACTTTACCACTCATTTTTGATGTTTGATGTTTGTTGATTTTAAACATCAAAAATTTGACTCTCGATCTACTGGTGCAGGACATTTGGCCACGATTGTAGATTGTGATACGTCTAAAGTTTGTCACTTTCTAAAAACGTGACGGACATGTCAAGAATGCAAGTAGCAGTGATAAGCACTAGTCGGTGTAGCTTAATTAAGAAAGCATTCGGCTCCGCAGCAGAAGGCTGTTTGTTCGAGAACAGCCACCGGCAAATTTATGTTTCCCCAGTGGAACCCGAAAGTAAGAAATGGATCTATTAGCCGTTAGGTTCTTCGAGAAATGTGTGATACTTCTTCCACACATCGTCTGGAAATAGACGAAGTCATCGCTCTATCCACGTTATATTATAAACAACGCATAGCAACTGGAAAATTGTTTTTCCGACACCGCTGGGATCGAATCCCAGATCTCTTTATTACTAGCCGAGTGCGTTCGCTAGTGCGTTTGCTTTACGCTAGTGTCGGATAAACAATTTTTCCGTTGCTAGGCGTCGTTTGTAATATAACGTGGATAGAGCGATGACTTCGTCTATTTGCATTATCTCCACGTACTTGAAATATATTTACGTCATCTGGAATTCGTGAGAATTACTTCTTTTACAAAGTTTCTTTAAGCATGATTTGCGGCGTACCCGAAACTTGCGATTTCGTGTTCCCACTCTTCCAGAGGGGGGGGGGTATGATACGTACTATAGAGGTGACTAACATGTCAAGACGGCAAGAAGCAGTGATAAGCACTAGTCGATGTAGCTTAATTGAGAAACAATTCGGCTCCGCAGTAGAAACAACCCCAGCATAGCGCAGTTGGTTAAGTCGCTGTGCCAGTGTACGAGGTGGACGTTTCTGAGAGGTTTTCGAACTCCGGTCTGCGTTTTTCCTGGGGTTTTCCGCAGACTCCCCGTGTTTGGAGAAGCGAATGCGTGAATGGTTCTCTATGCAAGTCGGTCTCGGACGCACTTTGTCCTTGGTTCCCCTTTACCAGCTGACAGGGTTTGCCAGATGAATATCGATGCGCTGGTAGTAAAAACAACAAGTTAGTAAAATCATGCAGTACATTGATTACTAACTGACCCCATTTCCATGATATTCAACAGAAATGGTTCAGTATACCTCCGAAACAACATACTAAAGTTTTATCGCAATAGAAGCATTTTTATTATGAGAATAATGACTGTGGAATAAATCTCGCTACTGTGCCCTGACCGTTGAACCCATTTTGATGATATTCAACAGAACCGGTTTAGTATAGCTCCGGAACAACATGATAAAGTTTTGTCGCAATGGAAGCATTTTTTACGTAAGTTATCACGCCTAAGGGTGATGAAAAGGATTCCGTTCCTATGTCCTCACCTTTGGCCCCATTTCGTCCAGTTTCAATAGGGTTTGTCCCCAGGTACTATAATTTCATCGAAATCGAGACATTTTTACGCAGGTTATCGTGCGGACAAACAGATAGACGCACAAAGCTGGAGCACATACACTTATTCAACCTACGGTTGGAAAGCGTTAATAAAAGACGAATGAAATCTGATGCCACGTGGCAACAGACACGTACGGGAATCTTCACATGGTTGTTAATGATGATGATGATGATGATGATGATGATGATCCGCAGCAGAAGTGTGTTGGTTCGAATACAGTTACCGGCAAATTTATGTTTTCCCAGTGGCACCCGAAAGTAAAAAATGGATCTATTGGCCGTTAGGTTCTTTGAAAAATGTGTAATACTTCTTCCATAGATCGTCTGGAATTCATGAGAATTCCTTCTTTTGCAGAGTTTCTGTAAGCATGGTTTGCGGCGTACCAGGAACCTGCGATTTCGTGACCCCGCTTTTCTCTGGGTTGGCATGTACGACGTGCTACAGAGGTGACATATCAAGACGGCAAGTAGTAGTGATAAGCACTAGTCGGTGTAGCATAATTGAAAAAGCATTCGGCTGCGGGAGCAGAAGGATGTGTCTTCGAGTTTCGCCACCGGAAAATTTGTGTTTTCACAGGCTGAGTACATATTTTTTAGACTTTGATTTCATTCTTCTGCTTGTGTCAGACTTTGTATCGAAATCCATTAAGTCCTTTTATGTAATACTGTATTATGGCGCCGTCCATAAAGTACGTCCATGATTTTTTACTATTTTTAGACTTCCCCCTTCCCCATGTCACGTGTTGTCCGATTGTTGACACCTCCCCGCCCCCAAAGTACGTCCCAATTCCCGTAACCCCCTTTATTTTTGACAAGTGCTTTTGAGGTCCGTTGAGAAACAGGAAGAAAACATGTAATTATTTAGAAAATATTTATTATTTAGACATTAATTTATTCCCAAATGCTACTCGAACTTTATCATTTTGAAATAAAAAATCTACAAATGAACGCACTAATTCAAGGTTGCAACACTCCCGATAATACCATCTATAAACCACGATAGATTTGGTAGTAGAAATACACGAGAGCTTGACTCTGTTATTCTGATTTAGCTAAAGATCATCATAAATCTTAAATATTTCATCCCTTTTCTTAACTATTAAAAGAAGAAAAAAAAAGAAAACAAAACGAAGACATATCAATGTATATTAGGACAAGGTCCTTTATAATACTGTTACACACGTAGTATGAGTTTCGAATAGACAAGTTGACGCACAACACACATAGAAAGATATTGTATTCTGAGTCCGTTGTGATAGAAAAAACCAGAGGATTTAACTGCAATGAACAAGCACCAATTGAATTGCCGTTTGCCTGGCGATACATAATAACAAAAGAAAAAGAAACTGAAGAAAAGTATATAAAAACTAAATTTGTTGAAAATATCTCAACCAACAACGATTATCAATGAAATTACAGGAAAGAACACCAGATGGTGCAACAATAGCAAAAAGTTGTAAATCACATGATTAACCCACGCACGGATACAGGACCAATGAGCGATGAATCGACTGGTGACAAGGAGGTAGTTAGCACAATAAAAGCATACGGATGTCTCATACAACCGACCGCTGAAGATGGGCACAATATTGCCAGAAACATGTTCGGACGTTCGAGGAAGGACTTGCTGACTTCTTTTAACATTATTTAAAGTTTTAAATATTTTAATCTGGATACTTCATAGCAGCTTGGCATAGAACAGCGAAATGTTTCACCTGTTAAAATTCTGGCCGCGTCAACGTAATCTTATCTTGTCAGTGATCTCAAAATTATTTTAACTCATCACCCCCTTCTTGTGGAATTGTGCAGATGTTCGTATTTGTGTCGAAGTTTGAACGCGGAATATCTTCAACGACATGGTACAGCACCAGACAAGAAGCATGGTCGATTGCAAGCCAGAAGGATTGAAACCGGAGTAAGGTGAGCGCAATACGTGTTGCTCCATTTGCTTCATTGCCGTTTTTATGTCTCACTAAATATAACCTATGTTAGGATTCAACATTTAAATACTGTACATAAATAAATATTCTTAATTTCAACTTTAAATATTTCATTACCATTGAAGTCAACTTGTCTATTCGAAACTCATACTACGTGTGTAACAGTATTATAAAGACCTTGTCTTAATATACATTGCCTATCTCCCACGTAATTTGGTGTTCAGGTGTACATATGTATAGATTGAACTTCTACTTAAACGAAGACATATCATCCACTGTATCTTTGCCGCTGGACGTCCGAATTACTAAACCTCCCTTTCCCCCTTCCCTATGTCACATTTGGTCCGGGTGTCAGGAAACCCCCCCCCCCTTCCTCATGTCACATTTGGCCCTGTTGTCAGGAACCCCTTTCCCCTGTAATCTTGGACGTACTTTATGGACGGCCCCTATGTGACGTATATTCTAATTTAACTTTCATTTTTAGTTCTTTTTCCTCTGTAAATCTGAGTTTGTTCTCTTTTGCACTTTCCAAACTTTATGTGATATCTTCTCTCTCACATGAATGAGGTTGGCAACACCTTTGAGGTCAGAGAGAGGGACGTATGAATGAGATAAGAACGTTAGATGAAAAGGACGATCGATAAAATTAGATAAAAAAATTTAATCGTTGTTAAGCTAGATTACACGACAGATGATTGAGGCATTATATGTGAAGTGTAAAGCTCGCAGTGCTATATTTTGGATTTCGTCAAATATTGCTGGACCAATAAAAAGGGCCGCCCCGGTGGTGCAGTGGTGTAAGCGATGGCCTCTGATCATTCGTCCGAAAGGGATCCGGGTTCGAATCCCGGTGAAGCATGAATGTTGTGTTTGTCTTACGGCACTGGCTCTCTCCCTTCCCTGGAACCAGTGACCCTAAATTAGGGACGGGCGACTGCTTATAACCCATTGAGTTGCTCACGGTGGTCGTTAAACCTTCAATCAAAAAAAAAAAAAAAAAAAAGTTGTCGTAAGTTTTACTTCTGTATATGTTTCGTCTGGCCGTGAAAGCTTAATTTGAATTATCCCGTGCAACTATTGCATCGTATTCTCATTTAGTTCAACATTTCCTTAGTCATGGTTTTAGACATAGCGTAACACCAATCTCGCACACGAAAAATATTTACGTTACATTCGCGCCCTATTGTGGAAAACGAATCCACTGCCCGTTGGGTTCTTCGAAAAATGTGTGGTTTGTTCCACACATTGTTTGGAATTAATAAAAAAATCCTACTTCGCTTCAAAGACAAAAAAAGATAATTAAGAGGGAGATGATGTGACGTACTACAGTGGTGAAATCATGTGTCAAGACAACAAATCTGCAGCGGACATTACGTCCGCGTAGCTCAGTTGGGAGAGCGACTTACTCCGGAGTGAGGGGACACGGCTTCGATGGTCATCGCGGACGAACTTGTGTTTTCACAATTATTTCTGGAAGAGACGGAAAGAAAACTCATACATTTTGATTTAACGTGGACGTCAAGTAATTTTGCTTCCTATACTTCCAATAGAAAAACTTCTGTACACATTTTCTTCACAATTAATACGTTTCCAAGGATGAAAATGTGAACATCGATTAAAACAGCTTCATTTTACAACTTGGAATACTTAATATTTTCTAAAACAAAAACCACAATTATATTAAAAATCAATAACTTTTCCTTTGGTGGTGTTGAAACCAGAAAAGATGGCGCAGCCAGTACTTTGATGACGTCAGTAGACAAACAAATGTTGGATTCCATAATTACAGTTATTATTTAGAACATATTAAGTATTCCAAGTTATAAAATGAAGATATTTTAATCGATATTCACATTTTCATCCTTGGGAATGCATTAATTGGGAAGAAAATGTGTACAGAGGTTTTTCCATTGGAAGTATAGAAAGCAAAATTACTGGACGTCATCCGCATCAATGTTTATCCATAACACACTGTTAGATTTTGCTTTGGAAAAGCTTCCATATACACTTTGGGCCATAAACGTTTCTTTTTCTACATATGATAAACGTGTTTTAGAATTTGATGTAGAAAAACGTGGGCATACACTTTGGGCCATCACTTAATTTTTTTTTTTATATATATTATAAACGTGTTTCCATTAAGTCTGTTTAAGTGGCTTTTCTGCTAGAAATGTTAGTCTAGAAAACAAGCCACAGTCTCACTATTTTTAACATATGTAAACTTGAGCATAAGCTTACGGTTTCATTTTTTTGTTTATTTTGCTAGAGTCAAACTTTTTAACTTAAATCCTCAAAGTTTGTTTGAGTAGTGTTTCTGCTGGGAAAAGGCAGACGAAAGAAAGTATGCGGTAGACTGATGAAATTTGATGAGTGAAATCTCGAGTAAACACTTTAGACTTTGACTCATACTTATTTCCACTGAGTCCTAATAATATACAGCCGAATTTAACGAGCCCGTATTTAGCAAGATCCCAGCAAAACAGGGACTTTTGTTCGGCATAATGTTAATTAAAAGCTAACCTGATCTTTTTTAACAAACAAAATTTTGTGAAATCCCCGGATTTAAAGAGAAAGAGAAAAGCTCTGATGAATTTTTAACACACAAAGCAACAAAATTTAATAAAATTCCATATTTTACGAGATATAGAAAATCTGCTGCGTACTAACCTGGAATGGGGAAAAGAAAATTATGACATTCAGTTGGAAATTGCAACAGCGCAGGAAAATCTTGGAGTGCTTGTGGAAGAACTTTGATAGGAAATCGATGGGTAAGGAATGCATCAAATGCTCAACAAGAGTCTTGTGTAAGAGATTCTCACCGCCATCCACTCGAAGCAGCAACGTCTTGTGAATATCACGTCAGTAGAGTTGAAAGCAGGTGTTCTACTCCTACGCTTATATACACTGGTGTGCAAAAATTAAGGACGAAGAGAAGAAATTAGCATAACAGCGGAACGAGCAGGCAGAACGTACCGAAAGACCACTCAGGAGATAGACTAGGGTCCGGTACGGTAGGGCATGCGCATATATGCAGCATGACGTAGGAGGTGGGGGTGTCGGAAGGGTATAAAGCATACGGGCGGTGTACGCTCAGCAATTCGGTGAAACCTAATGCACGGTGTACATCGGTTTGAACGACGTCGAGTTGCTGCCACCGTGTGATATGGCCAACAGGAAATCCAGTAGACGACATCTGGATGATTTTACCCGAGGTGGCGTCATTGGGAAGTTGGAAGAAGTTCGAAGTGTGACTAGTGTGGCCGAGGAGTTCGAGATCGCTCAGAGCATCGTTTCACGAGCTTGGAGAGCATTTCAAACGACAGGAACAGCTGTCCGAGAGTTTAGCAGAGTCGTCCACAGCGGCGGACGACCGGTATATTGTCCTACTGGCGAGAAGAGACAGACGGCAGACAGCGGGAGAAATCGCAAGGCACATGCAACAGACAACTGGACGTCCGTTATCGCGTTTTACCGTGGCCAGGTGGCTGCAGAAAGGTGGTCTATTTGTACGACGACAAGTACGGTATGTGCCATTAACGCCTGCTCATCGGAGATGGGGGTTTCTGTGGTGCCAGGAACACAAGAACTGGACACATCAGCAATGGGATCGAGCTCTCTTTACGGATGAGAGTCTGTTTAGTCTGACGAGCGATTCTTGAGGTATACACATTTGGAGAAAGCAGGGAACACGCAATCACACCTCCAACATCATCGAAAGGGACCGGTTTGGAGGTGGCGGAGTTCTCGTTTGGGGCGGTATCATACTTGGTAGCCGTACTGACCTCCACATCTTCCAAGGAGGTTCAGTCACTGATGCCCGCTATTGTACCGAGGTTCTCCTGCCTCACGTGCGTCTGTTTAGAGGTGATGTGGGTCCTGAGTTCCTCTTCATGGACGATAACGCTACACCTCATCGTACAGTGGCTGTCGCAGAGCTGTTGGAGAGTAAAAGTATTCAACGCATTGATTGGCCCTCAAGGTCCCCGGACCTAAATCCAATCGAACATGTGTGGGACTTTCTCGGGAGACGCTCGGCAGGACGTCACCACCTGCCAGCAACGATTTCGCAGCTGCGATTAGCGCTACAAAAGGAATGGGCCGCGATGCCTCAACAGCTCCTTGGCAACCTCGTCCTCAGCATGGGCAGACGTTGTAAATCCTGCAACGCAGTCAGGAGTGATCATATCCCCTACTAAAGACTGGATTTTTCTTGGCAGTCGCCTGTCACATGGACGTTTCTGTCTTCTGTCTAGTTGTGCTCGAAGCTACGTTTTCAATAAAGTGCCTTTGTATCCTTTGGATTCCTTGTTCGGACGGTTTTAGTCACTTGTCCCATATTCTTATATCTTGGGGATCTTATGGTATGATTTGAGTCGATGTGGAGCACTTCTGCACGACGTTACATTCGAAAAACCGTCTCGTCCTTAAATTTTGCACACCAGTGTATCATAATAATCTAAGAGTATATAAGCATTCCTCAAATGGCAATTTATACTCAGGAGTTTCAAATATTCCATAATTTTTGTTTTTATATTACACAACTGTGAGCAACTGATTTTCTTTTTGCGTTATACTGATAGAGATCTGTGATCTCTAAAAGTTGATTTAATGTCAGAAAAGTGATGTAACAGCCATGGGAATACGTAAAATTATTTGAGGAACGTAAAGCTTGCTTCGCTAGTTAGCTACCTGTAAAAGCAACATATGAAAAAGAATCGTATCTTGTAAAGGATTTTCAAATCTCTCTCTTGAAATAAACAAAAAATAGAGGTAAAATGTTGTGCTATAAGCAAATTAATAATTCTGCTTGAAAATGAGACCGAAGATAGCTTTCTGACAAGAAAAAATAAAGGCTTTTTTACGCTTCCCAACCTCAGTCTGAAGAAGCCTATATGCTCCAGCTTTTTTCTTCTGTCTGTCTGTCCGCACGATAACTCGTGTAAAAATTATTCGATTTCAATGAAATTTTAGTATGGGGTAGAAAACAATCTGGGAAGGAACCCTGTTGAAAATGGGCGAAATGGTTTCAAAGGTCAGGGCATAGGAGAAGGTCCATTCCAACGCCCATATGCGTCATAATTTACGTAAAAATATTTCGTTTGCCACAAAACTTCATTATGTTATTCCGGAGATGTACTGAACCGGTTCTGTTTAATATAATCGAAATGAGGTCAAAGGTCATGGAACAAAAACGAGATTTGTTCCACAGTCATTATCCTCATAACTTGACTAAAAATACTTCTATCGCGACAAAACTTTGGTATGTTGTTCCGGAGGTATACTGAACCGATTCTGTTGAATATCATCGAAACGTGGTCAAAGGTCACTGCACAGGGGCGAGATTTATTGCACAGCCATTTTCCTCACAACTTGAGTAATGATTTCTGGTATGTTGGAAAGCGTACCATAATCAATGCATTGCATGATTTTACTAACTCGGTTTTTTAATCGTTGTACTGGTTGTATGGTAAAGATGATACGTTCATGTGTACTAGGTTGATACTTTGTAAAATAATTTCTTCAGAAATAAATTGATAGAGATCAGTGATCTTTTAATGTTGCAGAAGTTTTGTAACAAGCATAGGAATGCGTAAAATGATTTGAAGAAGGTAAAGCATGCGTCTCTAATTAACCTCCAGTGAAAGCACCATATGGGAAAGAATCGTGTCTTGTAAAGGATTTTCAAATCTCTCTCGTGAAATTATCATAGATACAGGTAGGGGTAAAATGTCGTGCTGTAAGCAACTAAATAACATTGCTTCAAAATGTGACCGAAATAGTTTTCTGACAAGAAAAAAAAAGGTTTATTTTTTAATCGTTGTACTGATTGTATGGTAAAGGTTATACGTCCATGAGTACTAGGTTGATACTCTGTAAAATAATTTCTTCAGAAATAAATTATAATTATAATTTTGCGGCTTTTACTGGACAAAATGTTCACTCAGGGAATCAGTTTGTGCACATTAACATTCTGACTAATCCATTTTGCAGAATACTAGGAGCCCACGAGGAAATGCGTATTCGATAGCAAATAAAAGTTAGTGGTTATGATATTTTCATCTCTCATGCACTTATTGACAAGCGTATAATATGATAAAATTTTCATTTTATTTTTGGCGTGTTGGCAAAGCAGGAACGCTCTGTTAATAACGCATTAATTCTACAAGGAGAATTCAGATTTTATCAGTCCTGCGAAACATTCGCACAGTTCACATCAACCCCATAAATCTTCGAAACCCTGTTTAACACCCTTTTCTTGTCCTACTCTCCTTCCTTCAGCTAAAGCATGTTTTCCTCCTCCTTGTCCTCCGCCGTCATCCCGTTTTCTGCTCTTTTAACAAAGGCACCGGTTCGTTTTCTCCTGAATTTGCATATTTCCTTTGAGAAATTACGACGGTTAATTTCACCTGGGCTTAATGTCTGGTGGTCGACAATTAAGAGTCCTGTACGTAATTAAGATCTCCCACGGTGCCTCCATAAGTCCTAGCCCCGTGAGGGAGTGCTTCCCTTTTAGCTTCTTCCCTCCCCTTCTTTCTCTGCCTGGCTTCATTCTTTGGTTGTTTCTATGGACGATGTGTGAATCTTGAAAAGTAGTGCGTTGTGTTGCCCGTGGAAACGACGGATTGATTAACTATAATGGCTCTGCGGTCGGCAACAACATTAGAGGCGATGGAGCTTTGTGCTTGCTTAACAAACTGTTATCGTCAGGGTAACAAATAAAACGTGGCATTCCCATGTACCAATGCCAATGCTTCCAGCGGCTTTGGTTTCGCTCGGGTGAAAGTCTTTTCTTGGCCGCAAAGACATACGGCCACCCGTCTGTGTGTATGTGTGCGTGTGTTTTCAACTCCAGAGGAGAAAAGGAGCAGATGGTGAAAGGCCCTGTTTCTGCTTTTACGAGATGCAGCAAGGGAGCAACGAAAGGAGAACTCTCCTCGAAATCAAACGCCCTATGACACGTATTGGAATAAATCGAAAAGTTTTATCTAGTATAAAGCGATCTGAATTTATCGTTACGAGTTCTGAACAAAATGTAGCAGATACGCAGGGGCATATTAGGAATACCATGAGAATTTTAGTCTTGTGGTCCGCTATAAAAAGTTATGCATCTACAAGAGAACAATACCTCATCAATTCCCTTATTAAAAAATAGAAAGAGTACCTATTTGAAGATAATTCATGCCATGTCTCTTTAGCATGTGAAAATCTTTGTAAATGTGAAATAAAAGGAGTGACTCGACAGTAAACATTTATTTACGTACAACACGTTGCATTTATTCGCGTCACTCACGACCGCACCGAGCCACAGTCCGGTATATACTAAGTGGAATTAAATCATAACAGCAAACAATAAGATTTAATAATTCCTTGACATTGAGCGATACTCAGGTAAGTGAAATAATGGATGTTATATGTGCGTGTCAAAAAAGGAAATATATGCTAAACTATAGCGGCGGCAATAGTAAGTATTTCGACTGTTTAGTTTTTCGAAAACAATATTTGTTATTACGATGATGACTGGTTTGTCCACTAACAAAAAGGAGTGGGATATCCCATGAACCAGATATCCCATGATTTCTCTCCTATCTGTGTAAAAGGACGATGACGTAAAGAGACCTTATAATTAATGTTCAAAGTTAAAAGTTTTGGTTGTTATGATCCAACAACGGTACACCTGCAGACAGCAACTGACGACAATTCCACAGTTGTTGTACAATAACAACTGCAACTGTAACAGACAACCAATAATGTTTATACATTAAGATAATACTACGTAGTTTGTCACAAATATTTATTATTTCAAGCCGACCATCCCAGGTAGCAATATTATGTTGGACCAACCGTGGGTTTCCAACGGTCGGCCCAGTGACGAGGCGACTCGGTGGCCAACAATTGGATATGTGTTGGTTCAACGGTTGGACCCACATTGGAAAACTGTTGCTAACAGTTTTCCAATGTGATCATGTGTTCTTGGACAACCATGGTTGGTCATGTGTTGTTGGACAACCATCCGACAACCGTTAAGTGGTCATTTGTTGATAAATGGTTGGTCATGTGTGGTTAGAAAAAACCGTTGGCCAATCTTCGATAAACAACGCAACCTTCGCCCAACGCTGCCGACGCAAAAATATCATTGGGCCAACCGTTGGCCAATGTCAGTGTGCTACTTGGGATGGTTTCGCTGGGTTTTGACCTAGCTTCATCAGGACGAAGCGTAACCATGGTCGGCTTGAAAAAATAAATATTTGTGACAAACTACGTTGTATTAATATCTTAATGTCTATATAATCGTCACAAGTCTTTGAAATCAAGATCGATAATGTTGTTAACTTTAGGAACTAATGAAAACTAATACAAACTGATGACGAGGAATAGTACACCAATTATGTAGAATATAGTGACACTATACTAGGGATCCGATTTATTGGCGTAGAAAAATATACATACGCGTTTCCAAGCTTTCGCACATCAACCAGATGGCTTTTTCAAAGACGTTAGACAGACAGTACAAACTGAATAATAGAATGCTTACCAATTTTTTTTTTTCGATTGGAGGTTTAACGACCATCGTGAGCAACTCAATGGGCTATAAGCAGTCGCCCGTCCCTAAATTAGGATCACTGGTTCCAGGGAAGGGAAAGAGCCAGTGCTGTAAGACAAACACAACATCCATGCCTGACCAGGATTCGAACCCGGCCCCTTACGGACGAATGATCAGAGGCCAGCGCCTTAGACCACTGCGCCACCGGGGCGGCCTTACCAATTTGAACGCGGGAACTTGGCTTGACAATAAATAGATAAGACGCTATATTCATTTAAAGACACGAGGTATCACGTTGGTTGTACACCAGGCATCCTGGTAGAAAGAAGGACTTGTTCCAAATTCGTGGCAACTCTAGAGAGATGCTAACATTGCAGTATCGCTCTTGGTAATGATCTCCAAAGCGACTGCTTCACCCGATTCAAACAGTTCGAAGTACAGCACTGCATCCATATCCCACCACATGCACAACAGCACCTTTTTCCCCGTGGATATCCTGTCTTGCAGTGGATGTTGATGGCTGGCCTGGGTCATCCCAGGATCGCTTGCGTACAGGGTTGTCACATTGGACCCATTTTTCATCCCCGGTGACAACCTTCTACAAGATATTCTTCCCTTGAAACCCCTTCAGCAACGACATGCAGATGCCCAATCGTTGACCAATATTACTCTCCGTTAAATTATGAGGAACTCACTTCTGGATCATCACCAAAGCCTGTAGACGGAGTACCACCGTCGATTGAGCCACTTTCAAACGTTTCGCCAGTTGCGATAACTGTTTCGCCATTACGATAACTGTTTCGCCATTACCCATAACTGTTTCGCCATTACGCCTGACATATTGAACCGTATGCTTCAGTCACACTTTTCCCTGTACGAACTGACAGCACGGGTTTCCGGTTATCAGTAACTGATAGCAAGGGTTGCCGGTTATCAGTAACTGATAGCAAGGGTTGCCGGTTATCAGAAACTGATAGCAAGGGTTGCCGGTTATCAGTAACTGATAGCACGGGTTGCCGGCTTCATGTACGAACTGACAGCACGGGTCGCCGGCAGGTCAGGCCGCTACAGCGCCCGCTAGCGGAGGCGGCGGAAACTTTTGCATACCCTTAATACCTATTACCAAAATAATGTTTTAACTCCTATAATTAAAGAAGAAATACCATTTTTGAATGTTGTCCATCAAACATTTAAAGGTAGAGTAGGTAGGTAATTTCTTTATATGATCCCACATAGGTGTAGCGGACTTCAATTTGACTTCTCTGCATAGGGCCGTAGCTACTTTACCGTATTTTGTGTGCCTTTTATGTTCGTTGACTCTGATTCCAAACGAACGCTTGGTCGTTCCAATGTAGTATCGTTTAGGGCCGCCCGGAAACTGTAGGTGTATCGCATAAACACCTGCTTCGCTGGAAAGAGTTGGTTTTTCAGTATTTCTCTTTAGGATAGTATATAAAGATGCAGGAGACCTTATGTCGACGCCGTAGTTCATCTTCTTGAGGGCGTGTTAGAGTTTGTAAGATACATTTGTTATGTCGGTATTTGAGCCTAAATAACGAAGCTGCGGCAAAGGAATATTAGATGCCGCGTGCACAACCAATGTGATACCTCGTATCTTTAAATGAATATAACGTCGTATCTATTTTTTGTCAAGTTCCCGCGTTCAAATTGTTAAGTGTTCTATTATTTAGTTTGCAATTTCTGTCTAACTTCCTTGAAAAAACCATCGGGTTGATGTGCGAAAGCTTGGAAACGCTTATGTATATTTTCATACGCCAATAAATTGGATCACTAGTGTAGTGTGTATAGAACTATACATATTGTGAAAACTAATACTTTTCTATATATATTACTCAGATTTAGAAGAACGTAAGAAACAACACTGACAACGATGAAATGTGATGCAACTACGAAAGCCCATCTGCGCATGCGCAAGCCAAAATCTGACCTCAAAGCAGAAAGAAAAGTTGGATCGCAAGTGTATCAGTAGTGAGGAGGATTGGTAACTTTTGGTCTACGATATCCACATCATCGTATTATACATCATTTTAAAGCTCTCGTCATTAGCAGGTAACCGCTCCTTGGTAGAGCGAGAGGAAGCAAGATTTCCCTGCGATATACCGATTTCGAGATATTTGAGAAACTCAACTCAAGTGGCTCACCATTTACTTCCGTTAGTTACCCATTTTCGTCATATCGAAATTTTTTACTCTGGATTTACTTTACTACTATCAAGGAAAAATAATAGCATTAAAATTCTGCTAATTTTTGGATGAAAGGGAATTTTTGAAATATGCATTGTAATCGAAAATTCAGTCGTGCCTACATTTTAACAAGTTATGCTGAAAGAATTTTATAAATCCGCTCGTGGTAGAATGTAGCATCAATCCACACTCAAAATACGATGCTGTACCAGACAGCGAAATTCAAAACCCATGAAAGTCTCAAGAAGACCCCATTTCTAACTAAACCGCAATGAAGATCATTCTGAAAGTTAAAATGTTCACATGCCACATATGTTTCTATAATTTTATCATTTATTTGGTCAATAATCTTCTCAAGAGCAGTAGTATTAGTATCTTCTCCTTGAAAAAGCTACCCATTATTTTGACACATGAATCAGTACGGATAAATCTTTGTTTCCTTTACGATAAACATAGTGGATACAGATTTTCTAATATCCTTGACGGAAAATGATGTTCCAAAATCTGTGTCGTATACACCGAGTGATCACTGAATTATGACCACCCGTATCGCATGTGGATGGGGCCTGCTAACCACGTTATTTTCGAGAGCGCGCGCTTAGTCGACGGCCGTAGCTTATATACAATATATTGACAAAAGTCACTGGACACCTAGAAGAGAAACACAACATAGTATATATTGACGTATATTAGTACGGTGCCAGTCTACCTTTGGCCTTAATGCATGCACTGACCCTTCGAGACATGCTTTGGACAAGGTTTTGGAACACGGCGATAGCTATGCGCTTCCATTCAGTACATAATACTTCCGCTAACTGTTGCTTAGTAGTAGGCCTTGGTTTCAAACTTCTTATGCTGCGCTCTGGTTCGTCCTATAGGTGCTCTATGGGATTAAGATCAGGCCTCTGTGTTGGCCAGTCCGCACAAGTTACGGAATTATCGTCAAACCACGCCGTAACAGTCCTCGCCTTATGGCTCGGTGCATTATCCTGCTGGTACCAACAAGGCTCGGTTCCATAGTATTGCCACAGAGTTGGTAGCGCATAATTGTCCAGAATTCATCAGTCCATAGGACCCGTTTCCGTTGATCTATGTTCAGATCATTATTGTTCAGATTTCATCAGTCCATAGGTCCCGTTTCCATTGATCTACGGTTCACGATAAATGTTCTTTACACCATGCTAAACGACGAGTAGCATTCCGAGTGGAGATGAAAGACTTATGAGCAGCCGCACGACCACAGTAACCCATGGAATGAAGTTCTGTGCGAATGGTACACTCACCTGTACTCTGAGGTCTTGTGCAGTACTCCGTCGACTAGCTGTAACGAATCTCCTGAGGCTTCGACGTCCTCTATCACTGATTTTCTTTGGTCTGCCGATACGTTTTGCTACTTCAGGCATGCCTACTTCAGGCATGCCACTTATTCAGTACATCCAAAACCAGTTGGCTTGGGTATGTTTAAACGCCTCTCGGTTTCTCCTATGGACAACCCACTAATATAACACCCAACAATCTTTCCTTTCTCAAAGTCAGTTCTCTCCCGCCGCGACTAGCTGTAACGAATCTCCTGAGGCTTCGACGTCCTCTATCACTGATTTTCTTTGGTCTGCCGATACGTTTTGCTACTTCAGGCATGCCTACTTCAGGCATGCCACTTATTCAGTATATCCAAAACCAGTTGGCTTGGGTATGTTTAAACGCCTCTCGGTTTCTCCTATGGACAACCCACTAATATAACACCCAACAATCTTTCCTTTCTCAAAGTCAGTTCTCTTCCGCCGCGACAGTTTATTCACCCTCACAGTGCGATATGATCGCGGTCAGCTGCAGGCTTGTTTTTGTACCATTTGCAGCTGTACCGTGCATCTTAGCAAAGCAGCGGATCCGTTCATTTGCTTTTGAAGGGATGTCTGGTGACTTTGGTCACTATAGTGTATATACTGTGTGAGTGGAGCAGTAGGTAGTAAAATTCGGATCGTGGTAGATAAACGGAAGGATTTATCGAACTCTGAGAAAAGGAGAGATTACGGGAGCACAAAGAGCAGGTGCCTCGATTTCCCAAATGTCTAAACTGGTGAGTTGTTGGTGAGCCGCCATTGTTAAAGTGTATCAACACTGGCGTGAAAATGGTCAAGCAACGATCCGTATGCAAAACTGAACAGGACAAGGGAAGGTTGATGTGAGAGGTGAGCGCCAGGTTCGATGACTCGTACAGGTCAACAGACGCAGCATTGCTCAACACTGGACTACCGAGTACAACAGAGATCAAACCAGAACAGTATCTGTCATGACTGTCGCACACTCGCACGTACGGGCAATAAACAGCGACATCCTTTCCTAACCACGGTTAGACTCACCTGGTACAAAGATCATGCAGGTGGACTTCGGATGACTGGAAAAAAGTGTGCTGGTCTGACGAGTCGCGTTGTTTCTCCACTCCGTGGACGGTCGTGTACGCATTTGCTGCAAAACAATATGAGACACTCGACCCATCCTGCTTGGTCTCCACATTACAAGCCAGTGGAGGCGGTGGTATGGTGTGGGAACATGTTTGCTTCACAGACCCTTGGACCCCTGGTGCATGTGGAACAACGTATGACTAGTGCCCACTCTCGTGAATTGTTTGCTGACTCTGTAGTAGATCCAGCAATGTTGCAATTTATCAGAATGGCGTAGGTGTCTCTCTAAGATGACATTTCGCTAATACACAGGTCCCACGTTGTGCAGGAATAGTTTGAGGAACATAGTTCAGACTTCCAGAATACCGTTTGGCCTCTGACCTCCTCCGATATCAAGGCCATAGAGCACTAGTGGAACAGACTATCAGGCGTATGGATACACCAATCATCTCCATACCTGCATTGAAGGCCACATTACGCACAGTTTGATTAGCCATATCTCCCAACTCCTTCCCGCATCTTTATTGAGTTGATGCCAAGCTGCTGTACTGAAAGCGAAAGGAATACTCAGGGAATAACAATGTCCAACGACCTACGTCTAACTGTAGTTAGCAATAGTTTTATTAATTTACACTGCAGAGCAATTGAATTAGAGACAGCTGGCGTTATGCAAATGTGGCGCTGTGGGCGGCAGTGTAAACGGAAACGACATGTCGTATGCAGCGATCCGACAATATAAGGAGTGATGCGACGGGATCAGTAACAATCGGACGTAGTATGGATAAGACGACGGATCTAAGCGCATTTAATCGTGGGCAAATTGTCGGGCCCGACGAATGGGTCACTCCATCTCGGAAGTCGTGCAGGCACTTGGATTTTCACGAGCCACTGTGTCACGAGTGCACCGTGAGTACATCGAATCCGGTAAAACCATCCCTGCAATGGCCAACTGCCGTGGACAACAGCGTGTGGATGAGCGGGGTCATCGTCGGCTAGCTCCCATTGTAACAGCGGACAGACGGACCAAATTTCAAGAAATCACTCGGCAATTTAACGCTGGTGTACAAAAACATGTAAGCAGCCACACCATCCAGAATCATCTCCTCGCTATGGGGTACAGAAGCCATCGTCCCACGAGGGCACCACTGCTGACCGCACATCACAGGGTGCAAAGATTAGCATGGGCACGGGAACATCGCCACCGGACCCTAGACATGTGGGAAAAATGTTGCCTGGACTGATGAGTCGAGATTCACGTTGGTACATGCGGATGGCAGGATACGAGTACGGCGCAAACCACATGAAGCGATGGATCCTTCTTGCCAGCAGGGTACTCTTCAAGCTGGTGGGGGTGCCATTCTTGTCTGGGGACTGTTTACGTGGACTGAAATGGGACCCCTGAAACTTGTGATATCGTCCCTCACAGGTCAACGTTACCGGGACATCCTGGACGATCATTTGCTCCCGTTTGTGCGTTTTCAACATCCCACTGGGGATTTCATCCTGCAACAAGGCAATGCACCGTGCCATCGCTCCCGAATTGTATCCGAATGGTTGGAAGAACATTCCACCAACGTGACCACGCTTCTTTGGCCAGCTAGGTCACCTGACTTCAATCCCGTCGAGCACATCTGGGATGCCATCGAGAGAGATGTTCGAGGCTCTGACCCCACCCCCTCCATCAAATCTTCGTGAACTGTGGGAGCTTGTTCAGGGGTCGTGGATCCGTATGGCTTCCCAACGCTTTCGGTGTCTTTTCGAGTCCATGCCGAAACGATTCGCCGCCGTCATCAAGGCGAAAGGTGGTGCTATACACATTACTAGACAGGTATCTCTAATTCAATTGCTCTTCCGTGTATAACATCGTGCTAGATCCTGCTGCATTTCATTCACATAAGTGAAGAGAATTTCGCCGTTTCACATGAAAGCAAAAGCTCAACATAAATATTTTTCTTTTTCTCTTTTAATTATTTAATCGGCTGCAACAAATTAACTCGGAGTCAGAAAATGGGCGTACATAAGCGCGAACGGATGTATTTGCTGTATAAGAAGTGAGCTGAACGAGTCACTATATCTTCAAGATCCTCCGCGGATACTGAGCAAGGGATACTAAGTTCAGCTTCAGGTTCGGAACCAGATGGTTTTGTGGGTAAATTGGAATGACGAAAATAAGCAGAAGAGGAAGCACCAGTTCCTTTACAGGTGGAATCACTGTAGTAAAAGCGAGGGATTCTAGCCTAGGAAGTAGTGAAGGAGAAGTGTTTTCTTGCCACGCGGACGAAATAGGATGAAAAGTTGCTGGTGCAACGTCAGCAGTCAAACCAAAGGTTTGATCGAGGAAATGAGGAAAACTTGATTTCTGATGTCAGCAGGCCTTGCAATGATAGCAATGTAACGCAGTTAGGGCCGCCCTGGAGGCGCTAACTGTGTTACATTGCTATGACGATTCTACTGAGAAGGGTCTTTGTTCGAATCCTGCTGAGACATGTGTGTTGTGTATAACTTACGTCACTGGTTCTCCCTTCCCTGGAACCAGTGGCTCTAAATCAGGGATGGGTGACTGCTTATAGTCCATTGAATTGGTCACGGTGGTTGCTAAACCATCAATTAAAAAAAGCAAAAACAAACGCCCTTAGAACGTCAATCTTGTGTATCTTTGAACCAAGTATCACTGTGAACGAAGAGGGGCATTGCAGAAGGCATCCTCGCTTGGAAAGACTCCCCTAGCTTGACGTCGAAAACTTATAATGTACTTGGAATCATCATTTGTTGGAGTTATAGAGAGTTTTGATGGACCCCAATACGCGGCCACTTTGTGATAAAGCAGCCACATGTAGGTAATCAGAAATTTCTGGGGTACGAGATACAGGTTCAGAAAACAATTGGTAGCTGAGTAAGGGGTTCCGCGTGGAGATGGAAATCGCAAATATTTATACCCCTTACAGAAAATAATTTTAATATATTCTAGTTTTGAAAAATAACCAATCACATTGTGTGGCTTGCGAGCCATGTGAATCATGGCACCTGGAGGCAAAAGTTGTTGAAGAGCCACTGCATACGCCTTAAGCTTTGTATTTGGTAAGGCTTCAAAGTAAACGTCAAGTTTTTTGAGTAGATTACCTTTGCCCTGTAGCTGAATCTTCAGGAACAGTAATAGTAAGATTATTATGCTGACGGGAAATACATGAAGAGACAATCGAAGAAAAAGTCTTACCACCAGAGGTTAAAGCAGGTACAAGATCCACCACAGTTGCATAGGTGCGGGAGGAAAAGCTTCTTTGTTTAGGCCTATTATGCTAGAAGCAGATGTGCTGGCACAACTCGGAGTTGTATCCATTTCAGTTAAGTTGAGCACGGAAACAGAAGCTGTTGTGAAGCAGGAGCGGATGCTGTAGACAAAGGCTCAGAGCAGAGGTATCCATTGCAGAGGGACTGTTGGCGATGAGATCTGGCCAACTCTGCTGTCGACCTGGAATCCGTCGATGATACTGGAGTGACCGCCATCATGCCGGCTTCCGTTTAGTCCTGGCCGTTGGCGAACGGAGCCAGGCTGTAAACAATCAAAATCAGATAGTAGTGATCCGACAAACGTCGAAAATACTATTTATAATAGTTAAACGGAACAAATGTACCTTAAAACTGAAAGGTACACAAAATGAAGCACTGAAAAGGCAAAAACCAGCAAAATTCAAGAGACTGGCACGGAGCTCCAAAATAGTGACCACACTGAGCCACAGTCCGGTATATACTAAATGGAATTAAATCATAACAACAAACAATAAGGTTTTCTAATTCCTAACATTGATCGGTACTTGGATAGGTAGAGTAGTTATTGTAAAACCAGTAAAAGAAGATATGTGCGTTGTAAAAGTAAATATTTACTGAAGTATGGCGGTGGCAATAGTATTTCTTTTTTTTAATTGGAGGTTTAAAAATTCTTTATTGGAATTGGTTGTCAGGTACATAGAATAAACAGGCAGACATATACAGTATAGGCATTGTGTGTTTCGACGTCAGCAATGGACATGGTAGACATTGAATACAGTATGCCGGGTGAACAAGAAACACAGCGAATAAACCCCTTAAAGGCAAACACAAACAACTATGCCTTACCCGGGAGTCAAACCCAGACCACTCCGTTGGGCGAATGAGCAGAAGCCATCGCTTAGCTAATTTAAAAAACAATATTTGTTATTCGGATTTGAAACGACCCTGACGCCGATGAAATGTGATGTAGCTACGAAGGTCCATCTGCGCATGCGCAAGCTAAAATGTGATCTAAAGATAGAAAGAAAAGCTGAATCCCAAGTGTGTTAGTGAGGGTTAGTGAGGAGGATTGGTAACTTTGCGGCTAGGATATCTAAGGTTTACACGCCATTGTGTTACACATCATTTTGAAACTCTCGTCAATAGTCGGTAAATCCCTTCCCCCCTCAAGGGAGGTCAAGAGGAAGCCCAATTTTGCAACGACGCACCGTTTTCGTAGCATCAAAAATGCATTTTTGCAATGGCATTTATTTCATTTAGCATCAGCTTCCCGTAATTTTTGCAAATTGTGATGCGATATTGTTACGTTTATGTAAAAGGTGATGAAATAATGTTCGGTGATAGTTTAGTAAAACATCATCATCAGCAGCATTGTCAATCATTATCAATCCACTGCTGGACGAAGGTCTCCCCAAGTTTCTTCCACAACGGTCTGTCTTGTGCCAGTCTCCTCCATGTTACTCCCGCATACTTTCGAATTTCATCCACCCATCTCACATGTGGTCTTCTTCTGGGTCTTTTCCTGTCCCTTGGAATCCAGTCTAAAATTTCAGCTGTTCATCGATTGTCTGTCCTTCTGGCAATATGTCCAGCCCATTGCCATTTCATGGGTTTTACTCTGATCATGATGTCTTCCAGTTTTGTCATTTTTCTGATCCACGAGTTCCTCTTCTTATCTCTCCTGGTTACACCAAGCATGCACCTCTCCATGCTGCTTTGAGTTGTCTGTAGCCTTTGTATGTCTCTTTTAGTTAAGGTCCACGGCTCTGCACCATACGTAAGAACTGGAAGGATGCATTGATCAAACACTTTTCTTTTACGACATAATGGCATATTGCTCTTGAGAATTATACGGTTTCTTTCAAAAGCTCTCCAGGCAAGTTTTATACGCCGATTAATTTCTTCATCAATGTGACCCTCACTTGATATCTGCTGTCCAAGATAAATGTAGGTATTGGTTATCTCCAGCATTTCCCCATCAATCGATAAATCTTCATTTTTAATAAAAGCATTGTACATCATTGTCTTCTGAAAGTTCATTTTTAATCCTACTTCTTTACTCTTGTCAGCAAGTTCCTGGATCATACTCTGCAGCTCTGATGGGGTAGTTGCAAAAATGACTACGTCATCAGCAAAACGAAGGTGAGTTAGATAATCTCCATTCATTTTTATCCCTTTGTTTTCGCAGTTCAGTGATTGAATTACATTTTGCAATGTGGCATTAAAGAGTTTGGGAGATATAGTGTCACCTTGTCTCACTCCCTTTCCAATATTTTTAGGTGCTGTATTCTTAAATAGCCGAATCTTTGCTCTTGCATTTTCATAGATGTTATTAATAATATTAATGTATGCATCTTCAATACCGCAGGATTTCAAAGCCATTGTAACAGCTGATGGTTTCACCGAATCAAAGGCTTTTTCATAATCGATAAAAGCCACGCATAATTGAAGCTCATATTCCCTCGCTCTTTCAATTAGTTCTCTCAGTACGTGGATATGATCTATAGTGCTGTAGCCACTCCTGAATCCAGCTTGTTCTCTTGGTTGAGCCATGTCCAGTGTCACCTTCAATATATTGTTGAACAATAATTGGAATAAATAATTGTTGCGTCACTTCATAAGACAACATTCAAAAATTTGGTTTTGACAATGGATTTGATTATTTCCATTACCCATTTTCCTTGCATCGAAATTTTATGCATGAAATTTACTTTACTGTTGCCAAGAAAGATGCATAACTTCAAAAACTGCTACTTTCAATGGGCAAAGATGTGACGTACTACAGAAGTGAAAACATGTGTCAAGACGTCAAATCTGCAGCGAGACATTTTGTCCGCTTAGATCAGTTGGGAGAGCG
This sequence comes from Macrothele yani, assembly GCA_039090855.1. Classification (NCBI taxonomy): domain Eukaryota; kingdom Metazoa; phylum Arthropoda; class Arachnida; order Araneae; family Macrothelidae; genus Macrothele; species Macrothele yani. Next base: position 132,041,127 of record CM077002.1, read on the forward strand.
ACTTACTCCGGAGTGAGGGGAGGCGACTTCGATGCTCGTCGCGGACAAACTTGAGTTTTCACACAGACATAATATGTTTTCACAGCCGGGTGTCGATTAAGCGTCATCGCAGGATATTTGAGAAGACGACGCAACTCTTCAACATTAGGTAGACCCCTTGCCTGTCGCGAAATACTAACACTTCCATTACCCATTTTCGTCACATTGAAATTTTTTGCGTGGGGTTTACTTTACTAATGTACGGAAAGATACATAGCATCACAGACGTACACACATTTTTAGAACAATTTTCCAGCAATAAAATTAATATTTAAAATAAAATTATTTCTTTCTTAAATGTTCTATCTCAAGCCCTTTGTTTTTGCACTATGAATCTACGTCTAGATTTCAAAGATAATAGGACATTTCTCAAAATTCGTAGTGGTATTTTATTCCACTTCTCTTCCACTCCTTTCCATTGTCCAATCATTGCTTTAGGTTTTCGTTTAAAAACCGCTTTTCGTATGCAATCCGAAGGAACGATATAGTCCATTTGGTGACACATCACTGGACTTTGAAGGAATATGAGCAAAGTGTATAGACTTGACATCCGTCTCTTTTTTCCATTTTTTCGAAATAGAATGATAGAGTTGGATGTATGACTGGTAGCCTTAACCTGATGGAGTTCTACGGTTTGAAGGCTCTGTGGACAAAGGAATGGTACTTCTTCTTAAAATACAGGAGTTAAAACATTATTTTGGTAATAGGTATTAAGGGTATGCAAAGGTTTCCGCCGCCTCCGCTAGCGGGCTCTGTAGGGCCTGACTGGCCGGCGACCCGTGCTGTCATTTACTGATAACCGGCAACCCGAGCTGTCAGTTCGTACAGGGAAAAGTGTGACTGAAGCATACGGTTCAATATGTCAGGCGTACGGCGAAACGGTTATGGGTGAGCGGACGTGTCGAGAATGGTTTGCCAGGTTTAAAAAAGGTGATCTAAGCTTGGAAGACAAGCCACGTGCAGGTAGACCGCAGAAACTTGAAGACGAAGAGCTCGGATCGCTGTTGCAAGAGGATGCCACATAATAGACCACGCAACTGGCGAAACGTTTGAAAGTGGCTCAATAGACGGTGGTACTCCGTCTACAGGCCTTGGTGATGATCTAGAAGCAGGTTCCTCATAATTTAACGGAGAGTAATATTGGTCAATGATTGGGCATCTGCATGTCGTTGCTGAAGGGGTTTCAAGGAGAAAATATCTTGTGGAAGGTGGTCACCGGGGATGAAAAATGGGTCCATTGTGACAACCCCGTACGCAAGCGATCCTGGGTTGACCCAGACCAGCCATCAACATCCACTGCAAGACAGGATATCCACGGGGAAAAAGGTGCTGTTGTGCATGTGTTGGGATATGGATATAGTGCTGTAATTCGAACTGTTGAAACCGGGTGAGACAATCACTGCACAACGATATAGCGATCAGTTGATGAAACAGAAAGCCGCAATCGAGAAAAAACGCTCATGGACAGGTAAAGGATGCCGCCCAGTCATCCTGTTGCACGATAATGCCAGACCACATGTCGGTTCCACAACGAAATCAACCCTTGAACAGTTGCATTGGTACGTTTTACCTCACCCGGTTTATCCCGGACATCGCACCCTCAGACTTTTATCTGTTCCGCTCCATGCAACATGCTCTAGCTCAGCAGCGGTTCATCACAGTTCCAGAGGAGGAAAATGTCGTCACTGCGTTCTTCAGCTCAAAACCCGAATCCTTCTATCACAGGTGCATTCATTTGTTGCCTGAAAAATGGCAAAAGATCCCTGGTGCTAACGGCCAATATTTCGTTGAATAAATGTGTACTGGTTTCCTGATAGTTCCTGTTACCTTTCTCCTTAAAACGGCGGAAACTTTTGCATACTCCTAATAGAATTGATTTTAACATTCTTTTCATGTTTTTTTAACTTTAATTTCTCATTGTGCGAGGAACCAGCTATAATCGTGAATTTTTGACTGAAACTTTCTTTGGATTCTTGGAACCAAGATTGTAAGTTTTTCTGCTTTTTTGCGACAGTAAATCGAGCTGTGTTTTTAGTGCCGCTTAGGTATATACATGCTTCATCAATTGTCACAATAAATTTTAATTTGTCTCCGGCTAAATTATTTTCATTAAGAAGTGTACACCGTGTTCTGCTGTCAGCCACATGCCTAGGCAAAAGGAAGTGAACATTATGTTTTTTGTGAAAGAAATACGGGATTACCATCCTTGTCACATTTACGCCAAAAATCGGATTGTCATCTTCAACATTTGTATTATGTTTCTTGTTTTGCTTTTCAGATTCAAGTCTTTATTATTACCATGTTTACAGTTGATACAAAGATTTTTAACGACATAACAATTGCTCTTTGGGTCGGTGGATTCTTTTTTAAGACCATAAACCTTACTTTTCGTGTTTTCGTGTAGGTGACGTCATCACCTACACGCGCACAATCCACGCGTTTACCACTTTGTTTTGTTGTCATAGCAACAAAGAACACAGCTGCTGGTGTGACTTCATCTAATCTAAATCATGACGTCAGAGATCTGTTACGTCACAAGGTCAACTATAGAGACACGAAATCTTTTTTTTTTTTTTTTGGCTGGATGTTTAACGATCACCGTGAGCAACTCAGTGGGCTATAAGCAGTCGCCCGTCCCTAATTTAGGGTCACCGCTTCCAGGGAAGGGAGCAAGCTAGTGCCGTAAGACAAACACAATATCCATTCCTCACCGAGATTCAAAACCGGACCCCTTTCGGACGAATGATCAGAAGCCATTGCTTAGACCAACGAAAAACTTTACATCAGGAATTTTGGTTCACTACCTGAACTGGTGTTTAGCCATCTGTATGTGGCAACGTCAAGATTACGACGATCTGACGACGTCGAGATAAAAATAGTTCACGGAAAAGAACAGGGGGAAATTGATACAAAGTTCACAGTCAGTGTATACGAAAAATGCCGTGTACAAGGAAATGTTGACGAAATAGGGACTTAAGGTTTTACAAAACACATAACAAACAGACAGCCCGTCGTATCAAATTCCATAACCGACTGTTCCGGAAATTTTCAGAAAGCTGTGAGTCAACGTCGCCATCTATCGACGGGGAACTCAAAAACTCAATAAATAAATGTCAATAATATCTGTATCATAAATTTTATTTTTCCCCATCATTACTGACTGGTCTTTCATTTAGTGCGTTATAACTTGCGTAAAAATATTTCGGTTGCAAGAAAACGTTAGTATTTTGTTCCGGAGGTATACTGAACCAATTCTGTTTAATATAATCGAAATGGGGTCAAAGGGCAGGGCACAGGAGCGATATTTATTCCACAGCTATTATCCTCATAACTTCACTAACAAGTCAGTAAAATCATGCAATGCATTGATTGTGATACGCTTTCCAACAACCACAAATAATTACTCAAGTTATGAGGATAATGGCTATGGAATAAATCTTGGTCCTGTGCCCTGATCTTTGATCCCATTTCGATGATATTCAACAGAGCCGGTTCAGTATACCTCCGAAATAACATGGTAAAGTTTTGTGGCAATTGAAGCATTTTCACGTAAGTTATGATGCATAAGGGCGATGGAAGTGATTCCGCTCCTATGTCCTGACCATTGACCCCATTTCGCCCATTTTCAATAGGGTTTGTCCCCAGGTAGTCCCCTACCACATACTAAAATATCACCGAAATCGACCCTTTTTTACGTTAGTTGATGAATCAGAGCCGTGGAATGGATCCCGCTCCTATGTCCTGACCTTTGACCCCATTTCGTTCACTTGTAACAGGGTTCCTTCCCAGGTGTTCCCTTACCACATACTAATTTTTAAACGCGAGTTATCGTGCGGACGGACACACGCACACAACGCGTAACGTAATGAGGCAGATGGGAATCGCGACCATCTGCTCGAAAGAGTGTCGTCATAAAACTTTAATAGGATCTACACACAACGCGTGACGTAATAAGACAGATGGCGTGACCGCGCACCGGCATTTCAATCGCGAGATTGTGACTCATAAGATTTCTAAGCATGGGTAACATTAATAGGACGCCATGACACTAAAAACGTGGTAATTCGGGGTGGTTATTTAACGCACTAAACGAATTTTCCTAAAGTCGAGATCAAGCTAAATTGATTTCTAGTACCAGAAAACGGTAGGTTAACGACTTTCATCAAAATCCTTAGAGCCGTTTTCAAAGTAAAATTTACATACTGTTCAGTACATACAAGAATTGCTCCTTCAATGCATGTAATATGGGATAACGGCGATGGAATGGATCCAGATCTTATGTCCTGACCATTGACCCCACTTCACCCATTTTCAATAGAGTTCATTCCCAGGTGGTCCCTTACGACATACTAAAATTTCATCGAAATCGAACCGTATTTACACAACGTATCACGCATAAGGGCAGTGGAATGCATACCGCTTCTATGTCCTGACCTTTGACCCCACTTCGCCCATTTTCAATAGTTCGTCCCCAGGTGGTCCCCTGCCACTTACTAAAATTTCATCGAAATCGAACCATATTTACGCAAGTTATGACGCATAAGGGCAATGGAGTGGATCCCGTTCCTATGTCGTGACCTTTAACCCCACTTCACCCATTTTCAATAGGGTTCGCTCCCAGTGGTCCCCTACCACATACTAAACTTTCATCGAAATCGAACCATTTTTAAGCGAGTTATCGTGCGGACCGACAGACGGACGGACGGACATACAGACAAAGCTGGAGCATATACGCTTCTTCAATCTACGGTTGGAAAGCGTAAAAAAGGGTTCTATTGCGACAAAACTTTAGTATGTTGTTCCGGAGGTATACTGAATCGATTCTGTTTAATATCATCGAAATGAGGTCAAAAGTCAGGGCACAGCAACGAGATTTATTCCACAGCCACTATCCTCATAACTTGAGTAATGATTTCTGGTATGTTGGAAAGCGTATCATAATCGATGCATTGCATGATTTTACTAACTTGTTTTTGTTAAAAGCAATGCGTGACGATTTTCCCCTTTATTATTAATAATGTTGCTTATTTCGTATTTAGAAATGCTAATTCCATGATTTTCACAGCGTTTTTTAGTTACAGAATACGAATATTTCCCTTCGTAAAGAGCAGAAACATAACTTTCTGTCCACTGCTTATTTACGTGCGCTATTTTCTTTTAGGTTTAACTGCAGCAGATGCTTCTTTCGTGTTCATCTAACATGCTAGTTTCAATTCTTTGATATTCTTTTTTTGTGTAATTGTTTGACAAAAGCATCCTGAAAATGTTTGAACATGACCTGGCCGCCCCGGTGGCGCAGTGGTCTAAGCGATGGCCTCTGATGATTCGTCCGAAAGGGGTCCGGTTCTAATCCCGGTGAGGCATGGATGTTGTGTTTGTCTTAAGAAACTGGCTCTCTCCCTTCCCTGGAAACAGTGACCCTAAATTAGGGACGGGCGACTGCTTACAGCCCATTGAGTTGCTCACGGTGGTCGTTAAACCTCCAATCCAAAAAAAAAAATAATAATAACCTCACCTAAATTTTTTTTTTTTTTTGGTTGGAGGTTTAACGACCACCGTGAGCAACTCAATGGGCTATAAGCAGTCACCCGTCCCTAATTTAGGGTCACTGGTTCCAGGGAAGGGAGATAGTCAGGGCCGTAAGACAAACACAACATCCATGCCCGACCGGGATTCGAACCCGGACCCCTTACGGACGAATGATCAGAGGCCAGCGCCTTAGACCACTGCGCCACCGGGGCGGCCCTCTGGTCTTCAGTCTAGCTATAGTTTGCAGGGGCATTGATTCGACTGAATTTCTTTTTCTTTTTTTCTTTTGATTGAAGGTTTAATGACCACCGCATGCAACTCAATGGTCGATAAGCAGTAGCCCGTTCCTAATTTAAGGTCACTGATTTAAGGGAAAGGGACGAAGCCAGCGCCGTAAGACAAATACGACATCCATGCCTCACGGGATTCGAACCCGGACCCCGTACGGACGAATGATCAGAGGCCATCGCTTAGACAACTGCGCCACCGGGGCGGCCTGATCTATATTTCACGGAGATTTTTTATTTCTGCCTTGTGCCTAGGACAAAATGCTAAGTCTAACGAGATGTCCAGAGATGACGGACTACACTGAATAAAATATTTTTTGTGACCAGGCAAAGTAGTATTCATTTCAAGAGGCATAAAAACAAGCGATGCCTTTTGAAATGTGGCCATCACTGTGTTTTTATGAACTCATCCTTTCGCTATAAAATTGAATATCAGCATTTTTATGAAACTCAAACCGAATTCAGTAAGAAATATAGATATAAAGTGAAGTGTAGGCCACAGTGGTTGAAGGACAAGACACGAACGAGGGGAGGGAAGTAGATAGAAAGGAGGAGACAGAGAGTTTGGCTCCATCATCTAGCGAAGACTGCCCACACAAAGAGACGGGTCACCCAAGTGCAGAGCCGCACTTAGACATGGGAGGTACACAAGCGGATGCAGCCCTGCTGTTGTCAGATTCAATGGTGCAAGTAAGCCAGCATGTTGCAAGTCAGCTGTGACAGCAGGGAGCCCTCAGAGGAAGAGACGGAGGAAGAGGGGGATGAGTGGTCGAGTGGCTTCCTGCGCTCGATACTCCTGGGTTTTATATGCAAATGCTTCGGTCAAGTGGACGCGCGCGTAGGATCAAGAACTCTGAATGTGATATGGTACAGGGATTTCCATCGCGTAGTTAGATACAGAAGAGGCCACGGAAATGTGTTGCTCTGGTATCGTTGTGATGTTAATGCTGTTTTCTAATCAGGAAGCACGTCATCTAAATTTGCTGAAATGAGTCAAAATTTGTAGCGCAATAATGTGGGTTCCGCACGCGAGGTTATTGGTTTTGATTTAAAATGCTGGTGGTCTTTCAAAAGTCACAGGAGGAAGCGATCTTAAATTAAATCAAGAAATTCGTTAAGAAATTACGTTTTCTGACTTAATTGCAAAGCATTTCGTAGGGCTCAAGAATAAATCAGGAAGCTTCATATTTTCTTATTAGAAATGATTTATTGGTATAAACGTTATAGCAAATGTGAGTAAAAGATAAATATTTAAGATAGTTTTGCCATATTATAGCAGGTGACAACATTTGTTTTACATGTTACACGATTCCAGACATTTTTTTTATTGGATGTTTAACGACGGCCGTGAGCAACTCAATGGGCTATAAGCAGTCGCCCGTCCCTAATTTAGGGTCACTGGTTCGTGGGAAGGGAGAGAGAGCCAGTGCCGTAAGAAAAACACAACATACATGCCTCACGGGATTCGAACCCGGACCCCTTCCGGACGAATGATCAGAGGCCATTGCTTAGACCACTGCGCCACCGGGGCGGCATTTCCAGACATGATATCTCTTTTTCCATGTGTACGTCAGAGCAACAACGAAATGTGAGAAATTTGTAGGCGTTGAGTGTTATTTATACTGTGGTGGGTTTTGTGATGGTCTGATGGTCTTCTAAGAAATACAATAAAACAAGTTAGTAAAATCATGCAATGCATTGATTATGATACGTTTCCAACATACCAGAAATCATTACTCAAGTTATGAGGATAATGGCTGTGGAATAAATTTTGCTGCTGTGTCCTGACCTTTGACCCCATTTCGATTACATTAAACAGAATTGGTTCATTATACCTCCGGTACAACATACTAAAGTGTTTTCGCAATAGAAGCATTTTCAGTCAAGTTATGAGGATAATGGCTGTGGAATAAATCTCGCTCCTATGCCCTGACTTTTGACCCCATTTCGATTATATTAAACACAGTTGGTTCAGTATACCTCCGGAAAAACAGCTGTGACCAGAGTCCGAGATGGATCTGAACCAAAGCCGTGACCAGCGTACAAAAAAGACAAGCAGCTCCAGGAACCACAGTCTACAAACCAAACCCGTGACCACCTCATATAAAAGACAAGCAGCTCCAGGAACTACAGTCTAAAAACCAAAGCCGTGACCACCGTACAAAAACGACAAGAAGGTCCAGGAGCCACAATCTACAAAACAAAGCCGTGGCCACCTCACATAAAAGACAAGCAGCTCCAGGAACCACAATCTGAAAACCAAAGCTGAAACCACATAAAAGACGAGCAGCTCTGCAGCTTTAGGAACTACAGTCTACAAACCAAAGCCGTGACCACCGCACAAAAAAAGTACGAGGAGCACCAATGATAACAGGAGCTCCTCATATGACGCATTATTTTATATTGGCCGCGGATGGCCTAGTAGTCAACGTTCGTGACTACCACCGAAAAGTCTCAAGATCGATCCCAGGCGGGTACGAACGCTCGAACAACTAAATATCCACCGTGCGTCGGATATGCAGGTTAAACCGTTGGACCTTCCGTACTGGCCTCCAGGTTATAAATAAGGAGGGCTTTTCGGGTGACTTTCCTGTCAGGCACTCTAGCCTAAATCTCTTAGCTTCCTTCTTCTAAGGATTGTTTAAGACCTTTAGTCATACACACACAGATACTCCCCTCCTTTAAATCTCTGTTATTCGTTTAAAGAAGTTTATAAGTCCTTCACTTCGGTAAACGGTGCAACAAATATAGAGCCTACGTAATGCATTCTCTGCACAAATGTATCCATAAATTCCCTTTCCGTATTGGCATTGCGTCAGCAGGAGAGTCATGTGATTGGATGAAGAAAAAACCGTGCGTTAATCCCATTGCTGAATTTTCCAAATTTTGTGCTCTCACCTATACAACGTGGTGGAAGTCGAAACTCACTCACAAGTCGTACAGAAACCTTTATCGTTTCTATGTGGATATACGATGTAAAGTTTCTGTGGAGGTTTGAACGAGTGTAAAATGTCACGTTCTTCGAGTGTATGATTGATAATAATCATCGAGGCGTGAAGATAGAAAACATTATGTTAGGCAGTTGTTTCCGAACATTTGAGATGGTGAATCAGCCAGATTTTGACCAAAACAATGAAAAACATTTGACTAGAAAGCAAATACACAAACACTATAAACGAAAAGGCGCATGATCATCAGCCCACAAAACCTTGTTTGTCGATGTTCATTCACTTGCACGCAAAAATATCAAGATGGAAGTATCAGTATGATGACTGTTATAATCACCAACATGTACTGCGGTGTACCCTACACGCAAAATAGCAAGGATGATACTCACATACATGCTCTTTAAATTAAAACAGACCCATTTCGTATACATTGCACTTCGTTCAGCCCCTAGCAAAGCAGCGAAGTAACTTAAACCTTAAAATAGTATAACTATACTAGTAATCCGAATTTCTTGGCGTTGATTATAAATCAAAGTTCCATGCTTTCGCACATTAACCAACTGGCTTTTTCAAGAAAAGTTTAGAAATCTTGGAAACTTTGATTTATGATCTCTACGCCAAGAAATTCGCATTACCAGTATAGGTATATTATTTTAAGTGTAATTGGTGTACACTTCCTTCTTTTTATTTAACTTAAACCTTTTCCAGCGATTCTCGTTTAAAATACTTCATTGTTATGAACACTTCGGAAAATTCAAACGGATCTCGATGATTTTTAATATCTGTCTTGAAAATTATTTTAATAAATTTCCTTGAAAATGTCAGCCCCATTCTTTTCATTATGGCATTCCAGGCTCTTCTTTGCGTGCTGCAGGAAGAACTAAAAGCTAAAAACCTGTAAAATATCACAAAGCTTTGCTTTCCTGTACCGGGTATACAACGCGAGAAATGCAGTGTTTAGAAAGTCATAAGGTGAAGCACATTAATTAATAACAAGGAACAATAGACCAACTGTATTTAAATAGTGTAACTATACTAGTGATCCGAAATTTCTCGGCGTAGAATAGAAATAAAAGTTCCCAAGCTTTCGCACATCAACTAGATGGCTTTCTCAAGAAAGGCAGACAGCTAGCTAACTGCAAACTGAATAATAGAACGGTTCAACAATTTGAACGTGGTGACTTGGCAATAACGAAGAGATGCGAACGTAATCAGGTATTCAAAGACACGAGGCGTTATGCTGGTTTAGCACGCGGAGTCATGGAAGGAAAACAAGAGGCATTTACTATTTGAAAAATTGGTTCCAAACTCGTTGCAACTCCAGTGAGACGCTATCATTGCACGACTCGCTTATTCGCGCAACTTTGGAGATCATAACCAACAGCTTATTCGAAAAACTTTGGAGATCATAACCAACAGCTTATTCGAAAAACTTTGGAGATCATAACCAACAGCTTATTCGAAAAACTTTGGAGATCATAACCAACAGCTTATTCGAGAAACTTTTGAGATCATAACCAACATATAACGAAGCAAATTTCTCCGTCATTTCTGTCCACGCCAGGATTCGAACCCGGATCCCCTCATTCCGGAATAAGTCACTCTACCAATTGAGCTACGCGGACGTTTTATTCTGATTCCTATCTGCCTTTATGTCGTGTGCGTCCTTCTGGCAGGTACGTCACATCTCCTGGTACGTTACATCATCTCCCCCTTATTTATTTTTTTCTTCGAAATGCTGGAGAAGGGATTCTCTTATTTTTCCTATCTCGCGGTGTGGAAATAACATCACACCAATGCGAGATTTTGAACGATCGGGTCATCCGGATAGTTCGGGCGCCAATTATAACGAAGTAAATTTTTCCGTCATTTCTGTCCACTCCAGGATTCGAACCCGGGTCCCCTCATTCCGGAATATGTCACTCTACAAATTGAGCTACGCGGACGTTTTATTCTGATTCCTATCTGCCTTTATGTCGTGTGCGTCCTTCTGGCAGATACGTCACATCTCCTGGTACGTTACAAACAGCTTAATCGCGAAACTTTAGAGATCAAAACCAACAGCGTATTCACGAAGCTTTGGAGATCATAACCAATAGCTCATTCGCAAAACTTTGGAGATCATAACCAACAGCGAGTCGTGCAATGATAGCGTCTCACTGAAGTTGCCACGAGTTTGGAACCAGTTCTTCAAATAGTGATTGCATTTTGGTTTTCCTTCCATGATATCGTGTGCTAAACGATCATAACGCCTCGTGTCTTTGAATATCTGATAACGTGTCTATGTCATAACGCCTCGTGTTTTTGAATATCTGATAACGAGTTTGGAACCAGTTCTTCAAATAGTGACTGCATTTTGGTTTTCCTTCCATGATATCGCGTGCTAAACGATCATAACGCCTCGTGTCTTTGAATATCTGATAACGTTAGCATCTATGCGTGATTACCAAGACACCACGTTCAAATTGTTGAACCGTTCTATTATTCAGTTTGCAGTTAGCTGTCTACCTTCCTTGAGAAAGCCATCTGGTTGATTTGCGAAAGCTTGGAAACTTTTATTTCTATTCTACGCCAAAACATTTCGGATTACTAGTATAGTTATACTATTTAAGTGAAGTACATTGTTACTACCTGAGAAAAACAGTTTGAAAACCCATGGAAGGCTCTTCTTTCATTTTCACATCTTGAAATGGCCATAGCAGTGCAGTATATCAAAGGTCAAACATATGTACTTTACCTCATACGTACGAGGCCGAGACAAATTTGCTTCCGTACACAGTTTAATTTGCTCTAAGTTTATGAAGGTTAGTAATTTGCTTACTGGTAGTGTTGTTTCCCTCGGCCACAGGTATCGCATTTCGAGTAACATTTTGTAGAAATGTCAGATCACTTTTACGCTTTCCAACCGTAGGTTGAAGAAGCGTATATGCTCCAGCTTTGTCTGCCTGTCTGCACAGTAACTAGCGTAAAAATGGTTCGATTTCAATGAAATTTTAGGGTGTGGTAGAGGACAACCTGGGGACGAACTCTGTTGAAAATGGGCGAAATGGGGTCCAAGGTCAGGACATGGGCGCAGGATCCATTCCATCGCCCTTATGCATCATATCTTACATAAAAATGCTTCTATTGCGACAAAACGTTATCATGTTGTCCCAGAGGTATACTGAGCAGGTTCTCCAAAGTAATCGAGGTAGTTGCCTTCAATGCACGATCTCAATATCAAGAGTCACTCATAATACAAATTTAAATTCGTTGGCTGAATTAAAAGATTTTATTATATAAGAACTTTCGGGTTTCCCTAGAACCCATCATCAGATACAGAAGAAGGAATAAGTTTAAATAAAGTGTTACGTGAACATAATATAGATATCATATGTGACATAATGTCACGTGGCATCAAATTGTCAAACGACGTGGCATGTATTATGAAATAAAAAAAATAACGAAAATAGAATGCAGGTATACATAAAATACTGCATTGTAAAAATAAAAGAAGGTTAGTAGGTATAAATTAATTTTAGTAGGTATAAATTAATTTTAGTAGGTATAAATTAGTTTTGTTGTTCTCATCAGGAAACACAACAAAGAACACTATAGCAGAAATCGAGATTAAATTATTTCGTCCTCAGTTTGCCTCGCATTCGGAACTGTAAATAATTTCCAGATTGTAGGTACAGATACTGGAACATTGTCATTACAGCATAAATGTTTCTGAGTAGCCATTACAAGGCTCTCGGTGAACAGCAATGAAGAGACAGCACTAGGTGTTACGATGATGACCAGGCCGGAAATTTTAGAATTGCAATCTGTTACAAAAACTCATCACTGTGAAAAACAAGCTTTTCTGAAAATAACGCTCATCAACGTTGCCGGTTACAGCTCGTCTTTTAACGAAATTTCCGTTTTTAAAAGCGCCTGTTTTTTTGGAGGGGGGGGGGGGGGGTTAACTCCCGTATTTTCACACTTTTTTTTATCTGTATTTTCACTTCACTTCCGTTTACCTCAGAAAAGTCCGTTTCAAGTTTTTTCATATTTATACAGAAATTTTGAAAAATCGAAGTTGCTAAATTTCTCAGCCTTTTCGCCAAAGAATATTTTCACGCCGGTGATAGAACTCAGGTTGATTGAGTTAGTTCTACATAAGCCGTGCATCTTAACCAGAGTTGGAAACGGGCCAAAAATTTTGGACCGGGACCCGTAACTGACCCGGACAAATCTGCTTTGAACTATAAATTAGAAACTCAATATATATATGCATATAAACGTAATATATATATTCATCCCGATAACTGATTGATATTAAATAACTGAAATCCTTTTTTTAATAATGAAATTTGGTTACTTGCTAAATTTTATTTCCATTTTTAATGCCACTGTTTCGCGTAATTCAGAAGTAATGGCTGACTATGACCGTGACCATGGAATATATTACAAATGGGAATCATTATTTGCGATTACACAAATGTATTTTTTTAATGTATTTAGATTTTTCACTCTTTCCACGCTTTGATGGAGGTGCACATACTTTCATATGGTCCGTTAGGTTTTTGGTTCCATAATCTCTTATTACACCGTCGACATCTTTCTTTGTAATTATACAATTTCCACATTTTGAACAACAAGCAAGACCAAACAACACAGAATTATTCACCGGTTCCTTAATGAGACGAAACAATTTCCAGCATTCACTCTTCCCCTTGGGGTTTTGAACGAACACGTATTTTTTGGCCTCGACGCCTTTCTCAACCTCCTTAGCATTAAATCCATCCATATTAACAAATAAGGAGTTCATTTCGACGTGGCATGTCATGGGAACGGGATGTTAGCACATAAATCAAAAAACCCTGAATGCTCAATGTAAAAGATGCGATGTCAAAATTAACTGTTAAACATACAGTGAATTTCGCACGGAGAGAGTGAATCAGCTGAGAAGCAGGCGAATGGCGTTTGCCTGTGCCTTGCCCTGGACAATCTCACTGTAAAAGAATGCAAAGGAAGTATCTTTTTTACGATATAGTGTCGGTGTGTCTGACGTCGGTCGGTGGAAATCTTCGTTGCTTTAAGAAAGAGACGACAATATTTTTGCATGGCAAAACATTATTCACTCCGTGGGCACCAGTATCGACTACAGAATCGCATTTTTCTTTTGAATATATTTTTCTCTTTTCAAAAATAAAACGGGAATAAAATTGGGTCAGGAACACCTTGACCCGTCCCGTTGACCCGTGACCCGTTTCCGTCTCTGGTCTTAACCACTGAGCCATACGTTCTTAGGAATTGCACCACGTTCAGTGTGAAACTAATTACGCGATGATGAATTTCTTTTTTTCTTTTCGTTAATGCGACTGATACAGTAATTTTATTTTCTGTTGAAGCTTATTATTTTTTCAATACATTTGTAATAACTCTATTTCTTCTGTAGGAGGACTTATCACGAATTAAGTATGTTTTCAACGTGATATTTAGAAGCAACAGAATACTTTGGAACTTCAGGTTTTTTTCTAATTGATAATAACTTTCAATTATTTTTTTAGAAATGGTAAAATGTACTGCTTTAGAGTATTATTTTACAAAACTTCTAAATATAAAATTCACTCTCCATTGCCATAATAACTTTTGTCTTAAGCACACCACAGACAGATACATAGACATCGTACAATCGCCTGTACAATAATTTAAATACCCGGTTTCTTACGGTAAAACAATATACAATAACTGGTGCACAAAATGTGGGAGAGGAGAAGAAATATCCTGTGCCACAATAACCAAAATTTCATGCGATATCCACAGTATCCGATCTCGCTACAGAACTTCAAAAGCAGTTCCTTTGACAGATGATTGAAATTTAACAGTTAATCAAACCTCAATGTTTACCGCGAATCTCTCGTATTACCAGAATGTTTTCATCATATTACTACGGAAAAAGTGAGAACGGAATTTTTCCGCTAATATATGAAAGGAACTGCGGAAAGGTTTCTGAAAAATCAGAATTTTCCGTTAATATATTATACTGTCTTTTTCTTTTGTTTAATTTCTTTTTATTGCATCCACCTCTCAGACTATATATGACCCGTAGACGACATCAAAGACAAAATTCTAGGGCCACGGGTGGCCTAGTGGGCAATGTTCGTGACTGCCGCGGAAAGGACCTCAGGTTCGATCCCAGGCAGGTACGAACGCTCGATCCACTAAATATTCGCCGTGCGTCGGATGGGCACGTTAAGCTGTCGGACCCCGGGTACTGGCCCCCGGTAATAAATAAGGGCGTCTTCCTCCCCCTTTCTACTTCGCTTCCGTGTCACTTTCCTATCTGGCACTCTAGCCCAAATCTCCTAGCTTCCTCTTTCTAAGGGTTTTTTAAGACCTGGGGTCAGACACTTCCTTCCTAAAATCCTCTACATATGATCATAGCCAAAATTGTCTAAGGAAGTATTTCTGTGCAAGACGACCGACATTTGTCTCTAACAGCTCGATATGCATGGTGTCGAAATTTAACGTGACAAATACAAACTAAAGAATATCTCCAAAACTAGACGACCGAATGTAAAAAATTTTCTGAGACATGTGCAAAGGAAATAAGCAAACAACGACCGGTATGTCATCAAGCTGGCAGGCGCACGACATTGGTAAACGTTGTTCTGAGAGTTGTAGGGCAATTGAAACTTGAGTTGAACTGTTAGTGGATGAATGGCTCCGCACCATCGCTTAGAATACTCTTTACGGTGGAGAGTGATCTTTAGATTGGAAGTAAGGCAAACGTAAGCTGACGTAGTAAGATAGCTGAATGTGTCGAGGCGAGTGGTCTCCAATCCCTGGCGACAGTTCCAGGAAACCGAAACAATAACCAGAAGGCCGGGGCAAGGACGCCCACGAGCCAAAAGTAGTCAAGACGACCGATATTTGTCTCTAACAGCTCGACGAGAGATATTTGCTTGCAAGAAGGCAAATGGTTTGTATCTCACTCTCCAAATCGCGCAGAAGAATCCGTCTGAATTGGGCCCGAAAACATCACCTGTGGACGCCTTGTTAATAGGCCTATGTTCTCTTCTGTGACTAGTCGCGGTACAGCCTCAATACGGATTTTAGACGTGTGTACATTTTGAGAGAGGCGGGAAGCCGAAATCTTGCCCTCCAGCATTAGGAAATTTCAGCGCTACGGTGGTGGAGGTCTCCTGGTTTGGGCGCTGGAATCATGTTGGATGGACGCACGCCGCTGCACGTGCTTCCAGGATGCACCCAGACTGGCATGCTACAGGAATATCATACTAAAACCCTATGTATGGCTTTTTTCGGGAGCTGTTACCCTCGGTTACTTTTTTACGGACGATAATACGGTGCAGCGAGTCAACGAATACCTGGATAGTGAGGATATTCGTAGGATGAAGTGGACTGCGAAATCTCTGGACCTTAACCCTACAGAATATGTCTGGGATGCCCTGGAAAGATTAATTACCATCTGGTAGCCCCCTTCCCGGAAACCTCCCGGTACTCCGAAGCGCGTTGGTGGAGGTGTGGCATTTATTACCCCAAACTCTCATTCACAGCCTTGTAAACAGCATGAAGGTAATTTGTGCAAGCTGTATCGCTGTTCGGGGTAATTACTCCCCTATTAAGCCCTCGAAATCTGCGTCAATTGCTGCATCATTTTCGGACTGCAATGCTGTCGTGCGCATGCTTTTTCTTCATTTTCTGCTGTGTATTGCGGCGTTATCGCTGTATGTATGTCCGTACCAATTGCCATTAAACCCTATCGTGTTTATTTTGCGTTATTTATGATTTTGTATATGTCGCGTTAATTTTGGACGACGAGTAAACAAACACATCGCTCTTTCCACGTTTTAGGAACACACAGCAAATGAAAAACTGTTATGCGGTCACCGCCGGGGAATTGAATCCCGGATCTCTCGGTATCTAGCCGAGCGCGCTAGCCTTACGCCACGGTGGCCAACAATCCGCGGCGCTATGTGTGCTTTTCTGTCAGCTTCTGACATCATAAATCCGTAAGATGGGCTCAGCTACTGAGGCGTCTCCATCTGGTGCGCCTTAACGTTTGTTTATTCACTGACGCGCCACGTATTTGGCGGATTTTCACTTTGGATTATTGCTATAATTAATATATAGCCAGTGTCGTTAATGCCCACCAGATGGAGACGTCTCACTAGCTGAGCCCATCTTACGGATTTATAATGTCAGAAGCTGACTGAAAAGCACACATAGCGCCGTGGATTGTTGGTCACCGTGGTGTAAGGCTAACGCGCTCGGCTAGATATCGAGAGATTCGGGATTTAATTCCCCGGTGGTGACTGAATAACAGTTTTTCGGTTGCTGTGTTTTGCTAAAACGTGGAAGGAGCGATGTATTTGTTTATTCACTGACGCTACGTATTTGAAGGTTTTTCAAATTTGGACGCCAGTGTAATTGTAACATTTGTAACGGAATTTAATTCTGGCAAATGACTTACCCTGCAACAGTGTAAGCGCTGTAGCAGAACTTTCGGGTTCAGCTACAGGGATGTTCACTGGATTACTCTCAATGCCGCGTCGGTTCGTCAGAGCTTCGTTTAAGGAAATAAAGCAGTTTAGGGATTTTAGCTGTATATTTCCCCAGTGATGAGAAGAATGAATTACTAGCTAAATAGGAACTCGCTGTATTGCAGTGGCTCTCTTTATCCATTGCAATATACTGTAGATGGAACGTAATTATAAATACACCACACTGTGAACACTTCCAAAAGTCTCGATTAGTATTAGCGAGAGAGACCGCAAACCTGGAGTTCTTGATGTCCTGCAAAGAGAACAACGTCATACCACAGTTTATACAATTTAAGTCAGTACTGCATGAAAACTTGTTCCAGCGACTTAAAAAAAAACACTGCTCAAATAACACTGTCGCACATAGTGGGTAAAAGCAAATTCTGGTAATGAAATTGCATTCTACATACAACTTTAAGACATTAGAGATGATAGCTGCACCCATTTTATTTGATATACTTCTCCGGAAAGTCAGTATCCTAATTTCAAGGGAGGAAGATATACCGAGTAAGAAGCATCATAAAAAAACTGCAGATTCTTCGATCAACTAAGACCCGAACCAATAACTATAAAGTCCCTTTCATAAATGAATCGGCAGTAAGAGTGACGGAAGAACAAGTGAAAGTTTGGGAGCGCGGACCAAAATATTGCCCTCCATCGAAGACCAGAATTAAGCAATTAGATGGTAGAAAGTATAATTTCTCAAGTTCCAGCAGAAGATCGTGATATGACCAGATGTTTAGCGGTATCAAAATGAAGAACCAGTGTTGTGAATTTTAAAAGGAGGAATATTGCGGAGAAGAACATTAAGAAAAGTAACACTCAGATTAAGAAAGTTTTAGAGAACCTGCGTAATGATCCTAGAATATCGATTGCCCTAACCGATAAGTCGAATCAGATTGCCATTATGAACAGGTCTGATTATACAGAGTGATTCAAAAATCTTGGGTCAAACTTTACGGGGTGATAGAACACACCTACACAAGCACTTTTTGTCGTACAATGCAGGGTCGTAACTCAAACGGTTAGGGGCAAGGGGTTAGCACTTACTGTGTCCTGAAACGCTGAAACACAAGAATGACAGACGAGGAATGAAAATATTGCAAAAATGACAGAACAAATATGATTGAGCAAATTGCAGAACATAATTTTATTGACAGCAATTAAAGAAATTTATGGAACAAATTACAGCAACTGCTCAAAAGAGCGACCGCCAAAAGTATGCAGGCTTCGCACCTTCGACGTAGTGATCGCGTTACACCAGGCATTTTGCGCACAGCGGCAGCGGCAACAGAAATAAGGGCAACAAGGTCCTCAGCGGAATCGATATGGCTATCGTAGATGAGGCTTTTCATATGGCCCCATAGGAAAAAGTCCAGGCATGAGAGATCGGGCGATCGTGCCGGCCAAACAATGGGGCCGCCACGACCAATCCATCGTCCTGGGAATTTAGCATCCAAGGGGCTCCGCATATTGACGCTGAAATGATGTGGCGCTCCGTCTTGTAGGAACCACATATGTGTTTTCATGTTTGCTGGAACAGGGTTCAGTAATTCTGGCAAGACTTCTTGTAAATATAAGAGGTACGCTCTCCGTTCCAATCGGCCTGGCAGAAGATATGGGCCAATCAAATGGTCATGGACGATTCCAGCCCCATACATTTATTGAGAATCCCCACTGGTATGAACGTGGGCGTGTGGCATGCGGATTACTGATTACCCACACATGAGAATTGTGGGTATAAAGCATTCCCTCACGTGTAAAGGTGCATTCGTCAGTGAATAAGACATGTGCGGGGAAACTCCGGCTGCGCCGCAGTTTGCTGAAGAAACCACTGTGCAAACTCGACACGAGGGCGATAATCTACAGGTGTCAAGGCTTGCATCCTCTGTGCATGGTAGGGGTGCAAGCGTTCGTCTCTTAGTACTCGCCACATCGTCGATTGGGGCACACGTACGGCATGGGAAAGTGCTCGAGGGCTACATTCGGGACGATCTCCAAACATGCACAGAATTTCCTCTGTAACACGTGGCGTCCGCACACACCTTGCACGCGCCCTGTGTCCTACAAGCCGCTGACAAAGGAGCCCGCGTCGCACAGATACTGGTGCAATCGCTGAAAGGTTTTACGATCTAGCACGCGCCTTGTCAGAAAGCCCACCGGGTACAGTCTGTGGGGTTCCCTCGCATTCCCGTCCGCAGCCCCATACATGAAATGCATGTCCGCCATCTCCTGATTCATAAAACAATCCATCCTTTGTGAAATCCACGGTAGGAATGACGACGAGTGAGAAAACCCGTGCTTATATGGGTTCACTGGACAGCGCCCTCTAGCGCTTAACAGTTTGAGTTACGACCGTGCATTGTATGACGAAAAGTGCTTGTTTAGGTGTGTTCTATCACCCCGTAAAGTTTGGCCGAAGAGTTTTGAATCACCCTGTATTAGTAAACTTAAAGAATTTGCAGATCAATCGGACTCAATTCTGCAGTCGAGGAATCCTCTACACAGCCTAATACGAAACGTTCAAGCTCTAACCAGGCACAAAGATCTACCGGAGGCTTGTCAGAGAAGCTTCCTCCGGTTCCTACAATTCACCACTCTTCGGACGACTAAAGAATCACAAGCCTAGATCTGCCCTTAGACCCATTGTAGCAAGGAACAAATGTCCTACATACATATTCGAAAAATCACTAACCAAATCTTCTCTGAACATTTAAAAAACTCCGATTATGAAATCAAGTATACAAAAGAATTTATGAAGCGCGCAAGAGGCTTGAATATAATTGATAGTGATATAATAGGAAGTTTTGACACAGTGCCTTTATATCCATCTATACCTATACCAGAGGCCGTTGCAAACCTAGAGGAAATAATCGACACTTCCCGTGAATTCACACCAACTGAAGCAAAGAAAATTATCGGCGCCTTAAATTCGGTTACTAACCACAACTATTTCAAGTTGGATGGAGTCATCTACAAACAAAAAAAAGGAGCACCGATATGTACACCTCTTTCTTCAATCTTTGCGGAAGCAGTATTTAGACCGTTAGAAGATCTCATCTTTTTAAATTGTATCAAGAAACACCGAGTGTGGATCCGCTACCCTGACGATATATTCTTCATATTGGAACACGGAGAAGATGAATTTATTGATTTAATGCACAAGATAAACAAACAACACAATACGATAAAGTTGAATTATCTTGACGTCAAACTCAGAAGAAATAGAACATCCAGCTTCGATTTTGACGTTTATTATAAACCGACCACAGTACCGAACCTTGTCCCTCCTCATTCGCCCTGCCCAAAAGAGTACAAACTTTTTTGCGTTTAGAGTGTGGTTCTATACAACATGTAACGTATGCAAACCAGACTACTTAAATAATAAGGAAATTGGTAATATTAACAGCGAAGGTATAAAGGCTGGATATAAGAAAGATGACATAGACAGAATACATAGAATTGTAAGAAATCGTGTAATGTCAGCAATAACGAAATCACCTAGTAAGACGGTGAGATACGCAAGACTCATTGCATATTTTCCAGGCTTCACATATTCTTTAAAGAATTTATTATATAAATACAACATATTGATTGCAATAAAATCCTGAACCCAGTTATCATATATACAAGTTGCAAGTAGAGACAGAGTGGGAAAGAAAAGGCAGGTGTGTACGCTATACCGTTGGCATAATCCTGACAACACGGAAAATATATACACTGCCGGCCACCCAAAATGCAACACCAAGAAGGACACGAGATAGCAAAACCAGATTTACTGGACACATAACAACAGATACACAGATGAAACGATTGAGCTTACAGGCCCGAGCGACTTGCGGAACACGCAGACATCAATAGTTCGTGTGGCCTCCATGGCTGGCAATAACGGCCACTACACGCCGCGGCATCGAACGAAAGAGGCTTTGGATGTGGACTTGGGGTATGTCGGTCCAGGCTGCTTCCACACGTTGCCACAGTTCATCAGGCGTAGCCGCGGTTGGTGCTTGCCGGACAACTCGGTTGCCGATGAGCAACCAGACGTGTTCGATGGGTGACATATCGGGAGAACAGGCGGGCAACGGCAGCAGTGACACCTGGTGGGCCGTGAAGAATTGTTGCACGATGCGTGCTACGTGCGGGCTCGCATTGTCCTGTTGAAACGGGCCGCTGGCAGGTCCTGCAGGTAAGGGAGGACTACAGGCTCCAAAACGTCGGAGATGTAGCGGTGGCTGTTGAGTGTACCGGCGATGCGTACCAGAGGGGTGCGGGTGTCATATCCAATTGCGCCCCAAACCATAACGCCAGGCGACGGACCGGTATGGCGATGCATAATGCAGGCGTCATACAGTTTCTCGCCGCGCTATCGCCACACGCGGATCCGACCATCGTGGTGTTCCAGGCAGAAGCGGGATTCGTCGGAGAAGGCAATGTCGTGCAATTCCGTAGTCCACGTGCGGCGTTCAACGGCCCACTGATGCCGCACTCGCCGGTGGTGTAACGTCAATGGTAATCGGAGCAATGGGTCCCGTGCGACAAGTCCCCGCACCTGCAGACAACGTCGAACGGTACGTGCTGAGACAGGTTGTTGCGCAGCGCCGCCTAATTCCTGCGCTAACGTTCGTTATGTGGCGGTGCCAGACGTCAATGCCCGCAGCACAACATACCGGTCCTTTCGTTCGGTGGTATACCGCGGCTGCGGCAATCGCTCACGGGGGTCGGTCCGTCCGTCCCTCTTGCACCCACCTAATCCATAATCGCCTCACTGTGGCTGGATGTCGTCCCACACGGGTGCTGATGTCTCGGTACGATAAATCGCTGTCGCGATAAGCCACTATTCGTCCTCTGTCGAACTCTGAAACGTGCTGGAATGATTGCCGTATTCTGCAACAAGGCATCAGGAAGCTTCCCACGCATAGGTCTGGCAGCACAACACACTTTTACTATTTTCACCCCGCCTTCTGTGCACCCTTCTTATGATGCTTCTCGGTGGCGTGCCGGGCGCACATGATTTGCATATGCCCTGCAATACTAATCGTTTGCATTTTCTCTCGCAGGCGGCGCATGCTGCGAATTTCAGGCCAATCGGATGCTTCCTTCTTGGTGTAGCATTTTGGGTGGCCAGCAGTGTATATCGGAATCACAAAGCGATCCTTGGACACTAGATGTAACGAGCGCGTGCGAAGTGTCAACCAGGACATGCTGAATGCTGCCCTAGCCTGAGAAATCATGCATTCATCGGCTGCTGCTCTATGCAGTAGTATTAGAAGAATTTCCCCACACACGAACTTTAAAGAGACTGCCATCAGGGAAACAGTCGAAATCCTGTCCAGCAAACTTGCGTGCAATGATATAGTTTCTACTGAACTACCAAGAGCTTGGCATGCGTTATTAAAAGATGGAAACACATCGCGACACACCGTATAATTGCGTGATAAAAATTCGTGTAATATGCTCGTGATGTCACCCACGTTATTTTCAAAAATCATCTTTGTTCCTTACGTATTCCATTTCCCTGTATTTTTATGTCTACCATTGCCTTGAAAAAGCCTCCCAGTGGAGTGCGAAAACTTCGAGAATCTTTGTTCTTACTACGCCACAAAAATAAATGGATTTAATACGACATATGCGTCTCTTGAGTGTACTGTAGTTGGAAGGTTACGGATTTCCTTATCCTGATTTCTACATTCTATATCACTCTTTTTATTGTTTACACATCGATTGGTTTCTGCTCCCAACTAAATTTTCACACAGATGTTCGATTTCAAACATCAGAAAAATATACTCCTCTTTCTTCCAGGACCCCAAACCGACACGACCTCCTCCTCAAATACGCGCTCAATCAATGCCTCCCTGCTTATCCTCTCTTTCCTGCAAAAAGCGCGGATTTGACTCCTAGTAAACTTTGCGTGTCATCCCTTGAGACGATTAGGACCTCTCCATGTCACTTTCACTCCTCTCAGACTCCTTCATTAGCAAAATACTTTGCATGCGTGTCTTCCTTGCACGTGCGAGACATTTTTCTTTTCACATCCTTCTCAAAAAATGAGGGGTGAATCCCATGAACTCCAATCAAAGCTGTAAAACCATTTCTGGAGCAGTAAAGTAATTCCACACTGAACTTCATGGAGAGCGGATGCAGAGAATCTGTCAGTAATAGTGATTTTTCCGAATATCGGAAGCGCAACATGGGGTGTGCAAAAATAAAGCTATTTTTGCCGGTGGTGGATTCGAACCAACGTCCCTTCCTTCCGGAGCCAGTTATTCTCCCGACTGAATCACACCGACCATAGCTTATGGTAACCGCAGTGGTAAGTCACAATTGTCTCATTATCAGATGGCTGGAAATTAAGGAAGGAGCGGTCTCAATATCTTCCCAAGAACATTTACGAAAAGATAATGACTTTAACTTATGAGACGATATGAAAGAAGGTTATCAATAGTAACTTTGGCTGACATTGCTGAGTCCAGGACAACAGTAGAAGTTATTTTCATGCATCTGAATTTATTTTTTTCAGTTCTCCAATCGTACGTAATTCTGCACTTGTCAACTGATGCCAAATACTTTTCATCTTAATGTTGCTTTTTAAATATAAAATGACGAAGCAGGGATCAATTCAAACCTGAAATCATCATTGCACCAAACGCTGTAGATTAGACGCCGTACAATGGCACCAGTTTTGGTAATAGTCTGAGTTTTAACTTTTTCCATACTGGCCAGTCAAGAACGTCTGGCTATATTTCATACCGTCAAGTGTAACGTATTACAGAGGTGAAACACGTGTCAACACGACATATCTGCAGCGATACATTACATCAGTTTTTTTATTTTTTTTTTATTTTTTTTTTTTGATTGGAGGTTTAACGACCACCGTGAGCAACTCAATGGGCTATAAGCAGTCGCCCGTTTCTAATTTAGGGTCACTGGTTCCAGGGAAGGGAGAGAGCCAGTGCCGTAAGACAAACACAACATCCATGCCTGACCGGGATTCGAACCCGGACCCCTTACTGACGAATGATCAGTGGCCAACGCCTTAGACCACTGCGCCACCGGGGCGGCATTACATCAGTTTAGTTTAGTCGGTTAGAACAACTGGCTCCGTAGGGAGGAGGTGCGGTTTGTATTTCGTCACCCACACATTTATGTTTTCACATTGACACACGATTGTGTAAATGGACCTATTGGCCGTTGGATTCTTAGAAAAATGCGTCATGTTTGTTCCACATATCCTCTGGAATTAATAAAAATTCCTTCTACGCTTCAAAAAAAAAATTAAGAGGGTGATGATGTGATATGAAGTGAAGGGGTGAAGAGTGAAAACACAAATTTGTCCGAGACGAAGATCGAAATCGGGCGCCCTCACTCCGGAGTAAATTGTTATCCCAACTGAGCTACACGGACGGAATGTATTGCTGCAGATTTGTCGTCATGACACGTGCTTTACCTCTGTAGTCCGTCACATCATCTCCCTCTCAATTTTTTTTTCTTTTTTCTTGAAGCGAAGAACGCATTTTCGTTAATTCTAGACGATGTGTCGAACAAACATCACACATTTTTCGAAGAACCCAAAGAGCCAGAACATCCACTTTTACGTTCGAGCGCCAAAGTGAAAACACAAGTTTGGCCGCGCCCCCTTACTCCGGATTAGGTTGCTCCACCAACTAAGCTACACCAACGGAATGTATCTCTGCATATTTGTCGTCTTGACACGTGCTTTACACCTGTAGTACGTCAGAGAAGCGCGTGTCAAGACGACAAATTTGCAGCGGTACATTCCGTCGGTGTAGTTTAGTCGGATAGAACACTGGATCCGTGACGAGGAGGGTGGAATCGATCTCCGTCACCGACAAATTTGTGTTTCCACAAAAAGGTAGTTCAAAAAGGAGGTTTCGTAGTGCAACATTCGCATCTTCACCAACGTTAATGAAACATCTGCGTTTTCATCAGCTTAGTCCCACTTGCGTTCCAGGATGACTAAAGCAAATAATTCATTGCTGTCTTATCGAAGCCAGTGTATTATTTTCACTACAGTAACACACATTTGTTCCTTACTGTTTTTTGTTTTGTTTCAGGGTTCAGCGTGCATAATAAGCAACTCTAGTGGTCACCCGTCCTTGATGTGGGGTCACTGGTTCCAGGAAACGTGCAGTGCCAGCCAGCGCCGTAAGAAGCAGCGTACTGCCCACGCCTAATCCGCGGATCGCGCTCTGGCCCAACTCAGACGAGTGCCCAGAAGCTATGCTTTTGATCACTCATCGAACGGACTTTTGTATTATAGAAATGCTATTTACTCGCCTAGACTGTCCATACGAACTAATTAAACTAATTAAAATGTTATTTACTCGCCTAGCCTGTCCATATGAACTAGTTAAACTAATTAAAATGTTATTTACTCGTCTAGACTGCCCATACGAACTCATTAAACTAATTAAAATGCTCTTTACTCGCCTAGACTGTCCATATGAACTAATTAAACTAATTAAAATGCTATTTACTCGCCTAGAGTGTCCATATGAACTATTTAAACTAATTAAAATGCTATTTACTTGCCTAGACTGTCCATATGAACTAATTAAACTAATTAAAATGTTATTTACTAGACTGTCCATATGAACTAATTAAACTAATTAAAATGCTATTTACTCGCCTAGAGTGTCCATATGAACTAATTAAACTAATTAAAATGCTATTTACTCGCCTAGAGTGTCCATATGAACTATTTAAACTAATTAAAATGCTATTTACTTGCCTAGACTGTCCATATGAACTAATTAAACTAATTAAAATGTTATTTACTAGACTGTCCATATGAACTAATTAAACTAATTAAAATGCTATTTACTAGACTGTCCATATGAACTAATTAAACTAATTAAAATGCTATTTACTAGACTGTCCATATGAACTAATTGAACTAATTAAAATGCTATTTACTCGCCTAGGCTGTCCATATGAACTAATTAAACTAATTAAAATGCTATTTACTTGCCTAGACTGTCCATATGAACTAATTAAACTAATTAAAATGCTATTTACCCGTTTAGAATGTCCATATGAACTAATTAAACTGATTCCCACCTCAGCTAATTTTCGATTCCCGTGCTAGCCTCTCTCTCTAGTCACGACTCGTAACGTCTCATTCACGCCACATCATCTGCTGTTTTAAGCATACCCCATCCTCAACTATTCTATGCTAACAAAATGTGCTCGCTATAACCATTTAACATCCCAATCTGCCCACATGACCTAATGACACATTCTGGCAACATCATCTGATATCATAGTCTACAGCGCAGCTCTTCTGGACAGACATGTCATTTAATACCCACTCTTACATTCATCCAGTTTTCCATTTCTGTTTTTGCAAAGTTAGTTTTCTCCGCTTTTCTGATTTTGCACAATAACGATATTTAAATACAAGTTGTCGGAAATCTTTAAACCGATTATCGAACATTTAAAACTTTTTGCGTGATCTTCGGAATCAATATATCACAGTGACGTCTGGGCTGGCCTATTAAAATAGGAGAGATGATTAAAATAATAATTTCTTGAAGAGACCAGACACATTAAAAATGAAAATAAGATTTTATTAAGCACTTATATTTGACAGCTAGAGGGCATAGCTGCCAAGCGCCGCGCCGAAACAGTCTCTTGACGATATTTATTTATTCCTTTTCCCCAGAAAGAATTATTTGAACTATTCTTGGATAGATAATGTCTTTTTTTTTTTTTTTCGGTGTTTGAAGATTCCCACGTAAATAAAGAGTTAGTTGTTCCTGATTTAGGATCACTAACACCAAGAAAATCACAGAACTAGCACTAAATGACAAAGACACCCCCCATGCTTCCGGCGGAATTCAAACTCGGACGTTTAGCGGAAATCCCGCGCCTCTAACCACCGAGCCACTATTTTTTTTTTTTTTTTTTTTTTTTTTTAGGACCGCCTGTCACTAATTTGGAGTCGCCTGTCACTAATTTGGAGCCACTGCTTGCAGGTAAGGGATGAAGCCCGTGCCGTCCGTAACACAAGCATACCATCCATGCCTCGTTCGGGAATCGAACCCCTATACCCACTCGGACGAATTCTCAGAAGCAGTCGTGCATCTCTGTGCCTCCAGGGAAGCCGTACTTCTTTCAGTGAGTGAAATTTTATTATTGCACTTTTAAATAGAGAGTACATGCATACATATGCTGTTCTCTGAGATACAGAGGTTGATTCCACAAAGATGTACTTATTGTTGCGGTATCAAACTTCTGCATTTGCAGCAATCTTGACACACAACCCGGACTTCACTGACATCGATCACACGACGTACACAAGACCTTCTATACTTCATATTGACGTCCCGGTGGAGCACTGGTTAAAGCGATGGCTTATGACTGTTCGTCGCCGCCCCTGTGGCGCAGTGGTCTAAGGCGTTGGCCTTTGATCATTCGTCCGTAAGGGTCCGGGTTCGAATCCCGGTCAGGCATGGATGTTGTGTTTGTCTTACGGCACTGGCTCTCTCCCTTCCCTGGAACCAGTGACCCTAAATTAGGGACGGGCGACTGCTTATAGCCCATTGAGTTTCTCACGGTGGTCGTTAAACCCCCAACCAAATAAAAACTTCATGCTCATAATTTTTTTCTGATGCAGTCACTCCTGAATCCTATCTTCCCGTGACTTCCATGGCCTTCCTGTGCCTTTTCAGGAGAAAGAATTTGTTAGTAAGCACCTCATCACTCATTCTTTCAACATGGCCAAACCACCTAAGAATATTAGTCTCCACCTTACTAACAACATTTTGTCTCACATTACACATCTTCATTCCTCACACGATCAGAGAGTGTTTTGCCACAAACTCCCCGTAGATAACGCACCTCTCCAGCACACAAAGGACTCCTGTCTCCTCTGTAATAACCAGGTTTCTTTTTTTTTCTTTTTTTTTTTTGGGGGGGGGGGGGGGGGGGATTGGAGGTTTAATGACCACCGTGAGCAACTCAATGGGCTATAAGCAGTCGCCCGTCCCTAATTTTGGGTCACTGGTTCCAGGGAGAAGAGAGAACCAGTACCGTAAGACAAGCACAACATCCATGTCTCACCGGGA
This sequence comes from Macrothele yani, assembly GCA_039090855.1. Lineage (NCBI taxonomy): Eukaryota > Metazoa > Arthropoda > Arachnida > Araneae > Macrothelidae > Macrothele > Macrothele yani. Next base: position 132,069,549 of record CM077002.1, read on the forward strand.
TTCGAACCCGGACCCCTTATGGACGAATGATCAGAGCCCATCGCTTAGACCACTGCGCCACCGGGGCAGCAATAATCAGGTTTCATAACATGCATCGGAGTAGGAACAATTATACTTGCATAAACAGTTATTCGGGACTCTCTTGAGAACCCATCGTTTCTGTGAGCCTCCGTGGAGCAGTGGTCTAAGCGATGGCGTACCATCATTCGTCCTAGATGGTTCCTGGTTCGAATCCTGTGAGGCATGGATGTTGTGTTTGTCTTATGGCACTGCCTCTCTCACTTCCCTGGAACCAGTGACCCTACTGATGATGAACAAGGAGCAGCCCCGGTGGCGCAGTGGTCTAAACGATGGCCTCCGATCATTCGTACGAAACGGGTCCGGGTTCGAATACCGATGAGGCATGGATGTGGTGTTTGTCGTACGGCACTGGCTCGCTCACTTCCCAGGAACCAGGGATCCTACTGATGATGAACAATGAGCTGCCCCGATGGCGCAGTGATCTAAGTGATGGCTTATCCTGATTCGTCCTAGATGGGTACGGGTTCAAATCCCGGTGGGGAATGGATATTGTGTTTGTCTTACGGCACGGACTCTCTCCTTCTCTGGAACCAGTGACCCTAGTGATGATGAACAATGAGCTGCCCCGGCGACTCAGTGGCCTAAGCGATGGACTCTGATCATTCGTCCTAGATGGGTCCGGGTTCGAATCCCAGTTAGGCATAGATATTGTGTTTGTCTTACGGCACTGGCTCTCTCCTTTCCCTGGAACCAGTAACCCTACTGATGATGAACAGTGAGCTGCACCGGTGGCGCAGTGGTCTAAGCGATGGCTTATCATCATTCGTCCTAGATGGGTCCGGGCTCGCATCCCGTGAGGCATGGATGTTGTGTTTGTCTCACGGCACTGGCTCTCATCCCTTCCCTCGAACCAGTGACCCTACTGATGATGAACAATGAGCGGCCCCGGTGGCGCAGTGATCTAAGCGATGGCTTATCATCATTCGTCCTAGATGGGTCCGGGTTCAAATCCTGGTGAGGCATGGATATTGTGTTTGTCGTACAGCACGGACTCTCTCCCTTCCCTGGAACCAGTGACCCTACTTATGATGAACAATGAGCTGCCCCGGTGGCGCAGTGGTATAAGCGATGGCTTATCATCATTCGTCCTAGATGGGTCCGGGTTCAAATCCCGGTGAGGCATGGATATTGTGTTTGTCTTACGGCACGGGCTCTCTCTCTTCCCTGGAACCAGTGACCCTACTGATGATGAACAATGAGCCGCCCCGGTGGCGCAGTGGTATAAGCGATGGCTTATCATCATTCGTCCTAGATGGGTCCGGGTTCAAATCCCGCTGAGGCATGGATATTGTGTTTGTCTTACGGCACGGACTCTCTCCCTTCCCTGGAACCAGTGGCCCTACTGATGACGAACAATGAGCTGCCCCGGTGGCGCAGTGGTATAAGCGATGACTTATCATCATTCGTCCTAGATGTGTCCGAGTTCAAATCCCGTTGTGTTTGTTTTACGGCACAGACTCTCTTCCTTCCCTGGAACCAGTGACCCTACTGATGATGAACAATGAGCTGCCCCGGGGCCGCAGTGGTCTAAGCGATGGCTTATCCTCATTCGTCCTAGATGGGTCCGGGTTCAAATCCCGTGAGGCATGGATATTGTGTTTGTCTTACGGCACTGGCTCTCTCCCTTCCCTAGAACCAGTGACCCTACTGATGATGAACAATGAGCTGCCCCGGTGGCGCAGTGGTATAAACGATGGCTTATCACCATTCGTCCTAAGTGGATCCCGGTTCAAATCCCGGTGAGGCATGGATATTGTGTTTGTCTTACGGCACGGGCTCTCTCTCTCTCTCTCTTCCCTGGAACCAGTGACCCTACTGATGATGAACAATGAGCCGCCCCGGAGGCGCAGTGGTATAAGCGATGGCTTATCATCATTCGTCCTAAGTGGATCCGGGTTCAAATCCCGGTGAGGCATGGATATTGTGTTTGTTTTACGGCACGGACTCTCTCCCTTCCCTGGAACCAGTGACCCTACTGATGATGAACAATGAGCTGCCCCGGTGGCGCAGTAGTCTAAGCGATGGCTTATCCTCATTCGTCCTAGATGGTTCCGGGTTCAAATCCCGCTGAGGCATGGATATTGTGTTTGTCTTACGGCACGGACTCTCTCCTCCTTTTTTTTTTTTTTTTTTTTGATTGGAGGTTTAACGACCACCGTGAGCAACTCAATGGGCTATAAGCAGTCGCCCGTCCCTAATTTAGGATCACTGGTTCCAGGGAAGGGAGAGAGCCAGTGCCGTAAGACAAACACAACATCCATGCCTGACCGGGATTCGAACCCGGACCTCTTACGGACGAATGATCAGAGGCCAGCGCCTTAGACCACTGCGCCACCGGGGCGGCTCTCTCCTCCTTCCCTGGAACCAGTGACCTTACTGATGATGAACAATGAGCTGCCCCGGTGGCGCAGTGGTATAAGCGATGGCTTATCATCATTCGTCTTACATGGGTACGGGTTCAAATCCCGGTGAGACATGGATATTGTGTTTGTCTTACGGCACGGACTCTGTCCCTTCCCTGGAATCAGTGACCCTACTGATGATGAACAATGAGCTGCCCCGATGGCTTAGTGGTCTAAGCGATGGACTCTAATCATTCGTCCTAGATTGGTCCTGGTTCGAATCCCGGTGAGGCATGCATATTGTGTTTGTCTTACGGCACTGGCTCTCTCCCTTCCCTAGAACCAGTGACCCTACTGATGATTAACAATGAGCTGCCCCGGTGGCGCAGTGGTCTAAGCGATGGCTTATCATCATTCCTCCTAGATGGGTCCGGGTACGAATCCCGGTGAGGCATGGACGTTGTGTTTGTCTTACGGCACTGGCTTTCTCATTTCCCTGGAGTGAGAGGCGCTAAATTAATGAAATGGGGGACTGCTTATAGTACATATTCGCTCACGGGGGTCGTTAAAACTCCAAATCAAAATAAAATTCTGTGAAAACATTCTAAAGCAGCTATGACTTCTAATGAAGAATTCAATCGCCTACTAATTTCACCATCTAACTTATTCTCTCTGTTAGACATGCTTCCTAAATACACCAACTCATTCCCCTGGTCAATCACTGTGCCATTTAAACTTATCTGGCATTCAGTACTAACAGCTCCTCGGTCAAAAACCATAACTTTGGGTTTTCCTTTATTTCTACTCAGTTTGAATGCCACAATAAAACACTTTTACATCTACACTTTTTGCTAGATGACTACCAAAATACATGTGATGGAAAAGAGATTTTTTTTTCTCCGAGGATTTGCGCCAGGTATCCGTAACTACATACGATGGGCAAATTCTAAATGTAAGCAGACTTTTGTTTTTCGCAGCGCCGACGTGATCAGCAGATGGCGCTGCACTCGTCATCAGCTATTGCATTTGCATTTGTGAATGCCATCTCAGCATCACGGGAGTCTCTCAAGGGGTTCCTCACCGTGATTCATAGCTGTCAGAACGCATCGTGATGGGAGCGCAAGAGAGGGATGGAGCGAGCGAGAGAAAGAGAGACAGATCTCTGTGATGCTGCGGCGGGGAAGGAAGCCTTTGCGGCGCCGAGTGGGCACCCGCTGAAGGACGCAATATGCGCTCTTCCACCTGAAGCATGGCTCAGTGGTCGCTGATTAAGTATCAAGTGCACCTCCTCTCCTCCCATCTCTCTCTCTCTCTCCTTCCTAGACCAGATTCCCACTCCACTTCACAAGTCTCTCTGAAACTTCAGACAATGGATATTGCACACACACAGAAGAACCACAACACTGACATCAAACTTATCGAATTTTTTTATCCCCCATCATCAAAGTGAGAAAAACAAACAGAAAATCACGCAATGTGCTTTTCTTCGCAAAGGCATTTCGTCAATGAAAGCTTAATGATTAAGGAATTAAAGCACCAACACTCTGGCTTGCGTGCAGAGAAATCTGTTGAATGCTTTTCTGTTGACGTATTTGGTAAGAATCAAGCAGTGGACGTTAGCATTTGTTTCGAATATCTATTTGCAAATATAAATCTTACCTTTTCGAGGAGTTACTCCGACAAAAAATAGGCAACGAGGATGAGATTTCTACTCCATTTATATGCACAAATATAAATCTTCTTTTTGAGGAGTCACTCCGACAAAAAATAGGCGATGAGGATGAGATTTCTAATCCATTTATATGCACAAATATAAATCTTACCTTTTTGAGGAGTCACTCCGACAAAAAATAGGCGATGAGGATGAGATTTCTAATCCATTTATATGCACAAATATAAATCTTACCTTTTTGAGGAGTCACTCCGACAAAAAATAGGCGACGAGGATGAGATTTCTACTCCATTTATATGCACAAATATAAATCTTACCTTTTTGAGGAGTCACTCTGACAAAATATAGGCGACGAGGATGAGATTTATAATCCATTTATATGCAGAAACAAATGAAGACACACGCGTTAGTAGAAATAAATCACAAACTTATTCAATTCTCAATTCGCAATTACTGTCTTATCTTCTTCACACTTCGTCTCCTTCTAGCTCATGCAGTCAAGCCAGAACCAAAACCACCAGCGTGCCGCGGTTACGGGTCTTACGTCACCCACTAACAACAAACAATCGCCAGCGGCTAGGCTTCCTCTACTGGGTCCAACAGCATTAAAACGAAATACGCTAGAACACGCCTGTAGCGAGCAATATTCATCGAGATTCCGGATTTAACGAGTAAAACATGAACTTTTATTTGTTTTAATGTCACTTTAAAGATACGTTAATCGATTTTAACGAACAAAATTTAATAAAATTCCTTGATTCAACGAGGGAGAGAAAAACTAAGATGATCACTTTTAACAAGCGAAGTAAAAAATTTAATGGAATTTCATATTTTACGAGGCAAAGAAAATCTGCTGCGTCCTGTCCTGAAATGGAGGAATAGAAATGGTGGCACACACAAAGACATTGCGACAACGAAAGGGAATCTTGGTATGCTATTGGAAGAAAGTTGATAGGAAAGCAGTGGGAAGTGAGCACATCGAATGCTCAACAAACCAATTGTGCAAAATGGTTTTCTCTGCCATCAACTTAAGACCATCTTTTTAGCTCGTCTTTTATAAAGAAAAAAACAATAACGTGATTATGGTATCACTTTTTCCGTCCGTCTCTCCACCCATCTGGGGACACCATCTCTCCAACTATTCAGTCCTACTTTCAATAGTTCGTCTTGTACTGGTAAGCTTGAAATGTGAAACCGATGCTCCTTGCTTTCCGGCTTTTTCTCCGATGCGAACTTCGCCGCTAGAGGGTATACATGCAGAATTCAAAATACATTTTATTCCATATCATCGCTTCTAAATAGCCGATGGAACAAACTTTTGCTTCCATTCGATGTTATTTATAACGCCGACTATTTTTGTCAGAGTTTCTATTTCAAGTAAATCCTAGTTTTTTCGTTGGGAAGCGTAACATTAATTTCGTTTTCTCGACTCTGTTTCTAAAAGTCCGACATGAAAAACCCTTTTTGTGTCAGGAATAGTTCCTGGTACGAAATGTTTTGCAGAAATATTTGCGCTTCTAAAAATTCGATTGAAAAACTTATTTTTCGATCAGATTCCTGTCTACGTAAAAATATTTGAGCATATCTTCTACTTAAAATAATGCACAGCTTTACCTCTAAAGGGCGTAAAGAAGTAACTCATTTTTCTTGATATCTCTGCTTCTAAAAGTCGGATTTGAAAAAATATTTCTTTGTTGGAAAGCGTTTCTGATGCGAAGTGTTTTGCACATAAATTCGGAGTTTCTTAAACAAACAAGTTTGCCACTAGAGAGCATAAATTCGTGTTTCAGTTTAGAGCATATTTACAGTAATGTCTGCAATTCTAAAATCCAAATTGAAAACAATTTTCTTTTGGTCAGATGTTAATGATTACAAAAACATCTTGCGTGCATTTCCAGCCGAAAAAATGGTCAATTTCCCCGCTATGGGACGTAAATATTTAAAATATTTTTTTTTTTTTGTCGATAATTCTGATTCTAAGAGTTCGATAAAAATTTCTTGAAACACCGGATACCATTCACCTTGTAAAGCACTTTTCATGCACTCGTGTGTTTTCTGGTGTTCACAGTTCTGACACTGGGCGGTTTTAATGCGCATTTATGTATGTATGCCACTGCATCTTTCTTTTTACTTGTGTATGCCACTGCATCTTTACTTTTTTTATGTATGCAGCTGCTTATTTTCCTTTTAGTCAAAAGACCACCTTGTTGTCCTTGGGACTTCAGCTTGATTCAGTTGACGTGTTTTTCCTTTTTTAATTGACAAAACCACCTTATTGTTTTCAGTTGATTCATTTGACTTATTTTTTTCTTCTCAGTCAAAACATCTCCTTATTGACCTTTGGAGTTCAGCTGATTTATTTAACTTATTTCTTTTTCTTTTTATTAATAGTCAAAGTTGATTCGCTTCACTTATTTTTTATTTTTAGACAAAAGAAGACCTTATTGTCATCAGTTGAATCACTTGACTTATTTTTTTTCCATTGTTAGTAAATAAAACACTTTATTGTCCTTGGGACGTCAGTTTCATTTACTTGACCGTTTCCTTTTTTTCCCTTTCTTCGTCAAATTACAACCTTATTGTCCTTGGGATTTCAGTTGATTCGTTTCACTTATTTTTTTATTTTTTTTTTCGTCAAAAGACCACCTTATAGTCCTCAGTTGATTCACTTGGCTAATTTTTTTCTCTTTTCCGTCAAAAGATCACGTTATTATCCTTGGGACTCCACTTGACTTATTTTTAACCTTTTTAGTGAAACAATCGCCTTATTATTTTTGGTTTTCAGTTTTTTCGTTTTGCCTATTTTTTTTTATCTGTCTGGTCAGAAGACCATTTTAATATCCTTGAAACCTCGGTATGATCATTCATTTTAATTTCAGTATTTTTTGCTGAAATATTGTTATTAATATTATCTTGAGTCTCAGAATATTCTCTGATGTGATTATTTACGCTTTCCAACCGTAGGTTAAAGAAGCGTATATGCTCCAGCTTTGTCCGTACGTCCGTCCGCACGATAACTGGCGTAGAAATGGTTCGATTTCTATGACATTTTAGTATGTGGTAGGGGACCACCTGGGGACGAACCCTACTGAAAATGGGACAAATGGGGTCAAAGGTCATGACATAGGAGCGGGATCCATTCCATTGCGCTTATGCGTCATAACTTGTGTAAATATAGTTCGATTTCAATGAAATTTTAGTATGTGGTAGGGTACAACCTGGGACCAAACCCTATTGAAAATTGGCAAAATGGGGTCAAAGGTCAGGACATAGTAACTGAACAACTTCCATCGCCATTATGCGTCATAACTTAGGTAAAAATGTTTCGATTTGGAATAAATGTTATTATGTTGTAGGGACGTGCCTGGGGACAAATCCTATTGAAAATAAGCGAAATGGGGTTAAAGGTTAGGACACAGAAGCGAGATCTATTCCATAGCCCTTATGCATCAGAACTTACGTAAAATTGCTTCGATTGCGACAAAACTTTATCATGTTATTTCGGTGGTATACTGAACCAGTTCTGTTGAATATCATCGAAATGGGATCAAAAGGTCATTGCACAGGAGTTAGATTTATTCCACAGCCATTTTCCTCATAACTTGAGTAATGATTTCTAGTATGCTGGAAAGCGTATGATAATCAATGCATTGCATGATTTTACTAACTTGTTTGTGTTGGATTAGTCTTTTTACTCAAAAGATTACCTAAGTGACTTTGAGATTACAGTGAATCAATCGTGTTAAATTAGTCTTTTCAGTAAAAGGGTCACTTTATTGTTCTTGAGACTTTGACGGAATCGGTGATGTTATTTAAATTATTTTAATCAAAATATTATCTTCTGTTTCTTGTGATATTAGTAGAATCACTCGTGTTAATTAGACGGTTCAGTCAAAAGACCACCTTATTGTCCATCATACTTCGTTGGGATCACTAGCAACATTAGCAAAGAACAAAAGACATACCTCGGGAAGAACTGGTATAAACTTCCTCCGCCGAGCCGGGCACGTATCCAAGGGGTGCGGACCCCTCACAAAAATTACCGAGTAACAGCAAAAAATGCTAATTTTTTTAGGTTATTTTTTTAATAATTGCCCTTACAAATTATGTTAGACTAAGTGCTAAACTAATCTGTAACTGGGTAGGCGCACCGGGGCACATGCGCCTCTGTACGTGTTCCCCGGTGCTCCTAACCTGAAACCACGCCTGGGCCTACGGCTACCTACATATTAAAGGCAGTAAAGAACTTTTTGAGCTTCTTTATGTAGTTTGTTGAAATTAATTAATGAATATAGAACAGTTTGTTTATGAATGATTTTCAAGGCAAGTTTCTGTGCAATTTAAATTAGTAGTTTAATATATTTCTATAAACTTCGCGTTTGGTGTTTTCATTTATACCTAGTAGCAACTGTAATTTATTATTTATTTCTATTATATCAATTTGGAAATTTGACTCCATAATCTCAAAGTTCTCCTTCTCTCCCCACTCTCCCAAGAGATGTGGCATTGTGTAATGTATATTATGCATGCGACAGGTTTGTACAGCGTATGGTCAATACAATCTGTCACCTACATCTGCTATATATCAATTATTCTTAGTATTATATGGTCGATGGTAATGTGCTGAAACTGCTAAACAAATGAGATGTATTATTCATTCATTACTCAGAGTACAAAGTCTATGCACCTTTTTTTCACACGTGAGAAGCTAAGTTCCATTCTAATGGCGGTAACCAAAGTACGAGAATTAACACAAGAAAGGAGGGTGAAAGTTATAAATTTGCAGCAATTTGAAAGACAAACAGTATACATGCTAGAAAAGTACCTTAAGTCATGAAGGCAACACAGTTCTGTATAGATGCAGCACAGTCCAACACAGTTCTGTATAGATGCAGCACAGTCCAACACAGTTCTGTATCAGTTCAAAAGCCAAGGACTCGCAATTGCAAGTTTAAATATGCAGACAGTTTGACAGTCAATTTTTTTAAAACATCGCATCTAAAAATACATTTGGTGCATCAGTATAAAATAGATGAAAGATAAAAATGAAAAATTCCCCACTTGGCTATAAACGTCGGAACTCCATTTCTTCACAAAGTGCAAGAAAACATCTGTGCGATACTGAGGCACACGCTACGCATTTTAGTACATGTTCATACCATTATCAAGCTGTAATTTGGTAGTTTCGCTGGTGGAGAGGGTACATATACCTGGAAACTGCCAATCCGTGACTGTCTTGCTGCTGTCTACGTCATCATTGGGGTCACATGTTGTACTCGCGCCATCAAGCATTTCGTCAGCAAATTGCTTTAAGCCGACATGTAGATTCGGATCCGGATTATCGAACGGGGGATGAGGTTTGTCAAATCTAAAATTATGTTGGCAAGATTTATATCTTTTTCTATATTTACAATCTATTTCATCTTTCATAATTTGCTTCCAAGGGTATGGGAAGTCGATAGGGTTAACTTTGTTGCAATTATTCTTCCATGCCTTTTCAATAATCAAAGCCTCAGTTATCATTTGCTCCAAATTCTGGTCTGTAATATTTATTTTTAGTTTTTGCTCGGACTCTGCCGCTCTCAACAAAATTCCTGGATACGTGCTTGTGCCGAGCCATTTCTGTAAGTCGATGTTTGATATTATATTCCGTAAAAGCTATGTTTTCAAAACATTAGCTTGAAACAAGATAAAAAAAATGTTGTCGGAGAATGTGTTTTATTCAGAACAGTAAATTTAACCATACAGTTTTTTTGTGAACGCCCGATAAAAGTGCTTTTTAAATCAAGACATTGAAAATAATTTCCCTGTTGTGCTGCAAACAATTAAGTGCAAAAAGTGTTCCAACAGCGCGGTACTTCTATGTTCATCATTTTATAAATATTTTTATCATTTGTATGTTTCTGGGAAAATTTAATGTTCGTAATATTTTATTTATTTTTGTCTTTGCTTCCAAATCTCAATTTGCTCCTTGGCTCGTACTGTGGCACTCCGTCTTTCTCAAGAAAGTACCTAGAATTTAATAAACATCTCTTGACGTTTGCAAAACGCACTCTCTAATCAAGAAAACTATTTCCATCATAATTTTATCGCTAGGCAAAATTTGGCGCTTTTTCATATTTGTGTTATATGTGTACCGGAAAAAAATCTTAATACGTAGTCCCTTGAGTTTATTCGTGAAAAGATTATGTAGTAATAAATATTTTATTTTTATTTATTTTACTGGAAAAATTCGCATTAGGGAGCTTCGTGCCAAAACATAAATGATTACAAAGCCGGTTACCAAGTCTCTTATAATATGTCAAAATGTCTGCACAATGTAGCACTGGATCAAAGCAAAGTAATTCCTGCCCACATTTTCAATACTTCCTTTAGAAAAATGAAGATGTGTTTATGATATCGCGTTGTCTGTTTGTAAATCCGTCTGCTAAATGATAATTCTGCTTGAATAAAGGCGGAATAGGGGAGAAAATTGTGTTTAACAAGCAGAAACCATCACGACGATTATTACTACATATGTTTTTACTTTCTTCTATTTTTTTAATATTTTTTAATTTCTTGTGCACAGTTCTCCCCCGTAGTCGCAAATACGTATTACTGAAGCCCGGATGTTCAAGCAAAATGTTTATTTTGCATATTTAATCACATTGAGGAATAAACGCATATTTTCATATTTACTGAATATTTTTGCATATATCCTGAAATGTTTTTAAAAAAACATTTGAAAACGAACTTGTCGTTTTTAAATTAATCTCGTAACACCATCGTGACACAATAGTGAAACCGCTTAGTAAAAATTTATCTCGTATTACAGAATGGCGGCACTCAAACGAATCTATTTCCAATCAAAAGCTGAGCCCATCCTACGGATAAGTGATGTCAGAAACTGACAGATAAACGCATATAGCGCCGTTGGTAGTTGGCCATTGTAGCGTAAGGCGAACGCACTCGGCTAGATATTGAGAGATCTGGGGTACGATAACAGCAGTTTTTTCGGTTGCTATGTGTTGATAAACGAGGAAAGAGCGATGTCTTTGTTTATTCACTGACGCCAGGTATTTAGATATTGTTCTATCTACTCTCCTCTTGAAGAGCGGGGGGGGGCATGCTCTGGGGCTGATTTTCATGGTTCTGGCTTCTCCTCTTCCCTCGGTTTCATTGCTCGGGAATCTTGACACTGCGGCCTATAATGACATAATCAAAAGTTCTGTGCTTCCAAAGATATGGCAACAGTTCGATGATGATAAGCCCGTAACTAGAAAAAGATCTGCGTTTCTTTTTTGCCCGTCCTAGTGATTCACACTACAATCCAGTGCTCAACCACTTTTTTATCATTTGCCAGACCTATTTTACATCTTTTTCTCGAAATTCATCATCAGTAGCTCCTCCCTACTTCTTTGTATGGCTACGGACCTGGGCAAAGGCCTTTTCCTTTACCTACAAAACAATACTCCCGCCCACAAAGTGAGGTCTGTGCATGGACGGTTCGATTAGATGGTGGGGGGGGGAGCTGCAGATGACCTGGTGGTCAACGTTTGTGACTGCCATGGAGGAACCTCTGGTTCGATCTCGGGCAAGTACGAACGCTCGAACCACTAAATATCCGCTGTGCGTCGGATAGTCACGTTACGGCGTCGGATAGTCACGTTACGGCGTCGGATAGTCACGTTACGGCGTCGGATGGGCACGTTACGCCGTCGGACCCCGGGTAATAATATGGTCCCCCCGGTAATAAATGAGGGCGTCTTCCTCCCCTTTTCTACCTCACTTCCATGTCCCTTTCCTATTGGGTATTGTAGCCCAAATCTCCTAGCTTCCTATTTCTAAGGGATATTTAAGACCTGTCGTCAGACACTCCCTTCCTTAAATCCTCTACATATGGTCTGATCTGATCGATTAGATGGGTGTGCAAGAACTTGACTGCGCCGATCGCAACAATATGGAACGCCTTTGGGATGAACTGGGACGCCGACTACGAGCCAGAACGAGCCGCCGGACATTTAATTTACCATCCTTACTAACGTGCGTGTGTCAGAATGGAAGGCAACTTCTTCAGCAACGTACCAACATCTAGTGGAAAGCCTTCCCAGCAGATTGAAGGCTGTGATAGTAACAAAGAGTCAACCAACTCGATATAAATTTCTTTCCTGTTTCAGAGAATTTATGGATAGGCAAATGTCCGGAAACTTCTGATCAAATATTGTATATGAATCCTACGGTAAATCTTTCAGGAATTTTGAACGCATATTTTTTCTGTTTTAGTGCATATTTCTTGATACTTTAGTGCATAAATGCTTGTTTATTTTGGAGGTCTTTAGTGCTTGAACAACGGGGTTTTACATATTACTATTTGTCACGGTCACTGTTTCTAGAAGACGCAACGCAACGTGTTGCGAATCAAACAGAGATAAACCTGTTCATGATTTGCGGGTGCGGTTTCCAAATGTTTCTAGGGCACTAATTTTTCAAAAAGTGGCTGATATAAATACCATTACCATCAATCACTCTTAAGCCGCTGCTCGATGAAGGTCTTTCCAATTATCTTTCTCGACTCTGTCTCTGAGATTGAGATTTATGTAGAAGATTTTAGGAAGAGAGTGTCTGACCCCAGGTCTTAAGCAACCTTAGAAGTAGGAAGGTAGGAGATTTGGGATAGAGTGTCAGAAAGGAAAGTCACACGGAACCCAGGGGAAAAGAGGGGGAGGAAGACGCCCTTATTTATAATCGGAGGTCAGCACCTGGGGTCCGAGCGTTCAATGTGCCCATCCGACGCACGGCGGATATTTAGTGGTTCGAGCATTCGTACCTATCTGGGATCAATCCTGAAACTTCTCCGTGGCAGTCACAAACGTTGTCCACTAGTCCATAAGGTCATAGTCTCACTTCTCCATGTCACTCTATCATGTTTTCAAATTTTATCCACACCCCTCCCCCTACGATATTATCTCCGGGGTCATTTCCTGTCCCTTGGTATCCAGTCTAAAATTTCAGATGTCCAATGGCGGTCAGTTCTTCGAATATGTTCGGTTCATAGACATTCGGGGTCTGCACTGTGATCATAATGAAATCTACTCTGCTCATTTTCCTGATCCAAGAACGCGGGTTTACCACTAATAGGAAGAGTTCACTTTCTTATTTGTGATAAACCTGCTTTCCCACTAGAGATGAGGTCATTCTTTCTTTGGAGTTCATTCATCATTCACGCAAAAGAACCATTTACAAATAATTATTAAAATGAATGGTCATTCACTTTCCACTTCCTGTTGTCTCTCTACAGTAGCTGAGCAAAACATTCTTTTCTCAAAAGCGCCTGCGAGGCCACAGATGAAGTTGGAAAATTGCCCAAAAGAGCAAATTATTTGAATTTGCATAGAGAGATTTGAAACTCTCTATTCTGCTTTGTGGTAAAATATTATTTTAAAGAAATTTAAATTCTGATTTATTTAACCTTTCTTTTCTATTTATTTTTCTTCTTCTATACTATTTCAGCTTATGTCGATATTGTTCGAATTATAGCCTATCAGCGCTAAAAAAAGAAGAAAAACGCATCCTCAGAGAAGATTTTCAGCCGTTCCAGATGAATTGCAACTTCATTGCGTGGCCGGCGCAGCTGTTGTTCACCCATCGAGAGAAACTACGTGTTCATGATGAATTTTCTCATGTCGCGATCACATCATTTAAATGAATGGCATTCAAGTTTCACCCTCATTCTTAAATGTCACCCTTTTTCCTAACTGACTTCTCATTGCTCACTCACATAACGGTTGACACTTATTTCTCAACATTACTTCTCTTATTAATAACAAGGAACTGTACACCAACTATACTCAAAATAGTACATCTGTAGTAGTGATCAGAATTTCCAGGCGTAGAATATAAAACAAAGTTTCCAAGATTTCGCTCATCAACCAGATCGGTTTTTCAAGGAAGACAGACAGCAAACTGAAAGCTGAATAACAGAACTCTTCAACAATTTAAACGCGGAGACTTGATAGGAAACGAACTGATGCGGATGTAAGTATTCATACAAAGTCACGAGGCATCACGTTCGTTTTGCACGAGGAATCCTGGTAGCAAAACAAAGGCATTCACTATTGGTAGAACTGGTTCCAAATTTGTGGCAACTCCTGCGAGACGTTACCATTGCATGACTCGCTGTTGGTAATGATCTCCAAAGTTTCGCGAAAGGCAGGGATTTAGGGGTGCAGTAAGAAGCTAATTTCTTTGTCATCCCACTTAGGAGTAGCGGTCCTGAACGTGGCTTCTCTGGATATGGCCGAAGGTACTTTGCCGTTTTTTGTGTTCCTGTTATGTTCGTCGACTCTAATTCTAAATGAGCTCTTGGTCATTCCAATGTAGTATCGCTTGGAGCCGTCCAGATTCTACCTTCGATGGCTTCAATTCGGACGGCTCCAAGTGGTACTACTTTGGAATGACAAGGCGTTCATTTAGAATTAGAGTCGACGAACATAACAGGAACACAAAAAAACGGCTAAGCAACCACGCCCAATTCAGATCGAGAAGTCAAGTTCAAGTCCGCTACTCCTATGTGGGATGACATAAAGAAATCAGCTTCCTACTCCACCCCTAAATCTACTGCCATTAGCGAAACTTTGGAGATCATTACCAACAGCGAGTCATGCAATGATAGCGCCTCGCTGGAGATGCACAAATTTGGAACCAGTTTTTGAAGTACGGAATGTCTTTGTTTTGCTATCAGAATCACGCGTGCTAAACGAGCATGACACCTCATGTCTTTGAATAAATACTTACATCCGCATCTGTTTGTTTATTGTCAAGTCAAGTCACCTCGTTTAAATTGTTAAAAAGGGATGATAGTTGTAAGTTTATGCTGTAAAAATTGCAAAGCGTTATGATTCATAGTTTGCTATATATCCGTTCTTTTAAATGGATCCCATCGCGAAATAGAGAATTTTGTGAAATTTAGAAATTTAATTTCTCGTAAGCTAAATCGAAATTCAGAAAAAGGGCGATGAGGTGCAAAACTTTGGTCATGGCACTACATGCCTACAAAGTTTCGTGGTTCCAGTGCTGTTAGTGTGTCAGGAACGCTACCTGATAGCACCTTTTTGTTTACCTAAACTTTGAAATACAATAATAGCTCTTGAAGTATCACCAGAATCGAGAAACGGTTTAATTCAGCGTGTTCTCCACACAATTCTCTACAAAAGATGTAAATTTCGTAATTTTGTATTCAATACGTTTTTGCGCTGCGAGCTAGGAAAGCAAGAGTGTCGCGAAATTTCTAAAATAGCGGCATTGGCAGCAGCGGCGGCCGTTACTTTTTTTTTAGAATAGAGAGATTTTAAAGTGTTTTTTTATCATTATCATTATCGTACGGATCTACAAAACATAAAATTAGTTTATGATAATTTTTGTAGCATTATACTTCTTGTAACTCGTAGACGAACTGAACTTTCCGATGGGATAATCATACAGCCACATTTTACGTGAACGAGTCAGGCAGATATCAAGTGGAATAAAAGTAAGCTCGAACAAAAAATGCTTTATGGTCTCATCTTTGAGCTTTCGGCCAACGTGAACTCCACGACATATGATGCAATGGTCATGCCTCAGTTCCCTGCGGACATATCCCCGAGTGACCACTACGGAGTTGCTGTCAAAACCGCAGCGGCCTTCCATCTTTCCGCGATGAACCATGTTTCTTGCCAAGTCACTCTCATCTTTCTCTCTCTCTCTCTCTCTCTCTCTCCCTCTGTTTCACCATCCGTATATCTTTTTCTCTAGTGTTACTCTCAGCATATCTCAGCTTCCTAGGGTCTCACATGCGACGAAAAGCTTCTTTACTTCTTTCGAAGGTTCATGTCACATCAGATGCTCAACAGGATATTGAATGGTCATCTCCTCTGAACAGCTCTTCTGTTTCTGTAGCAGTCAAAAGGCAATATCGACCAAAGGATATTTTAAAAAATATTTCTTGCAATACAGTCGTGGGAGCTGGTTTTATAGACGAAACATATTTCTGTTATCTTCCCTTAGTATTTTCGGAAATGCATACAGCAGAGGAAAATGTTAATTACATTATACGGGTCAAAACTCTCACTTCTAACTTGGCACATTTGTACTGTGATAATTTAGGGTGCTGCAATTTTTTGTAACATATAAGGAAAATAACGGAATCCTTTAAACTATTAATTGAAATAATCAATGAACGTTGACGTGGAAAAATTCCTGACTTTTTTTTTTTTTAATTTTTGAAACGCTTTTTAAAATTACTTTTAACATTTTTTGAAAAGCGAAATGGCCATAAAATCCGGCACCTTAACAACTTCCGGTATTGGTGTTACTTACTGGAAACGGTTCTTGAAAGATCTGAATGCAACTTACATCTATCACTGGTACTAAACGATGTTAGATAATTTTTGGTGGTAGCGTTCTTGGACTCTTCTAAAAATCGAAAAATAGAGACATTAAAATAAGATACTAGCATCTTCATCCCCGACGCCACTTGTCTTCTTGATGCTCAATTTTGCGATAGTACTATTTTTGTGATAGTACTGTTCCTGAGAGAAGTGTCGATATAATCTTACTTTATTTTTAATAGTACTCCAATGAAGATACATAACAATGCTAAACAGAATAAATGTGAGGAACTTATAGCATTACTACATGTTTCGAGTGTAGCCTGCACTGATTTTCACAGAAAAGTCAGAACCTTGGTTGTGATTTTTGAAATTATGTCTTTTTTCCCCTGCAGAAGTACTATGATTTTTCTGCATACTGGTGCCACTTGTGGCTCAGTTTTTGAAATTCCTTTTTCTCGCTGAGCAATGTAGCCCACACCAATGGGCAATCTGTCTCACTGTTTTCGTCGCAGCTTTGGAATTTGGTATTATTATATTAACAGATGGATTCTGAGAAGCGAATTTCTCTTTCGGATTCACCTTAGCCATGAAGCTTCATTTATTCGAAGATGGAAATTCCTTACTTTCTTTACAAAGGTGCTACAATAGGAGATTAGATAACGCTGTGTTGGCACTAGTAAATGAAAGTTGTTTCTAATTATTAAAATCTTTGAAGAATAATTTTGAAGACATAACGCCACTCCGAGGTATTGGAGGTGTGCTGAATGTTAATGATATTGCATTTAAAAGGGAAAATGTAGCTTTCTTTTTTTCTTAAATGTGAAAAGTCATGCAATGTCCACCACCATGTCAAAAATGAGGATTTGCTCCCGATTCTGGCTCATCAACCCTTTTCATAGTGTTCTGAGACATTTGCTGCAGTTAGGTTTATTTCAAAACAGTACTAAAATGAATACAAGTGTTGTAATGCAAATAAAGAAGACCAGAAGTACTACCATTACTTACCATCGGCTAAATGAAACCTTATAATGAATTAGCTTTGTTTATCTTTTTGCTAAGCTAATTATTATGAAATGAATAATGCTCTACGCTTCAAAATAATGAATTCCCAAAAGGGTGTTGTTACTCGTTAATTATGAACTTAAACAAAGTCTCAACGCTGGTTATTTATATTAAGTAATCAAAGTCATAAACCTAACAGCCAGACAGAGGTCTGACAAAACTAAGAATTGAAAAAGACTGAACTTACAGAACAACTTGTTTATTATGATGACTCCTGGTCAACTAAGGCACTCATATATCACTACTACATAACAACACACTGCAACGCAACGCAACACACCACCAACAACACCAACCACCCTCAACTCCAACGCAACAACACAACTACAACGCAACAACACAACTACAACGCAACAACACAACTACAACGCAACAACCACCACACACTTCTCGATGAACGCGCCTATATACGAGCTACCACCACGTCATGACTTACACTCATTGCCAGATCTCATTCAGCGGGGTGAAATAATATTTCGTTCAGTAGGAAGATAATTTACATAGTAAAATAAAATAACCAGAGATAGTAAAATCAAAAGGAAAGTGAATATAGAGTATACGTTACAACCTTACTTTAACAGAAAATGCAAACAGCAGAAATGACCAGAAGTCCCGAATTCTTGAGGACAGTCCTCATCAACACTTTTCATAGTGTTCTGTGACATTTGCTGCACTTAGGTTTACTTGAAAACAGTGCTGAAGTGAATACAAGTTTTTTAATGCAAATAAAGAAGGCCAGAAGTACTACCATTACTTACCATCGGCTAAATGAAACCTTAATTTAACGGAAAATGTAAACAGCAAAATTCAGTGACACGCAAACAAAGAGTGGTCTGGCAGTCGAAATCGCGATCTGCTGACTTTTCCTACAGCTAGCTTTATATTCAATCACAAGAGTAAGACAGGAATGTTGTGTCTGTACTTTCGGGAGATTGTTCTATACATTTCCTGAAACTAATGGCTATAAAGTAAGGGGGCTATACCTAAGCTGTCCAAAAGTCCCGAATTCGCGAGAACAGTCCTCGAATTTAGTTTACTGTCCCCAAAAACGTCTGATGTATTTGGGGAAGCAAATTGTCCTCAAATTTTGATGTTTGTCCTCAAGTGTCCTCGAATTTATACTTCCTCATTAGCTCGTTAGATTTCTAATAGAAAATGTTCTTAAAAATAGTTTGCGTTGAGCTAATTTTGCTACATGCTTCTTTTAAAAACAGATTTTGGCTGTTTTCCCCCTTTTCTGAGTTTAACGACCACCGTGAGCAACTGTAAGGACTATAAACAGTCACCTGTTCCTAAATTGGGGACATTCGTTCTAGAGAAGGTAGAGAGTAAGTGCTGTAAGACATACACATCACGCATGCCTCAGTCGGAACTCGAATCCATACCAACTTGTAAGAATGGTCAGTGGCCAGCATTAAGAGCACTGCACCACTGGGACGGCCAAATTTCGACTGCACTTGTTCTGAGTTCCTCCAAAAACTTTGTCGAAGCTAAAAATTCGCCATGGAATTTCGTTCATTAGTGTGCATCTTGATTTTAATTCAGCACATATACCTAAAGTAAAGCATTTCACTTTTGCTAATATGTTCTAGCCATCATATCTCGGCTTTGTCAGTACAAATCGCAGATATTCTACAAGATATATCCTTTTAAGGCAAATTTTCATATGTAATATCACACTTACAGAAATAATACAGTTTTGTGACAAAAAGATTTGCATATCTATTTTGAGTATGTGTGTCCCCAATGATATGCTGATTTTGGGACACCATGCCATTTTGTCCTCAAATCAATGTTCCAATATCTGGTGACCTTAGCTATACCTCATCGCCTTTTATGCTCATGGGAGCGTTAAGAAATGGAAGCAAAGAGAAAGAATGTGATCTACCGATGTCTGAACTTGTCTGCCACACGGTCGCTGCAACTGGTTTTGCCCATGAAGGAGTTGCGAAGAATCCCTAATGGCATCACTCGCTTTTCCGTGACGGAGTTCCAAAGAATCCCGCATGGCGTCACTCTTTCCCGTGAGGGAGTTGCAAATAATCCCGCATGACATCACTCGCGTTTCCGTGACGCAGTTGCAAAGGATCCCGCATGTAATCACTCAGTTTCCCGTGACGGCGTTGCGAAGAATCCCGTATGGCATCACTCACTTTCCCGTGACGGATTTGTAAAGAATCCCGTATGGTATCACTCATTTTCCATTGACGGAGTTGCAAAAATCCTGCATGGCATCACACCACTCGCATTTCCGTGACTCAGTTGTAAAGAATCCAACATGGCATCACCCGTTTCCCGTGACGAAGTTGCAAATAATCCCGAATGACATCAAATCCCTCGCTTTCCTATGACGGATTTGCAAAGAATCCCGTATGGCATACCTCGCTTTCCCGTGACGGAGTTGAAAAGAATCCCGCATGGCATCACTCGGTTTCCTGTGACGGAGTTGCAAAGAATCCCGTATGGAATCACTCGCTTTTTCGTGACAGCGTTATAAGGAATCCCGCATGACACCACCGGCTGCTTTGAATTAGTTTCACTGTTGCTTGATAGGATCCACATTAGCTTGGAGTGAAGGTGGCTAAAATTTAAATGCATGAATAAGTATTTGAATGTCTTAAAGACCATTCCGCTGGCCGCTCGGTCAGAGGCGCAGAACGTTGGTCACTAATCGTCCGATTGAACTTGGTATCGAACACCGATATGAAGAATTGGTGGTGTGTTTGTCCAGTTGTGTTGATTGCGTCCCTTCCCATATGAAGTAGTAAATATCCTACCCTTAGGGTTTAACGACCACTGTCAGCAACATATAATGTTATCATTTAATATGGATAACCAATTTGTACTTTTACGTTACGTTAACTTCACTGAAGAACAACTAAAGCTTAGAGTTCGTCAGGTTTAACTTGACTTGTAGCATTTACTTAGTGAATTTCTCTCTCAATGTACGTGAATGCTCACTCAGTATAAGAACGCAGCTCTCTCAAATCACATTGAATGCTACATATAAATCATAATCGCCTCAATCGCTCATGTAATATTAAACATTTAAGACCGCACCTTAGACTACTTCTCGAATACATTGCACACGCACAGCTCTTATCTCAAGAGTCTTTAACTACGTAAGTTGCCCTTTAACTTGCTGATTGCCTACATAAAAATTCTTCTGACGGAAGTCTGTGGCGTTAAATCAGAAAACTATTAAACGGGAAGAAACCAAATTTACACAAGAACAAAAGGACGGTTAAATCAGAGGTATACATTACAAATTCTGGGGGTATAACAGTCGCCCATCCCTAATTTAGGATCATTTGTTCCATGAAAATGGGCAGAGCAATTGCCATAAGATAAACACGACACCCATGAGTCGTCGATTCCGAGGTCCTTCCCGGACGAATAGTCAGAAGCCAACTGCTCATACCATTCGACCACTGAGGCTTCCTCACGAACTAGCACTCCTAATTTAGGAATGGCTAACTCCATATAGTATTAAACGTTCGTTAGTGTCGCTAAACTCCAAAACAAAGCAGTCAAGAAATATCGCTTAGTAAGTCCAAACCTCATGGAATGCTTAGTCGATGTGCATGCATTTTTTCCAAAGTGTATTTTATTCACTTCATTGTTCGGAAAATATTTCAGATAAAATACATTATAATTTTTCTTTCTTTTCTCTGGCAACGATCAGATAAAATTGTTCTGGAGTACTCTTTTGTAATCCTCGTTTCTTCCTATAACGCAGGGGTTATGGTTGACCAACGTCATGTCACAGGTTTCAATCATGATTTTATGAAGCTTCATTCCCAGTAGATTAAGGTACCCAAGAGATACATGGATTATATCCTCTGCGCTTATAAAATATGAGGGGAAAGCGCTCTTCTTTTACCGAAAGCTACATGTCCCTGATCCAGTAAGTCTCTCAAGGGTAACACGGAGTAATGGAGTGCAAGCAGAACAAAATCGTTAAAGGGTAAAGGAGTGCGAGTATTTTTTAGAAATGCATAGGTATGCTGCCTCTATGCTGAACTATCAAGAGAAGAAAAAAGACCCTCACTTTTTATTATTCCTATCATTATACCTTTTCCTGAACGAAGTACATTTTTCCCATTTTTTCTATTCCTGGAATAGCTGCACTCCGGATGGATCTCTAATAGCCCATTCTTTCAATATATTTTATTGCCCAAAGTTTCTCCCTATGCAATGCTCTATATCAAGGGATGCTCGGCTTCTATTTCCTCAAGGGACAAGACTAAATATTTTAAGGATTTGCAGGACTTGCGGGTAGCTCGTACATTTGTGGCCAATATATATATTGATACGAAAATTGGGTACAAATTAATAAACTATTAAAATGGGGGACGGACTCAATAAGCGTGGTTAAATTATGATGATGATTGAATTAAGTATTTGGCCAATTACAAATTCATTGGAAAAATTAGCTCATTTAATTGGGGAAGTCTGATAATTCGCTTTTACTGGGTGGAAACAATGGAATCCTAAGATCGCCTTTGAGGGCCCACACAGATACCCCACGACCACCCAGTCCGACGCAGCGGCATCCAGACCCCCATAAAGATGCCTACTTTTAAGCGATATGTGTCGAAAAAGCTTTTAGCCAGCGTTAAAATTAGTATTATGAGGGGCAAAGGTCAGTTGCGGAACCATTCTCGCAGAAGCTATGAGCGCTCTGTACGAAAGTGAAGAGGGCCGACATTACGTGTTGACAGAAAAGGAGCAGGGCGAAGGCACTTGAGACGGCAAGAGGCAATTTTAGTTCGTCTTCGTGAAGGGACAGATGAAAAGTAAGGGCAGTTGGTTTTCTCCGTCCGCTGTAGTAAGTCGTCCGCGAGAACCAGCCACAAACAGAAAATATGCAATAATGCTCGGCGCTGCTGTAAGACGCTAGCATAGAGAAAAGTAAAGCCTGACCATAATTACTTGGTGGCTGCGGGGTAAGCCCACCAGGTATGTCCAAATTGGGAACCGTATAGAAGCGGTTCAACCGCCGTTGAAAGGGGTGCCGCTATATTGATTGGCAGAAGAAATCAACCGCTCTTCGAGCGGAGCCCGTAGACAGCGTCGATCTTCTCATAAACCTGCATCCAGCCAAGAAATCACGACGAATCTCCAGCTAGGAATCAGGCGCCGGACGTCTAGCAAAGATCTTTCGCTTCTCGTCTAGAAGGCCGACCAAGAATCAGCAGCTAACGGCCGGCCAAGAAACCAGCATCTCAAAAACGCCAGCATCAGCCGAAGAGGGGAGGTCGGTGACCTCGGCGAAACCGCAAGCAGCTCATCAGACATCTTTACAGCGCCGAACAGTATCAACTCCCGTTCATCTTGACCCCATCCGAGCCGCGGGTCTTCGCTGCTGCTGGAAGAGAAAGAGAAAGAAGGGAGTGATATTTCTATCGCATGTCGCACAGGTGAACAGGGCCGTTAAGGAGCCCGATGAAGTGCTTTTCCGCATCAGTGTGTAGGTGTGTGTGTGAATGTGTCAGAAGCTTAACTAAAAAGGGTTAAGCCATCTCAAATAACCCGAATTACCGTGCTACTACAAGAATAAAAGAGTACTTTTATTTTGTTGTTTAGTGCTATCCTTTTGCTGAGTGGACGAACTGAGTGCATCAGCTGAACCCAGACTTTATTTTAGAACTCTGAAACGCCTTTTGGCGGAAGACTGATTTCAGAATCTAGGGCCAGATAATATTAGTTCAGAATAAGGTGAATAACTCGTGTTTGTATCGCCGTGGGCAATGCCCCGAGATAGAGTTCTCTTCTAAAAATAAAAATGTCTAAGTGTTTTAATCTTACTCTATTCATTCTATAGGCTCTAGTGTTAAAAATAATTCCTGTATTCCAGCTAACGTTCTCGCTAATATATACCATTTCCCGGATGGTATGAACCCCAAGCCTCTGGTAATAAACAAACATCAAATCGCTTGGACACGCCTCTCAGAGGCGTGCATTAAAATTAATGAATACTATCACTCTGCACGTACGTATCAATATAAATATATATACTATAGGTATATACTTGTAAATAAATAAATATATATATATCATCATCATCATACGGGATGTAAGGTCAGGTGATGCGTATCAATCCACTGCTGGACGAAGGTCTCCCCAAGTTTCTTCCACAACGGTCTGTCTTGTGCCAGTCTCCTCCATGTCACTCCCGTATACTTTCGAATTTCATCCACCCATCTTCCATGTGGTCTTCTTCTGGGTCTTTTCCTATCCCTTGGAATCCAATCTAAAATTTCGGCTGTCCATCGATGGTCTGTTCTTCTGGCAGTATGTCCAGCCCATTGCCATTTCAGGGATTTAACTCTGATCATGATGTCTTCCACTCTTGTCATTTTTCGGATCCACGTGTTCCTCTTTTTATCTCTCCTGGTTACACCAAGCATGCTGAGGGTCACATTGGTGAAGAAATTAATCGGCGTACAAAACTTGCCTGGAGAGCTTTTTGGAAGAAACAGCATAATTTTCAAGAGCAATATGCCATTATGTCTTAAAAGAAAAGTGTTTGATCAATGCATCCTTCCAGTGCTTACGTATGGTGCAGAGACGTGGACCTTAACTAAAAGAGACATACAAAGGCTACAGACAACTCAAAGAAGCATGGAGAGGTGCATACTTGGTGTAACCAGGAGAGATAAGAAGAGGAACTCGTGGATCCGAAAAATGACAAGAGTGGAAGACATCATGATCAGAGTTAAATCCCTGAAATGGCAATGGGCTGGACATACTGCCAGAAGGACAGATCATCGATGGACAGCCGAAATTTTAGATTGGATTCCAAGGGACAGGAAAAGACCCAAAAGAAGACCACATGGGAGATGGGTGGATGAAATTCGGAAGTATGCAGGGGTGACATGGAGGAGACTGGCACAAGACAGACCGTTGTGGAGGAAACTTGGGGAGACCTTCGTCCAGCAGTGGATTGATAATGGTTGACAATGATATATATATATATATATACACTCACCAACCCGCTTGGCCAGCGTGGTGAATTATGGCCAAACCCCTCCAAAATAACTCCACAACTTAAATCTCGGCTCTCAGTCTTCGGCAGCTGGAATGTACCTGGCCAAGACAGCGGCCAGTGCGACATGAAGGCAGAGGGTGCTAAGAATCCCCGGAAGACTGGACTAGGCTGCCATATGATGCTGACCTTGGCTACGTATAATGGACGCTCCCTATCTTCTGATTCAAGGCTTCTTGAATTGGAAGAGGAACTACAAAGGATCAAGTGGGACATCGTCGGGCTAAGTGAGGTAAAGAGAAAAGGAGAAGATCTCGTTGAACTGAAAAGTGGACATCTCTTCTACTATCGTGGGACAGATACTGGCAGAACTAGTGGTGTTGGATTTATAATAAACAAGAAACTGAAGGGAAAAGTTGTAGAAGTTGAAAGTTCCTCTGACAGAGCTGCACTACTCGTTATCCAACTCTCGAGAAGATACAAGGCTCAGATTATTCAAACTTATGCACCCACCACAAGTCATCCTGAAGAAGAAATTGAAGATATTTACGAGAAAATTCGTCATCTAAATAATAAAGGTAAGCAGCACTTGAAGATAATTATGGGAGATTTCAATGCAAAAATAGGGCAACGGCAACAGAATGAAACTTCAGTAGGTAAATTCGGTCACGGCAACAGAATGAAACTTCAGTAGGTAAATTCGGTCACGGCAACAGAAACCAGCGTGGAAATACTCTCGTTGAGTTTGCGGAGGCAGAAGGGTCTTTCATCTTGAACTCCTTTTTCAAGAAAAAGCCAAACAGGAAATGGACATGGAGACATCCAAATGGGACGACAAGTGAATTTGATTTTATCATGTGTAACAAAAAATTCGTCATAGAAGACTGCAGTGTGCTAAACAAGTTCAACACAGGTAGCGACCATAGATTGGTGAGATGTAAGATGCACCTCAACACTAAACTTGAACGTGGCAAGCTCATAAGACAAACAAAATCTATTGACATAACCAACCTTAAAAAACACCATAATACCTTCAAGTTGGAACTGAAGAACAGGTTCTCTGCTTTAGAAGGCCTAACATCGGAAGAAGTGGACATCTCTGAAGTTAACAGAAAAGTAACCAAAGCTCTTATGGAAACAGCAACAAAATTAGCTGGGTCTAAGAACAAGTTGCATGTGAAAAAATTATCAGGAAAAACCAAAATGTTGATGGAAAAAGAAGAAGAGATAAGGACAACTAAAGAAGATGTGACTTCCAAAGTGAAATATATAGAGCTATGCAAGACAGTACGATAAAGTATCACTGAAGACGTAAGGAAATTCAACTGTGAACTAGTGAGAAAAGTAATTGAAAACAACCAAAGCCTAAAGATAGCAAAGGGACATCTCAGTAAGGAAAAAAAACAGATTATGACACTGAGAAAAGAAGATGGTTCTGTAACAAGAAATAGAGGCGAAATTTTGACAAGAGTGAAAGATTTCTACTCCAAATTATATGAAAGGGATGATACATGTACTCCAGACATCATGAAAGGTGCCAGTACCAGAGTTCTTCCAGTCCTCCCAGCAGAAGTTGCACATGCAATCAAGAACATGAAGCGGGGAAAAGCTCCAGGAGAAGATGGAATTACTGTAGACATCATACAAGAAGCAAGTGGAGAAATCGAAACAGTGCTCGCCCAAATTTTCACTCGATGCCTTAATGAAGAGAAGATTCCTGAGGATTGGAACAACGCTACAATAATCCTGCTACATAAAAAAGGTAACATTGAGGATCTCGGGAACTACAGACCTATTAGCCTCCTATCAGTGGTTTATAAAATCTTCACTAAAGTTCTTTCACACCGTTTGAAGGTAACACTGGACATGGCTCAGCTGAGAGAACAAGTTGGATTCAGGAGTGGGTACAGCACAATAGATCATATCCACGTATTGAGAGAACTAATTGAAAGAACGAGGGAATATGAACTTCCATTGTGCGTGGCTTTTATCGATTATGAAAAAGCATTTGATTCGGTGAAACCATCAGCAGCTACAATGGCTCTGAAATCCTGCGGTATTGAAGATGCATACATTAATATTATTAATAACATCTATGAAAATGCAAGTGCAAAGATTCGGCTGTTTAAAAATACAACACACATAAAAATTGGAAAGGGAGTGAAACAAGGTGACACCATATCTCCAAAGCTCTGTAATGCCACATTGGAAAATGTCTTTCAATCACTGAACTGGGAAAACAAAGGGATAAAGATTAATGGAGATTATCTAACCCACCTTCGTTTTGCTGATGACGCAGTCATTTTTGCAACTACCCCATCAGAGCTGCAGGGTATGATCCAGGAACTTGCTGACAAGAGTAAATAAGTGGGATTAAAATTGAACTTTCAGAAGACAAAAGTGATGTTCAATGCTTTTACAAGAATGAAGATTTATCGACTGATGGAGAAAAGCTGGAGATAACAGACACGTGCGTTTATCTTGGTCAGCAGATATCAAGTGAGGGTCACAATGAGGAAGAAATTAATCGCTGTACAAAACTTGCCTGGAGAGCTTTTGGAAGAAACAGCATAATTTTCAAGAGCAATATGCCATTATGTCTTAAAAGAAAAGTGTTTGATCAATGCATCCTTCCAGTGCTTACGTATGGTGCAGAGACGTGGACCTTAACTAAAAGAGACATACAAAGGCTGCAAACAACTCAAAGCAGCATGGAGAGGTGCATGCTTGGTGTAACTAAGAGAGATAAGAAGAGGAACTCGTGGATCCGAAAAATGACAAGAGTGGAAGACATCATGATCAGAGTTAAGTCCCTGAAATGGCAATGGGCTGGACATACTGCCAGAAGGACAGATCATCGATGGACAGCCGAAATTTTAGATTGGATTCCAAGGGACAGGAAAAGACCCAGAAGAAGACCACATGGGAGATGGGTGGATGAAATTCGAAAGTATGCAGGGGTGACATGGAGGAGACTGGCACAAGACAGACCGTTGTGGAGGAAACTTGGGGAGACCTTCGTCCAGCAGTGGATTGATAATGGTTGACAATGATGATGATGATGATGATAAATAGATATATATATTGACAAAAGTCACCGGACACCTGGAAGAGAAACACAACACAGCATTTATTGACATACATCAGTACCATGTCGGTCCACCTTTGGCCTTAATGCATGCACTGATCCTTAGAGACATGCTTTCGACAAGGTTTTGGAACACAGCGATAGACATGCGCTTCAATTCAGTACATAATGCTGCCGGTAACTGTTACTTAGTAGTAGGCCTTGGTTCCAAACTTCTTATGCGGTGCCCGAATTCATCCCATAGGTGTTCTATGGCATTAAGGTCAGGACTCTGTGCTGGCCAGTCCGCACAAAATGCGGAATTATCGTCAAACCACGCCGTAACAGTCCTTGCCTTGTGGCTCGGCGCATTATCTGCTGATACCAACTAGGCTCGATTCCATAGTATTACCACAGAGTTGGCAAGGTATAATTGTCCAGGATATCGAGGTAGACGTGCTGGTTAACAGGTTTGTCCACGATAACCAATGGGCCGGGACCATACCACGAAAAACACCCCCACAGCAGTACACTGCCCGGCTGCAGCAATACACACACACGGCCATCAGACTGACGAATCGTGTATCTGGAATCATTAGTCTATAGGACCCGTTTCAATTGATCTATCGTCCACGATAAATGTTCATTACACCATGCTAAACGACGAGTAGCATTCCGGGTGGAAATGAAATGCTTATGAGTAGCCGCACGACCACGGTAACCAATGGAATGAAGTTATCTGCGAATGGTTCATGTACATACCGAGGTTCCAGCATTTTTATTCACCTGTACACTGAGCTCTTGCGCAGTTTTCCGTCGATTAGCTGTAACGACTCTCCTGAGGCTTCAACGTCCTCTATCACTTATTTTCTTTGGTCTGCAGGTACATTTTGCTGCTTCAGGCAAGCCATATGTCTTCCACTTATTCAGTACATCCAAAACAGTTCACTTGGGTATGTTCAAACGCCTCTCGGTTTCTCTTATGGACAACACACTAATTTAACACCCAGCAATCTTTCTTTTCTCAAAGTCAGTTGTCTCCCGCAGCGACATTTTCACTCAAAGTCAGAGTGCGATATGATCGCGGTCAACTGCAGGCTTGTTTTTATACCGTTTGCAGCTGGTACCGCGCATCTTGCAAAGGTCGTCCGTGAAAATCCGTACTTTGTTTCTACTTCCGAAATACCATGGCCCATCTCACGAGCGCCATCTATGGCACCGCGTTGAAAATCGCTTAAATCGTTATTACTTGTCATTCTCACGCCGAATACAGCTCTGACAGCTGGCAAGGATGTCTATCGCTTTATATACGCACTGGCGGACGCAACCGAGTACGCGTATAGGTGACGTTGCTATGTATTTTGCATAAGCTCGTCTGTACCAGTGTTTCTGGCACTTCAGTGTGTGTGTGTGTGTGTGTGTGTGTACTTTCAAAAACATTGATAAGCAATATCAAAGAATCGAAAGTTAAAAATCAAAATTAGAAAATTGAAAATAAAAAATCAGAAAGATCTATATGTTCGCGCAATGCAGCTTGACTTAATTGCGATTTAATTATATGCGCTGTATAGTATGCGAATGAAGTACCAAATACAAATTCTCTCCAAGTAATTGAAATTTCGTAATGAGCCGTACTAATTGAGAACGTGATAAAAATGAACTTAAGAACTGTAAAAACATGGTTCAACGCACTTCTGTTGTTAATTGGACTCCTATTCAGAATTTTTGTATTACCTAATTTTATTCTTAGCTTAATGTTCTTTCTATTTTTATAGATCTTAAGTTCATTTTTATCAAGCTCTAAATTAGTATGGCTCATTACGGAATTTCAATAGTTTGGAGAGAATTTGTATTTGGCACGTCAGTCGTATACTATGTGTGTGTGTGTGCGTGTCTGTGTGTGTGTTACAGGCAGAAACCGAGATCGGAAAGATCGCGAACTTCCCGGGGCAAATCACGATGTGCCTACTAATTTCGGGCAAATCCCGATTTGCCGTTGCATAACGGAATGTATCTGGGCAAATCGCGATGTGATCATCTAACATTCAGCACATCTCGAAAAACTTATCTCTGCAGACTATTATATACAGTATATTTTTTATAGATATATTCACTCACGGACAATGAAATTTGCACACCCAAAAGAAAACATGCTACAACCGCGAAACTTTGCAAATAGCTAGAGTGCGTGCTGGTATGCAAATGATCCACGTTTGGTGCGAGTGCGCATGACCACATACCCTGTGGTGGCGCTGCAAGCGCGAACCGGCAGCCTTTTAAACCGGATTGTAGTTGATGCCCCATGGAAGTGAAAAGTACCTGCCGACGCAAGCAAGAGTACAGAGTGACAAGAATGCCGGTTAGACACCAGAGACGTCGATTTACGCAACTTACGGACTTTGAGAGAGGCCTGATCATCGGGCTGAAAACCGCAGGACGGTCGGCGCGCCGTACAGCCCTCCATGTGGATCGTTCTGACTATACCGTCCAACTGTGTTGGGAGCACGTGACGCTACTGACACACGGCGGAGAGGCTCCGGACGGACCAGGAGGACCACCGGTAGAGAGGATCGACGGATCGTGCGCCAGGCACGAACGGATCCCACGGGGACCCGGTCTACTGTACAAGAAGATGCAACAGCTCCTGTGTGCACACGGACCATTTCCCGACGCCTCGCGGAAACAAATCTGCGATCCATGTGTCCATTACGTGTGCTGCCATTAACACCGGAACATCGCCAGTTCAGTGTGTAGTGGTGCATGTCAAAGCGGAGTGTGGTGTTTACCGATGAGTGACGTTTCGTTTTGGGGACAGATGATCATCGTGTCCGGGTATAGAGGTCCCAGGGTCAACGGCACAATCCGAACCTCGCTATCGCGTGCCACACCTCTCCCCCTGCAGGCATTATGGTCTGAAGAGCCATTGCCTACGATAGCCGATCAGCTGTAGTTAGTGGTACGTGGATCATTGACGGGACAGCGGCAAGTTGATTAGATCCTAGGGCCCCATGTGCCCCATTCCTATCCGGGATTTCAGGTGCACTATATGAGCAGCATAATGCCCTCCAGCACGCGGCTCGGCTTGCCCAGGACTGCCTACGTCATGTCCAGACAATTTCATGGCCTGCCCGCTCCACACACATGTCACCCATGGAGCATGTGTGGGACTAGTTTAAACGCTGGCTGCGGCCGTGCAGCACTATCCGGGATTTGGAGCACATGTTCAACACATGTGGGCCAGTCTGCCACAGGACAACATCAGGCGTCTGTTCGCCTCCATGCCGGACCGTACTGAAGCATGTATCGCTGCACGAGGCGGTGCGACGCGCTATTGAAGATGACCTAACTGCATGCCACAAATCCCTTTGTAATTGTCCTGCAGCTCTGTTTTTCCACCATGTGTATCATTCATCTGTATCACTACATCCATAAAATTTCCGTTCAATCCGATGCTTCCTTCTTGGTGCGCAAATTCCATTGTCCGTGAGTGTATTTCATCGCCAGACTGGCAGGAAGTCAGAATCCAAACACCACTCCGTTCCACCAATCTATCTTAAGCACAAGTGCTGTACAATATCATTATTTCACTTCATAGGATTTTAATTCACAAATTTTAACATCTTTCTTACAGAAGAGACGTTTATTTCTGTAGTTTCTTAATCTTTTAGTAATGTTTTATGTTCTTCAATTTAATGTAATTAAATTCTTTCTTTCGTAATGTTTCAAGTTGTAATTTAAAAAAATTCTAAAATAAATTTCGGAGTAAAATTGTATGGTAAATACTTTTTTATTTGCATTATTCTTTACATTTTAATTTTATATTTCAATAAATTGATTAAAAACCTTTGAAGCAAATATAAACGTAGGATGGTTCCTTGAATTGGTTGAATTGCGATTTGCTCGTGGATCATCGGTGAGATCTCGATTTGCCCGGGCACATCCCGAAATATCAAGACACATCGGGCTTTGCCCGAAATCGGTAGGCGCATCGCGATTCGCCCAGGCAGATCGCGATCTGTCCGGAATTCGGCATTTTCTCGTAACATATGTAAGTATTAGTGGAGCCTAGTACTTATGTACGCATTTATTATTGACACAATGCTTTTAAAATAACTAAAGATTTAGAGATTGATGTGTCAAATTTAAAAGTAACTGATGCCTATATCTACCTTGGACAACAGATATCAAACAAGGGCTGCATCGAAGAAGAAATTAGTGGAAGTATAAAAATTTGGCTGTATTGTGTTTGGAAGAAAGAGTACAAATTTAAGAAACAATTTACCATTATGTCTTAAAAGAAAAGTATTTAATTATTGCATCCTTCCAGTTCTTACTTATGGATCAGAGACAGACCATAACTAAAGCAGACATACAGAAACTGCGAATGAAGCATCTAGAAAAGAAACATAGGAAAAGGAACTCATATTTCAGAAAAATGAGAAGAGTTGATGACATCATAATCAAAGCGGATCCGGACATAATCCCCATAACCCAAAATCCAGAAAACACCAAAATCCCGACAACCCAAGTTCCAAATTTCAGTATTTCTTATTATAATAAATCAAATAATAGATCAAATATTATTATATAAATATTAATCAAAAACACTATTAACTAAAATTAAAATAATGCTCCAAGCTAAAAATAAAATATCATGTCAAAAAGAATTTAAAAAACTTGAGTAAGATTTCAGTATTTCTTATTAAAATAAAAATTGATTAAATATTATTATATAAATATTGATCAAATAATGCTATTAGCTAAAAATAAAATAATGCTATTAGCTAAAAATAAAATATCACGTCAAAAAGAATTTGAAAGATTATCTGGTATTCCAAATGTAACGTTTAATTAAGGCATGATTTCATCAGGTGTTTCACTTTCGGGATTTTTGAATTTTATTAATTTTGGATTGTCGGAATTTCGGCTGTGGGGATTTTGGTAGTGCCAGGATATTGGACGGGTCGGGATTTTGGGTAGCCGGGATTTCGGCTGTCGGGATTCTGACCCAAATCCTGATCAAAATAATGACCCTCAAGTTGCAATGAGCTGGAAATATTGCTGGGAGAACTGACCAGCGTTGGGCAACTCAAATACTAATCTGCATACCAAGGGACAGGAAAAGACCCAAAAGAGGATCATGTGGGAGATGAGATTAAATTCGAAAGCATGCCGAAGAGACATAGATGAAAACTGCTTAACGCAGAGAGCTACAGAAGGAATTTGGGGAGACTTTCATCCAGCAGTGGATTGAGAATGGTTGGGGATGATGATGATTTATTAAAAATATGCTCATACAAAATATATGTATTAAGTGGTTATTGAGATGTATTGTTGTCTAAACAAAACTACATGTGTATTGCGCTAGTGAAAATTATTAATGATCGGAAATCGACTGAAAAAGTGTGTAAAAAATTCTAAAGAGAAAACAAAATTAAATTCTAAAACCAGTCACTTGTTAAATGTATGGGAAATTATAACAGAAACATTATGGGAGCTTTCACAAGTTCATTAAAATCAGCTTTTAATGAAGGTAAAGATAGAAGCAGTTAATTTCTTAAAGGTGTGTGACTGTCAGTAAATATACACTGTTTTCCATAAATTAAGCAAAAAAAAAAAAAAAAAAGCACGAAAATCACGATGTCTGAAAATAGCTGATGAAATATTACGAAATTTGGTGAAAATCTGCATCGTATTGTACCGCAGAGAAAGACCCTAAAACATTTCATAAAAAAATTCCTCATTTGGACGAAATGACCACATCATTTGCATATATCGCATGGGTGTACCCACTCGAGATATGGAAATGATGTTAAACTGGAGCCGATGACGTCACAGCAACATGGATGGCAATGTGTGGTCTCGGGTGGAAGTGTCGAATTTGTTGTTGTGCTGGGAAACTGTTCAGCGAAGGCCGAAAATGGCAGGTTCTTGCCGTTGGCAGTTTAATCGCCATTTGGATGCGTTTCAGAGAGGAAGAACTGTAGGCCTGAGTGAAGCGAGATGGTCTACACGTCGTATCGCTGCACATGTGCAAACGGCATGCACAAACTGTTGGACGCTGTTGGCATCAGTGGCTACAGGAAGGTTCGTACGTGCATCAGAGCGACAGTGGTGCAGTCCAACAGACGTCAGCACGCTTGGACCGGCGGATTGTTCGATACTCTCCTTCGTCACCAAAAAGCACTGTAGCCGATATTCGACGTGCTGTGTCATCGGCCATGGACGTCGACCCGAATTGTAAATCGAAAGCTATATGTGACAAACCTGCGCAGTAGCCAACCGTTACGACGACTGCCATTGACGGACAGCCATCGCAGTGCTCGTCTATCTTGGTGCCAAAGTCATGCGAACTGGGGTCATGAACGGACCACTGTGATCTTCAGTGATGAATCTCGTTTTTGTCTATGTACTGACCATCGACGGATCCGTGTCAGGCGACAACCTGGTGAGAGAACGGACCCCGGTTTCGTTTGGCACCGCCCGTCAGGCAGGCATCATGGTATGGGATGCTATTGCGCATGACAGCAGGTCACCTCTTGTCAGCATCACGAACTCACTGACAGCTGCATGATACGTGCGCGAGGTTCTGCAGCTCAATTTGATACCGTTCCTGATGATCTACTAAACCCCATTTTTCCAGCAAGATAACGCCCGTATGAACACCGCTCGGGTCTCCAGACAATGTTTTGCAACATGTTGAAACACTGCCATGGCCAGCAAGATCGCCCGATTTATCCCCAATCGAAGACCTATGGGACTACTTTGAACGTCGTCTGCAATCGAATCGGCCTGCGCACGATCTCGAGGAATTATGGGAGCGAATCAACCGTGCTTGGTGTTCCATCCCTCAGGACGATATCTGTCGACTGTATGACTCATTGCCGCGCCGTATTGCTGCCCTGCTAACGTTCGCTGAGAGATCAGCTACATTTTCCTGTTGTGTTGCTTTGCCATGAAGTGACGCAACGATTGTCATTGCTACAAATTTTGAAGATGACAATCCGATTTTTGGCGTAAATGTGACAAGGATGGTAAGTCAGATAATTTCCAAAAACTTGAAAATTTTCATCGTCCTGGAGCGGGACCAGAATCCGCGTCTACCAGAAAACGCCCGGGTATGTTAACCATGGGCTTTTCGGTTATAGGTTAGCATACCGGGGCGTTTTCTGGTAGACGCGGATTCGGGTCCCGCTCCAGGACGACAAAAATTTTAAGTTTTCTGATATTATCTGACTTACCATCCTTGTCACATTTACGCCAAAATTCGGATTGTCATCTTCAAAATTTGTATTATATGGAGTAATCCCGTATTTCTTTCATGAATAGTCATTGTTATTCACAAAATATATTTCTTCATAAGCTATCACCGGACATTATTTCGTCTAGTTCTACATAAACATAACAACACCGCATTGCAATCTGCGTACATTACGAGAACCGGA
Organism: Macrothele yani; assembly: GCA_039090855.1. NCBI lineage: Eukaryota > Metazoa > Arthropoda > Arachnida > Araneae > Macrothelidae > Macrothele > Macrothele yani. The sequence goes on from CM077002.1 coordinate 132,104,556, forward strand.
TACTAAATGTGATAAATGTGATTACAAAAATGCATTTTTGATGCTATGAAAACGGTAAATCGTAGCGAAATTTTGGTTCCTCTCGTGCTCCCAGGTGAAGGAAGGGGTGTTACCTGTAATTAAAAAGAGCTTTTAAATGATGCATAACACGATGGAGTGTAAAATGTAGATATCCGAGACCAAAATGTAGCAATCTTCCTCTCTAACACACTTGCGATTCAGATTTTCTTTCATCTTGTAAGAAAGTTTTTGCTGCCTTCAAAGATTTAAGCAATAAATAGGACACTTTTGTGGAAGGTATTGAATAAATATGGTGTTACTGGGAATCTACTTAATAGTGTAAAAGACATGTATGCTGGTAGTAGAGCTTGTGTATGAGTGAATGGTGTTTTATCAAAATGGTTTTCTATTGGTGCAGGAGTCAGAAAAGGTTGTGTAATGTCACTATGGCTGTTAAATATATTTATGGACGCGTGCATGCGTGATGCCAAAATAGATGATAGTGGTTTATGTCTTGGTGATATCCGTGTGTGCAGATTGCTCTATGCTGATGACACTGTCCTGTTGGCACAGAGCAAGAGTGATTTGCAGGGTATATTGTCCCAGATGTACGACGTTTGCATGAAATTCAAACTGAGTATAAATAAGGTAAAAACCAAAGTTATGGTCTTTGAGAAAGGAACTAGTAGCACTGAATGTAATGTAAGCATAAATGGCGCTGTGATTGACCAGGTGAGTGAGTTTGTGTATTTAGGAAGCATGTTTGACAGAGAGAACAAATTGTATGGTGAACTTAGTAGGCGAGTGAATTCTTCATTGAAAGTCATAGCAGCTCTGGGAGGTTTTCACAGGAATGATGGGTTCTCTAGGGAGTACCGCTTGCATGTGTATGAAAGTACAAGTGTTCCTACTCTGATGTATGGTAGTGAAATCTGGGTCCTACAGAAGAAACGTAGAAGTCGTTTGTGTGCTGGAGAAATGCGTTACTTACGGGGGGGGGGGGGTTGTGGCATAACACGGTCTGATTGTGTGAGGAATGAAGATGTGTTGCAGTTCTGTGATGTGAAGCAAAGTGTTGTTAGCAAGGTGGAGACTAATATGCTTCGGTGGTTTGGCCCATGTTGAAAGAATGAGTAATGAGATGCCTACTAAGAAAATCTGTTTAGCCCAAGTGGCAGGACGGAAAGCCAGAGGAAGGCCAAGGAAGGCATGGGTGGATTAGATTAAGGAGTGTCTGCGTAAGAAAAAGATTATGAGTATGAAGTATAAATGATCTTGTGTACGGCGTGTAATGGATATCAGTGAAGCCCGAGTTGAATGTCGATATCGCTGTAAATGGAGAGGTTTGATACGACAACAGTAAGTAAAAATATCTGGTAGTTTGTATTTCTTCGGAGTGGAAGCTGCCCTTTTGAGCTCCATAGTTCTTTGCCCAGTTTTCTCGCTAAAGTGCCTGCTGCTCCTGAATTTTGTGTTCTACGTGTGCATAAGGGAATGTACTACATTTCTTGCTACTTTTTTGAGTGGAGGGTTCATGTTTCCTAGAAATTTCTTAATAATATTGCCTGATGACCGCGCCCTACTGCGTTCTGCAGTGTGCGTCCTGTGTCCGTGTTCCAGAGCCTGCTGTTCTTTACCTGTGCTCCTCGTTCCAGCAATAAGCTGCCAGCATTCTTCCCAGCTGCTTTTCAGCGCGAGTAAGTGACTTTTATGCCAATATTCCTTCCTTTTTTATCTCGGTGGGTATGTTTACCATACGCCCCTAGTGACTCGCCTTGACTGTCTTCTGTGTTCTCATCAGCGTTCCTTTACGTTGCCTGCCATGTTCGTCTCCCTGTGCTCTTTTACCCGTCTTCCGTATCACGTCATCTTCCATTAGTAGTCCTCGGGTGACGTCATTTGCTCCTTGTTGTGCCATCACTCCATCGGATTTCCGTGTGACGTCATTGTCCGTCATCTCGCCTTCGTTCACCTGTGCACTGTGCCTTCCCCACCTTCACCGTTTATTTTCCACGTGATTGTGCTCTCTTCCGCCGCTCATGGCCTGTGCCGTATCAACGGAATATCTTTCGCTACTTACGCCTCCACCTGATGTATTGCTTCAAGACAAATCTCAGCCATCTTCGTCTGTCTTCAATGCCACACAATCCCCGCTTTTGCCTTCATGCCTGGATTTCCTTGTTACTCGTCAGGATTCTGTGCTTACTGTTCATCTTCCCGAATCTTCACCCAGAGGTAAGTCATTACTTACCTCTTTAGCTTTAGAGGCGAAATATGTTGCCCTCCCCAATACCAAACTTAATGTGCACCTATCAGCTCTTCACGAAATTGTTTCTCCGGATGCCATTACTCATGTAGCCTGCAAGTCAAATTCTGTGCTTATTTTTTTCCTCTCTCGCTCAAGTCGAGCGGGTTTTGTCTTCTGCTATTAGTGTTGGTGATCAAAGTTTGTTCGCCGTTCCTCTCGCACAGTGCTCTATCCTAGTCGGTATGTCTCCGGTTCCACCGGAGATTTCTGATGATGTTCTCCATAGTTTTCTTTCTCACTGTAGCCAAGTTATTGATCCAATCCGCACGCCACCTGCTGCGATGGACGAGCAAAGCGCTCGTCCGTGCCTAAGTTTTCGCCGAGAAGCTCTCGTTGTATTTCCTGATGAGACCTTTATTCTTACCTGTCCGACCACATTCAAAGTGGTTTGTGGTAGACACATCCGCACCATACATGTTAATACCTCTCAACACTGCTTAACTGTAAATCGCCTACCCACCTTTGTGCTGCATATCGAGCGAAGGGCACTGCCTCGATGCCTGTATCTACTGGCCCTTCGACTTCTATTACATCTTTTGTACAGCCATTTCAGTCTGCACCACAGCCGTTTTTTCCGTCTGCTTATACTCCATAATCTCTGCCAGGTGGGTTATTTCCACCTACTGGATCACGTCCTCCTCTCATCGCTGTTTCAGCTCCCTGCACATCGCTGGGTTCTTCTTCTTTACTACATTTTTATCCACCTCTTCATTAGCTCAGCCTGCTCATATAAGTTTGTGCTCAACTACCTATTCTGATGATATCTCCCCTGCGGAGATTCCAGTCTCCCTTGTCTCATCACTTTTGTAGCCTTTGATAACTTCTTCTTCGTTAAGTTACCTGCCTTCTCAGATGGGTCCTTTTCCTGTGTTGTTCCCAGCCTCTTCTGGATTGCATGGTTCTTCCACTGCTGTCGCCTGCTCCACTACATCCATTGAGGACTCTATAGTATTATTTCCACATGCACTCTATGCCACGTCCTCCTCTGGGCTCGCCCACACATAGTCCGGCTTCTGCCACTCCTTGTCACGTCATCCTCTGGGATCGTCCACACATAGTCCAGCTTCTGCCACTCCTTGACACGTCCTCCTCTGAGCTCGCTTACACATAGTCCTGCTTCTGTTACTATCCCTCCAGCCACCCTGCCAACTCCCTTGGATCCATTTGCACAGCTCTCCTCCTCACAACGCCGCTTTCTTCTTACAGTATCTCGGGAAGAAATTCTGGATTGGGGGGGGGGAATACCGTCCTTCAGTATCTTGATTTTCTTCAGTATCCTCCACCTCGTGGGCGAGACTTCAGTTCCGAGGGAGAAATTTCAAGCTGCCCAGCTTGAAAGGATCGACGCTCTCGAACTTTTCGAGCTCGAGTCTTCCGACTCCGTCTGTGGTGCTCCTCTTCGTCATCTTCTAGCAGTACCTCAGATGTTACTCCCGTTATTTCTTCCACTCCGTCTGTATGTGTTTCCCCTTCCCAACCTATTGACGCTGTTACTTCATCGTCTGTGCCTCCTGTTGTCCGGGCATCCGTTTCTGCTCCCGCAACACCAATCCCTGATCCTTCCGTTCTGCCACAGCTGCCTGAACTCACCAACTCTCTAGCTTCCCCCTCAGTGATTGCCCAGTGCTTCCCGTCCGTCCCTTGGCTGCATCATCCTTCTGACTGTGTCCAATCTTCTGTGTCAGATGTTTTGCTTCACGACATATCTTGATTGTCTGTTATGTCTTCTGCTGCCACCTGCTCTACTACATCCATTGAGGATCCTTAAGTGCAACATCCGCAACCGTTCCTTGACCAGTTGTCTTCTGTTCCACCTCCTATTACTACGTACTTATTAGGAGCCGTTCCTAAGAAACGTACTTCTCGCTCCTCTCAGTGCAAACGGAAACTTCGCGCCAAAACCACAGATCCTTCAGCAGCTCCTGTTCTGTCTGTTCCATGCTCTCCACTTCCACCGCAACCACGTCCACAAGACTTTGCGAACAATGCTGACTTCATGGATGCCTTCACTCTTTGGGAAGAACCGATCTTTATTATTAGGTGAACTCTGCTCTTGTCACTTGAACTCTTCGTGTATTATTCATCATGCTTATTGTGCCATTGTCTTGTACCGCCTCTGTTTTATGAGTGCGGCCTGCGTGCCCACGGCCTCTGTGTATCATCCTTACCTTATGTATATTTCCAGTTTCACTGCTCTTAAGTCCTAGATTATCATGCACTTGTTGTTATCTACAGTCCCGCTATCTGATTGTGGCCTGCGCGCCAACGGTTTTACGCATCGTATTTGCATTACGTTTTTCCATGTGATTACCTGTCAAGCCCGTGATTGTATGTGTTATGTAAATTTCACGATTTCAGCTCATGTTTTCGTTTTACTTTATATTAGTGTCATACTTCCATGCCTTTTGTTCTGTACTGATATTTTTCTAGTGTAGTGCTATGTTGTTCTTTTTCCATGTATGTGCCCAATTTTTCACGTTCTTCTTCTTGTTGCCCTGTTTCTATGTACCATTTTGTATTTTGCCTTGGGATTTTTTTTCTTGTTTCGTCCTCGCAACATACGTGCGGCCTGAGAGCCCCCGTTCACTATGTATGGTCATATTTTCCCATGCATGTTTCCTGTACTTACGTATACTTCTCCATGCTCGTTGTAGTATTTGCTCCTGTGATTCTGCATTAGTGCTCATGAATTCCTTTAATGTTTCAATTTGTAAGTGCCCATGTTTTCAAATTACTGTTTGCACTCTTCATGTATACTCCATGTCATGTCCGCGCTTCCTTTGTCCTGTGCTCATGTTTTGTGCCCTGATTTACTGTACACTCCTAGTTTTACAATAAAGCGATTTTGAAATTATATTTCTTTTTGGAGCTAACCTCTGAATCTCAGAGAACAGCTTAGTGATATGTATGTATGTATGTATGTATGTATGTATGTCCTATACCGTGCAAAATAATTTTGACAAGCTATTTTATTCCCAGAATTGTAATGTGATCGCCAGTTGATGTCGGAAACCCACGTAAACCGGTTTCATCAGCTGTGAGGGGGTGTGACTGTTAGAACTTGATAGTAAGAATGTGGTTTGACCGGTTTTAAACAGGAAATACGCACTTCAGCTTGCTTCAGTTGTGAGCTTTCGTGTGTGACAGGTGGATGTTAGTTTTTGCTCTCTGTGAGTACGTGTTTTTTTTGTTTTTGTTTTTTTTTGATTGGAGGTTTAACGACCACCGTGAGCAACTCAGTGGGCTATAAGCAGTCGCCCGTCCCTAATTTAGGGTCACTGGTTCCAGGGAAGGGAGAGAACCAGTGCCGTAAGACAAACACAACATGCATGCCTCACCGGGATTCGAACCCAGACCCCGTTCGGACGAATGATCAGAGGCCATCGCTTAGACCACTGCGCCACCGGGGCGGCGAGTACGTGTTGCTTTCGTGTATTGAAAATTGGATATTTCTTCAAGGAAGCGTGCAAAAATAATTTCTCTGAAGGATCACACTTCTAGGACAGTGAGAGATATCGCTTCTGCAGTTGGTGTAGGCAAATCAAATGTATCAAGACTGCTTACACAATACAATGCATCTAGATCATCGTCTCCAAAAAGGAGAGGTAAATGTGGAAGAAAACGGAAAACAACTCCATGAACCGATAAATATCTAATCAGAAATAGTAAAATGAATCCAAAAGAAAACAAGCACCGACTTTCAAAGAGATTTATTGGCTAGTGGTTGTGATGTTAGTGATTCAACTGTACGCCGTAGGCTTCTGGAAGTTGGCCGGAAGGCAAGAAGACCAACGAAAAGACAATATTTGAATGCGAAAATGAAGATAAAACGTTTAACATGGCCCAAAAAATATAAATCATGGACTGCTGACGACTGGAAAAAGGTAATTTTCAGTGATTAAACTCATTTATTTGTGCAGTGTTACCAAGCAAATGTCGTTAGACGAAGCAACTGTGAACCCTTAAGACCTCAGCATGTCAAACAAACTGTAAAACACCCTCTGAAACAGATGCTTCGGGATTTTTTCACATCAAAAGCTTAGTTCCTGTTCAAGGTATGATGAATTCAGCCAAGTACCTAGAAATATTACAACGTAGGATTGTTCCATTCTTGCAAACTTTTGACGGGGCATTTCAACATGACTTGGTCCCATGTCACAATTCGAAATTGGTCAAGAATTTTATGCTGGAAAATCAAATTCGTTTGCTTGATTGGCCCTGGAAATTCACCAGACTTAAATCCCATAGAAAACTTGTGGAATATTTTGAAGAGACGTTTAGGTAAAATGGACTGCACAACCAAAGAACGCATGATAACGAATGCTATAAAAGTGTGGTTCCACGATTATGAAGTCCAAAATATGTGCACTCAATTAGTGGAGTCAATGCCAAAACGAATTCAAGAGGTCATTCCTGCTAAAGGAGGACATACTAATACAGGTATTTATCAGTGTATATCAAGGCATAGAATGATATAAAGGCATAGTTTTGGAAAAAAGAGTGATTTTAAACTTTGTCCCAATTAATTTGCACAGTATAGTATGTATGTATGTATGTATTGAGGTCAGATTTTAGTTTGGCATGCGCAGATAGATTTTCGTAGCTATATCTCATTTCATCGGTGCCAGGGTCGTTTCTTACGTTCGTCTAAATCTGAGTAATGTATTTCAACAGTTTCGTTTTTCGAAAACAATATACACTGACGGAAAAAAATCCCAACACCACGAAAAAATAGTTGTAGAGGAATGAAATGGCTGCAATACGTTTGTATAGGTAACATATTTAATCGATTAAGGTTTCAAGATCACAGCTTAATGTAAGCGCGAGAAGAGCCATTTTAAATGTGAAATGCTGGTACATTAATAATCGGTGTAACCGCCAGAATGTTGAATGCAAGCACGCAAACGTTCATGCATTGTGTCGTACAGGTGCTGGATGTCAGTTTGTGGGACGGAGTTCCATGCCTGTTGCACTTGGTCGGTCAATACAGGGACGGTTAATGCTGGTTCGGGGTGACGCTGGGGTTGTCGTCCAATGATGTCCCATACGTGCTCGATTGGAGAAAGATCTGGTGATCTAGCAGGCCACGGCAAAATGTCGGCACTCTGTAGAGCATGTTGGGTTACAACAGCGGTATACGGGCGAGCGTTATCCTGTTGGAAAACACCCCCTGGAATGCTGTTCATGAATGGCAGCACAATCACGAGACCGACGTACAACTGTGCCGTCAGGGTGCGTGAGATAACCACGAGAGTGCTCCTGCTCTCATAGGAAATTGCTCCCCAGACCATAACTCCAGGTGTAGGTCCAGTGTGTCTCGGCCGCAGGCAGGTTGGTTGCAAGCGCTCACCTGGCCTCCTTCTAACCAACACACGGCCATCATTGGCACCCAGGCAGAACCGACTTTCATCAGAAAACACAACAGATCTCCACTCCGTCGTCCAATGAGCTCTAGCTTGACACCACTGACGTCGCAAACGACAGTGGTTTGGAGTAAGTTGAATGCACGCTACAGGGCGTCTGGCTCGGAGCTGTCCTTCAAGTAACCGATTTGTAACAGTTTGTTGTGTCACTGTGGTGGCAACTGCAGCTGGAATTGCTGCCGCAGACGCGGTACGATGCGTCACGGCCATACGCCGTACACGGCGGTCTTCCCTCTCAGTGGTGCCACGTGGCGGGCCGGAACCCGGTCTTCGCCAGTACCTTCCTGACCAAGTCGTTCTGCCAACAATCATGCACAGTGGCTATATTGCTGCCAAGTCGTTCTGCAATATTGCGGAAAGAAAAATCCACCTTCTCGTAGCCCTATTACACGACCTCGTTCAAACTCCGTGAGCTGTTGATAATGGCTTCTTCGTCTTCCTAAAGGCATTCTTGACTAACATCAACACACTAAGTCGAATCTCAACGATAACTAACGCTCACGAACGTTACAGCGCGTATTTACAGCAAACCTGCTTTGCATGTTCCGAGGGACGCTACTAGCGCCACACGTATGCGCCGAGTGCGAAATTAGCATAGACGTCATCTTGCAGATATACTCTCACCGCCTACTAACTGTCGTTTATCTAACACAACCCCTTCTTGGTGTTGGGATTTTTTTCCGGCAGTGTAATTATAAATATTGTTTTCGAAAAACTAAACAGTTGAAATACTATTGCCACCGCCAAAGTTTAGTAAATATTTACTTTTATGACTCACATATCTCCTTTCATTGGTTTTACTGCAATAAAATTCATTAACCACTCAATTTCAGGTCCACTTAGTGTGTACCGGAAGGAGGCTCTGTGTGGTCGCGAGTGACCAGAATAAGTGCAGTGCGTTGAATGTAAATAAATGTATACCTTTGAATCACTCGTTTCATTTCACACCCACAAAGATCGTGGCACGCGAAAGATGCGTAGCATAAATTAAGAGGAGTGCGAAGGTACTGTCTGTATTTGTTTTGTTTTTAAGTTTGCCAATGCTCTGCAGTTCTAGGACATTTCCAAATCTTTTTTTTGCATTGCTTGGCATACCGCTACAAAAGGAAGATTATAAATTATTTTCCACTGAGATTACTGGGCAGCGTTATAATAAATTTGCTGTCCTGCATTTAAAGAACACCATAAGTTCTGTTCCGAAAATTATGTCCACCACAAAAGAAATACGACCAATGCAAACTGGAGTTTAACTGCGTCTCTGAAGAAAACTGGAACCATGTTTATCGAGTGTGAAAAATACATGAGTTAAATATTATCTAAAGAGTTGTATTGCGCTGGAGTTGAAAGTACAGCGCAGATATCTTGTGTGGTCCACGAATGCCATATGAAGCGTGTGATGACGTCACAAAATCGGAACACTGCGGATTTCTCTGAAATATTACCTGAGGTTTGAGCCTGGATGATAAGAGTGTATACGGATGCTCTCCCTGCCTGTGTAGAGGAGTGAGTTCAAATAAGCATTCAGTGCCTTGCTTTGTTTTTGCTCCTTTTCTTCTTTTTTTTTTTTTTTTTTCTGAATGGGATCAGACCAAACACTACGCCTGACAGCAGTGAGATATTTGGGCGTTTCGTTTTCGATTTGATTTGCTTTTATGGCTTCGAGTTCGTCATGTGGGGCGAGCCGCTGACACCGCAGATGAAGCCCCTCGCGACACGTCGGAAGCTTTTCCCCACATCTGTTGGGGAAGAAAGACGAAGCCACAGTTGTGGCCAAAAGAAGCGGTAAGAGCAAACGTTAAAAGCGATTTTTCGTGTGCGTTTCCTTCTGCGTAAAAAGAAGATCATGCATGTTTTTTGCATTCACATCTGAAGTCTAGGGGGAAAATTCAGTTATGGTAAACGGGAGTTGAGCAAGTATTGCTTTCATTCCATTTCCCAGGGTTACCTTTTTTCGCTGCACAGGTGAAAATCATTAAAAAAAAGGAAAGAAAGCCTGTTTTGCGTCATGCTGAAGTGAAAAATTCAGTAGCTTTTTGCTGTGTTTTTAAGTATGTTTTAAACTTTCACCCGGGCAAAGCAAGGAAAAATGCCGAAAAAATTGAGTTCAAAAAATGGGACGAATTGCGCCAAAACTTCATTTATTTATTTGACTATTTCATTTTGTCCGAATTCTCGTAACATTACTAATTGATATATAATATTAAAGAAACATAGGTATTTATCCGTTTTGCCAACTGCTTAATAAATTATGTCTGTAGTTTTCTTTTTCCCCTTAATAAGTTACTGTTTTAATGTTTGTTCATTACATTCACTTTAAAGAACAATTTCTAACGGCTTAACTCTCGAAACGTCAGCCTGTCTAAACGTAGGAAAATATAACATTATATGCATATAACCCAGCCTTGTCGGAACTATAAAGCTAGTTTTTCAAGCAACTGCTTCCGTTTTAACATAAACTAACATCTCGATTAATATGACGCTTAACTTATGCACTGTAAAATTTCTTAAATCGCTGCATTGCAGTCACTGGAAAAATCCGATTGCGCAGTAACCATTCCAAAAGTCGAATGCAATTTTCAATTCAAATCCGCTAAAAATAGAATATTATATATATATATATATACACTATATTGATAAAAGTCACCGGACACCTAGAAGAGAAACGCAACATAGCATTTATTGACATACTTTAGTATGGTGTCGGTCCACCTTTGGCCTTAATGCATGCACTGACCCTTCCAGACATGCTTTTGACAAGGTTTTGGAACACAGCGATAGGTATGCGCTTCCATTAAGTACATAATGCTGCTGCTAACTGTTACTTAGTAGTAAGCCTCGGTTCCAAACTTCTGATGCGGCGCTCTAATTCCTTCCATAGGTGCTCTGTGGGATTAAGATCAGAGCTCTGTGCTGGCCAGTCCACACACGATACGGAATTATCGTCAAACCACGCTGTCACAGTATTTGCTTTATTGCTCGGTACATTATCCTGCTGGTAACAAAAAGGATCGGTTCTATAGTACTGCCCTAGTGTTGGTAGGACATAATTGTCCGGAATGTCGAGGTAAACGTGCTGGTTAACAGGTTTGCCCACGATAACCAATGAGCCGGGAACCAAACCACAAAAAACACTCCCACACGAGTACACTGCCAGCTCCTTACTTGACCGTAGGAACAGTAAACTGTGGTAAATAGCGTTCCACCGGCTGCAGCCATACCCAAACACGGCCGTGAGACTGATGGATCGTGTATATGGATTCATCAGTCCATAGGACCCGTTTCCATTGATCTACGATCCACCATAAATGTTCTTCACACCATGCTAAACGACGAGTAGCATTCCGAATGGAGATGAAATGCTTATGAGCAGCCGCACGACCACGGTAACCCATGGAATGAAGTTCTCTGCGAATGCTATATGTACATACCGAGGTTCCAGCGTTTTCACTTACCTGTACAGTGAGATCTTGTGCAGTAGTACTCCGTGGATTAGCTGTAACAACACTCCTGAAGCTTTGACATTTTCAATCGCTGATTTTCTTTATTCTGCTTGTATGTTTTGCAGCTTCAGGCACGCCATGTGTCTTCCACTTATTCAGTACATCCAAAACAGTTGACTTGGGTATGTTTAAACGCCTCTCGGTTTCTCTTATGTACAACCCACTAATATAATACCCAACAATCTTTCCTTTCTCAAAGTCAGTTCTCTCTCTCCGCGACATTTTCCCTGAACCTCACAGTGCGATATGATTGAGGTCAGCTGCATGCTTGTTTTTATACTGTCTGCAGCTGTACCTCGCATCTTAACAACACAGACGATCCATTCATTTTCTTTTGAAACAGTGTCCGGTGACTTTTGTCAATATAGTGTATATACAATATGTATATGAGAAATTGCGCAGCACTCTGGCATGACATCAGAAGGTAGGTGGCTTAAGTCAGTGGCAGTTAGCCGTCAGAAGGCTAAAAGTGTAAGTGCCGGCTTACATGGAATAAAGAAGAAGCAAATCCGCCACTGCATGCTGTAAGAGTTTCGTCGCGGTAGCACCCCGCCAGTGCTACAAGGAACATTACCAGTGCGTACCCCAATGCCATATCACATCGTCAGTGCTGTCGTTGTTTCGAACGGTTTCCAGAGGTAAATTGTTATCTGTCAGATCGTCTCAAAGACGGAAGACCCGCAACAATGGATATGGACATACTCGAGACCTTAGGGCAGACCGACTCAAGTATGACCACGCCGGAGTTTGCCGAACAGCTGGGGACTACGCACATAAGCATTATCATGCACCCGCATCAACTTGGGGAGGTACATAAGAGGGGATTTTGGGTACCCCATCAACTCACAGTTGTGCAGAAAACAAATCACATGAATGCATGTATTTCCCTGCTTGCACGTGACCATGTTGAACCGTTTTGGGAACGCATTGTGACAGGTAACGAGAAATGGGTCCTGTATGACAATGTCAGCGACTGGAAACAGTGGTTCGACCCTAAACAGAAGCGCATTCCGATCCCCAAAGCCGGCTTACACCCACGAAAGCTTCTGCTGTCTGTTTGGTGGGATATGCCAAGTGCTGCCGGACGTCACTACTATCACCTCTGATGTGTACTGCCGTTAGCTCGACGATCTGCTCCCATCGCTCTCATCGAAACGACCAGATCTGCTGAACCGTAACGGTGTCCTCCTACAGCAGGATGGGGCGAAACTTCATGCAACACGGATGACATGTCACCAGCTCAGGGATATCGAATGGAAGCTGCTGTCGCATGCAGCCTATTCCCCGGTCATTGCCCTAAGTGACTACCACCTTTTCAGGTCATTGCAGCATTTCCTTGACGGACAGCTGCTCACCAACAGGGACGATGTCAAACGCGCACTTACTCCTTTGTGTCCAAGCCACCACAACCTACAGGGACGGTATCCAATAGCTTCCCAGACGATGGAAGCAGGTCGTGGCAAACGATAGCGACTACATCTTGAACTGATTTATACTTGTACGGTAATTAGCACTTTCCTGTTGTCTTGCCCTTTCTGACATTACTTTCTTTCCAACCCAATATATATATACACTGCTGGCCACCCAAAATGCAACTCCAAGAAGGAAGCATCCGATTAGCTTGAAATAGGCAGCATGCGTCTCCCGCGAGATCACATGCAAACGATTAGCATTGCAGGGCATATGCAAATCATGTGCGACCGGCACGCCACCGAGAAGCACTATAAGAAGGGGGCACAGAAGGCGGGGTGTAAGTATTGGAAGTGTGTTGTGCTGCCGGACCTGTGCGTGGGAAGCTACCTGATACATCGTCGGAGAATACGACAGTCATTCCAGCACGTTTCGGAGTTCGACACAGGACGAATAGTGGCTTATCGCGACAGCGGTTTATCGTACCGAGACATCGGTGCTCGTGTGGGATGACATCCAGCCACAGTGAAGCGAGTATGGAATCGGTGGGTGCAGGAGGAACGGACGGACCGACGCGAGCGACTGCCGCATCCGCGGCACAACACCGAACGAGACGACCGGCATGTTGTGCGGCGGGCATTGACGGCTCGCAACGCCACATCACGAACGTTAGTGTAGGAATTAGGGTGAGTTGCGCAGCAACATGTGTCAGCTCCTACGGTTCGACGCCATCTGCAGGAGCGGGGACTTGTCGCACGGCGCCCATTGCTCCGATTACCATTGACGTTACACCACCGGTGAGTGCGGCGACAGTGGGCAGTTGAACGCCGCACGTGGACTACAGAATGGCTCGACATTGTCTTCTCCGACGAATCCCGCTTCTGCCTGCAACACCATGATGGTCGGATCCGCGTGTGGCGGCACCGCGGCGAAGGAAGCATCCGATTGGCCTGGTATGGCGATGCATAATGCTGTGTGACGCCTGCATTATGCATCGCCATACCGGTCCGTTGCCTGGCGTTATGGTTTGGGACGCAATTGGATATAACACCCGCACCCCTCTGGTACGCATCGTCGGTACACTCAACAGCCACCGCTACATCTCCGACGTTTTGGAGCCTGTAGTCCTCCCTTACCTGCAGGACCTGCCAGCGGCCACGTTTCAAAACGACAATGCGGGCCCGCACGTGGCACGCATCGTGCAAGAATTCTTCACGGCCCACCAGGTGTCACTGCTGTCGTGGCCCGCCTGTTCTCCCCATATGTCTCTCATCAAACACGTCTGGTCGCTGACCGGCAACCGAGTGGCCCGGCAAGCACCATCCGCGGCTACGCCTGATGAACTGTGGCAACGTGGGAAAGCAGCCTGGGCCGACATACCCCAAGCCCACATCCAAAGCCTCTTTCGTTCGATGCCGCGGCGTGTAGCGGCCATTATTGCCAGCCATGCGGTCACACCAACTATTGATGTCTGCGTGTTCCGCAAGTTGCACGGACCTGTAAGCTCAATCGTTTCATCTTTGTACCTGTTGTTATGTGTCCAGTAAATCTGGCTTTGCTATCTCGTGTCCTTCTTAGTGTTGCATTTTGGGTGGCCGGCAGTGTATCTATATCAAAATTGTAGACTGGATTCCAAGGGACAGGAAAAGACCGAACATGGAAGATGGGTGTATGAAGTTCGAAAGCAAGCAGGAGTGACATGGAGAATATTGGCGCAAGATAGAACGTTGTGGAAGAAACTTGGGGAGACCTTTATTCACTAGTGGGTGTAATGATGATGATGATATATACGCGTTATAGATTTGCAAATTAAGCATCTTAAGACATTTGCCTGGTTTTGATACATGCACAGGACGGTTTTCATTATTTTCCATTCCAAGATAGGAACTAGAAAGCTAAGCGATACCTAAAAATTACGATTACAAGTACATACAGAGGTGTGAAAATTATTGGAATGGTTGGGAATTTTGTACAAAAAAAAACAAGTTATATCAATGAAATACTTTCAACAAGAATGACACATTTAGTATTTAGTATGCATGCCCTCTTTATCAGAGGTTCAATGCGTCTTGGCATGCTTTCCACAAGTTTCGTACACGAGTCTTTGATTTCTTCATCATGGTGCTAAATTTCAATAAGCGTTTCTTTGAGTGTGACCTTCGTTGTAATGCTGGTTTTCCGCAGTCTACTCGCCACAATGGACCAAAGGTTCTCTATGGGGTTCATATCTGGGCTGTCTCCAAGCTATGGCAAAGTTTTATATTGTTGTCACTTAAAAACTTGGTAACAGACTTTGCATGATGGCAAGGTGCACCATCATACATAAAGACGAAGTCACCATTTGGGAACCAGTCTTTCAATTGTAGGATTAACCTTTGTTCAAGTACTTTTTGTACAGATGCTGGTTCATAATACCTTCTACAATTTATAGACGTTCTGTACCTTGAGCTGACATGACGCTGCAGACCATCACCTGGGTAAGATAACTGACAGTTTGTGCTACGTACGCACTGGGACAAGAACTCCTCATGGGCGTCTCTTCTCACACACTGGCTGCTTTTTTCCCGCTATAGAAAACATGGATTCATCAGAAACACATACCTGAAAGATAAAATTAACCAACATTACAATACATTTCTGCATACCACGAAAGCCCTTTGGTTTTGTGTCTGTAGTCGGTACGTTACGTTGTGCATGATTTCAGAGACAAAAAAAAAGAAACCTCAAATCAACATTGATTACAGGAACTGTACTATTCCTTAATTTGCTGCAGTCGTTTCCAAATTGTTCTTGAATTTCTTTTGCATAAACAAGTCTCTTCTTTGCCATAGCAGGTGTGATTTTAGTCTTTTTTTGAGGACGGCTGCACAGAGTCCAGCAGCGATCAGTCTTCGACGGATAGAAGAATCACAAACATTTACCCCATACTTTTCCATAATCATTTTTAAGTCTTTGCTGATGGCTCTTCTGTTTTTCGTAGCAATTTGAATAAGTTTCCTTTCCGCTCTAGGGATGAATTTATTCTTCCGCCCACATTTTCCTACCCGAGAGGGTCCATACGCACAGCCGGCATCCAAAGATTTCTTCAATCTACACACACAGATGTTTGTCGAATTCTTAATCTATGTGCTATTTCTCTTTGTGTATAACGTTTTACTTTCAGAAGACACTTGGCCAATGTCACTTTTCTAGGAGACAGATCCCATAGTCAAACATTGATTACCAAGACACTAACTTGCCCATAGTCAAAAATTGATCACCAAGACGCTAACGACGTAACAATTCAACTACAAACTTCAAACAATGGACCCTAAAACTTTACAAACTGCACAAAAGGTCTCCAGGTAATCTGTAACAAGAAAAAAACATGCTACATCACCAAAACAAAACGTATCCTTACTTTTAAAATCGTCTACTTGTCAGCCCATTTCTCTCTGCAGTGTAGCCATCCTGAACTTCTGAACAAATGTTCCTACATGCTATCACATCACTTCAAACCATTCTTAAGGGATGAAAAATGATTTATACTAACACATTAAATGAATATTTCATGAAATATTGAATGTATTTATGTTGCCGCGAAAATTCTTCTAATTTCGGGCACATTGCTTCTGGCACAGAAATACCAAATTCGGGATTTAATTTTCTAATTAATTATATTAATTATGTTAATTAGTTAACATAATTAATTAATAATTTCTTTAATTAGAGTAATTCCTAATTGGGTACAGGAAGTATCATCCCGACCCAGGCCGCATAAGGATTCGCTGGTTTCTTTTCTTTTCCTTTCTTTTCTTTTTTTTTTCTTGCTTTCCCTTCGCAGGGGATGAAGATCGAAACGCAAACGCTAGGCCAGGTTCAAGATTCCGCAAACGAAAAGAAAGGTATTTTTCATTGCCCGGAATTTGCGAAGAACCAGCACTGAGGATACATAACACAGCCTTAGCTAACAATAAGCCAGTGGTGACTATACGGCTAAAGTCGAAGAAATTATCCTAAATCTGGTAAGAAGGTAATCTCATGTAATGACTGTCACCCGGGATCTGTGTCGGGGAACATAACTCCGTCGGGCATACGTGACTTCAAGCACACTTAGAGATTTAAAAGGAGTTTCTCGGATAGTCTGATAATAGAACTCCGAAACAGGGTGACAGTTAGGGCCAAATAAATTTTTAAATGGCTTAGCTCAGCAGATGGTCAGCTGGCCAGGAGAACATCTGCTCGAAATAGCCACTGGTCAACATCCACCGGACGGCAGGCCACTGACGAAACGGGGGGGGGTAGAAACTAATGAAGGTGCGGGGTACGCCTCCATGAGGGATGGACACGCCTAGCAGCATGACCGAAAGCGAAACCGAAGAGAAAATAAAATGCGAAAACGAAGAGAAATCAGAGTCGGTGTCAGTAGTTGTCAGAACTGTGGTTGTTGGGGATTTGTTGCAATCGTCGGTTGGCAAGAAATGCTTGACCGTGCGTGGATTAAAAAGTCGGACCCAAAAATTTGATAGCATGTTAGGTACTAAAGGAAGGGGGTAGTGAAAAATGCAAAGTAGAGTGTAGAGAAGTTATACAGTTGTCGAGGGCTCTCGGGCTGCGTTTTATCTATGAAGGATACCAGCCCCAAGATCGCGGACGCAAGAAGAAACACCCCAAGAAGCAGAAGCCCCATCACCAACCCTCGGATCGGTGTTGAACAGTACAAGATTTTAGGGTAAGACGTCATCCAAATATTTCAATCCCTTGCATGCTGGGTAATCATTCTAATTTAGGAATGAAATGTTATTGCTCACCTCATACTAGTTGGATTGCTAGAAACGTTTCTATTTCTATAAATCTGAGGCTACACCTTAAATTTTTTATAGCGATGTCTTAATATACCTTAATCTGGTCTCACCATGAATCTGTACGTAAATTAAGAAATATGCTAAAATAAATTTTACATTTGTTTCTTTAAACAATGTGTTTCTTTTATCATTGCTGCTCTGCAAATGAGTACGAGTTTTTTTTTTCTTTGAAGATACCACGAAGTTTCAAGCATAATACTGAAAGGTTAGTTTTTTAAACTTAATTTCTTTTGTGGCATATGAGTTCTTGCGACAACCTCGTACGAGCTAGTAAGAAACATAACGCTTGCAGGTCCCAAAGATGAGATTGGGTCGCCAATACTAGGAAACCCAATGTCATAGTTGCCACTACACTCGATCAAAATTCCTTAACAAAATTTATGCCTGCAAGTCTCCCAAGCGAGGCTTGGCGCGGTAATATTTAGAAGAAGAACCACAAAACTTAAATAAATCACAATTCAAATAATTTTCACACTCTGTAGTTGCGTTAACTTGTACTCTGTTGTATAACTTATAAACGATACCTGGTTATACACTGAAGAGCAAATTGAATTAGAGACAGATGGCGTTATGCAAACGACATGACGTAGGCAGCGGTCCGTTAATATAAGGAGTGATGCAACGGGAATCAGTAAGAGTCGGACGCAGTATGGGTAAGACGAAGGATCTAAGCACATTTGATCGTGGGCAAATTGTCGGGGCCCGACGAATGGGTTACTCCATCTCGGAAGACGTGCAGGCACAAGGATTTTCACGAGCCACTGTGTCACGGGTGCACCGTGAGTGCATCGAATCCGGTAAAACCATCCCTGTAAGGGCCAACTGCCGTGGGCAACAGCGTGTGGATGAGCGGAGTCATCGTCGGCTAGCTCGCATTGTAACAGAGGATAGACGGACCACAGGGCAAGGAAACACTCGGCAATTTAACGCTGGTGAACAAAAACGTGTAAGTAGCCACACTATCCAGAACCATCTCCTAGCTATGGGGTACAGAAGCCATCGTCCCACGAGTGTACCGCTGCTGACCGCACATCACAGGGTGCAAAGATTAGCATGGGCGCGGGAACATCGCCACTGGACCCTAGACATGTGGAAAAATGTTGCCTGGACAGATGAGTCGAGATTCACGTTGGTACATACGGATGGCAGGATATGAGCACGGCGCAAATCACATGAAGCGATGGATCCTTCTTGCCAGCAGGGTACTCTTCAAGCTGGTGGGCGTGCCATTCTCGTCTGGGGACTGTTTACGTGGACTGAAATGGGACCCCTGGTACGTGTGACATCGTCCCTCACAGGTCAACGTTAACGGGATATCCTGGACGACCATTTGCTCCCGTTTGTGCGTCTTCAACATCTCACTGGGGACCTCATCTTGCAACAAGACAATGCACCGTGCCATTACTCCCAAATTGTATCCGAATGGTTGAATGAATACTCCACCGACGTGACCTTGCTTCCTTGGCCAGCTAGGTCACCTGACCTCAATCGCATGGAGCACATCTGAGATGCCATCATGAGAGATGTTCGAAACTCTGACCCTCCTCCATCAAATCTTCATGAACTGTGGGAGCTTGTTCAGGGGTCGCGGATCCGTATGACTTCCCAACGCTTCCGGTGTCTTGTCGAGTCTATACCGAGAAGAATCGCCGCCGTCATCAGGGCGAAAAGTGGTGCTACACGTTACTAGACAGGTATCTCTAATTCAATTGCTCTTCAGTGTATTGCGTGGTTATAAAAGAAGTATCCCAATTCTTGGGCCTCTAAAAACGCCATAAATTGAGATATCGCAACAACACTTGGTAGGTAGAATATTGGGGGCATGGTAGGTACAGCGGGAAAAAATTAGTTCCAAACTGCTCCGCTAGGAAAACAAGGGCATTGCGGTCTCAAGAAAAAAACGCAAATTTATTGGTTATTCCCAGCACAAACGTTTCAGGACAGAATCTGCTCAATATGCAAGCCATCACAAGAGATCACCTGTTATGCACAGCAGAGGCATCACTGCTGAAATCCAAGAAATTGCAGGTTGTTCGCATGAAAAGTTTGGTATGCCAATATGGTATGCTGCGCCTAGCACGATAAAGCGGCAATTATCAGGCTGACGTAGTCATTATGGCTGATTCAAAGAAGAAAAGCAAGCTATTGGTAAAATTTTATTATAAAAATCAAAGTAATGCTAATAATGCACTACGCCAGTATCGACGAATCAAAGGATTATCAAAATAACACCTTAGGAGGATGATACGGAAGTTCGAAGACACCGGAAAATTAGGTATAGCTTCGGGAACAGAGGTGAAAACGGGCCACGGGTCAACGGGGCGACAATTTCTTGGTCAAACGGGTCGGGTCAAGGTGTTGCTGACACGATTTCGTGCCCGATTTTATTTTCGTTTTATTTTTGAAAGGAAAAAGAACGTTTCAAAGAAAAATGGGTACTGTGGGATTTTGTGCTCAATGCTGGTGCCAATGGAGTGAAAATTTATTTGTCATACAAATACACTGGCGGAAAATGAAAAAGAAAACCAAGAAGGAATTGGCGAACAATAATGAAATTTACATATGTTAATGGAGTCGAATTTACGTAGGTGTGATGTTAATTTCAGGACCAACCAGTGTGCGCTTACGCCACAGCACGGCATAATATGCAAATTATCGTCGGTGGTATTTAAGGAGCACGGCAAAGTGAATGTAATCAGTCGTCGGCGTACGGACATGTGCGAAGACCCTGAAGAAGCTGCAATGCCTGGACATGGAAGACGTGTACGATTTCAGCAGTTATCGGACTTGGAGCGAGGTCGTCTAGTCGGACTCCGCGAGTTCGGGTGGTCAAATCGTCGTATTTCGGAGCGAATTGGACGGGAAGTATCGGTGGTGGTACGATGGTGGCGTAGATGGTCCGAGGAACATTCCCCCACGTGAAGACGTGGAACCGGGAGTCACAGAAGGACTGATGAGCGGAGCGATCGACGCATAAGAAGAGCGGCGTTGTCAGGAAGAACATCCACGGCGACGCAAATCCGACCTGCCGTTGCACCTGAGGTGACTGTGCGAACAATCCGCAACCGTCTACTGGATGAAGGACTACGTGCACGTGTGCCTCTGGCATGTGTACCTCTGACTCCAGCTCACCGTCAGGAACGGCTGCAGTGGTGTTGCCAACGTCTGCACTGGAGAACGCAATGGCGATCTGTCGTGTTCAGCGATAAAAGCAGATTCTGCTTGGAAGCCTCCGATGGCCGTATGCGTGTTCGCAGACGCACAGGGGGCGTCTCCACCCTTCTTGCATCCGCCAGCGACACACAGGGCCTACACCTGGTCTCCTGGTGTGGAGAGCAATCACTTATCACTCCCTACACAACTAGTGTTTGTACCGGGTACGTTAAACAGCACCTCCTACATCAACAACATCATTCAGCCAGTTGTTATGCCATTTGTAAGGTCGGTCCATCGTCGTGTTTTCCAGCAAGATAACGCAAGCCCACACACTGCACGTGCAACGCAACATGCACTTCAGGGTGTGAGACAACTCCCATGGCCTGCACGTTCACCGGATTTGTCCCCCATTGAACACATGTGGGATTTTATGGGACAACGACTTATGCGGTCTCCACGGCCAGCCACGACCATCCCCGATTTACGCGTCCAGGTTGAGAATGCTTGGAACTCAATACCCCAAACTTACATCCAACATCTGTACGACAGACTCCGTGTCAGAATTGCACAGTGAGACGCAGTTCATGGCGGTTCAACCTCGTACTAACCATGTCACATGGAAATGTTATTTTTCAGTTTACCAGCAAATACAGCTGTATTTTGCCATAATGTTTTGATCACGTTATCCTCTGTATTCCGTTATTATGCTGTATAAATTTTGTTGGTATCAGACGTCTCCTTTTTGGTGTTCTTTTTTCATTATATTTCCACCGACCGACGATACTTTCTTTGCGTCTGTTTAGAGTGCGATTATCAGGATCAAGATACAGGCAAACGCCTGTTGCCTGCTTCTCTGACGATTCACTCTCTCACACCTCGCGTGTCACATTGTAAGACTGAGAGTTACTTTTCACATCGCATCTTTTGCATTGAGCATTCAGAGGTTTACGTTTGACGTGCTAACATCCCGTTCCGTTGCATGTCCTGTTGGAATAAATGCCTTATTTGTTAATATTTGTGAATTTAATACAGTCAACTCCGCTTATAGTGAACCTCTACGGTCTCGCATATTTCGTTCAATATGTCCGAGGTTCACTAAAACCGAAGTATCTTCTCTTAACCTGAATTGAGTGGAATGGTGAACAAGAAAATAAAATATGCAGATTTGTATCTAAAAAATTATATTTGTATCTATGTAGTGTATATTCATTAAATTAAGTAAACAAAATTAATTTCACATTAACTTAATTAGCAATAAAATAGTCTGTTATGTGCCGCTGCTTGCTGCAAACAGTTGTAATTAATATTTTGTCTATATACTTTTTCTAGAATCTGGTGCTTTTGCTACACTCGATTCTACATTTTTAATACATTCTAGAAACTTTAGTACAGTCGTGACACCCTCCAAGATCTCTTTTACTGTTGAAACATGTTCTTCCTTATCGTCCTCGTCATCTTCAGCCTCGTTTTCTTCCGTGCTGGAACCGCATTACACAGCCTCGATAATACTTTCATCCGACGGGATTTCATTCGTTATAACTTCACAATCAGCATCGATAAAATCTTCTGCTTCAGTGGAATTTGCACCGATATGTTGAAGTGGGTCCTTAAGAGACACACCATCCTCTTCTTCGAATGCCACATGTCCAGTAGTCAAACTAGGCCTCGAGAAACAGTTCTGTACAGTTACAGTTGACACACTTCTCCACGCTATGTCTCCAAAACGTACAGCATTCAGAACATTTATTGATGTGTTCTGCTTTGATTCGAAGGTTTGGATTAAATGAAGCGTTACTTACGTTCTGTAATAGGTTTTAAAGTTGCAAATCACATTTTGCTCCATGGATTGTAGGACTGATGTGGTGTTGGCAGGCAGAGTAGGCCTACAATATTGTACTGAACACATTCTTTCAAGTTTTTACAAGACCTTTGTTTTGAAATAAGCCACAGTTTCGTGAACTATGAATTGTATAAGTTACAATTCGTATTATGCATTTCATTCATGAATTGTATGAGTTACAATTTCATGAATGTACTTGTAAGTAGTTCATTCTTTTCTTTGAAGTTTTATTTTTTAGGTTCAGTGTAACCGAAGTTGAGGGTTAACTATAAATGAAAATTTTAATGTACATTTCCGATGTGGCGGGTTGGGACCAATGATTTAGGTTCGCTATAGCCGAATGTTCACTATAAGAGAGTTCACTGTATCCAGAGTTGACTGTATTAAAGAGATTGAAAAAGGCATCGACACCAACCAATACGTTCTCGTTAAAAACAAAAAGGGGATGAGCGAAAGCTGGAAGTTTTTTCGTCTCATTAAGAAACAAGAATATGTTTCACAGCAACACCAATTTTCACAAGTTTATGATGTATAATGAATTTAGGTTTTTACTGGTTGTTGTAGTAGTAGTTATAATGAACAAGCTTAACTGCTAGTAACGTTGTAGTAGTAGTGATTTATGATGAATAAAGTCTTATGCTGGTTGTTAATAGTAACACTTAATGAAAGAGACCTAACAGCCAGACAGAGGTCTGACAAAACTATGAACTGAGA
The DNA here is from genome assembly GCA_039090855.1 of Macrothele yani. NCBI lineage: Eukaryota > Metazoa > Arthropoda > Arachnida > Araneae > Macrothelidae > Macrothele > Macrothele yani. Next base: position 132,127,751 of record CM077002.1, read on the forward strand.
AAAACGTACTTACTAAGAAAACCTTTTATTAGGGAAACTCCTGGTATTATCCAACACACGCTTCACAGGTCACACAACTATTCGATATCTGGCTCTCACATATAACGAAGTTCCTCTCACATAAACGAAGCTCTCTTT